>JAREYC010000005.1:28437500-29140000 GCA_030015325.1 Cryptoblepharus egeriae
ATTCCAGTTGTTGATAATACAGACTATCAAGGCATTGGATGGAGAGGGTATAGGAAACAAATATTTAAAAAGTCAATCTAAAGCATTTAATTTTATTTAAATAACATTAAGGGCCAAATCCTGTCCAACTTTCCAGTGCCAATGCAGCGGCAATGAAGCCCTGAAGTAAGGGAACAAATGCTCTCTTACATTGGGAAGATTTCTATGACTGTCCCCGCATTGCAGAATGCAGTGTTTGCCCTGTTGGCTTGGCAATATCAGTGCTGAGAAGTTGGACAGCCAAGATTTGATCCTAAGTATCTATGTGCATATACTGGTATGTCCAACTCCTGGGTGATTTCAGACTTCTCATATCTGGCTTCTGACCTGCCTGGGTACCTTGCAGTAGGCCACCAGCACACTGGCTACAGTTAAGGCTGGTTGCTCACCTCAGTCCCTGGTGAATCTCCCCTCAACAGGGAATCAAACCCTGCCATGGAAAGACTTACCATATGCTCTTATTTCACACTAGCAGAATTTACTCATCGTTGTGTTTCCTTGAGAGCATATTTTTGCAGTAAATTACATATAAAAGTTTTAAATTTAATAAATAATAAAACAATAAATAACGAAATAGACAGGCTTATGATGGCTGTTCTTAGAATATTTTACTGCTGTCTGCCTGTTTTTAATATGGTCTTTTAACTTGGGCTTTTTAACTGATTTATATCATTTTAATGGCATTTTGAGCACAATCCTAAGAAATTTAAGTCACCCTAACTCACCTGGCCTATCTTTTCTGTGGTGGTATGGGGAGCTTGGCATATGCCTGTGCATTGACCTAATTCCTCCAGGAGTGGGACAGAAGTATTATATTGCACTTTTGTGACTCCCCACCCCAGGTCAGCACAAGTTTTAAACTGGGGCTTAGGCTGGCCTAAGTGGAGCTTAAGATTGCTTCCTTTATTGTCTTCATCCAGTTTTTTAAAATTGTATCTTATTCTCTGTTTCAATTCCTGTTAGCCACCTTGAGTTCCCTTTGCGGAAAAAAGGTGAAATATAAATAAAATCAAATAAATCTCTATATAAAACTGAAGAGTCACTGTCTGATTCACTGACTCACTCAGTCACACACTTGCTCACTGACTAACTCATCAATGCCCAACCCAAAACCACTGGACCTGGAAGCATGAAATTTGATGAGGGTGTTTCTTCCATGATGGAGGCATCCACTGAGAACCAATTTTTGGAAATTCAAACTGGAAGGGGGTGTATAAAGGTGTAATGTTTTTTTTGACACTTTACATTGTGGAATTGCCCACTGCTGCCTGCTTCCCAGTGGTGCCTACTGCACAAGTGGTGCCCAGTGCTTTCACTGTGCAGTGGTACCTGGTGGTCCTGAATACCCAGTGGTGCCAGGTAAGGCTACCCAGGGCTCACAGCCCACTGGTGCCTGGTGGTGCCCATTAGGGATGGCCAGTGCCTGCTCCCTGGTGGTGTCCACTGCAGCCCACTGCCCAATGGTGCCTCTATGGATGCTTGGTCTCTGCCACCTCCAGCATGGTAGGTACTCTTTGGTACCATGCCGGGTGCCCACAAATATTCTGGAAATTTGACTCCTCCAATTGTGGCTTCATTCTACTAATAAGTAAGGCTGCAGTCCTAAAGCCACATTCCTGGGAGTAAGACCCATTGAATACTGCGGGGCTTACTTTTGAGTAGACATGGTTAGGCTTGTGCTCTATGTGAATGAATGAATTTAATAGTAAGTAACTTGGTGCTTGAAATAATGTATGAAAGGACACTACATGAGTCACTAGCTTAGTCCTCCCTTTTTCTTGTGTGTCCTATATTTGTCCTCTTTTTGGGGTGATGGTGACATGTGGTGACTGTCCCTGAGTGTGCTCCTTTAAGAGGGTGGGCAGGCGCCTCCTCCCCTTGGCTGCTGCCTGGCAAGAGGTGGAGTTTGGCGGTGCTGCGTACTGAAGTTGCTGCGACCTGGAGAGGAGGCACTGCAGAGGCTGCTGCTGCTGCGGGAGGGTGGGTAGGGAGGGGAGGAGAGGGAAGCTGGTCTTCCCTGGGCAAGAGCTCATCATGCTGCTCCTGCTGCTCCTGCTCCAGGCTGGGGGGCTGTGTGCAGGGCAGAGGAGCAGCAGCAGTGCCATGGAGGAGATCGCCACCGAGAAAGCAGCGGAGAAGAGTCACCGGCAGGACAGCGTCAGCCTCTTGACCTTCATCCTCCTGCTCACCCTCACCATCCTCACCATATGGCTCTTCAAGCACCGCCGGGTCCGCTTCCTCCATGAGACTGGCCTGGCCATGATCTATGGTGAGTCCCTTCCCTCTCCTCCCTTCTGGGTAAAGATGCTCCACTGGCTGGCAGGGGGACCACATGTCCCCTTTTTCTGCACCTGTCCTCAATTTTAGCTTTTCCTTCTGAGCAAGCAGCATGTAGCCTTGTTATCATCCTAATAAACTATGTGTCATAGTTTCAGATTTATTAATTAATTTAAATTAAACACATAAAAATAACATATATGTGTATTTTTAGCTTTTATTTTATCATGCCCCACATTTTTCTTGGGTGTCCTACATTTTGCAGTTATACTGTCCTCTGTGGCTGTGCTGGGGTGATCCAGACATGGACCCAGGGCAGGGGTGCATCCTTGCCCTTCTGCTCTCCCTTCCTCCGAGCCACCCTTGGGCTTCTTTTTCCTGGCATTCTAGTTTCTTGTGTGTCAAAGCAAATACTTCGGGTTGCTGCACATGTTTTGTGTGTTCCTCTCTCTCAACCTCTTGGATAAGTGGTTCTCAAACTTTTAGTACTGGGACCCACTTTTCAGAATGTCAGGACCCACTGGATGTCATTAACTTAGAAATGATATTAGCGCCATAAGTGACATCATCACACAGGAAAATTTTTAACCATCCTGAGCTGCAACTCTGCCCACACTTACCTGGGAGTAAATTCCATTTGCTTTCATTAAAAAACAGGTGCATCGTTTCCTTTTAAAAGTATAGAGAGCTATGACGTTTCCCCAAATGCAGCCTCATCAAGTCTAATATACGTATTTAATATAAATCTCATATTAAAAATAAAATAGACATTGAAATGTAGACCCACCAGAAATAGACTCCTGACTCACCTAATGGGTCCTGACCCCAGGCTTGGAAACACTGTCCTAGAATGTTCCATGATTTATCTGTGAAAAGCTATAGTTTCCAGAACATTATGACTATATTTTGCGCTATTGTACTAGATTTTAATTGGGTAAGTTGAGGCTACAAATATGCATACTAAGAGTCTGGTATGGAGAAGAACAAAGTGTTTTGTGGATGCTCTACAGAGGTCAGGAGGTGCACATGTCCTTTTATTTTTAATGGGGAAATTAAACCTTTGCTTTGTTTGGCTCCTTTTTTCTTTGGTTTGTTGATCAGTGGCTGTAATCCTCTTTCCAGTTCTCCTTTCCCTGAGTCTCTCTTTCAGTGAGCTCAGGTGTCTGGTTACCTTTGATAACACTGCACTTTGCTAAGAGCCATGTGTTCTCACTTCATCAGTACATATGCATGAAAACTGCTGCCATCCTTTCAAACATATTCTCTTATGTAAAGGAATGAGCATCACCTTGAAATCTGTATTTGGGCCCATTTCGATGCTCCTGGATTGGTGTTGCTGCCAGACAAAAGTAATGGGAAGCTGAAGGTGAGATTGCAAGGAGGAGCATCATCTGCTTTGTCTCGATGTGCAAAAGGCTGTAATAGAGCTCTCTAAAATGCGCATTATGTAACTTGCCTCTTGTGACACTTTAGCTCAGAGGCTTGTTTTGGGTCCACTTGGGATATGGGTGTATGTCTTGGTTCATTTTTCGTGTGATTAAAAACTGGGAGTCTGAACTGTCTTTTTCCAGTTGCTCGAGAAGGTATATAATTTTCTTAAGCATGTTCTATTTTGATGACATTTACAGCATCCCCGAGGGAAAAACTTTAAGTCTTATTATTAGAATGTTGCTTGTTTGCCAAACCAGGAATATATAAGTTGTGGTAGATGTTGCACCCTCTAGGGTGAATTATAGTATCTTTGAGCAGCGGTCTGATCTAGTCATGTGTTACTTCTGGATCATCCAGCATGTTCCTCAGTTCTGAGATGCACAAATGAGACATCTTGTATCTTTGAAAACAGCTTGAAAATCCTGAACCCTCTATAGGATGAAAACAAAAGTCCTTAAACATTTATGTCCTTCCTCTGGATGCTGAGTGCCAGCTGGCTATGCGCTTTGGTGGTGTTGTTTTTCTCCTTCCAAAGTAATCTTTGGCAGTTGGCATTTGCATGGCACAAGGAAACATTACACAATGCTTCTTAAGAAGTTGTGAGTGATTAACTGATGAAACATACAGTGCTTACCTTTCAGAGATTTTCTGTGGAAAAGACTCAAAAGTACAGCGCATAGAAATATGTTCTATCTGCCGTGTCGCAGAATTGGGAATTGTGATCCAAGTCAGAGTTTATTAACGACTGGTGCAGAGGAGTGCATCTGAACCCAATTGGCAGCACACAACCTTGTGCTGGTTTTATTTTATCCTGGGGTAATGAACACTTTTTGCAGTCCTCAGATGCTGATCCCAGTCAGTACATTTCATAAGGTCTGGGAATGATTTGTGGTTTTGTTGCCTGGATATTTGGTTCCTTTTGCTGGAAAGAGGGAAAAATGGTCCTTCTAAAATGGCAATATGTCTGCTTCAAAGTCCATGGTGCAGATGTAGATGTTCAAATAAGGAAGTGTCAACTACTGTTAAGATGGAGGAAAACCACTGAACTCTCCCTGATGGCTGCTCAACCACGTACTTAAAATGTTCTATGGAATTTTTGTCTGCTGAAGGTTCTCAGACCTTGACGGTCTCCTTAGTCACTTGTTCCCTGCTGCATTGCTGTACAATTGTTCTTGTTTTTTTTATACACTCTATATCCTGAGAGCCTATAAAATCGTGTTGCCTGCTTTTCTGAAACCATTTTAGATTTATAATGTTTGGGATACAAGAAAAAGTTACTTGGCAGCATATCAACTTTCATGACTGGTTCTAGGCAAAGTTATAAACTTTACCTGTTCTAATGGACAGTATGTTCACATTGGCTTCTTTAAAACTGTTTCTAGGTTTGAGTGAGTTTTAAAAACATTGGTATTCAATAGTCACATGCCTTATGGTGTATCTACAACATATGGGTTTCTGTAACTTGAAAAAATAGAAATAATTTGATGCTTCAGACAATTGGAGAAAGAACACACTTCCCACCTTTTTGACTTGTGTCTCTCTAGCCATTCTCAAAAATCTGTTTGGAAGAAACAAAGGCAGTCCTTGATTTCATATTTTGAGCATACTTTTAATGCCACATCTTTTTGTTTGCCTTATTACTCATAATAGCCCCTTCTTGCACCGTGGAACTCAAGGTGAATGATGTTGGGTTCTCACGCTACAATCCTAACTCCCAAATAGGCCATCATAAATCCCGCACAAGTCCCATGCTGACCTGGAGGTGTCTACTATAAGGCACTTCTGCACCATTCTTAAAGGCGTTAGGCCATTGAACATACATGTGCTGGCCTCCCCACACCACCACAGGAATGGGAAGTGGGTGAGTTATGCTAGCCTAAATTGGTTAAGATTGTGCCCTCAGTGAGTAATCATCCCAACTGGACAGAGACCAGATCTAGACCTGCATAGCTTCAAAAAGATGACTGTGTCTTATTTTCTTAAACCACATCTGTGGTTATTCTTTATAGTCGTGTGTTTCACACATTTGTCAAGAGCTATGTCATCTAACTAAAATGACTGGCTGGTTGCACGGTAGGTTCATAGCAGAAACAAATTTGGTTCTAAATCGTACTGTTTCTTTCTATAAACAGAATATGAAATGAATATTCTGAACATGGTAAGTAAAATATGTGTTTTTAGAATTGCAGTACTTACCATGTTCAGTTAGTATATAGAGCAATCTTAGATGCTTTATGTTTGCCTTCATATAAAATACTTAGTGCACAATCCAGAGTAACTAAGGGAACTCTTAAGAGATATTTATCAACGTAGTTACGGTGCCACCTCGTGGAAACCTATGGGAAATTCATAGAGCAATCCAGAGTAAATTTTTCTTATGTTGATGTAAGGGCTCCCATGGTTACTCTGGATTGTGCAGTTATTTTCATTTCCAAAAGATTTTGAAAAGCATTGCCTTTATTTGTTGCATTAAGGAAAAACTGAGTCCTCTGCCTTTCCTCAATTGTGAAACTGCATTAGGAAAACCTAGCTTGCATTACATAAGCATAAGAGTTTCTGGTTACTGTTGCAAAACTCATCTCCCTGCCCACACTTCAGGTGAAGTGAGTTAAAGGATAATTCTTACACATTTCTGTTTTTCATAGTGATGTTAATTCGCTCTCTGCTAAGCAGTAGCTGCTATTAAGATGCAGATTTGTATGTGTGACAGTAATGTCTCATCAAAAGTTTCAAGCAGTTGGGAATGTTTTGGATTACCTGTGTAAAACTTAACAGTGGCAAGTTAAAGGTAAAGGTGCCGTCATCCCTATGTTGCCCTACTAGTTGTGACCAACTCTAGGATGTGGTGCTCATCCCTGTTACAAGGCAGAAGAGCCAATATTGTCTGATGCCACCTCTGTGGTCATATGTCCCACGTGACTAAGTACCAAAGCACATGATATACTGTTACCTTCTTACTGAAGCAGTATTTGTTGATCAACTTGTACTTACCCCCAAATCCAGAGTAACTACATGAGCACGTAACTTATATGCTCCCATAGTGACTGCAGCACCTAGTGAAAACCTATGGGAAATTCATATTGGAATCCAGAGTAAGTTGTTCTTACACCGGAGCAAGGACTCCCAGTAGTTACTCTGGATTTTGCCCCTTGTTGCTTTTGAACTGCTAGGTTGGCAGGAGCTGGGGAAGAGGCTGGAGCACATTTTGTCTTGTTTGAGACCTATCCTTGGGTCTCAAACTGCCAATTTTCATGTCGACAAACACAGCATACAATATTTAACCACCAAGCCACTACAGGTTATCAGAAGGCATGTCTAACTAGAAAAAAGTCTTTTGAATTTAAGGAATTTACTTCCAGGTAAGTATTTCCAGTGCATGTATAGGGTGGCAGCTCCAGTCACGTGTACGCTCAGACATGTGTATTTCATAACAATTTTAGATTGCCTTTAAAAATTGTATGTTAATCAATATTGACGGAAGGAGATGAGTGAGGAGGAAAGATTAAAGTAAATAGCAGGTAAGAAATGATTATGTGTGATAGGATTTATGGATTTAACTTATAGATTTAAGCAGGCATTCCTGGAGATTCTGTTGGGCCTGAGGTGGTTTTACGTGGCTTCTGGAAAGAAGTAGGATAAAAATAAAATAAAGGGGCATTTTTGTAGGACTTGCAGTGCAATCCTAACCTCTGGTTAGGCCGGCACATGTTCAGGCACAAGTCCCGGGCTGGCCTGGGGGTGTTCAAAAAGTGCCATAAGGGACAGCACTGGTTTAACAAGTTGTATGTAGGAGAATTATTGTAAAAACAAGTTTAAGTACTGTATAGCCTGCCTATGTGAACCACCTGAGTCTATAAGAATCTCACAATGTGAGAGTGCATGAGAAAGATGGTATAAAATGCTGTCGTTAAGTATGGTAGTTTTCCTATACATAATAATACTTGTGACAAAAAGTTTGGAAAGAAAACCACAGTGCAGCCAGTTTGACTAGCATGGAAAGTTCTAAAATGAAATTCTAGACCAGTGATTTTCAGTCTTTTTCATCTCATGGCACACTAACAAGGCACTGAAATTTTCAAGGCGCACCATCAGTTGTTTTTACCATTGACAAAGCACACCAGGCAGTTCGAATCCCCAATTTTCCTATTAATAAATGACCATCCCCCAAATCTGGAGGCATACGTGAGGACTATAGAACATGACTACAAAGAATAAAAGAGGACTTTGAATCTTTCACATTTGTTTACTTAAAATCAGGCTTTATTGAGTGAACAGCCCTTTCTCTTTTTCTTTGCAGTCAGATTTACTAGCTGCTTTAGGACTGCTTTGCATACAACACTTTCCTCTGTAAGTCTAACTTCTATATTAGAACTGTGTGTCCGTCAATCAGTGCGAAAGGAAGATGCATCTTGGGGATGTGTGCAGGATTTGCTATGTGTGAAATAGTAGAACATGTTTGGGGCCAGCTTTTTCTTACAGCGATTTTGCTTATAATTATCTGGTTTCCATGTAAGATGAACCCCTTGCTCATTTATGTCATTAATTCTTATGATTGTGCATTCAGTGTGCAAGTGTGCTCTTTTTCTCTCATTTTGCCTTGAGATTAAGGCTGTGCATCAAAATCAGTTTTTGGCATGGCACTGGTTGAAAGCACAGCTATTTAGTTAATGAATAAAAGCACTGATAAGATTTATTTTGTGACTCAGTCCCAAATTGTGACCAGAGCTTTTTTGTTTTCTTTCCTTGAGGCAGGGAACTGGTAATTTGGCAGCTGTCAGAACCAAGTATTAAGTCTTCTGTTTCTTGAACATAACTACCACAACAGCCATAAATAGACTTTATATAGCATCTTGCTTGCCTGTTTGATTTTAACTGAGATTGTTTTGTTAATGCAGGTTAAAATCGAGCTCTGCTCCTATAACTGAGAAACCTACACAGAACTGGGATTCAATAGATGAGCTCTAAGAAAGACACATGGCATTGTCAAGAGCTGGGATGTCAAAATATTTTGGCAGGTGGGCCTCATCATCTCTTTGACAATGTGTTGGGGACCAGAAAAATGATTTTACATTTCAGATTTAAATAAATTTACATAATAGTATATTGGAGACATCTGGAGGATTACAAGGCTTTGGCCACGGGCCAGATTAGGGGTCTTGCCACTGGCCGCATTTAGGCTTGCTGCAGGCTCCATCAGGCTCATGGGCCAGGGCTTAGACACCCCTGGTCAAGAGAAACAAGCACAGTGCATTGCCATTTTTAATTTCCAACGTAGACATATATATGCCTCAATCCTGCTTTTATTTGTTCAGAAATTGCATTTCATTTCTGTTTATGTCTCCTGAATTAATAGGTTTAAGCCTTAGAGCAATGATAGGGGCTGGATCCTGGCCCTCTAGACTGTCAAAGTTTGGTACAATATTTGTTGTTTTTATTCATAATGAAAACAGGAGAATGTAATTTGTGAGGGATAAAAATATTTTTAGTATTAGTCCACTGTCTTTGCTACACAAACCATTACTAATTGAAGACTAAAATATACACCAATCTTACGGTCTCAAGTTTAAAAACAAAAAAAAGAGTACTAACATCTGTTTGACAAGAGGGCTGCTGCAGCTAGGAGAAGAAATGTGGACTATCGGTAACTGGATTTGACTTTTGATTTGATCATATTTTCTTTCCTGAGATCTGACATGCTATGCTTGTGGTTATTGGTAGGGTCTGCATTAAAATGTCTTTGCTTCTAAATGGCTAGCCAGATCAATTTGATAAGACACGTATGTCTATGGCCATGTGGACACCAACGAATGTTGCAACCAGTACAATTTCCGTTTCCTGTTTTGGAGAAGGTGTAGTGGTCATAGTGCTAATAATTCTAATACCAACTTGCTTACAAAATACCAAATAACTTAAAAAATAACTTGAAAAACACCCTTCTTAGGACCATATCGTTTCAGAGAGCAGGGTGTTGTTATGTGATAAGATTACGGCTTTGGTGGCAACTCCCTGATACCAAAAACTATATTATGTCACTGGTAGTACTGGTACTATAACTCCTTTTGCCCTTTTGCTAACTGGGTAGAGATGCTTCTTAAAGTGGTGGGACTCTCTTATAGGAAGAGCAGTGTTCCCTTCTCAACCCAATATGGCAGTAGTGTATTGATGTACCATGAACATTATATTAACACTTTAATCTAGTGGGTTCTTGATTTATACCTGGTAAATTACAAAACCTGAACATTTTAAATTTATCTTTTATATTGTCATGTCAAAAGCTCAGTCAGTGAATTTTCACAGTCTGTGTTTAAATGTCAAAGAGTTGCATATTGCTTGTAAACCATGGATCGGCCTTGCTTGCAATATGGCATCTCCACAGTACCTGTGGGACAGAGAACTAACTTTCCATTGGTTTAGTAAACTGCTTTGAATTCAGTGTTAGAAAAGCAGCAGCAAATACATATTTGTGTTCAAATAATACTTTTCCGGCTCCATTTCAAGGGCCTCAGTGATGTTGGCATGCAGGCACATCTTTGTAATGGATAAAAAATGCTTGGTTCAAGTTGTAGGGGAGATTTGTGCATGGAGTTAATTTCTATGCATGTCAGAATTTTAGATTGTCCTACTGGTATATGTAGTAGCGAACTTGGGTTTAGTATGTGACCCCTACATAAAATATACCATACAGCAGTGATTCCCAAACTTCAAGGGAAATTTACTCCCTGAGTCAGTCATGTTTCTAAGGGGGAGGAAAAAGGTGCTTTCCTTTTCAGCAGGCTCCAGGAGATGCTGTGCGTTCTGCACAACTCTCCTCAGTGATCCCTGAGTTTTTGAATGTTTTGTAAATGAGTGTTCCCAATCTCTTTCATTTTCCAGGGATGATTTATAACACTCATTTCTTAACTTTCCAAACTCAGAGCTGAGTAGGGTAGCACAGGGTTTCCTGTACCTCCTGGAACCCCTACAACAAAGAGTTAAATGAAACACTCACTTTCTTCGCCCTTAGCAATGTGATCCTGCCTCTGCCCTCACCCTGAAAGGGACTGGAGATCTTTATATGAACTGGGTGGGTCATGCACCTCCAAATATGAGCACCACTGCCATACAGGATAAAAGCATAACCGTGGACTTAATGACTGTCATAACATTGTAATTTGCATCATTGCATGAAACTCAAGAATGCAGAACCTTATGTACTAACTTGTTAAGTAAAGGTAGGTGAATATCACCCAGAGTTTGTTCTGCAAGCCACATAAGCATGGCAGTAACTTCAACTGATAGTTTGCACTTCTGTTTTCCCTGCAGGTCCTCAGTATACACTTTGCTGGTGGTATCACACCCACAATAGACCAATGCAGAAGCTTGCACGCTTCATGTAGGGTTTAGGTAAGTGTGAATCTTTTCGCCAATATTGTATTTTTTCTCCTGTCTTAATATATTCTTATTTTATGTATAATATAAAATAAGAATATTTTAAAGGAAAATATGCTATATTGAACAACAATTTGGCAAGAAGTTGACCTAATTCCAATGAACAGACTTCTGTCAGTTATTTGGTGGGCTGTGATGTCACCAGCAGAGTGCAATCTGGGCTAGCTTGACCAGTATGTGATACCTAGCCTCCTGCCCAGACCTGTGCTGGCCTGGAAAGGGAGTGCATCTCCCCATCTGCATCATTGCCACATGATTTTGCACCAACCTAATATAATAAAAGCATATATTTTTTGACTCTAGTTTTAGAAATCAGAATTCTTTGAAGCTGGCTAAGCACAGGAAATTTTCTAGAGTGCTTCTTTGCTTCCATTTGGTAGAAGCACTTGGTGCTATTTAGCCATCCAGGGAAAGAAAGCTGCCATTGATGAGTACAGCATCTGCAAAGGATGAAGTGGGAGTAGGAATGATGAACTCCGGCATGAATGAAAGGACAGATTGTCTCTCTGTGCATCTGTTTGTTTGGAAATATCTTGGAGTGTGTGTACTGGTGCGGACAATGTTGATGGAAATTATTTGATACTGTTAAAATTAATTTGGGAAAATTAAATGTAGGGGAGAAAAGACAGGGTGTGTGTGTGTGTTTGCAATAGCTGATTAAATTTTTTCTTTCCACTTGGTTTGCAATTTAGAGGACCAGTCTAGATTTTTGTGTAGTATGCTAGAACTGCACAAATGCAACTTAAGCAGATACTGCTTTTTAACATTTTGCCCTGAAACAGTCTTTTATACCAAACTTAAATAAGCATAAAAATTCAAGCTATGAGAAGAACTGGACAGCAAGTAATATAAACTTTGAGTGGAGTGTACTACCTGATGTTTCTTTCACTGTAAACAAGGCAGAAGGGATCACTACTATATGTGTACAACTTGGAGTGTTGTGTTTCTAGCTGTGTGTGTGAAAAACAGCTTTTTGCCTGTTGGAGTTGCATTTTTCAGACAGGCACAAGAAGGGATTTTGAAATTCTGGGGATTTTGAAATTCTGGGCAGTTTGCTGGAACAAGTAACTCCATGCCGAACACTGGCAAAGAGGCAAATTCTATGAGATCAGTTAAAACCTAAACATTCAGCTGCTTCTGTTGGAAAGAAAACATGGCTGGACTGCATCTTTGACCAGTCTAGCAGTTTATATTGGTGTGAATTCAGACCTTGCATGTTTAGCTACTGCTGGCAGAGCATATCCTTAAAAAGCAGCATGATTTGTAACCAACAGGAACAGTATGACTTTGAGTTGATTGACACAGTCCATTTGGGAGAACAAGTTCTACATAAATGGTGCTGACAGATTTAGGTTAGGCTGTGTTATCTCTGCATTTACGTTCAGTGAGGTAGAACCTGTTAGGTTCACATTAATGTTTCTTTGCATGCTTTTATGGGAGAAACTATACCAGTCATTGGCCTAGATGTTTCCTTATTGTCTGGACTTCTGCATAATTGAAGCAGATAGGAATTTGATAAACTATTTATGTATACACATGAAATGGTATCTAGTAGGTCTTTCAAAATGATGCTCTTTCAAAATTCTGAAAGAATCCCTTGTTGGAAGGAAAGCCAGTTTTTCTGCTTTGGTAGAATGAATTAGATACATTCATATCTTCTATTGTTAAATTGGTTTGATCCAGTCAGTCCAAGCAAAAGAATAATAATGGTAGTTGAATACTATTGGAAACAATGGCCTCCTACAGACACATCTAAGAAGATGACATTTTTTGTTTATGACATTTCACCTTGCCGGATAACTAGAAATTTGAAATAACTACACAACAGAATTTTAAATACAAATAGAGATACAAGCTATTTGTGTTCACGTACAAAATTATTCTATTTCCTGTACAGCAGCTGAAATTTTTCTTGTGAAATAACTCCTTATCAAAAGGGATTGCTTTTCCCTTCCTGGTCTTAAACAAATTTCAGATTAACCATTTCCTAATATGCCACACTAATGGACTACAAATTACTAATTCCACATTGCATATTAAAAATTACATATTACTAATGAGACATTGAGTTCTATGTAGTTGCATAAAGCTAGTGTAATATTGTAGATACCATAATATTGTAGATACTGTATTGAAGAGAGGGGTTAAAATCTGTTCAATCATGAAATTTATTGAATAAACTGTACTAGTCACTGGTCCTTGACCTGTCAATCTGATCCATTATTGGTCCATGACCTGTTAGGAATCAGGCCACCCGGTGCTAGTACTGTGTCACCAAATGCCCACCTGCCTTCCCCAGCACACTTCCCAGCCCAGGGAACACCAGTGGAGTACTTGCCCCAGCTTATCCTCCAGGTAGCTGCAGCACCAGCCAGAAGCCACCTTCTTCCTTCCTCACTTTGGACATGATATGTCCACCTGCTGGATCCATGCAGTGCCCTGCTTGAAAAGTGACCGGACCTGGCCTGGTGCCTCCACCACCACCACCACAGCCACTGGCTCCTTTCCAGGGGCTTTCTGGCAGCATGGTGCTCCTTGAGAAATGTGGAACCATCCCTGGAAGGCTGCACTTGAATCAATCCGAAAAGACCCTGGTCTGTGAAAAATCTGTCTTCCATGTAACTAGCCCTGGTGCCAAAAGATTGGGGATTGATGATTTAATTCACATTGGTGTGGTTATGAGGATAAACATGGGTAATAAACTGACTGATAAACATGGGTAATAAACTTAAACTCTCTAATGTTTTTTCTTAAAAGAAACATTTGATTTTATCCTGGCCTTTTCCATCTTCATAATTCTGTGATAGACTCCCTAAAGTAATCCTAAGATAGACTCCTTAGTCCATAACTAAAACTGACTGCAGTACTTTTATTGCAAAGACAGCATTTATTATTTAACTAGTGAAAAGCATAACTGCATTGCGGGAGTAAAATTCCCCTGTACACCAGCCCCACTGTGCGCATCAGTCCCCGTCCCCCCCCCCCCCGTGCACATCAACCACCCACATGTTGCATCCTCCCCAGTGCAACCCCTCTCACTGCACCGAGCATCAAATTGGCTGGAGGTCAGTCTTTCATGTTAAGTACAGGACAAAAACACATTGCACCCCTTTTCAGTTCCTTATGGGTTAAATTTCTCCACATCAGTTCTTGGTGGGTGTTCATGTGACAGAAGGAACCCCCTCCCCGAATTTCATGCTTCTAGGCCCAGGGGTTGGGGCAGAGCATCCCTCAGACATCAATTCTTCAATGCAAAGTATAGGGAGGAACATGCATTGCGCCCCTTTTCACCCCCTTCCAGTTGGAATTTCCGAAAACCAGTTCTTAGTGCACCCCTTAGGGAAGGAACACCCACCTCAAATTTCATGCTTCTAGGCCCAGCAGGTCTAGCATTGATGCAGATGCAGATCTAGCATCATTTGGCGGGGCATTGATGAGTGTGTCAGTGAGTGAGTCAGTGACTTTTCTCTTTTATATATATAGAAGACGACTTGTGCAGGTAATGACTTACTATAGATTTCACTAGCAGAAGACCTCATTAATGAACAAATGAATACTTCTGCAGGTGTATTTTGAAGAGAATGTTAATGTATAGAAAAGATTTATCAAGCTCCCTGAGACGTTCAGGAAGATCACATAATACTGCCAACAGTACTACACCTCCTTTAAAAATATTCACATACCACTGGAGTGTTGACATCTAGGAAATGTAGAAATGGTTCTAAAGTCAGGTTTAAAACTAGCAGAGCAAACTTCAATATGCAGTTAATTGGGTAGCGAACTTCAGAAAGAAATGAAGCCTACTTTAAGTGAATTATAGCCAGTAATTAGGCTGTAATTAAAATTATAGCCAAAAAATGCTCTTTTCACATAATAGAACAATGCTAATGCAATAATCCTATATTGGATGTAGGTATCATTGGACTCAGTGGGATTTACTTTTGAGAAGGCAGCATAGGATTTACTGAAAAGTTAAATACCTATAGTCTTGATCAATAAGCATCATTAAAAAAATTTCTCAGAAGAAAAGTCAGCTGTATTTAGTTAGACTTAGGCCTACACCTAATCAGAAACCTACACCTCTGATTACACCTCAGAAACTCTACACCATGAATTGCCAATCATGACACAATTATTTGTGTCTGGAACAATAGCTAAAGACTCATATCCTCCTATTTAGAAAAGAACATTGCTTTCATAAGCAACATAGGTGCTTAATGGGGAAATGGGGTGCTTAATGGGTATAGCAGAAGTAGAAACAAATGGGGTACAAAATCCTCAGTTCTGTATTCTATAATTGTCCTGATAACTGAAGCTCTTGCTAACTGGGTAAGAGGCCCTATTTTAAGTGGGTGTTCCTCTTTTATTTAGCAGAGGGACAGAAACTGCTCTTCATCGCTCCAGTGTCTTTTCTAGTGACTGTCTGCTTGTGCGTGTTTTTAGGTTGTGAGTCCTTCAGGAAAAAGGAAACATAAGCCTTTTTCTTTGTTCTTGATTTATTAGTTTGATTTTTTTCTCTGTAAACCACCTTGTGAACTTTCATTGAAAAGTAGTATTTCAGATTATTGAATAATAATAAATTTGACTGTCATGGTTGCTCTTCTGCTTTAGATCCTTCTCCTATTTCTGAAGGCTTATGTTTCTGAGATGCTTTTACAGCATACTATCCTTTGCATACATAGTTCATAGATGGAAGCCTTGATAGTGAGGCATATTTTTGTGCAGATCATCCTGTGTTCAAAATTTTTTTGATGTAGCGCAAGGCTCCTGTTTATCAATATCCACTCACCTTGTGTGAACAGGGGACATAAGATAAGGCAGTTTGATTAATCTCTTTGCTAGTGTTTCCTCCTTTATTTAGCGGGGGATAGTAACTGACCTACACATCCCAGCAATGTCTGTTCTAGTGGCTTCTGCTGGTGTTCTTTTTGCATTTTAGATTGTGAGCCCTTTTGGAACAGGCACCCATTAATAGCTATTAATTTTTTTATTGTAAACCGTTTTGTGAACTTTTTGTTGAAAAACATTCTATAAATACTGTAGTTAGTGTGTTTCATCATCCATCATCTAGTTGTCCTTGCCTTTGTTTCTCCCCCTCCCCAATTTTTGATTTAGTAAAGACTTTCTAAACAGGAGAGAAAAAGCATGTGTGCCGAAGAAGGAAGTAAATATTGGCAGCTAGCTGGAAAACGAACTCTGGCACTGCTGACTGTGCCAGACTTTTTTTTCAGAGGAGAGGTGAGAAGGAACACAGAGTCCCAGGTGAGTGGAGGAGGGGGCTGCTTAGCTGAGTGCTTAATTGCTGCTAGGTGTTCATTGGCTGGTTGCCTGGCGGGAGGAGCTTTCAAGGGCTTTATTAGGGCCTGAGGCGCGATCCTGTGGACTGGAGCCTGTGAGCAAGGAGGACTTGTGAAGTTGACAGGAGATGGAAGGGAAGGGTGCAGTTGTCGTGACATGCACCACGTGTGCCAAGTTTGTCTTCTTGCCCAAGGACCCCAGGGATTATCGATGCTGCAAGTGCAAACTGGTTGCACTGTTGGAGGAGAAGGTGGCAGCATTGGAGGATGAAGTTTCCACCCTTCGTCAAATTATGGCATCTGAGGAGTTCCTTGATACAACACACACGGAACTTCTCCAGAGGGATGACACCAGTGGGGACCCCAGCAATGATGTCTCTTCATGGAGACACGTGACAGTCAGGAGAAAAAGGGGCAGGAGCAGTCAAGAACCACTGGAGCTATACAACCGTTTCCAGAGTCTCTCAGATTCCACCATGCTGGCAGAAGTTCCTCTTGCTAGCACACCTACACCGGATCCTGGCATTGCCCATACTGGCATGCCTACAGATCCCCCTCATAGACAGCAGCCACAACCTAAGTTAGTGTGGGGGAAGCTAGACACAGAAGGAGAACACGGAGGAGGGTGGTGGTGATTGGAGATTCTCTCCTGAGGGGCATGGAAGCTGTATGCCGACCAGACCCGTTTTCCCGTGAGGTGTGCTGCCTCCCTGGTGCTAGGATACGGGATATCACAGAGAGGCTACCGAGGATGATCACGGAGAGGCTACCAGATGCTGATCGTCACCCGTTCTTACTCATCCACGTAGGAACAAACGATACTGCTCGGGAAACTTTCCAAAAGATAGTTGGGGATTATGAAGCTCTGGGGAGGAAGATTAAGGACCTGGGGGATACCCAAGTGGTATTCTCATCCATCCTCCCAGTAATTGGCAAAGGTCCTCAGAGAGATAGCAAGATTTTTCAGGTCAATAGCTGGCTTCGAAAATGGTGTCATCGGGAAGGATTTGGATTCTGGGATCACAGGATGAACTTCCTTGAGGAAGGACTCCTAGCAAAGGATGGACTACATCTTACGGGTTGGGGGAAGAGTGTCTTCAGACAGGAGATGGCCAACCTTATCAGGAGGGCTTTAAACTAAATAAGAAAGGGGTGGGTTACGTCCAAAGGGAAACTAGGAATAAGGAAAATGCTCTGGATGGAAATTGCCAGGGCACAGCTGTAACTCAAAAATCTTTAGAGGGGCCTGGCCTTACAAAAAAGGAGGGAAATGCATTGAGTTGCAACCTCCAGGTTGCATTTATACAAATGCATTTATACAAATGCACAGAGCCTGGGAAATAAACAAGATGAGCTGGAGCTTTTAGCAAGTGAAGGGAAATTTGATTTGATAGGAATAACTGAAACTTGGTGGGATGACTCCCATGACTGGAACACACAATTGGAAGGCTATCAGCTGTTCCGGAGGAACAGAAGTGGCAAAAGGGGAGGTGGAGTAGCATTATATGTCAAGAACATATATACTTGCTCTGAAATCCAGGAGAGTGGTCCGGATATCCCTGTGGAGTGTGTTTGGGTAAAAGTAAGGGGGGAAAATAAGAAACAAAACATTGTGGTGGGCATCTACTATAGACCGCCAGGCCAAGGAGAAGGAGTAGACGATGTCTTCTTGGAGCAACTGGCAGGCATTGCAAGGAAATATGAGGTAGTAGTAATGGGGGACTTTAACTACCCAGACATTTGCTGGGAGACAAACTCAGCCAAACATGGAAGCTCCAGTAGATTCCTGATGGGCCTGGAAGATAACTTCATGGTCCAGAAGGTGGAGGAAACGACAAGGGGAGGGGCCATCCTTGACCTGATCTTAACAAATCGTGAAGAACTGGTTGATCAGGTCAACATAGTGGGAACTTTAGGGGAAAGCGATCATGAGCTGCTGGAATTTAGAATAATGTGGGAAATAAAAAGAGTGCAGAGTGAAACTTATATGTTGGATTTCAGGAAAGCTGATTTCAACAGGCTTAGAGGAGTCATAGGTGGGATCCCATGGGTTGATGATCTAATGGGGAAAGGGGCCCAAGATGGGTGGGAGCTCCTTAAGAGGCAGCTTCTACAAGCACAGTCAGAAACAATTCCACTAAAAAAGAAAGGGGGGAAAATGCTGAAAAAACCAGGTTGGCTCCACAGGCAACTTGGGGATCAGCTGAAGTTAAAGAAAGAGAAGTATAGGGAGTGGAAGACTGGAAAGATCACCAGGGAGGAGTACAGGCAGGTAGCCCGGTCCTGTAGGGAGGGGGTCAGGGATGCTAAAGCTCAGTATGAGCTGAGGCTGGCCAGGGGAGTCAAGGATAACAAAAAGAGCTTCTTTAGATATGCCCAAAGGAACAGGAGGAGAGACGAGGGGCTGGGGCTGCTCTTGGACAAGGATGGACAACAGGTGTCTGGAAACCAGCAGAAGGCGGAGCTGCTCAACTCCTACTTTGCATCCATCTATTCACAGAAGGAGGGCTGTGCAAATGGTGGTGCGGGATCATTGACTGATTCGGGGATGTGTTTACATCCCCTAAGAGGTAATGAAAACATGGATGGTGCAGAACAGCAGATTAAGATTGACAGAGAACTGGTTCGAAACTACTTAACTGGCCTAAATGAATTCAAGTCATTTGGACCGGATGAGCTACATCCTAGAGTTCTGAAGGAACTGGCAGATGTCCTTGCAGAGCCTCTGTCGATCATCTTTGAGAAATCCTTGAGTGGAGAAGTGCCACTGGACTGGAAAAGGGCAAATGTAGTCCCAATTTTTAAGAAGGGGAAAAAAGAAGACCCGGGAAATTATAGACCAGTCAGTTTGACATCAATCCCGGGCAAGATATTAGAGCAAATCATAAAACACACAATTTGTGCACATCTAGACAAGTACTCGGTGATCAAAACAACCCAGCATGGATTTACCAAGAATAAATCTTGCCAGACAAATCTGATCTCCTTTTTTGATCGGGTTACGAGCTTACTGGACAGTGGCAATGCTGTGGATGTCATTTATCTTGACTTCAGCAAAGCATTTGACAAAGTCCCACATGACATCTTAATTGGGAAGTTGGAAAAATATGGGCTAGACGGGGAAATCGTTAGGTGGATCCGCAACTGGCTCAATGGCCGCACTCAAAGGGTTTTAGTAAATGGTTCTGTGTCAACCTGGAGGTCAGTTTCTAGTGGGGTCCCCCAAGGCTCTGTCTTGGGACCGGTTCTCTTTAACATTTTCATCAATGACTTGGAGGAAGGGATACGGGGGAGCCTGATCAAATTTGCAGATGACACCAAACTGGGAGGAGTAGCAAACACATCAGAAGATAGGAGAAACCTCCAGGAGGATCTGGATAAACTGGAATCCTGGGCTGTAACAAACAGAATGAATTTCAACAGGGAGAAGTGCAAGGTTCTGCACTTAGGCAATAAAAACCAAAAACATAGGTATAAAATGGGGGATACTTGGCTTGGCAGCACAACATGTGAGCGGGATCTTGGAGTCGCCGTGGATCACAAGCTGAACGTGAGTCAGCAGTGTGATGTGTCTGCAAAGAAGGCAAATGCCATTTTAGGCTGCATTAAGAGGACTGTAGCTTCCAAGTCACGAGAAGTTCTAGTTCCTCTTTATTCAGCATTGGTCAGACCTCACCTTGAGTACTGTGTTCAGTTCTGGGCACCTCACTTTAAGAAAGATGCAGCCAAACTGGAGCAAGTCCAGAGGAGAGCGACAAGAATGATCAGTGGGATGGAAGGGAAGCCCTACGAGGAAAGGTTGGGGGAACTTGGGATGTTCAGCCTGGAGAAGAGGAGGCTGAGGGGAGACATGATTGCCCTCTTCAGATACCTGAAGGACTGTCATAGGGAGGAAGGGGCCAATTTGTTCACAGCTGCTTCTGAAAGCAGAACTAGAACCAATGGGTACAAACTGCAAGAAAGGAGATTCCGGCTGGAAATCCGGAAAAAATTCCTGACGGTTCGGGCAGTTCGGCAGTGGAACAGATTGCCAAGGGAGGTGGTGGACTCTCCCTCACTGGGGATCTTCAAGCAGAGGCTCGATGAGCACCTGTCAGGGATGCTCTAGGGGGAATTCCTGCTGCAGGCAGGGGGTTGGACTAGATGACCTACTAGGTCCCTTCCAACTCTATGATTCTATGATTCTATGACTGCAAATATTTAAAAATATGTGTCAACTCATTATTTTCTTAGCGTTATTCCTGTTCCCGGCAGGGAAATCTGGCCGGCCTCTTGCCGGGATGTTGCTTCATGCAGTATCCGGGTCTCAAACCGCTAACCTGCCCATCTTCAAATCAACAGGCACAGCTCCTTTAACCACAGAGCCACGAGGAGTCCCCAAAAAATATGCATCAACTATGGAGTGCATTTAGAAACATGGCTTTAAACAAAACATACCACAGTGCTGAATTCCTATGCAATATCTAGCTTTGGTTTTCCTACCAGTGTGCTTTGGTTTTACTACCATCACTACCAATGTACTTTAGTTGACTTTCAACCTTGGTAATTTAAGAACTAGATCCATGTTTAACAGAGTGCTGAGATTCTTGTTTCAGGATGCTAGCAATAGTTACTAATGTTTTGTGAGCCCCAAGCAACCTTCCAAATTGCCTAACCATGACTCAGGGACAGCCCCTGTCCGGCTTCTGGCACTAAGGGCGCAATCCAGAATAACTACGTGGAGTCCTTGCTCCGGTGTAAGAACAATTTGCTCTGGATTGCAATATGAATTTCCCATAGGTTTTCACTAGGTAGTGCAGTAACTGTGGGTACACATAAAGTCTCTTACGTGCTCCCATCGTTACTCTGGATTGTAGGGTAACACAGCCATGTCAAAGGGGTGTGTGTGTGAGATGTTCTGGGATGGGCATGCTGTCATTTGTTTCCTCACCTCAGGATGGTATGTGGCTGCATTGGTCCTGGAAGTTGGATTGGGCCATCTGTCCCTTCTTGGCATCCATCAGTCTTGAAAGTCTATGATATTGTGCTCGACGCTGCATTCGAAGCACGAAGAATTATTATTTAGTGAAATGTAACAAAACAAGCTTCTTATTTTCTAAAATGGGAACATTTTGACTGAAGAGCCACATCATCTGACACTGTGTCAGGGGCTGGGGGAGAAAAGAAATTACATTACAAATTTGAATAAATTTATATAAATGGATACATTACAGACAGAATTTACATGAATGAATTTTCCTGAGTTTATTTATATTGCACATGAAAACTGTAATGTAGGCCTGTAGAATCACACACAAACTATGAACTGTTTGCTACACACCTCTTATACGGTGGAAAGATACAGATCAAGCCAGAAACACACAGAGACCAAAGTTTCTCAGAGGAAATGGGATATTAAAATGATGTCTTCAAGCCAGTGCTGACTTTAACCAGCTCTGATGGGCTAGAGGCTCATTGGAGATTGATGTGTCTCTTCAGGCTGAATTGGGGGTCCCCAAGGGTTGTAAATGGCCCTGGGCATGTTTTTGTCCACACATTCATTACTGTCACCAGCATAGACTGTGATAATATTTAGGAAATGGAATTACTAAGGAGCACAAATGTCATGAAATCATCCTTAATAATACGGGTATTTATGATTGAAAGCAAGGAGGGTGAGGTCAAGAAGGAACTGGAACCTGGATCTTCCAGTTCTCAGCCCAACTTCCTTACCACTATACCATCTTGGTTTTTGGGAAGGAGAGGGAGTTAGGAAGGTATATGCTTTAAAGTGTTGGTGTTTTCATTCTTTTTTGATGGAGTTGTTGCAGGCTGACAAAACATTTTGTCTGAATATTTGCATTGTATTTTCTCAATGATGATAGGCAACATTGAGATGAGATGGTGGCAGGGCCTCAAGATCTTTAAAGCTACAGTAGATCAGAATGCTCACTGCTATTTCTAAGGCACATTGTTGCCCTTGCATAACCCTTCACACCAGTGAGTCACAATCTTGAAAAACATAATAAGATTGCCTTGCAGGTTGTTGCAGTCTGGTGATGCTCCAGGTTAAATGGCTTTGTGAACAAGATCACAATAGCATCCTTTCTATACCTGTACTTGATGAAGCAGGCATGCATGATTCCTTTACTGCAAGGAAAAAAATGTTCCCTTGGCCAGGTGGTGATGCTTTTCATCTGTTGTGTGAGATTAAGATAAATGATTCTACCCGTCATGGGATTTTCCCCAATACTTCTATTTCTTTACTCAGCTGAATCTCTTCTGATGAGATCTTTGTTTATCCTTTAGGGGGAAAACATGCATGCTATTTTTTTTGTTCAGCAGTGTATGCTTGAGTTGCAGTTGCCCATTGCTGCACTTGATGATGATGTTATTTAGCACCAGGTGGCCCTGAGACACCAGCTGCTTCCCAGATGACAATGTTCTTGAGAAAGAGTGAAGCCAACACTAGTGGGAAGGTTTAAAAGAGGAGGAAAGGGGACACAGAAACAAGGGAGGAGACAGCTGTTTGAAAGACGGAGCCAACTGACAGGGCTGATAGTTGAGGCCCCAGCCATATCTTCCATGTATATATACTAGCAAAAAGCATACCCGCATTGCAGGACTAAAATTCTTCCATACACCAGCCCCCCCATGCGCAACGTTCCCCCCATGCGCATCAACATCCCCCCGGTATGCTGATGATACCCAACTCTATCTCTCCATTCCTCTTGAGTCCAAGGAGGCAGTTGAAGTCCTGAATTGTTGTCTGGAGGCAGTGGGAGACTGGATGAGGGTGAACAAGCTGAGATTAAATCCTGATAAGACAGAGGTTCTCCTGGTCTGGAAGGCCTCGACTCGGGTATTGGAATATCATCCTGTTCTGGATGGGGTTGCACTCCCTCTGAAAGAGCAGGTCCGCAGCTTGGGGGTTCTCCTGGATTTGCAGCTGCTCCTGGAGTCCGAGGTGGCGGTTGTGGCCAAGGAAGCCTTTGCTCAGCTTCGGCTGATTCGCCAGCTGCAACCATGCCTGAGTCGCTCAGATCTGGCCACGGTGACTCATGCCCTAGTGACATCGAGACTGGATTATTGTAATGCGTTCTACGTGGGGCTGCCTCTGAAGACGGTCCAGAAGCTTCAACTAGTCCAGAATGTGGCGGCCCTATGGTTGCTGGGGTTCGTTGGTTCGACTCTGTTGGGCCACTGCTTCAGCGACTACACTGGCCGCCCATTTGTTTCCAGGCTGAATTCAAAGTGCTGGTCCTCACCTTTAAAGCCCTAAACGGCTCGGGTCCAGGGTCTCTGAGGGACTGCCTTCTTCTGTACAATCCGACCTGTCACCTAAGGTCATCTGAGGGGGCCCTACTGACTGTGCCACCACTAAGAGATGTGAGAGGTGTGGCGGCCAGAGATAGGGCCTTCTTGGTGGTGGCACCCTGGCTTTGGAACTTCCTCCCCTTAGAACTGAGAAAAGCTCCCTCAATACAGAGCTTTAGGCGGAGCCTTAAAACTTTTTATTTCAAAAAATCTTTTTCATGGGGCAGAGGCTGGGGGGCTGTTGTTTTATTGTTTTTAACGTGTTTTTAGCCTGTATGTTTAACTGTTTTTAGTTTTTGTATAATCCAATTGTATTTTAACTGTATTTTAATTGTATTTTAATCTGTATTTATGATCTAATTTTAACGGTATTTTATTCTTTTAATTGCTGTTAGCCGCCTTGAGCTCCCTTTTGTTAGAGAAGAAAGGCGGGATATAAATCAAATAAATAAATAAAATCAGGCACCAACCACCAAATTGGCTGGATGTTGGTCAGTCTTCCATGTTAAGTATAGGACAAAAACATGTTGCACCCTTTTAGCCCCTTAAGGGTTAAATTTCTCCACATTGCTTCTTGGTGGGTGTTCATGTGACAGAAGGAACACACTCCCCAAATTTCACGCTTCTAGGTCTGGGGGTTGGGGCAGAGCATCCCTCAGTCTCCGATTCTTCAATGCAAAGTACAGGGAGGAAAACACGTTGCGCCTCTTTTCACCCCTGTCCGGTTGGAATTTCTGAAAACCAGTTCTTAGTGACTCCCTCCGTCACGCAAGGAACACAGAAGGATCACGTGCACAGAAATCTCTTACTCGTAGTTACTCTGGATTGTGCCTTTAGTCACATTCAATGGTACTTTGGTTTCATTTCCCTAAGATGTTGTTATTTCCATGTTTTGCCAGTGTGTGGTTACATTTAATTTGCATGATCCTTAAAGTGGTAAATTTTAGAGAGCAAGGAGCTGCCATGGCATGCTGATTGCCATGTCCTATTAGCCACATCGTACTATGATCGTAGAACAAAAGAATCAACTGTAAATTGCTACCTTATAGTGTTTTTTCTAGTCCTCCTTTTTTCTGTAATAATGAAGGTATAATTCACTTTGAGGTCAGGCAGCTCATTTCATTCTGACTTCCTGGACTGGATTGCAGTAACTCAAGCTGAGTATAAAATTCCAAAATATAAAAGGTATTGGAGCAATTGGCTATGCATGTCTATTTAGAAGTCAATCTTGTTGTATAAATAGGATTTACTCCCAGCTATATTTACATAAGACTGTAACCTGAATGCTGCATGACCTACCTATTGTCTTTCAGGTGGTTCTTGGGAAATACAGTGGCATTAATAATAATAATAATAACTAGGCATTTATATACTGCTTTTCTGGACATTTTGGATTGCTCCTCAGTCTTTAATCAAAACGGTTTACATAGGCAGGCGAATTCTAAATCCCTGAAGGGATTTTTACAAACACAGATTGTCTCTGTCTTTCAAGAGATACTACATTCAAGATGTTACATTCACATCTGAAATGCTGGCTGACAAAGTTCTTCAGTTCTCATGAAGGGCAGCTGAGAAAGCTCCTTCACTCCCACTGAAAAGCAGATGGAAAATCTCAGCTACAGCAGCCACTTTTCAAGGTCTTGCTTTGGATCTGACTTCCGGTTATCTCGATCTGGCAACCTTCAGCTCTTATATTCAGGCAAATGGAGGCTCTACCCTCTAGACCAGACCTCCTAGATTTTCCTAGAAGCCTATACATTTTCCTAGAAGCCTATGTTAATTTACATCCTGCTTATCGTGATGCTTCGTCCTTGAGTACTCTGAGTAATGGCATCATGGTTCATGATAGGGAGTCGTAGTGCTGTATTCTATCCCCTTTTTCAACTACATTGGTGGGGAAGGATGTGTGGAAAAGTGAAACAGTCTGGGAATCATAGTTAGAAGGGACCCAGTGGATCATCTAGTCTGACCCTCTGCCTGTAGCAGAAAATTCTTGAAGGTAGACTGCAATTTGATACTAGTCCTGAGAACTGGTTAGTGGTGGAGTTAGTAGTCTGAGGGAGCTCCAGCAGATAGATGAGCAATGTGCAAGCCTGGAAGGGGGCAAACAGGTAGAATTTATGAGGGTTCTGTGACCCTGCTTGTTATACCAAATGTTTCATTTGGCAGTGTAAAGCCTATTGTGAACTCTTCAAGAACTTTCTGTTGTTCCTAGATAAGGCTGTATGGCAAATCTTTGACTTCATTGGGTTTCCCTCCTTACCACTTGCAAAAGATGTAGCAAACTTTTTGATGACCAGTGTCTGCATGCAACTCATGATTTGGAAGTCGGATGGGGCTTTATAACTAACAACTTTGTTCCAAGTAGAGAAGCTCCCTGGATTTGGCTTGTTTACAGGCTGAAAATTTGCTGATTAAAGTACAATTAGTTATAAAATTTTCCCAAAGGGGAACTTATTGGAGGTATGCTGCTTTGGGGTTGGGGTTTTGCTCTGAAAAATTAATGTTTGACCCTTTCTGTAAACAGACTTTTGGGACCCAGGGCTTTTTACCATCTGCCAAAATGTTAATGACAGAAAAATATTATGAGGGAAGTCATAGAATCCTAGAGTTGGAAGGGACCCAGTGGATCATCTAGTCCAACCCCCTGCCTGTAGCAGGAAATCCTCGTCTTTTGGAGATCTGGGTCTCGAACCCTGGCCTGCTGGTTGACAGTGTCTTAACCACTTGCGCCACCAGAGGACCATGGCATGCACCCCACACCTTTGCTGGCATGCACCCAACACCATGTACACATGCTGCCAAGTGAATCTTACAGCCCTTTGTTCATTAAGTTTACCCTAAAGGTACAGGACATGCAGTTTAGTTTTTAGAAGCCACTTTTAAGAGTTTGTTCAACAATGGATAGTTCATAAATCACCCCAATTAAATCGTTTCACTGTCAAAATATATAACAATAAGATTGTTTTCTCCCCTAGGTCTTGGCTAAATCAGACAATAAACTTTGTTTGTTCTAAGAGTGTCAAAAGATCTTTAGGAAAAATTTTGATAAGGTTACTTAGAGTTCTGAATTTGGATTTGCGAAGTCCAAATCCCAAGTACAAGTGTTCTTGAATTTCTTATCTTACTGGAATTCCTTACAGATTCATTGCCCAACAAACGACACACAGTTTAATTTATTCATTAAAAGATTGATAATCTTTCCTTTCTTCTCCAGAAAGGCAATTTCCAGCAAGACGATGCAGTATAGTAAAATAACTGAACCCCCATTTGTGTTCTCTTGCAATTGAAAACTGGAATAACTCTTGAGGCTGGGCTGTAGCCATCTTGGATCCATGACTGTTGGAGTGCAATGGAGAGGAGATCCTAAGGAGGAGTTAATGACTGAATTGTCACAACCTTGCTACATATGTCATTTTCCCTCATTTTCATTCAAGGATGTTGTCAGTCAGGGGTTAATGGAATGTCCAGTATATGTAGGATGAATGGTCCAATCCTGGTGGGCCTCTATGTGGTTGAACTGTGTGTTCTGGAGATGACATGTGCTTTATAACGGTTACAATACACAACTCCTATCATTTCCTGCAGCCATTCCAACTCCACGAGTTGCATATCTGTACCCGCTAGAAAAGTCTCAGAACAAGGTGGAGGAAGTGTGTTGAAGCCTGTGGGGGGGCTCTATCCACAATAGTGGCTTTGTTGACATCTAATCCCCCTTTCCAAGCCTTGGTCCATTTATCCAAATCCTCCCTGAATTGTACCAGTAAACGAGTACAGATCCAAGTAGACCCATTGGGGCGGTGGAAATTTGCCCTGCAGCAAGGGAACAAATGTTCCCTTACTTTAGGGAGGCCTCTGGGACCTGAAAGTCTTCAACTTGGTGTCATGTGTGCCCTGCTGGTTCAGCAACCCTGGTGTGGAGGAAACTTAGGTTTAATTGGGCTATTAAAAACCCAATAACCAGTAATAGGTTATTGCCTATTACTGTAGGCAATAACCTACAGTAAGAATCCAAGTCTGTCTTGCAGTGCTGCTGTGGCTTCCTCGTATCACTTTGCTGCTGTTATTTCTTACTATTCAATTTTTGTGGTGGTGTCTTACTATTTCTGTCTTGTTATTTCAGTTTGTTTCACCTTGTGACCACTGATCTTACTTTCTGATGTAAAAGTGGGAGCCTTAATTTCTTCTAAAATGTCACATTTTTTGAGCTCCTTTTCCCTATAATGGCCATAAAAGGAGAAAGTATATACTGTATTTTTTCAAGAAAAAAATCCCCTTCTGAAATGGCTATGATTCTGGCCACACAGGTATTCAGGAGCAGAACTGTATAAAGGGGATAAGAAGGAAAATTGTAAAAAGTTGAGCAAGAGTCTGTACTGTTTGCTATATACCTATAACTGTTGGGGGTGACAAGTAAATGTTTTTCCCGAAGATTAAGTTAAGATACTTATACCTTGTCTTTCCCATGCCAATGAAAATGCCCAAAGCTTATAAAACTTTAGTTCCTCCCTCCTGCTGTCCTCACAACAGCCCTGTGTAGTAGGTGAGCCTGAGAGTTAGTGACTTGTCCAAGATCATCCAGTAAGCTTCATAGCCACGGAGGAAGTTGAACATAAATCTTCCATGGATCTCCGTCCAGCTCCCTAATCACTACACCATCCTGGCCTTTTCATTGGTTTTTGGTGCAAAAACATTTTTAAAAATAGGATGTCATGATCTGGCAACAAAAATGATCTGTCGTCTGTGCATAACATAATAACCTCCTTTTCCAAACAGGACTTGAAACACTAACTGAAGTTTCTCTTTATCTTTGACATTTATTGTACAGTATTTAAAGATATCCACTTGTATGCTTGGATTTTTAATTTGTTTAAGTTTATGGTCAAGATCCCGAAGGATTGTCTCTGAGCACAAAGGAAGGCATGTAGTTCCATGACATAGCATATGCTATGTTTACAAAAAATTCTATACTGACTTTCCAATGAAGAATGTGAACAATTTTTAAAAGTTCACATCCCTCTTCTGTTGTATGTGCTGTCTAAGATCATCAAATGGAACATCGACTGCACACTACTGTTGTGTCTGCCATCTGATGAGTTGAAAATACTGATTAAAAACCTGTCTTTCAGGATTGATTGTTGGTGTGATTCTGAGATATGGCACGCCATCCACTAGTGGCCATGATAAGCCATTCAGCTGCTCCCAAGAGGATCGAGCTTTTACTACACTGTTGGTCAACATCAGTGGGAAATTCTTTGAATACACTTTAAAAGGAGAAATCAGTCCTGGAAGAATACACAACGTGGAGCAGAATGACATGCTGCGAAAAGTGAGGATTACATTTTTCACTGTAGATCTCATACAAGGCTTTTGTTATAGCCTGTTAACTTCAGTGTACTTTGGAAGTGAATAATTCTATACTTAAAATAATTTTTGCATATACTATATGTCAGATACTGAAACTGATGGTCAAATATTTTGGCCACATCATGAGAATGGAGGACTCATTTAAAAAGTCTCAAAGCAAAAGCTGGGAAAAACTCAAAGATAAAGAATATGGGAATGGCAGAATATGAGGCGGTTAGTGCCACCAAAGCAATGAACATGAATTTGGATGGACTTTGGAAGCTAGTGGCAAGCTGCAGTCCATGAGGTCACAAAGAGTCAGACACTACTTAACTAAATAGCAGTTCATTTGGTCATTGGTAATGTTGGTTAGATGTTATAAGAAGATTCTTTTGGATTTTTGTTATCCCTAGCATCATAGAATTGCTATTTATTGATCCTTTCATAATAATATGGTACTTCTCAAAAGCCACTGGTCAATATAAGGGCAAGGTTTTTCCTTGGAAGGCCTAAACTTTGATAGTTTGGGGAACACATGACCCTGACATTACCCACAAGTGCACGGATGTGATGACATCACCACCAATTACCATATTTACTCGAATCTAATACACACCTTTCCCAGATAAATTTAGCCAAAATCAGATGCTCATTAGATTGGACAGTCTATTAGGTTTGAGTAAATATGGGTTTGATTATAACTATAGATCAGTATTTAGTTTAATGGTTCACTATACGGAAATAAAACATTAACACAAACCCATTGTTGTATAATGTAGTGCAATTAGGTAAAAATCATAACATAAACCCATTGTAATATAATATCAAATTACTAATAGTTGTATGCAGTAAAATTAAATTTTGCACCTTCTTTGTAGCTGTGCTTTACAATCTCTAGTAAACCTTTTTTAAAATTTCAACTCTTTAAAAATAGGGTTATGCATTAAATACAGGTAGATTCAAGTCTCGAGTAAATACAAAGCTTCCGAGCCTCTGAAGCAAAGATAGTGGGTGGTGATGGTAGGTGCAACAAGATTTTTTAATATCTCTGCCATTCTGTTCTGACTTCTTTTCCAAAGGAAAGGCTATAATGATATGACAAGGCATTTGAAAAGCCGCTGAAGCTGGTTGGTAGCTGTGGAAGAGTCCTTTTAGATTTGCCAAAAAGGCCCTAGTATTGACGAATCCTGGTTTTGTGTTTTTAGCACCTTTTTCTGCTGATTTTAAAAAAATCAGTGCTATATTTAAAACTATGTTTTAGGTTCTAATACAGTTGCTGTCTCATTATTTCCCTCAGCAGTCCTGGGAAGGAGGTTGCTATTGATCCCATCTCAGACCAGGATCAGGAGCCCAACGCTGACTAGTCAATTGGACAAATTAAGACTGTGCATCTAGTTTGCCTTTGTTCAGTTAGCAAACTGAAAATTCACAAAGGGACACCTTGTTATGATACTGGCCCTGTGCAGAATACATATACCACCAGTTTATCACATAGAAACCTCAGGCCAAATATAAGCTGGGCTGGGAAAAAATTGGCTTGTTATAAGAGATTGTTGCCTGAATTGTCCTTGGGCGATGGAATTAGCTTTAAAACAAGCTCCCTGCCAAGGAACTGAACCTATTTACATGTTGTTGCAGTGAGACCTGTGCTTCCAGGGCATGTCAGTTTCAAATTGTGTGGATTAAACAATTAGGAAAGAGTGGCAGAGAAAGATCTGTAGGCAAAATACGGTAGCAAAGATCTTTAAGCCTAGGCCTTTGGAAATTGTATTTTAATAGCGATGTTTCTCTTGCTTTCAGGTAACTTTTGATCCAGAGGTGTTTTTCAACATTCTCCTACCTCCCATTATTTTCCATGCAGGCTATAGTTTGAAGAAAGTAAGTATAAATTTCAAAATGCTGTCATCTTGTATGGATTTCAGGCCTGTGCCTATTATCCTTAAGTATTAACTGTGCATTACTGCTATTCTTCTTCTTAAGGATCTTCTTCTGAAGACTTATCACCACCATCCTTCTGATTCCAACACTTTCAATTTTAAAATATGGTTTCCTTTAGCGAAAGCTTTTTATTATTATACAACATTGAACCCTTTTTATTATTATACAACACTTGAACTATTACCCAAATCAGTGTTACGTTGTAGTATCTTTTCCCAAAAGCTGCTATTGGTTGAGCTAGAATAATTTGAAATTGGACATGTTCATGGTTATGGTTGATTTTGTTCCCTTTTGCAGCCTATCCTGAAACAATATTTGTAATTTCAACCTAGTTCGTGAGCAAGGTGTTTGTTTCTTGCGAAGTTTCTTGTGGTTATCTTGGATATACAGGAGGAATTTCCTCTTCCTGGGACTTCTGTGCCTCTGAATTGCATCAGATACTGTTTCAGAGGATCCCTTTGACCCATAGCCAGTGATGGGATTCAAAGAAATTAACAACCGGTTCTATGCCCATCTAGCAGCCACTTTTAAATGGCTATTTTTAAACTTTATATGTCCTATCTCTTGTTAACAACCAGTTCTCTAAGGTAGGTGCAAACCTGCTGGAGCCCACCACTGCCCATAGCAGTTTTCAGGGAGTATGTGGAGGAAGGACATTCAACAAGACACTGGAGAATGAGTGATGCAGAATCTACTCTAGGTTAAGCAACCCTGTCTTGTGTGAGTTGGTTGTGCTGGGCATTGTATCACATTATCCTGAGTGGGGAGTACTTGAATCAAAATATAATTCAATCTGGACTAGTTTTTGTCTTCAAGAAATTTAACATGATTATGCTCAAAGCAAAAATTGTGTCAGTCAGAGGGCTGGCCTGCTCTGATCAGAGCAGCTGCTTTTCAGCTGAAGAGGTTGGCTTGTGTAGCAGTTTGCTGGGGAGATGGCCATCTCTGACTGTCTGCTTGCTTCCTCTCTGCCCATTCCCTGGATTGAAAAAAGGAAGAAGGGAGAAGTGAGGAAGAGGAACGGTGGAGGGGAGCTAAGAGCTGAGCTAGAAAACAGGAAAGTGGAAAGAATGGGGGCTAACACATCAGACTGGGGAGGGCAGCATTTGGTTACAGGGGCATCAAGAGGGCTTGGGTTAGTCCTCAGTATGGCCTGACTACAGTACATTGCTGAAAATGCTATATTTATGGAGCTCAGATCTAAAAACTTTTCTTTTCCAGAGGCACTTCTTCAGAAATTTGGGATCTATTCTGGCTTATGCATTCTTGGGAACTGCAGTGTCTTGTTTCATTATTGGGTGAGTCACATTCCACTGAAATATTTTACTTATGGGGTATAATTTTGTGCTGCCTTTCACTTTAAATCTTTGTGGTTGAACTGGTCCACCTCAGTCAGTCAAGTTAAATTGGTTTGTGTGTAGCTGCTACTTAATAAACATTAAGTAGCAACTACACACAAACCAGTTGGGCATTTGCATTTAAAAAAAATCTTTCCTCTTCTGCCAACTGTCTAAATACTGGTAGAGAGATTAAGGTTGTAATCCTCTGTATTTACTTTGGAGAAAAATCTATTTCAGTAGTGCTAACTTCCAATAACTTCATATGATGGTTTTCATATTTGTCAATAGTAAGAAGGTTTTGGAGAAAAGGTTGTATATTGTAGGTGCATGTAATAAAGTAAAATGGGTGGTATAATAAACTAATAAGAAACTGGTTTACATAGGTTTGGAAATCGAGGTCTCACAGCATTTACCTTTTTGTTCTTTTACAGGAATCTTATGTACGGTGTTGTAAAACTAATGAAACTAGCAGGGCAGCTTTCTGATAAGTTTTACTATACTGATTGTCTTCTTTTTGGAGCTATTATATCAGCTACTGATCCAGGTACTGAAAGGGCTTCAGTTTCTTAAAATACAGGCAGGTTATTGTATCTGCAGTTTTTATAAAATTTGAGAGGGGGGTCCTGTAGAAAGCATCTCCTGTGGATATGGAGCATATTTGTATTTAAACTTTTAAAATAGATGCTTGCATACTAAAGTGGCTGGAAAAGTGTATGTATGATCTGCTACCTAGAAGAAATAAGTGTCTGTGATAAGTAAAGTTTGTTTGGTTGGCCCTCTTCTCTACTTTACCAATAGATGAATGTTTCTTTACACGTTTCAATTATTGTAAGGAATATAATTGACTTTTAATAATTAAGAAATCAAGAGGAAAATGTATTTAAAACATTTAAGCCATAAATGTAAAATAGAAGGTAGTATGTATCCACACATGCAATTCTGGTTGCTTTTAGAAGCTCAGCCCTATTCGTGTTGGGTATCCCCATTTCATCAAGATCAGAATTTCATCCAGGACAGAATTCAAAATGCTATCAAGCTGTACAGTGTAGAGAAGAGAAAGTGTATGCAGTTTTACTTCTGCCTTCACCTGTCAAAGATTGAATTTTTATTTTCATGTTGACCTGCTGAGTTTTCCAAGATGACTGAGGTTAAAAACATGTTCTAAATACTTTCCAAAGGCCCAACTCCCATGTGCATTCTGGATGTCCTCCCATGGGGTTCTTTGCCATAATTTCACTGTTGCTTAGGATGACAAACAGCAAGTTTTTTCCATGTCAGGGAGAGTTTATTTAGCATGGCAGATAACAATGTTTTCCACCCAAGTATGCATGCTAAGAAAGAGTATTGCAAATTTGCTGCACCAGATGGGGAGGGAGTCCTGGTGCTGGATCTCGGCACTAGGAAGACTATTGCCAAGGATGCCAAGGAGTTGGCAGTGAATATTTGCAATGGGACATTTTGGGGTGAGGGTGAAACTTGTTAGGAAAGGAAAAGAAGGTAGAGAGGGAGCAAAGTCTGCTACCATATTCTTTCCCTCTCTCTGGCCAGGAAATCTGACATAGGCCTCCTTGAGTCTTCATCTGCTCAACAAAGAGCTGATCTGAGAAATTCATCAGATCTACAGTGCTGTTACCTGGATTCCTTCTCCTTTCTCCTTCCCCCAAACAGACCTCTGGAAGCTGGACCTCCCATAGTATACAGTGCTGGCCATTTTGGTGCCAATGTAGCCTATAACACTAGGGTGGTTAGGACTGAGCTGTTTGAAAACAGCCTTTTGCCCTATTCACCATCTTGTCCAATAAAACTGATCTGATGTTTCTTGCTCTTCTTCATTTATAGTCACTGTCCTGGCAATTTTTAATGAACTTCATGCTGATGTTGATCTCTATGCACTGCTGTTTGGAGAGAGTGTTCTGAACGATGCTGTTGCTATTGTGCTGTCTTCGTAAGTAAAATGATGTTTTCGTTATGAAGTTAATTTTAATACAAAATTGACCATGTTCTCATTGTTTTGTGAACTGAACTTGTATGACAGTTGTTAGAACCTCTGCTTGGAGTCAGAGGCGTACCTAGGCAAAATGGTGCCTGTAGCAAGGACTGAAATTTTGTTCCTATCAAAACACCTGAAACGCACCTTTTAGCTAATGTTACTAGTCAATAATATCAAACTGGGCGTATGTGCCCATGGCACAAGACACTTCGTGTCAGATCGATGGTACGCCTCTGCTTGGAATTCTTAATGGGAGTAATTGGGTAGATGATTTGTCTGCCTTCTAAAATTACCATTACAGGGTCCATGATCAGGGCTAAATAGTTTTTGTTCAAAGTTGCTGTTCTCCCCCTTACAGGTCTATTGTAGCGTATCAACCAACAGGCGGAAACGTCCATGCTTTTGATGCAGCAGCCTTTTTTAAGTCTGTTGGAGTCTTTCTTGGAATATTTAGTGGTTCTTTCATGATGGGAGCGGTGACGGGGGTAGTGACAGCTCTTATATCCTTTTTGTGTGAAACTCCTTCAGACTTCTGGCGTTGGTGAGTTCACTATTGACTTATTTCCTTGGTACTTGCACAGTACGTTCTTATCACTGCTGGGATGAACGTTATGCCATTAAAAAAATTGTTCTGTTAGGGAGATCTTGCTGCAGAGGCAGAATCTTACTGCAAGCTAAGCTCTAAGGTGGAGTAAAGGAGACTCAGTGTAGAAATGCGAGCAGGTGGATGAAGGGGAGGGTGGGTGATCAGAGGATATGTAGAAAGGCTGACATCCTTTCCCCGTTATATGATGATGGCACTTGACCTAGATGCTCTTGAAGGGTGATTGGGCAGATATATGGAGGAAAAGTCAAGGTTACAAGCCTAGGTTACAAGCCATGATGCAACATTCTGGTTTTAGAAGCGAGATATCTATAAATGGCAGGGCTACAGAAGTTCAGCGGTTGAAGATGCTGTGCTTGTTAACCTGAATGTTGGCAGGTTGGCGGTTTGAGACCAGAGTACTGCATGACAAGATTGAGTTCCTGTTACTTGCACAGCTCCTGCCAACCTAGCAGTTTGAAAGCATGTAAATGCAAATAGATAAATAGGTACCACTTCAGTGGGAAGGTAACAGTATTCAGTGTAACTTGGCGTTTAGTCATGCCAGCCACATGACCGTGGATATGTCTTTGGCCTTGAAACAGAGATGAGCATCGCCATTGTAGTCAGTCATGTTTACCCAGGTCTATGAGCCAGCTGGGACCCAGGAACTGGCATCCTTGCGGAGGGGCGACGAACACTGCCCACAGTTCCCCAGCTCTGCAACAGGCTACCCAGCCCAGACTCTGCACATGTGCTGGGGTGGAGCATGCACAGGAGATAGTCCCTCACCTCAACACCAGCCCAACACTGAGGTGAGGGACATCTGCACATGAGCCAGGTTGATGCAAGTGCAGTAGGTCCCCCATCTCAGCATTGGACAGAGAGGACTGGGCAGGACAAAGTGAGGGAAATCTGGATTTATTTATTTATTTATTTATTTATTTATTTATTTATTTATTTTATGCCCCGCATTTCCTCCCCCTGCAAGAGGGAGCTCAAGGCGGCTTCATCCCAAATTTCCCGTCTCTTGTCCCACCTGGTCCAGGAGGAGGGATTTATGTCAATGCTATCTCCAGGGCTTGGAAAAAGTGTTTTTGTATCAAAAACATGTTTCCAAGTCCTGGGAGGAGGGTCTGCCAAACAATCTGCAGGACCCACACCAAGGCTTCCCCAAACCCCCAGACTCCTGCACATGCTCACAGGGCCTTTGGGAGACTAAAAATTGCCCCCCCCCTTTTCCTTGTAGGGGCATGATCCAAAGGATCATGTTACTGTACCAGCTCCTCCCCAGCAAAGACTTAGAGAGAAAGAAAATCTTTACCTAAGTTTGAACACCACTGCCCTATGTTATCTGGTGGGCCACTGGGTGGTAAGGAGCTGGGCCTTTTAGCCTGGTCCTTTTATTCATATACAGAGGGGAATGATGCAGCCAAATGGCCAATTCCAAAATCAGATTGACTTGCCTAGGCAATGATCCAGGCTTGAACTGAAAGCATTTATAACCTGGACAAGTTATGTGTAGAATATAGACGGGGTCACCAGTAGGCTGCCTCTAACTCCTGTTTCATGCTAGCTTCTTTCTAATAACTATATTCTCATAACTGTAGAAAATATCCAGTGGTTTGGTGATTCCTTAACAAAATCCTTACGTAACCAAATTTACAAAACTGCACTGTTTCCCTTTGCTGGAGACAGCACTCTTTTTTCTGATGTCTTGGAGCACGTTCTTGCTGGCGGAAGCATGTGGTTTTACAGGTAAGGCATTTTTAACAATTGGGGCAACTTGTTGTAAAACCCAGAAAAAATGTGTTTTTGTTGCGGTTAATATTACATTGAATTATACAATATGCTGCCACACATTACAAATTCACCTTGGTTGAACTGAACATGAATGTCATCTTCTCTTGGGAATGTTGCAGAGTGTTGAGTATGTCACCACAGAGCAATCAGGTGTTTGGACTGTGATCACTGTACTATAGGAAACAGAGGCCTGGGTGGAAAGCTCTAAAATGTATGCGTTGAAGTACTTGGTCACATCTGGAATTAATTGTGACCAAGTACTTCAACACATACGATTTTTAACTTTTTCATTGAAATGGTAAACCCGGACCAAACTGCAGTTAGGTTTGGAAAGTTTCCCCATTTTAAAAGTGAAGTTGCTGATTGTCCAAGTAACACGAGCTTAAAACCCCTTTTATGGAGGCATTCTAGTAGTGGTAGGGTTCTTTGGTTCCCAGCTGTACATCTTGTTTTTCCTGTACTATTGGTATAGAGAAATACAACAATTAAATCATAAACTCTAGAGAACATATGGAATATGTTTACAAGAAAGTGGGGGTTTCCACAACATTTATCATTTTGAGATGTGGTTCACAGTTCTATTAACTTTTCATGGAATTTTTTTTCCTAGACAGTAATGGCAATAAGAGCCAATGGGCTCTAGATTAAACAGAGCATAGTGTTTTGGCTGAAGATAAAATTGCATTGGTCCACATATGTGTGCACTGGATGCAGAATTTTATTTAACTCGTAAAATAGTGCCAAGAGGCCATGTAGAATGATGAGGGGGTGTTAGGGAGACTTGAGCACATAGCCTCGTATGGCAATTTCTACGTTATCTGTTCCTTTCCCCCAGTTACTATTTGATACTTTCAAAAAAGTTTGTATCGGTTTTCAAAAAATACTTTTAAAAAGTTTTAAATTCATTAGGAATATATAGTCAGGGAAGAAATTAGCAGAGATTAAGTGTTTGAGCACCCTGCACATCCAACACCATTTTGTATGACATTTTGTCATTCAATAAGTCAATGTCAGCATTAATGTTTCAGAAGTCAAAGAAGAGTGATATGAACTCATATAATTAAGCCAGAAAAGAAATATAACTTGCATGACATGTTTCTTGACATGTTACTAAATTTGCCAGGTGTGGTAGCTGTTCTGTTCTGTGGAATCACGCAAGCTCATTACACATACAACAATCTGTCATCTGAGTCAAGAAGCCGGACCAAGCAGGTAAGGTGGCATCTTATTTTTGTTGTTCCACCAGAGTGCATACTGCATTCTCAGAGGTCGATAGTCATGGAGATCTCCTCCAGACAAGGGAAATTTGTTCCTTGCCTGGAGTTAAGCCACTGTTGCCCTGATGGGTTTCCTTGGACATGTTCAGATGCTTTGACTCCGGTAGGCAAATCAAGAACAGGAAGGCAAATAGGACACAGTAGTGTTGCCACCACTGATATCTGCCCCATCCTGCTCTCAACATACTTCTAATCTGCCCATCAATACCTACCTCCTGTGTCAACCTACTGTGGCAGGCCTTCCACAGAAACAACTGTTGCCTGACTGCCCTCACTGTTTGTTGTGGCATATCGTGATTTGCAACAGTCATAAAATGCAATGTGCCAGAACTCAACTGGCAGCACAGCAAGCCCTTAGAATTGTGTTGTGAGTTATGCCTTCACACAATATATGTGCTTTAATATGGGGGACTGCTTGCTGGTAAAAAGTAAACTGATCATGATCTCTCTCTCAGCAGGTGAAGTCTGATCAGCTCACTATGACCATATATCCTCTTTTTCCAAGACATGTCTTCTTTTTTAGTCTTGTGTCCTGGAAAAAAATCTTCACTCTCCTCCTTTTCCTCCTGTCCTCCATAATTTTGTTACTGATCTTCAACAAAAAACTTTGGAGGCCCCTGTTCTAAAGCACCACTTTGAATCTTCCAATAGCAGAATGTGTATGGCTTTTTTCTCTTCAGCTTGACTGTAATTGCTGCTTTGTGGGCAGAGACTGCTAGGGGCTATCAAGTTGTTGGAAGTAATGATTGTTATCCAGCAATTGGTAAGCTTCAGGGAACTGCCAAAAGACTCTGGTAATATGACCTTGAAATAGATTTAAAGCAATAGTAATGTGGATTTACACTAAACTTGAATTTTATAAGCTGTCTGTTGTGAACGTAGCAAGTGCATAAGAAATGTGACCTTTTTCTGCCTTTTCAACTTTCTCCCCAGCTCTTCGAAGTATTGCACTTTCTAGCTGAAAACTTCATATTTTCTTATATGGGCTTAGCCCTGTTTACTTTCCAGAAGCACGTATTCAGTCCTGGTTTTATTATTGGAGCTTTTGTATCCTTTTTGGGAAGTTCTGTATTGTGACAAGTTTCTTAAGCTGTATTTCAAAGTTTCAAAGGGGTTTATTTCTGTTCCTCACTTCCCATGTCCTCCTGCACAATGCCTTATGGACTGAACAAATGTGGCTTAAAATTTATTTCTTCATAGTATATGTTTTTAACTATTCCTGTTAGTTTAAAAATATAAAAATAAAAACTTGGGACATGCTTACATTGTTTCCTGTGTTAAACCAAGCACTTTGTTTGACTACAGCAGTAGAGAACAAGACAAAGGGTGCAATCCTGAGTAACTATGGGGAGTCCTTGCTCCGGTGTAAGAACAATTTGCTCTGGATTGCAATATGAATTTCCCATAGGTTTTCACTGGGTGGTGCAGTAACTACAGGTGCACGTAAAGTCTCTTACGTGCTCCCATAGTTACTCTGGATTGTAGGGAAAGTTGTCTTCAGTTTCTTCCTGATGTCGGAGATAAAAATTTTCTAATCAACATCTACAGTAATCTCTGCTTTCTGAGGTGGAGGTCTCCAACAGATCACGCAGAGATGCTATGGATTTCTGGAAGAAACTACAATATGCATTTGGCTTTGGTGGCTGACATTTCTTTAGTGAAGGAAGTGTCTCAAGGACACATTTCTCAGTTAAGTTTGTTTTTAGCCTCAGAGAGTAGTAGTATTTCTAGTCTGTTAAAGAGCGGCTAGAACTACATACAAGTATGAGTAGGGGAATAATTTGCAGGGGAAAAACTAGTGTCTGCTCAGCAAGTGCCCCCACATTTTCCTTATGAAGAAAACATGGTGATAGAAATCCAGTGTTTTCTTTACAATATGTACTTCCACCCTCATGGGTAATTATCATCTAATTTATCATCTAAATCTTCTTTATGTTGCATTTCATTACATCTTTCATTATATCATAGTTTTATTGCCCACTTAAGACTATGTTAGCCCTTATGATTGCATTACAAAAACTGGTTTTGTCTAAGTCCTTCTGAATTCATCAGATAATTGAATAATTCATAGGCTGTTTTCATAGTATAATTGAAATCTTGCAAGCTTTACCAATTAATGTAATACATTCAGTTAATGCATATCATGCTAAATGAGGAAATAGCCAAGAATGCTTTATCTTCCTCTTTTAGTTGTCAGTGAGCATGAAAGAAACATTTTAAGGAAGAAAGCATAGCTTTAGGAACAACAATAGATGTCTACATTTAGTGAATGCTGGCATTCACATGTGATTGGTCAACAATCCCAGCCAAATTTTGTGAATGTCCAGACACTGAAAGACATGCCAGTGAATGCTGACAGTAGCCTCAATGAGATGGTCAGCATTCATTGAAGTGTGACTGACAAGCAGTAGAATTTGACATTCTTAAAATGTGTCTGAGATTATCAACATTTCCATGGAAATGTCATTCAGCAGTTTTCAGACATCCACTGTAACTTTTGCATTTTTAACCAAATCAAAAGCAAAATATCTTCTGGCCACATAAATGTTTCACATTAACAGACTTCTCACAAGAATTTAATCACTGGACAGCCCAATCCTAACCTGTGCTAAAAAAAAGCAGACCCCAGTGGTTTGGGGGGTTCCTTCCCATGGATACTGTACCTGGGTACAGTATCCATGATTGACCCCCTATATGTTGCTGGATCCTTAACCACAAAATGTGGTCAGATAGCCATCTTCCTGGGACGAGCTGCACACATCTACCCACTCTCGTTCTTCTTGAATTTGGGCAGAAGGCACAAAATCAGCTGGAATTTTCAACACATGATGATGTTTTCAGGTAAAAGAGCAAGAGCTGGTCATCTGTTTTGTCTGAGTTCTTTAAATTTGGATTTGGGGTTTTTTTATGCTGATGAGATATATGGAGGGGATGTGCTTCACTAAATATTTCTTCTATCCTTACAGTTATGTTCTTTGTTTGTACACAGGTCTTAGAGGAGCCATGGCATTTGCACTAGCCATACGAGACACTGCAACTTATGCTCATCAGATGATGTTCTCCACAACCCTCCTTATTGTTTTCTTTACTGTTTGGATTATTGGTGGAGGCACAACACCCATGCTGTCATGGCTAAATATAAGGTACTCTTCTTAAATTGAAAAAAAAATTTGGTTGGTGAAGCAAGTAGTTTAAGATTTCAATGTTTTAGGGTAGCCTGGAGATCCCCAAACACTCCTGGGTAGCTGGCTGTACCACTACAGCTGGGTTCACCTTGCAAAATGTTGGTGTGCCATATGCCCATGCCGCCTTGCTTCAGAGTCACAACCAAGATCATTAATACTTTGCATATTCATAACTAAAATATATGCAAGGAGGTTTATCTGCTCAAAGTCATGGGTAAGCACTCTGTGTCAAGCTGGCTTTATCAAAGGCTCTTACTCAACTTGGGGATCCTCCAATCACCCCCCACTGAAACAAAGAAACCTATTGTCTGTCATGAGGCACTAAAGCAATGATCAGAGAAAAAAGCCTTTTTCTATGTTGCTTTTATATATGAGTTTAAATGCATTTTTATATGTGTATTTTTGTTCTACTGTACAAAAACGTCTTCCCTTAAGGTAATGCTTTCTTGCAGGAATGTTGTATCTTTTGAGAGTTCAAAGCAGTATCATATTTTGCTATATCATTTAATATTTTGTTAAATCTTAATTTAATGTTACATTTTCCTCAAGTTGTATAGTGCCAGACTGCTAGAATCCCTTGGTCAAAACCCTGCTCTGGATATTGCCATATTGCCTCCTGTTCATTGAGTTCATCAGAGTTGTAATATTGAGGATTTAGGTGTTAGTCTGGATAAACGGGTGTTCTCATGGACATGGACCCTCTGCTAGTGCCTGACCTGGTCAACTCCGAGTGCTATCCTGCTATTGCCTTTTTAAGAACCTTAGTTTTTATTTTATTATTTAGAGCAGTGATTCCCAACCTTTAAAAGCACGTGGACCACTTAGACAAAAATTGGAATCATTATGTACCAAATGGAACACTGTTTTCAGCACACAACAAAGACGAATGTATAATTAAATATTTATTAGGTTTATTCTTTATAGAGAATGTGTGGGTTTCTGCTTTTGTTCTTTTGCTTCTGTTTCTGCTTTTGTGCTTTTGTTGGTTGCAGGTGATTATTTTAGACATTGCATAGGGTCTCATGTATCACCTGTGGACCATGGACCACAGGTTGGGAACCACTGCATTAGAGCCTTTATATTTTGCTGCTGTACAGATCCTGAGTGGGAAGGTGTATGTCGTCAAACTTTGGCAAAGTAGTGAACTGCACTTTTGATGAACATGAAAAATACGAGGAAGTGTTGATTATTGAGCCTTACCCAGAAAAAAATTGAGCTAGGAAGCTGTAAATTGCAAAGTGTACTGGTCAGTTTGCCTATATGCAATGGTGCAAAAATCAACTATCTGTGGTTTTAACTTATCTTTCTTTTTCAGGTCCAAAGTGAAAATTACCATTGTAATTTTTGTACCATTGCATATACTTAATTTTTCTTCTGGGTAAGGCTCCGTACCTATCAGGATCCTCTCGTGATCATAAGAAAAATTTCATAGGACATTTATATGCTTCAGTTAACTTTAACAGAGGTAAAAGAAGTAAATTCACCTATAACAGATTTTATGTTGTTCTAAATGTATTTTCATAACCAGCATGATGTCTAAACAGTATTGTTCCATTTTTCAAAAGTCTTTCTAGTTATAACCAAATACATTATTGGAGATTGCTATTTCTTTCTTTGCCCCACTCCACCATGTTTTCAAAGCACAGTATAGGCTATATACTGGCCTTTTAAACAATATAATTCTTAGCTTTGTTCCTAGTGGTACAATTTTAGATTGTGAGCCCTTTTTGGACAGGGACCCATTAGCTATTAATTTTTTTCTTATTAATGTTTTCTTATTAATTAGCTGATTTGTAAACAGCTTTGTGAACATTTTAGCTGGAAAGCGGTATATAAATACGGTAGGTAGGTAGTGGTGTTCAAGTGGCTTTCTCTTGTTTTTAAGCTTTGAATTGCATGCTTGAGGTTGTGAAACTCCCTTTGGGATGTCTCACTGGACATATTCATTTCCAGCTATCACTATGAAACACAGACACAAAGTAAAATTAACTGCTGCTTATTTATTAGCCAAGGCTACATCTGCTCACTGGACAGCAGCACTCCAAATACATCATATACTTTTAAGTACATAGACAGGGGAAATCCAAACCCAAGTCACACAAGAAGTTGTCTAATTACTGAGGTGCTTTCCGATTTAGGGCTTTTCACAATTTTCCCTGATCTTCAAGTTTCTTCATGCCCCAGAGACATACCCATTAACCATAACAGGTGGGGCATCAGTGCCTGCAGGGAATCCATTCTTGGACTTCCTACTGATATCAAATTTTATGGAGAAACAAATCTGTGATTTTTGGCTCCTTTCTCCCTCTGAAGGAGACCAGATTGGTGCTGTATATAAGGATGATTAATATAGTAAAAACATCACTTCCAGTTTCTGCTTTTTCACTTCTCTGGAAAATTCTGAAGCCTGGAGAGGCAGCACATGTACAAGCACATGATGCACTGCCTCTTTAAGCTTCAGAAAGTTCTCCGGAGTGAATTGAAGCATATCTCCAGTCACCTATGGAGGGTTCTGGTCTGGTTCGCTGCTTGTCCAGGAGACTCTGGTCAGCCAGATCTGCAGATGAAAATCATGTGGATAAACATGCTCCATCTGTACTTATTTTCTCTTAAACAGTTTGTGTTGGCAAGCATTCTAGTGAACATAGAGGCTTTTTTAAGCCAATTTGTTTGGCCAAGCATTATAGTTGCGCTGCCCCTCACCCTTCCATATCATTAATATAAATCAAGGAGTCTGTTCCAGTGAAACCAAGACACTTGAGGGAAACTGGATTTCATAGCTGCCGGGGATCATCTTGGGTATCCTGGAAATCTTGCTGGCTTTGATAGGTTGGGGAGAAAGCATGAGCAGACTCAGTTTTGCTGTGGTTAGTGTTTAAGCTTCTGCTCTTAAGGGCAGTTGGAAATCCTTTGAGATTCCCTTCTTTTTAATTAGATCTAGAACAGTATGTAACTCACACTGTTTAGTGAACTTTAGTCTTGAGAGTTACACTGAAGCAGTTTACAGAAGTTGGTCAAGATGAAGCCTTTAAGCCAGGAGGTGGCAGTCGAATGCAGCTTTAATTGACTTGGGGAAAAGAAGTTGGCTCCATCAGCAGCCTCACTTAGTAAAAAAGTACAAAAATTTTTCCCTTTTAAAAATAATACAGGATGCACATTGGGGATTGAAAGCTAGTTACCCATGAGACTTTAGCACAAAAGGAGACCCAAGCAGCCTACTTTTTCAATATCTTTGATGGTGAACTGTCTGCAAACGTTTGAAGAAAAATCTGTAACAGAGTACTAGCAGAGAGCACAACACAGAAACTCTACTAGGCTATTGATAGCAACTCCAGTGTAGAGATTATGAATTCAGTCAGTGCTGCAATCCTCTGTGCTCCCAAAAGTGATGGCTCTCTTTGCCTTTAGCTTTTATTCTGTCCTAGCACAGTATATTTTTTCCAATGGTTATCCCTAGGGACTTCCTTGTGTTCCTTTTAAGATTATGAGCCCTTCTGGATAAAGAAACCATCTAATTTCTTTTACTAGTTTCATGGCTTTTAGAATGTGTTTTTGTTGAAAAGTTTCTCATTACTCATTCTCATTGTCATGTACTGGGTAAGTATAGAGAGCCTTACTGCAAATGGGATAGTATTTTTATAAAGCTGTAATGCAGTGGTCTTCAACCTTATTCATTCAATGACCTCCCCAAAATAGTCAATACTGGGGGACCCACTGTTTATATAGTTATTAATATAAATAAAGTTTTAAACCACATGTACAATTCAACACATTTGTATTGTTGAAAATCAAGTTTCCACATAGTCATGAAAAATATTTTTTTCTGCAGATCGTTTTGGGGCAGGGGATGCTTGTGAGTCAGGAAACCAAAAACCGCTGGCAGGCTTCTTCTGCAAGATGTGGCTGACTTAAGCTCATTTGCTGGTCATTCATCTTGCAGAGGAAGGAGAGTAGACCTCAGCTCCAGTAATGGCTTGTCACTCAGTGGGAGTATAAGACCTCATGGGCATAAATGTAAAAATAAGTGTTGTGCAGTACAGTAGATAGAAAGTAGTTCAGCTGCTATCTTTTGCCTTTGTTTCTATTTGGGGTTTGCATAAATAATATATTCACAGTAGCCAAAGTTAATTTCAAATATTCTTTTGTATATTAAACAGACATTCACTTTTATCTTTGATTAGAGCAACAGTAAAATATGCATGACAGCATAGGAGAAATATTTAGCTATTAGAGATGGCAAAAGGGACTGAACTTTATTAAGGGACTCCGAACTGAAGGCACTAGTAGAACATAAACCAACCAGTGCTTTATTATTTAGAATGGGGATGGATTTAATGTGTGAATTGAAGTGCCTGCTTTGCATACAGAAAGTCCCAGACTCAACCTATAATTCTTGGAAAGAAATGAGAAAAAGTGATGGACATGAGAAAAGAAATGAAATGAGTAAAGAAAAGGTGATGTCTCTGCAGATAAGTGGAACACCTTGGGTTTAGTGCCAGAGAATCTGGCCAGTTGCATCCCGTCCCTGTCTGTGCTGGTAGTCACTGTTGTGCTCTTCCATCTTCACTTATCCACAAAAACCACAATAATGCTTTTATTGTGCACAAATATATGCACATTTTGAGCACAAAATGACTTGGGGCATCATAACACTCCAGATCCATACCTGGTTATAGCTATTACAATGGAGTTCTTAGAGGCAGAGAATGGCCTTTAATGTGTCTGGAAAACTGTGTGAAATAAATTATCATCCAATGATACTTCAGCTTTTGTTTCACATCTACCTTCCTCAGGAAATATGGGCTACTGAATGATTATCAGCACAGAACATATTGGTTGGCTGATGCCTCTGGTTTTAGCTGTCCTTTTGTCACTGGGCTGTAATGTGAATCCAGACTCTGAACAGTAATGAGGATCTTTGAGACAAGGAATGGTTAGTTGGGGATTTTCAGCAATGAGCCCAGAGCAAGAAGTGGGGCTGGTGGGGGGGCGAGAGGCAAAGATAAAGTATGTTATAGAAACCTGTAAACAGGAAGCAGAAGAAGGAAGCTGCAGCCTGGAGAAGCAGGTGGCCAAGGAAAGAAACAAAAAGGGGGGAAAAAGTATTCCACAGAAGCAAGATGAAAGACTCGGAAGGGTGTGAAGGGGAGCAGACAAGCAGCTGGACTAGGAAAGAAGGTACAGGGAACTGGGTCAAGTATAGGAATGAGGAGACAAAATCTCAGTCTTAGCCTTGGGCCTCTATCTGGTTCACTGCATTCTTGTTACTTTTATTTTTTCCTGTTTGTTTGCCTGTCTGTGAGCTGGAGGGGTTGTCTCCAAAGGCTCGCAACAATTCCTCCTCACTCCCATTATTTACATTCCATTCTTATGCTGTATTAGAGTTGGAGACCATGTTCCATCGGTGGAAGAGATGAATGAAAGCCGCTGGCTGTACTTCAGGTGACAATATTGGTAACAAACTCTACCTGATGCTTGGCTTTCTTCATCTTTCTAACCTAAAGTATATATTCCTCTGCCTGCGGTTGCATGTTTTCTCTTAATACTGCGGAAGACTCTACAGCTCTCTTGATTTTATGCACACTTTGCTTTATCTGGACTAAAGGATATAGCTGCCATTTTCTGTGGTGTGTGACATTTAAAAGGGAAGTGCCAAAATTGTACAAAGCAGATATGTTCCAGGGAGTCTTACAATTCAGATCACACTTGTAATCTCACCCCCCCCCCTTAAACACTTTGACCAGTTGATCAATATTTGCTCACTTGAAAAATGGCCTTTGCTCAGAGAACTCTATTTTATAATTTTTGTAGAATTCTAAATTTCATTCATATCTGACATATTAAATCTTCTTGACACAAGGCAGTCTAATAGTATAAAGGAGGTTTTGCCTTCTAAACAGAATTCATACAAAAGAAGGAATTGCTGGCTGCCTAGAAAATGATCTTCTAGTAATAATGAAGAACTGTCCAACCCAATAGAGATCTCCTTTATTTTGTACCAGGAGGTTGTGTGTATCAGGAGGTTGTGGGGATCTTGGCATGTGTGTTGTACTAAATTGGAACCCATTCAAAAATAGCTGAATTAAGGCCTGAGAATAATAGCTTATAATGGACACTGAAAAACTCTTATGGAAGAGGGTTGTTTATCCATATTATCCATGGTAGGTTTTTTTGGCACTGGTATTTCAGAGTTATGATACTGTTGTCAAACCACAAAATCTATCTTCAAATAGCAATCTTAAAATGAACCCAATTGAATGTTCATTGAAGCAATGATTATGATTCGTCTCCCTCTTTGGAGGGGAGTACATCATAGCCCTTCTGACATTTTTAATGGGTGGGGGAATTAGTGACATACTGGAAACTTTGAAGTTTGGAGCAACAAAATAATTATGGAAAACTGATGTATAAACCCTTTATAAAAGATGTCTCTGTGTCAGAGGGGTGTGTGTGTAAGAGAGAGAGAGACCTTAAGTACATATATAAGACCTTGATTAAAGGAATAGCAACATACAAAGTAGTGAAAAAAGCACAATGGCTTGTCATTTGTGCATCTATCCAATTGATGTTTATACTCTTAATATATGCAATCTCCTTGCCTCGTATATTCCACCGGAATTCCAAGGCTGTTGCTGAATCATCTTGCCCACTACTTAGTAAGTTCAGTGGCTTATCCAGTCATCTATCCAGTCCTGTAGGCTGCTGCAGGTTGACAGTGGCTCTCTGACACCTCAACATTGAACTTATCTATAATTGTTGAATGAACCCATGGAAGAACTGCCACTTTCTTCAGCTGCGCTATATGAACTTTCTATGTTCTTCTGATCACCTATTTATGCTGCTGGTGTGGCTAATCACTTTCTCTTTGTGTTGCAAAATATATACAATACTCTTGCTGTTGTACCTCCAGCAAGTTGAATTGATGTCCCTTGGCTTGGTATCAGCTCTTTATGCTACTGCTCTGTAACCTCCTTGGCCTAACGTATCTGAGACTTCAAAGCCACCAGTCGCAGTCTCTGTTATACGGGAAACCTTATTCCTGTTTTGCTCTGTTTCAGGGGTAACTTAGAATTTAAGACTTACCATTAGACATTAAGTCTATAGACAAACTTACCTGCGAGTTTGTCTCCGTGAACTCTTGAGTAAATACCGATACATAGGATTGTGCTGTTAATCCTACCTCAAACTGTTGAACTAAGTGCCTTTCCAAAGAGCCCATATCATAAACTTTCAGCCCAATCCTATCTGGATCTTGTGGTGATGGATCTTGTGTTCTGTAAGCACAAGGCCACTGGTACTGCAGCCACTATGACAATGTGCTGACTAGGGCCACCAACATAAATAGAGCACCACTGGAGTGGGTAAGTTGGCAGAGGATCAGGGTGGGGATCAGAGCTTGCTGGGGCATGTGGAGGAGAGATTGAGGTTGGATAACAATACAACAGCACCACTGATATCCTATGCACATGGTTAGTCCTTGACATGCTCTCCCTGATCCATTTGGAATTGGAGCAGCAAGAGAGCTGGCATAGATCTGAGCAGGGCAATTGGGAACCATGGCATGGTGGAGTAGATAAGTAAAAAAACTCAGTCACTTCAGCTGGCCCTAGCATGCAGCAGCAGATGTGCCAGCACCACTGCATACTATTAAACTTGGATTCAACATCATATTACTCTGAAAATGGAAATCCAACTCTTAAGGAATTTTTGCATGCACTGGGTTTGACACCCATTCTCCAAGGAGATCTGCTTTGCATATTTAGATCAAATCCCCTTTATTCTTACAAAAATGTTCTAGGGCGGGCAGGAGAAATAGAATCTGTCCCAAGATATCCACAAGACATCCTGAGTGGATAAAGATATGACTCTGACTTTATCTAGTCCTAATCCTTTGCTTCAAACAATGGACCCTAAAGCACATTGGCTCTAGTGTGTCTGTGAGTGAGTTCTTGTAATGAAAACGCATGTTCCAGGATACTAGAAATGATTATAGACATATAACAAAATTACATGCTAATTGCTTCTCTGTGAAAATGTTTAACAAAGATTTTAAGGGTTTGGCATAAATCTTAAGCTTATAATAGCACCTGAGGCAACCATCCACTTAAATCTCATGGACAAATATGGCTGCATGACACTTGTACAGTAAAAACACCTGTTACCTACAGTAAAAACACCAAACACAGAATACACCTATCACTGAATACACCTATTCACTATTGTGTTGAGCCTTTTACAGTGGCACCAAGCCCTAGTTAAAAGGGCATTTTATGCTTACCTAACTTAATCACTTATGGTTTTCCCCCCAATGTTTGTGCAGAGTTGGAGTTGATCCAGATCAGGACCCACCACCGAGCAATGACAGTTTTCAAGTCTTACAAGGAGTAAGTACATGAACACAGATCCATGATGTTGAAATTCCACTTTGGCAAATCACCTTGCAGCTGTATATATATACAGTATATATGTTTGTGTATAATCACTTTAGTGCTAATCATATATGAAGTTCAGAAAAATATGTAGACTTCTATTCATTTTTTCTTTCCTGATCATATGAAAAACATAATTGATATAAATAACATAGCTTTGGGAAACCCAAACTTTTTGGTACCAATTTCTTCAGTGGCCAAGAAGAAGCATAGTGAATATCTATTGGAGGGGAAAAGGAGGGGGTTCTGTGATTCTTTGCCAACATGTCCTCCATCACCTCTCCTGATTGTTTCCAGATTTAAAAGTTGCATTAAAAAGGAAGCACTATAAATAAAAAAGTGAAATAAAAATAAAAGATAATTGCACTGGGTGCACTTGGAGATGAATTTATTAAGAGCAGCAAAAGCTCTGTTTTTGGCTTTTCATTAGGAAAAAATATTTTATTCTGTTTAACTGTATTTAGAAAGCACTATTGACACGATGAACACTTGCTCTTCAAGTTAAAGGGTAACTTTTGAATTGCAATAAAAGTTGTGTTATGCTGACGTGTCTACCATCACCTCTCCCAGCTGTTTCCAGATTTAAAAGGTGCATAAAAAGGTAGCATTATCACTAAAGTGAAGAGTGAGGGTTGCTGCTTAAGCAAGGATGCTATCTTTTACAAGCCACTTTCCCTCTGCTCCTTCACTTATCTGACAGGGCTCCTTGTGTGGTACCACTCAGGACCATAAAAGAAAAGAGATATTTCACTTCCTTTCTCAAGAGCGTCTCAGCAGAATGGAAGTGCAACATCTATTCCTGGTGGGTGGTTGTACATAATATAGAAAGCAGGATGAAATGGCCTTGCTGAGGGATCCCTACCAGGTAACTGAGTGAAGGGGCTGGATGGCTTATTTAACCAATGCTTTATTAAGTGGCTCTCTTAACTGGCCCTCCTACCTTCCTGACATGGTGGATGAAGATTCTGGCTAGCAAGTTTGCCATTTAACCTAGTTGCCAATTTGTGCTGCTTCCACCATGTAAAATGGACTAAAGGGAAGAAAGTCTATCCATTCAGTGTATTTGTGTGTAAGTTGATAGAAATGCACACACACAAAATATAACTAGATTTTAATGAAGCAGAAAATGTCAGTTGTTTCTGAAGTCTGTTAAATCAAATTCTCTTACGAATTGGGGGTTTGCTGTAGATTCTGCTGAAGAAAAGCACAATACAACAGGAATAGTCCATGTTTTTATAAAACTACATCCTACACCCACTGGAATCGCAGCTCAAGAGGCATTAAAGCAGGTTTTTTTTGGAAGGCTCTTCATGTACAGTTTGAAATAATTACTTGAGCTGCTTTTCATTGATATATGAGTCTTCTGCTGAGCAATGCAATTGCATGTGGACAAAGTAGATCATGTAGACCTTTTCTACGTAATAGCCATTCTGCCAGAATACCATCTTTGCTGGAGACATCTTCGCACTCTTCAGATACCTAAAGGGCTGTCATATGGAAGAAGGGAAGGATTTGTTTCCAACTGCTTTTGAAAGTAGAACTTGAACCAACAGGTACAAACTGCAAGAAAGGAGATTCTGGTTAGATATCAGGAAAAAATTTCTTACAGTTTGGCAGGTGAATAGTGTCCCAGTGGAGGTGGTAGACTCTCCCTCACTGTGGATCTTCAAGCTGATGCTCAACAAGCACCTGTTAGAGATGCTCTAGGAGGATTTCCTGCTACAGGCTGGACTGGATGACCTACTAGGTCCTTTACAACTCCATGATTCTATTAAGTGACCCATGTGACTGCATTGTCCAACAGCCTTGTAGCATGCCTCAGGCTTATAGTGTGATATCCTTGAAGAGCCACTTCCAAGTAGCTGCGCACAGGAAGACCGTTTCTCCCCCTTTCATCCATTACATCCTGCTTCCTATATTACAATGACCCTCTAGGAATAGATGTTCCATTTCCATCCTTCTGATGCCCTCCCATGCTCCTGCCTCCTTGGGAGCTTCTTCAAGCTTGCCCAACAATTCTGCTTCATATTTCCCCGTTTCATGAAATATTCCTGTTCCCCTCTTTATGCACCTTGTCTCATGTCTGCTTAATGTATCATGATGATAACTCCAGAAAAGCCCATGCCATTGCTTCCACCAGTCAAATGAATTTCCTATTTTAATGATGCTTAAGAACTGCAGCTTAGCTTTTTTTTAAGTGGAGCAGCCTGGTCCTTCAGTATGATGGAAGTGTGCTCATTGAGTGGAGCCTAACTTAATATGCATTAGAATCATAGAGTTGGAAGGGACCTAGTAGGTCATCTAGTCCAACCCCCTGCCTGCAGCAGGAAATCCCCCTAGAGCATCCCCGACAGGTGCTCGTCAAGCCGCTGCTTGAAGATCCCCCGTGAGGGAGAGTCCACCACCTCCATTGGCAATCTGTTCCACTGCCGAACCGCCCAAACCGTCAGGAATTTTTTTCGGATATCCAACCGGAATCTCCTCTCTTGCTATGAACAAATGAGCCCCTTCCTCCCTATGACAGCCCTTCAGGTATCTGAAGAGGGCAATCATGTCTCCTCTCAGCCTCCTCTTCTCCAGGCTGAACATCCCAAATTCTCCCAACCTTTCCTCGTAGGGTTTCCCTTCCATCCCACTGATCATTCTTGTCGCTCTCCTCTGGACTTGCTCCAGTTTGGCTGCATCTTTCTTAAACTGAGGTGCCCAGAACTGAAAACAGTACTCAAGGTGAGGTCTGACCAATGCTGAATAAAGAGGAACTATATCTTCTCGCGACTTGGAAGCTACAGTCCTCTTAATGCAGCCTAAAATGGCATTTGCCTTGGTAGTTTCAAGATTAATTTGACAAAGTTTATTTTAAAAGATGCGGCTTTCTCTGTGTTCCTTAGCCGGGTCAGGAAAAGCACTTCATAACTCTTAGATCCAGCACAAAACTGCAACTGCGCCTAATACCAAATAGCAGCTGGTAGACAGGTGGCTTAGTTGCCTTGTGTTCATGCTATTGCATTAAAAGGATTACATTTAACATGTTAACACCACTGGAGTTTTGTCTGCCTAGTGTTTATCAGATCCTTGATTACCTCTCCCAAGATTACCCCACATGCTTTAAACTTGAATTTCAGACAAAGAAATGTGGTGGAGTATTTTCTGATCAGTATCTAAGTTTTCTACCTCTCTTTGCATGTGCTGGCTTAAGTTTCTTATTCCTCCAATGTAATGGGAGGCGTAGATCTCACATTTATTTAAGGCCAGACAGTACACTACATGTGGCCCAGTGGGGGAGGAAGGTTTGGGTTTTTCTTAAAAATAGTGTACCAGAGAGCCACTAAACTAGGAAAAACCATAGTGGCAGTTGGAGGCCCTATTTTTTAGATCCATATTCAACCCCAAACTGAGCACTGCCACTCAAGGTGAGTGTTTTGCAGGCACTCAAGTAACACTGTAGTTTGATTTTATGCTCTGTATAACAAAGTGTCCTTTCCCTTTCAGGACGGTCCAGATGCTGAAACAAGGAACAGAACCAAGCAAGAAAGTGCTTGGATCTTCAGGCTGTGGTACAGCTTTGACCACAAGTATCCTTTCCAAGTAACTTACTTACAAGTAACTTTGTAACAAGAGGCTGTTGTCAAAGAGGCGCTGTCAGTGGTTTGGTCAGTCTTGTATAGGAGTAAATGGAACATCTTCACAAACTGCACCCAAAAGAAGGCAGAAATGATTAGAAACTGCTCCCAAAGAACTGACATTGTTTGGCAGTGTATGAACGGTTTTGGCAGTGTGTGAACAGTTGACTCTGACTCCTGGTAGAAAGTCAGTAGCTCAGTTTTTCACACCGTTCTGTTGCGAAGCAGCCCGTGGAAAGCAACACAATTGTTTGACTAAATATTTGTGCCTTTGCATCTGGTACAAACTCATGTTTTGTGGTTGTGTACTGGCAGTTAGCTCTATTAAAAGAATTGCACACATTAGGTACTATAATCAGGCCATTTAATTGCAGAAATAAATGGTTCCCAAACTTTTTTGACTGATGGCCACAGTTTCCCATTAGGGTCGATGGTTTTTCACCAGGTTTCTGTGGGTCCCCTGGCTGATCCCAGCACGAGTATTGTATCAATGCAGAGCTGTGGATCACAGTTTGGAAACTAGTGATTTAAATTAAACTGTTTCCCACTTCAGCCAGGTAATAGGAAAGTTGTGAAGAATCCTCTGGGGGAACCCTCTGTGGGAAACCTACCCCACCCCACCAGAAACTAGCATCAAGAAAAGCTAGAATGTGGTTGAACATTTGATGGTTTGGTCTGAAAAGGGATTTATATTTGGAGAAGGACAAATATTAGATGTGCTTTGTGACTTGGAATTGCTGTTATACAGTGGCAGTTTTGCATTAACCTATAAACTGACCTGAAGATCTCTGGGTCTGCCAAGGGTGGTTTTGAAGTAGTGTTGTGTGTTAAGTCTTAAATAACAGAGCCCCAGCTTGCGAAATAACAACAGCAAAAAGCGCAGGTATAGATTCAGTAGATTATATTGACAATAAGTCCTTGCAGCATAGTAACAAAATATATACAGCTCAAAGAAAATAAAATACAGAGCATCAAAAGCTCCCGCATACCTTCAGGTATGTCCCCCCAAAAACATTGCACTGAACCAACATTTATATATACATCCATGACCAATCACAATACAGATCATGTATTGCTCACACCTGTACTACAGGCTAATACCCTTTCTTCCTACAGGTGTGGCTACTTGTCTTGTTGAGCTCTAATTTCATTTGCCTGTTCATATGCCAATTCTTTCCAGGCAAGTGTGAATTGTTGTTTGAAGGTGGTTTTGAAGTAGTGTTGTGCAAGTCATTGCCAGAGAGTGTATGAATCAAAACAGATCTATGTAAAATCCTGTTTCAAAGGGCATGCATTTTCCTTAATGACCTATTAAGTTACCTTAAGCCCATTCTCACACACAGTGGCCCTCCATTGACTACGACCCTTCCAAGTTGGTGTGGATTGATAGCTCATTGCTTGACTAGCCCCCAGGTTTATGAGGTAAGTGTGCAGTTTGTTCCCAATGACATTTTTTATTAACAATATGAAAAACATTCCCATAGCAGCAAATGTGCTTGAAGATGGTAAACATTATAATGCCCAACTACTGTAACACTCAGTACTTTGTGTGGCTCTGGAAAAGTAAGTGGGCTATTTATTTATTTATTTATTTATTTATTTATTTATTTATTTCTGCCTTTCTTCCTTGGATAAGGAAACCCAAGGCAGCTAACGGCATTTAAAAACAACAATGAAACACAATTAAAACTGGATAAAAACAATAAATACAATTATCAGGACAACATGCTCTAACTTTTCTGTAGATATAAAGTCAAGCCTAAAAGCTCTTCTGCAATTATTGGGGTTAGATTTTTCATGAGGTGAGCATGTTTAAGAATACCAGATAGAATTTCTGTGAGTTTTTTTGAGCTACAATTTAATAATGTAGGGTAAATTATAGCAGTTAGGAAATGGAGCTGTACTCTTTTTTGGGCTCAGAGCCCAATCCTTTTGTGTGTCTACTTAAAAGTAAGTCCTGTTATATTCAGTGAGGTTTACTCCCTGGCAGGTGTACCTAGGATGGAGTCTTAGGTTGCAGAACAACCAGAGCACTAGTGCCCCAGCTAAATGAGGCGACCTTTAAATAATCGGGCAAGGCTTTGTGAGATGTAACTGTTGGTAGAGAAACAGTGATTAAAAATATCTCTGTGTTACAGGATAGTTACGGGATTGTTATGGGAAAAAGGCAACGCCGCTCTTGTTTGCCAGGATTATCAGGAACTTTGACATAGCAAAGAATTACCTCTTCCTGTGTTTCAATTCCTTCAACATGCAAGGAGTCTTGCACATGGTGTCATGTTTGATGGCTGTCACAAAGAGTTCTTGTTGTCCCTGAGAACATGCAAACTCCAGCACAAGCACTGTAGCCATGTTTTATCCTTCTCAAATAAAGGGATTAAAAAATCCAGTGAGAAGCTGTCCCCTCTTCCAAATTGTATGCCAGAGAGTCTGGGAGTACCAAAAGCTTAGTAACTGGCTTACTAAGGCCAGCCAAAGTTTGTGGATTCCTGCTGAGGTTTGTTTGCATGTGAACATGTACAAACTAAAAATTGATGGCACCTTCTTGAGAAAAACTGGGCAGGCTCTGAATTGTGCAGATGGCATTTTTCACAAATCCCTTCCCACCAGTTGGGAAGACACAAGTTTACCTCAGCTTGTTTCATTAACTTTGAAAATAGCACAGGTTATTTTTAGAGTTTGTTAAATTCAGGATTGCTAATACTGAATAGGCATTGCACGCTTTCTATTTCCGCCTTTGGATGAGAATTTATACAGAAAATATAATTACCGGTAGTTTTGTACCAGTGCTAATTCTGGGTTATCTGATGAGGATTCCTCATAATCTACATGGATCTAGGCTAGGGCTACTCCAGATATTATATTAAAAGAAATTCCAATGGGAAGGGTAACAATGAAACAGAACTACTTGAGTGAAATGTAAGTGATGCTGTTTTTAAGAATGCAAGGAATTGAAGAGGCCAGTTTAGGGTTATTTTTGGAAGATTTTCAAGTCCTTAGGGATCCACATGGTCTATTTTCCTGCCTCATTTTCAGAAGAATGTTTAAAATTACTCAGGCTCCATCTGAAGTGTTTCCATGTCCTTTCTACTTAAGGCAAGTGATCCTGGGTATGCATATTAAGCAAAGCTGTTCGTCAGTTTTTTAAAAGCAATTTTCCTAAGGGTTCTCTCTGTGTGTGTGTTCCTAAGATTAGTTAGATCATATACAAGACACATTTTTGGCTGGAAACTATAATTTGATATGAAAGCCTAGTAAAGAACATGAGTCAAATATAATTTTTTTCTTCACTATGAAGCACTCTTTGTATTGTTCCATGGCAATAAGGAGAACAAATGCATTACTTTTGGAAGAAATTTGGGGAAATAATAGAATTGGTTGGACTTTTTAAACCCCAGATTATATAACTTGCTGGACTTTAACCATCCTTAGATATTTTTCCTCTTGCTTCATCCACTTTTCACCTCATTGTCAAAACACTGATGTAAGCAGCAGAAATAATTTCAAATAAACCTGACATAAGCTCTGAACTGGAGGTTATAACCATTGAAACCTCTGTAGCTGTCTAAGGCTGCAATCCTAAAGACACTTTCCTGGGAGTAAGACCCTTTGAACACAATGGGACTTACTTTTGAGTAGACATGGTTAGGATTGTGCTGTATGAATAGCCCATGGGTGCAATCCAGAGTAACTATGGGGAGTCCTTGCTCCAATGTTAGAACAATTTACTGTGGCTTGCAATATGAATTTCCCATAGGTTTTCACTAGGTGGTGCCGTAACTAGGTGGGAGCTCTTATGTGCTTCCGTAGTTACTCTGGATTGTAAGGTTAGTCTACTGAAATGAGGCATCCTATACCATATTTTGAGGTGTTACAGAACATTTCTGCACATTTAACTGTTCAGATGCTTAAAAACATTGTAGCAGATAAAGCTTAGGGACAGATAGGGTGGTGAAAAAAAGAGAAGAAGGTAATGCTATCAGTGCTGATCAGCAGACACAGTTCTCTAGTTAAATATCTAGTATAAGAGCAAAGGAGAGATGTGTGCTGTAATGTTAAGTAACTGCATACCTAACTTCATTATGATTTTATTGCTGCTTATAAATTGAGTTTAGATTTACCAGTGCAAGCCTATGCTTGTCTGTTCAGAAGTAAGTCCCATTCTATTTAATTAAGCTTACTCCTAGGAAACTGTAGGATTGCAGCCTAATTCTCAGAAAATGTAGTGGCAACCATGCACACAGATTACTTATATCTCATTGACTTCAATATGTTTTTAACAACCTAATTGTGTTCAGGATTGCAGCCATAATCTTGATAAATTGGTCTCAAATTCTTGAACATATCTCATTTTTTTTATTTGAATATAATTTGGTAAATTATTAGCAGTATTTCTGTGTGTCTTTTAAAAAAACTTTGCATCCTTTTCAGAATCAGGAGCAGCTGAGAGATGAAGACTCAGATTTCATACTGAACGACAGTGACCTGACATTGACATACGGGGACACTACAATAACTGCTAATGGGTCCTCTGGCTCACACACAGCTACTACGAGCCTTGATGGTAGGAAGACAAAAAGTACCTCAGAAGAGGCCTTGGAACGAGATCTTGGGACTGAAGCACCTGAAGTGATGAGCAGAGGCACTCGGCTAGTATTTCCACTGGATGCATGATGACTGACTTGCAAAATACAGCAATAGCCCCAGTGGCCAGTGATCCAAGATGTCTGCAGGCACTGGGGCCTTCAGACATAGTTTACTATGTGTTACAACTGGTTTTATTAAGGTCTGAAGATGCTAACCTTGATACATCCCACATTTTAACTTCATCATTGGATGACATTGGATTGGATCTCAGTTAGTACTTCTGAGGGTCAAAAAGTCTTATTTGCACAAGGACAGGTGGACTTTGCTGACCTTTTCTTTTCTCCACTTCCCTCTGTGCCTCTTGCAGACCTGCTCCTGAAGGTCTACTGAAATTCATAGCATATTTTCAGGAATACGCAGAAGGGAAACAGTAACCTCCATTCACCTTGCATGATTAGTGCTTCTGTTTTCAGAAATCTAATTGAGATCCAACCTTATGTCTAAATCAGCCAAGTAAAAACATAGGTCAGGTTTTCGTTGGGGGGAGGTAGCATCTATGAAACGTTAAAGCAGCATGTTGTAATCATCTTATTTGCTGCACCATGTCTCTGACAAGAGGTACAGGAATAATAACTGCAAAAGAGATTGAGCTAACGCAGAGTCACCAAAAGCTTTTCAACCTGGAAAGCATGTGGGGAAAAAACAAAATTAGCTATCACTGATGTGCAATGTTTAATTGACTTATACTTGAAAAATGCAGGCACAGAAGAGGATATATATACTGTGAACACTCTTACAGGAGCAACATTTGTTCTGAGACTCATTGGAAAAACAAAGCTTCATTTCAGGGGAAAAATCCTGTTTACTAACTAGTGTTTGGTGATTATTCATCTAAAAGGGGAAGAAGCAATGTGTATTTCTCCTTTGCACAACTTACTGAGAATGTTAGTCTTGTGATCGAATCACAAGTGAAATCCACCCATTTCCTGTCTACTTACCATTCCTGCCTCATGCCCTTCATGCACACTTGCTCTCTTATTAAATTGTTAGACTTACTTGATGAAGGAAATAGCCAGTCACTCTGTGACAACTGTAGACTATGGTATTCCTCTTCAGCAATGATATGAAGGCCAAATATTGATGCAGCACAGGTGTGAGTTCTGTATAAGGATCGCAAGAAGTATTTCTGGAATCTGATTCAGATTCCCATAAAACTTCAGCATTTAAACAGTGTATCTTTAATCCAGAGAATGAGTCTCCTGTAACGTTTTATGTGATGCTTACACCAGAACAAAGCAAGTTAGTATTTGATTTGCATTAAACTGTGTCTATGTTAGTGGCATATTGCACTATTAACCCTGATGTTTAAAAATGGTGCTGTGCCTTTTCTATAATAGAAGAATATCATGTTGTAATATGAAAAGGGAATTCTTTTGTCTGGGATAGAGAGATGCTCATTTACGAATAAAATGCATCACCCAATGGGGAATGAGCAACCACTGAGAAGCAATTAGGTAATTCTCTAATATCTCTGTCTCAAGAGAAGTGCGGTGCACAAAGTGGGCTACAAAATAATGAAAAGTTTGGGTTAAATGTATCTTTTGAAAACTGACTGCCCTGTTTAAACATGACAAAGATGCTTTGACAAATGAAAATAGTTTTTCTTCTACCACCAGAACAAATTTTTTATTTGATATTTTATTTTGGTCTGTTTGTGAAACAGAATTGAAATTTGAACCATCCTAAGTAATAAAGTCCATCTGCCTCCTGTTCTGTTGTGATTAAGAAGCTTATTTTCAACTGAAAAAGCTGGTTGTATTGAATTTTTAAAAAGTCTGTTCCCATCTCATTTGCAATTGCAAGCAATAGCAGACTTCTGTTGTTCACGCAAAGCTCTAGATTATAGCCATTTTGCAGAATCATGAAATGATGCAAAATGATATATAGAGCTTTGTTTTCTTCTGATAGTTATGGACTTGGGAAGCATGATCTTCAAGTTCACGCTGACAAAATTTAAATTGATTGCAGTGAAGTATTTTTACAAGCAAGTGTGGTAGGACTATACCTTGAAAGGTAAAGGGGATAGAGGATATGATGCCTGCAAAACATTAATGAGCTGAAAACAACCTTTATCAGAGCACATCTACATGCAACAGATGTTCATGCAGGACAAGATTTAGTACCATTAACACAGCTTTCTTTAAAAGATGGATAAACCCTAATTTCATCCTGTCAGTACCCTGTACTTAGCTTCTATTAGAAAATTGCCTGTCTCTACTTCCCCTGCACGGTTTCAGATCTCATTTCAAGAATATAGTATCATGTAAGAAATGTATTTGGGTGTTTCTCCAGAGAGTTGACATTTCAGATCAATTTATCTCATGCTCATTCTTATGCATGCAATAGAATCCATCTACCCTAAAGCATATGCAAAAATAATGTGTGAACTATATGGGATAGTTCTGTGGCAACTTATGGAAGCACTTTTCTAGTTGTAATAACTACTGCAAAGTATGACCTCAACCCAACACAGCCCTACTGGGGGCAGCACAATCCTAACTTGTGCTGGAACAGGCAGGCTGGTAAGGCTACGCTGTATCCAGTGCAACATATGGGTTACTTATGGAAATACTCAAATATTTCCCCTTATTCTGGGGAGAGTCACTGCAGCCCAGTGGTGCTACTCAAATCTGTACCAACTCAAATGAAACTGCAAAGTCAAGCAGCTCAGGCTGCCCAGGAATGGGGTTAGGATTGGGCACAAGTGCCAGATCCTGGCCTTGCCTCCTACTCACCCTGGGAACACCCACCCTGACCTGTAACGCCTCCATCTTGCTTTCCTACGCACCCCCCACATCTTACACTGGCTAAGCTCAGCCAATTCTACACTGCTCTGCCATTCAGTTGCTGCTTTGACTTCAGCAAAGCAGTGAATGAATGGTTGTGGGGTGAAGTTGGGAGGAGGCAATTTTGGATGGAGTGTGGGAAGGAGGCAATCCAGAATGAGTTCAGTTCTACTAGACTCCATTAATGTCCATGTGGTGCCTTTTGGTGCTACACCAACATCCTTAATTCTGTGCCAACTCTAGAGCCGCAACAGAATCGAGAAGCCCCATTGCAAGGCTATTCCACATGGTCGGGACAAGCGTCGAAAAGTATCTTTCTCCTGAGTAGCCTACAGTGTTCAGGATACCATGGCAGCCATTTTGGTTCTGTGAAAGTCTACAGGCACCTTAGGATTGGACTGTAAAACCAATTTCTGCCTAAACATGTAATGATCATAACCTACTTCCAAAAATTTCAATGCTCTCTGTACCATCACCTACTGTGTCTGCCTTTTGTACAAATAACAAAGAAGATGCGTAGGGAGGTTGCTGAGATTGCTGACATTTTAATCACAGTACCATATTAAAGTGAAGAGAAGTGAGAGATGAGGCCAAAGCCTTGGTTTTATTATCACAGTCTATATGAACCAGATGTACTCTCCATTAGAAGTAACTCAAAGCTGTACCCAAATGTATCAGTCTTCAAAGCTTTACTTTCAGAAAAAAATATCTTCTCACAGTCTACAGGTGAAGCAAAAAGTACTTGTAATGTGTTATAAAAGTAGAAATCTGGTGCTTAAATATGTTCAAACTTTTAGAACACAACCCAAAATAGCAATAAATTACACGTTCGACTTTCAGTGAAATAATAGACCATTTTACTGAAATAAGGGGTGCCTTTTGCACTGCTTGAGTAATGGAACCATTGCTCTTCTGTTCTGTAGAACGGAGACAGTTCCTACTTAGTAGTTAACTGCTGAAATGGGGACAAGTATTTCCCATCACACCACAATAATAAACCAACAGTCTATTCTCCTGATGCAAGTTGAGGGCTTCAAACAAAAGCATCTCTGTATGGGAGTGAGCTATTGAATACAGTTGTAAGTATTGTGAAAAGAAGGCTACGATAGGTTTGTAAACATCTAAGACTGAAACTCTTCTCTCCAATTCTTATTCGGTTGGTTTTTTTTCTGCCTCTTCCATAAAACCAGAGGTATATCTTACTGTATTTATTATAAAAAGATTGTGCTAAAAAAACTGCTATTCTGTATTTTTAGAACACTAGTGTTTTAGGATCCACATGGAACATCTGCTATCACTTAGGGTGCAATCCTAACCAATTTAGGCCAGCCTAACTCATTGGGCATATCTTTCTGTGGTGTGGGGAGGTTGGTGCATGCCTGTGCACTGGCCTAACACTCTCAGTAGTAGTGTAGAAGTGCCTTATGGCCCTTTGGTAGCACTCCCAGGTCAGCACAGGACTTATGCTGGGGCTTAGACTGGCCTAAGTGGAGATTAGGATTTCAACCTTAATCTATTTTACAAACATTGTATTGCTGCTGTTGGAGTAGATTTGGGTAATGGGAGAAGAGACAGAGCACCAGTGCAAAATATTACCAAGGCTACAGTTCTATATACTATACTTTCCTAGGAGTAAACGCAACAAAATTTAGTGGATTCACTTCTGAGTCGAGAAGCATTGGATTTTGTTGTAAAACCACCTCCTTCCCTTCAGAACTAAATTAGGCTCTATGGTGAATATCTTATCAGGCAAAATCAATGTTAAGAAAAAATGCTCTGCTCTAATTTAAAGCAATATTTAAAATTAAAAAAACCCATGTGCATCATGTGAATCTCAGGTTAATACATCTCTGCATGCATGAACCAAGTATAAAATGTAACCTTACCTGAGTGTGGAGAACTTTTCTATTTATAATTCATTAGCAGTCTAACTTGTGAAGATTTCTTATTCAGTGTGGGTTGGTTTAGAGACACAGACATCATTGTAAAAACAGTTCTTACATGTTTATATAACCCTATTAAAGTTACTGTCATGTTCCAATTTCTAAAACCTTTTTTTTAAAAAAAAAAAGTTAATTTAATTGGAACTTCTATTTTGGCAGTTGGGTTGCATCTTAAATATTTCAGAAAGAAAAGGTTTACACTTGCTGCGTATAGCCCTCCTAGAACAGTAAACATGTCTATCTAGTTTTTCAAGCTATCAGTGGTCATCAAACTGAGGGTCACATTACTGACACACCACCATTCTTGTTTAAGGCTGCAATCCTAACCACACTTTCCTGGGAGTAAGTACTATTAAACACAATGGGACTTACTTCAGAGTAGACCTGCTTAGGATTGCACTGCAAGACAAGGAGAAAAGTAGATATAAAAAAAGAAAGAGCAATAGCTACAGAAAAGAAAAATTCAAAAATCACATCAGCTAGGTTAGGGTTGAAATAGGCTCCCTGGTTAAAAACTAAACCTTTATGATAAATTTATCCAAGATAGTCTAGACAGGATTCTGAATTTTAGTCTAGGCATTGTGCTGGCAATTTTGCCTTAATGAAATGAACAGGACACTTAAATCAAGGAGTTTTGCAACAGTGTAATGTATCCTAAGCATACAACATTGCTTTTGTATTCCCCTTGCTATGTTATGACCAATGTTGGCAGCAGGAAAAAAAAAACCTTATCAAAAGCAAGCCCTCCAAACTAGATAGGGAGGGACCTTTTATATTGGTGATTCTCTTATTTAGCAGTAATTGTCCCATCTTCAACCAAGTGCTGTATCTTTTTAAGTGGCTTTTTTACTGGCGTTTCTTCTGTATTGTTTTAGACAGTGAGGTCTTATGTGACTTTTTTTGTTGAAAAGCAGCGTATAAATATTCTTCCGAATAATAACCACAATAACAGCACTTATGAACACCACGCAGTGGCAGCCTGAAGCTAAAATTTAAAGCGCTCTGCAGGCAGAGAGTCACAGTTAATCCATATTGCACCATGTTGCTTTCCTTACTGGAAGTTGTCCTTAAAATGTCCACTTCGTCAAAGCTAGTCATGATCGCTCTGCCACTCAGAGCCTACAGTAGAAGTTGCCATTGACTGATATTTCCAGTGTCTGTGGAACGCATAGTTCATCTTGTGCATAACCAGTTGCATGTTAGCTGCTGTCCAGTTAGCCTGCAGAAGAAAGGAAAAACATGAATTAAGAACATAACTTCAGAAGCTTCATTTGCATATTTTTGTTTTCTGTCTTGGCAACTAACTATACTTCTAGTGAGTTTATTGCATTCTGTTGACATTAAATTTCACAACCTACCAATAGGCAAATGAATTAGACCTCATAAAAACTGATAAAACATCTCACAGAATTAAAAGCAGTCCACTACAGAATTGATAAAATAAGTATTGGGCTGCAATCCTAACTTCTAGTTAGGCTGGCCTAAGTCCCAGCAACAGTGCTGGCCTTGGAGTGTCACAAAAGTGCTGTAAAGCACTTGTGCGCACTCCTGGGGGAGGGTTAGGCCAGTGCACAAACCTGTGCTTGCCTCCCTACATCACCACAGGAACAGGAAGACTGATGAATTGTGCTAGCCTAGGCTAGGACTGTACCCTAAATCATGTTATCAAAAGAAATCATGGTTATAATTTTATACAATTTATAGATTTAATTGGTTGTTAATAAGGGAGATGTTCAACCTTTTATATTAGTAATGGTTGGTTTGGTGTCTAGGGCTGTGGGTGGCGCAAGTGGCTAAGACACTGTGCCTGTTAACTAGCAGGCCAGGGTTCGAGACCCAGGTTGGCCCCACAAGACAGGGTGAGCTCCTGTCCTTAGCCCAGCTCTGCGACACCAGCTGGATCCAATCGTATTGGCTCTGCCTTTCCATTGGACTAATTCAGTGGCGTGGAGAGGGGGGGATTTGCTGCTTGGGTAACATCCTATCCTCCATAACAATCCAACCCCGGCTTTTGTGCTTCAGATGCAGCGTATGCAGCGCAGAGCACGATACCATAGTCTTTCAAGACTGATGGAGGCCTGCTTTTTTTGGTTTGGTGTCTGCTTGATTCTGAATTCATGAGTTTTTCCTAGAGCAGTGGAGGTATGATTGTGATCAACCACCTAATTTTAGGCATTACCAGAGCAATATGGAAGGCAATGTAAGAGTTCAATAGCCAAATCAAGCATAATCTTCAAACTGGTTCCAAGTTATATTTTACTATCTGATGATTTTTGTTCGGAAGCCTCAAAAGCTGTAGTTACATGTGAATACAACCAACTTCCTTCCAAGGTACATTCATAGGCCAAACCAAGCTCATTTATAAAAAACATTACTTTCTAAAAACAGCCTGAAGTCATATGGTTTTACTGAGGTATGTATGGTGTTGCTTTGGACAGTATCTGGATGGGAGATTGCATAGGTCCATCTGCATACTGCCTTGTGTGTGTCTGTGGATGTATTTTCCAGTGATCTAGCCGTGCTGGGCAGTGTATTTCATAATTACTGAATTTTTTTCCAAAGAAACTGAATATTCATTGTAAGAGCTATATGCACTGTACTTTAAATATTATGAATATTTTCTCTTTTATATTATTAACCTACAATGGCTCTTATACATTCAGTTCTCATTTCAATGTGAGCTTTAACAATATAGAAAGTGAAAACTAGGAAGCAAATTAAAACCAGCTTGAGCCAACTGGGCATACTTGGACATTGATAAAAGGGGCATTGATAAAAGTTCAACTTATTCCAGTTACAATATTAAAGGACATTTGGGAAAGTTTAAATTTAAAGTTATGTTTTGTCTAGAAATAGCACTGTAAAAAGTCCCAATTAACTGGAAGTAGTAGAAGAATTTAAACTACAAAATTAAAGTCTGCACTTTAATAAAGAGGCATTTAAAACCAGTACGGTTGTCTCATTTTTCTTTGCTGAATAAAACATCCTTTGTAAAATAGTTAATACCGTTAAGCAGAGAGATTCTTACATCATGCTCACTACTTCTTTTCAACCAAAGAAACTGGGTTAAACAGGGCCTGAACGTATTTATCTTGTTATCTGAGAAAGAGACATCGTGGTAAGTTCCTAATTTAAGATTAACACTCTTCTAGGACTTGAGTTTCATGAAACACTAAACTGTGAAAATAAGAATTAACAGAGACTGAATTAAATGGAGTGACACATGTCCAACTTAGTTTTATTAGGTATCTTTGATCATACAGCAAAAGAACTTAGGATGGGTACATAAGTTCAGTAATATTTATGTAAAGTTACAATTGCACTTAAAATTTGGTGATCCTGATATATTGTTAGACACTTTTCTCCCACTTCCACTGAGAAGTCATCCCCCCTCCCCAGTACAACAAAGTGATCTCACTTCTTCCACCGAGCTCTGCCACTCCAAAAGGATATGAAGAGGTTTGCTCCCAGTATACTCCACATTTTCACTTTTGTTTTAAAAAGCCTGCATGGATAATAGGGCAAGTAAAGCAAACTGATTCTGATTTAAGTAAAAAAGTTCACTATGTAAGATTTTCTAGAACTTCAATCTTTAAGGCTGCAATCCTGAATGCACTTGCCCCAGCCTATCTGGTACTGTGCCGGTGCAATGCCAGATAGACCAGCCTAGCAGGGCTAGAAAAGGGCCTGGGCCAACGCAAGTCCACCTGGTTCGGTGCTAGACAGATGGATCTGCGCCATTCTAGCAGTCCTATAGCTGCCATTCTCTCTGGCATAAGTTAGGATTGCTCTATGAGTTGTGGACAAACAACTGGGAATAACCTCCACCGAAAATCATGTGAGCTTCCATCTGAGTAGACATGCATGGGACAGCATTCTTGCTGTGCCTTGTAGGTGCTTCTGAGATGAAAGTTGACCTCATACACACACTTATGTTACACCTTTCAACACTGTAAGATTTGTTTCTGAGTACATGGGCATAGGATCAGACCTATATTCATGAATGTTTCTCAGCTGGTATATGGGAGACCAAATATTCTTTGTATGGCTACCTACACAGAGAAGCAACATGTTTTTCCTAAACAGGCCCAATTATGTGTATTTCATTTCTTATTTTTGAAATTTCTTGTGTTAAGTTAAAAGTGGAAGGGTTACAATGTTGCCGTTTCATAACCGTGTGTGGAGAACTACAAATTGATAGAAAAGGGGGAAATGAGTAGAACGGTAGCAAAAAACCACATACTGTAAATTCACATTAGTACCAGCAAAACATCTTAAGTGGTCAAGTTTTCAAAAATTATTGTTTATCTTCCTCTGCCACGTCAATGTACAGTCTGGCTAGTTCTTTCATTGATTTTGGCTGCAACCTAAACACATTTTCCTGGAAATAGGCCCCATTGAATACAATAGGACTTACTTCTGAGTAGACATGCTTAGAATTGCCGTTTGTCTGTCTGAAATTTATCCTGAGCTGCATCCTGTGACACTGGTTTCACAACAGGTCAGACCGATTAACCTGGTATTATTGAGAGAGTCTAGCAAAGTATTTAGAGCCAGGAAGGCAATGAAGTGTTAAGCTCCAACAGTGACCTATATTCCTGCCTAGCAAGGATGAGGGTGTACCTTTCATTCATTGCTTAGCTGAAAATAAATCCTTAAACAGCATAGTTCCTTTGCTGTTCTGTTAAGAAATAAAATAACCAGTTTTTATAATTATGAAGCAGGTTTATCCTCTTCCAATTGTACATTTATACTAACAAAAAGAACCCGCTTGTAGAAGGGGAAGAAATAGAAGTTTTGACAGAGTTTATTTTCCTGGGCTCTAAGATCACTGCGGATGGTGACTGCAGCCAAGAAATCAAAGGATGCCTGCTTCCGGGGAGGAAAGATATGATAGGGCTAGACAACATGAATTAAAGGTTGAGACATTGCATTGAAACATCACTGAGGGAATACACTAACCAAATTTCATGCATCTAGGTCTGGGCATTGGTGAGTCAGCGATTCTAAGAACAAAAGGAAGTACAGGGATGAAAACAGATTGCACCCCTCCCTCCCCATTCCAGTTTGAATTTCCAAAAATCAATTCTTTTGGAAACAAATCCTTAGTGGACTACATCAGAGATGACCAAAAATTTCACACTTTTAGGTCCAGTGGTTTTGGCTGGGTGTTGATGAGTCAGTTAGTCAGTCAGTGACCTTTCAATTTTATAGAGAGAGAAGATTAAAACATCTTCAGTGAAAGCAGGGTTATCCAAACGTTTTGGCAGGGGGGGCCACATCATCTTTCTGAAACTGTGTCGGTGGGGGGGGGTTGGAAAATGATTTACATTTCAAATTTGAATAAATTTACATATAAGAGTGTATTAGCGAGAAATCCTATTACAAGGCTTGCCTGAGGGCTGGATAAACAGGGCTTGCCTCAGATCATATGGAAGCTCGCTGCGTGCTGCATCCGGCCACGAGGCTAAAGCTTGGACACTCCTGAGGTAGAGAAACATGTGGTAAGTACTGACTGTAACCCTCCTGAACACTTATCTTCTGAGGAACATGTAGCTGTTCTGTTCCTCTAGACCAGGGTGTCCATATTTTTTGGCAGGAGGGGTACATAATCTCTGACACTGTGTCAGGCGCCAGGAATGTGTCAGAAAAATGATTTATATTTAAAATTTGAATACATTTGAATAAACTTACATATAAGGTTGTGTCAGAGACATTACAAGACTTGCCCATGGCCCAAGAGAGGGGTCTTGCTAAGGGCCACATTGAGGCTTGCTGAGGGCTGCATTTGGTGCCAGGGCCAGGGTTTGGACACGCCTGCCCAAGACCTTGCCTGGGGATTTGCTTCTTTCCCTTAACTCCAAACTCTGGGGAATATGAAGCCACCAGTAAAAGGCTTTCCTCTTCCATTTAACCCAGCCTGCCACCATTTCTTTCTCTCAAAAGGTATAGTATTCCATGACAGTCGTTTGCTTCAATAGGGTGAGCCAACGAGACCTTCAACTTCCAGTGGTAGATCGAGGCAATGGCCTGGTTGACTATTTAACCTAATGATAGCAGCAGAATGATGAAGGAGCCTCTCCTGCTACCTTATTCCAGCTAGCCCAGCCTACAGTTTTAAAAAGCAGATGGGTGGTGAAGAGGAAGAAGAAGAAGAACCACTATGGACAGGTCCAGATTTAGGTTTGATGAGGCCCTAAGCTATTGAAAGTAATGGGGCCCATGGACCTAATTGGTATCTAAAGCCATTTACAAATAACAAAATATGTACTTTTCATGACTGAACATAACATTTCCATACAAAAGATTATACACCTCTGCTTCATTCTAAAGTGAACCCACCTCCCAGTCAAAGCTATATGCTCAATAGTATCAGCTTTTACCAGTAGTTTGATGCTACAAAGATTAGCAAAAAGACATAGGATGGATTACACCACCTTCTTTAACATGTAACCTGTCATCACAGAAATATATACATATGGCAGGACTTTATCCCTCTGAATTGAGCACTACCCACTCAACCTGAAAAATATTTCTAGAAATAAATAGGTAAACTTGACACCCACTGCTAAAAGCAAATTGCTTGACTACCATTCTTCCTCCCTGTTCCTCTGCAGCGCCGGTTGATGGATTTCATTCCCTTATTCCCTTTCCCTGTCAAACTGGTGAAGAGAAGGAGATGTCTGAGAATACACTTTCCATCTCTGATCATTAATTCAGTTACAAATTTGGGGACAAAAACTTCTAATTTTGTCTTCTTTACTTTTACATGAAGGGATTTGAAATGTTTTGTCCATATAGTGTAGATCTGAATCAATAATATATGTGCTGGATTTGCTCTGTTTGGGGTTGGTAGGATTTCCCTCTCCACCTCTTCTCTATTCAGTTCAGTTACACCTAGTTAAGCTCTTTAAAGGCAAAGGCTTTTGTTAAGTGTTGGGGCACCAGATGACCCACATCAATAACCTGGAAAGGAAACAGCCTACTTTGACTAATCTCTTATCTTTCTCAACAAGTTATAGGACTAGCTGTTGTAGTAGGTGGGGATAGAGAAGGTTAAGCACTTGTAAGACGCATTAAATTTCCAAGGCACAGATTTAAGCATGAATGTAAATTTATTAAAATAATGCTTTTGTTAGGAGATTATTTCCTGAATTGTCAACAAATGTATGTTGTCTATGTACTGTAGCCAAATTATTCATGGGTAAATACTAGGAACAAAGATAAAAATATAGATATGACTATATTATGGTTTGATGTAATTGCATTTATAGGCTTTTGAAATGAGCTGCCCTATCTATTTGGAGCTGAAAGGGATAACAATTTTCTAAACAAATAAATTGCAACAAAACTAAAAACACTCATATTTATTGCTTTCATGTGCTTAATTTCAACACTAACTTACTTATTATTTAATTTAAATCTACTACATATAATTAATTAAATATAATTTATTAATTACAAGAATGCTACAAGGAGGACTTGTTTTACAAGTTTACTAGAAGTTCCAAGTTTACTTACAAGTTTTTTTCCAGGACAAAGGCTAAAATCCAGAACATATCCTGGAACAAAAGGACATATGGCCATGACATATGGCTACGTCATCAACCTGGAAGTGATGTCATGACCACAAGTGTAATCAAACACATAGTGACATCACTGTGATGCCAGAGCTTCTTTAAGCCTACTCAGAAGAAAGTCTCATTGTCCACCGTTAACTTCCAGGTGTGACTACTGAAAGGTACTGCAGATAAGGCTGCTTAGATGACCAACCGGATTTATTGACAGGCAATTATAATTTATGCAAATTAGGCTATTTTTAGATGGTCATCTAAGGGTTTTAAGGAGTAGGTCCAATACCTCCTGTGGTTGTAAAACTGGGGTTTTGACACTTAATTTATGGAGCAATCTGTCTCAGAAATTTTTTTAGGGGTTATACCCTAGTAGGATTTTGTGAAGACTTTCTATAGCTGTTCTCCAAACTCTACTTGCTGCTTTTATTCCTTGCCAGAGGAACTGTTTCTGCTTAAGGATGGGAGTCAAACATGCTTAAGGATGGGGAAGTTCTTGGTGCCTTACATCACAGTAGGCCACCACCCAATAACCTCTTGGCACCACAATGCTGTTCTGTTTTCTTTGACCAGAAAAAGAAAAAGTTGGCTCCCCAAACAAACAAGGCATGCTGAAAATAAACCACGCAATATCTGATGGCATAATGCCTTTATGTGGAAAGATGGAGACTATTCATTTGCTATGAGCAGCGAATGCCTGGAAAATTTGAGCTTCTCAGGATTTCATGTCAATACAGAGACAGCGTGTAAAGTTCTTGCAATGGGGAGCTGCCTTTTTTTTTTAACCTACCAAATTCCAAGACAGAAAGGTTGTTGGCTTGGACATAGTTGTATTGTGACCATCTTGCCAGCTTCTCCTTTCACAACACAGCAAAATTAGCGCTTGCCTGGTTTACAGTGTACTTATTGTTTCAAGTACATAAAAAGTGTCCTTTCAGCTGGTTGCCATAATCTCCCTCAGTAATTGCTTTTCCCAAAAGCTCTTTATCGTGTTTGGTATAAGTGCTATAAAACCATTTTCTCATTTCTAATCTCCCTTCTAGAGATTTATACAAGCGACTATTATGTGTGGTATATATGCAGTAATTCTGGATTTCACCTAGAATCGGGATTACACCTACAAGTTGTAAATACACATACACACACACATACGGATTTGAAAACAAAAAAAGTTCACAATACTGAATGATTACATCACACAAAGAGAAGAAGAAATTATTCACATATTTCCAAGCTATCTAAAAATTGTGAAGACCCGACACTAGAGATCTGGTAAACGTTTTCTATGACCACCATTGTAGAAATATTTCCCTGCTCACCATCATGTCAAATGCCAATTATTTTAAGGAATTCAAATTACCCATCTGGGTTTTTCAAGAAGCGTGGCTCCCCTTTATAAAGTTATATCCCCTTTAACTTTAGTTGAAAGAGCTATAAAAAAAGGGGAAAACTAGGCTAGAATGATGTAAAATATCCATTTGCAAATATTCAGGGAGATGCGATCTCATGAGCAAAGTTCTACTCTTGCTTGTAACTGATCCTACTTTGGTGACTGCAAAAGGTCTGCATAAGTGAGAACAGAAGACTCTTTTAAATAGATCTGAACGGTTAAAAAACTAAAATAATTAAATATTCTATTTTCTCAAATTGCACAGAAGTACTGAAGAACAAAAATGTATTTCATCTTCTAAAAGTACATGCTTGTGAAGAGGAGAGCAAGAATCTATGCAGCTGGAGGATAACATCAGTTATGGGAAGTAAAGAAATTTTGGAAAATTTGGTATGAAAAGTACTAACCATATTTTTAAAAATTCTGCTGCCCAATTAATCTCAGGCACATTTTAATTGAGCAAGCAATTTCTAAATCGCTTAATCCAGTGTTTCCCAAACTGTGGGTCATATTTGGATGGCTAGAGGATTAAGAAACTAAAACTGACAAGCTAATAGCTGACAAAGAAAATTGAGCCATACTTTCCATAGTATTGAGCACTATGGAAAGTGAAACAGCCACCTGTGCACTACTTGCAAGCAGGTGAACCTGCCTTGGTACACTCTGAACAGCAGGCCAAAAGGAGCTCAGCGTCTCCAGAATGGTCCCAAACCAAAGTATGCAGGCCCTAAAAATATTTAAAAAGGCATCTCTTCCCAGGTCTGATTTCCTGATATGTGGCTGCTCAGATATGCATCAGTTCTTTTGGTGGCCCACCCCAAGTAGCTCCACTTCGTGCTCCCTTACCCACAAGTAGCCCACTGGCAGCCTCCTTTCCCACAAGTCCTGTGCTGGCCTGGCAGTGTTGCAAAAGTGCCATAAGGGCACTTTATGTGCCACTTCTGGGGGTAGAAGGGTTAGGCCAGTACACAGACATGTGCCGGCCTTCTCACACCAACATGGGAAGAGGGAGATGGGTGAATTGCACTGGCCTGTACTGGTTAAGATTGTGACCTCAGTTTATAAAGCTCATTTAGATTGAGAATGCTTTTGAAACAGGGAGCCATCAGTTATTAGTTTTCTTCTGTAAATTGATTTGGTTAAAAAGCAATAAATAAATACTATCAGTAATGATTTCTAATCCAGGATAATCCCTTATCTAGGTTCATGGTCTGATTTCTATATTAAAAGAAGCATCTATATGAAATGGGATTGTAACCTTGAATATCCCCTTTAACTTTAGTAAAATCTGATCATGCCCAAACACATAAATTGATACAAAAACAAAAGAAAACCTTCAAAATTAGTTTGCAATGGAATTATGTTAAAAAATAAACTTCTCTCCAAGCTTCCATGGTGAGTTTGAAAACCTATTAGGAAACATTTGGATTTTGCTTCCAGTCAGAATTTAATGATTTAAGGGGATGTTATAGCAATTGAATGCAAATCGGTCCATCAGTCAGGAAGCCAGGGTAGAAAACATTTCTCCAGGAAGCACTTCTGAGATCTCCATGAAGCATCCCCTTCCCAGGGAATAGAAAAGAGGTACACTCTGAAGGAAGTGGAACTGCCATCAGAGGCTCTGACACATAAAGAAACTCACAGTCCTAACTATCTTTCCAGTACTAAGCATGCATATGAGCATACTTAGGATTGCACTCTCAGTCTGCAGCTAGGTCTCCTGTCAACCCTTGGCATCTCCAGGTATGGTCTGTGTAGCTTTGAAGATGGCTTTGAAGAACCCAAAGACTAAGGATCTAACTTGGCAAAAGTCAGATTCCCAAAACTGGAAAGTATATTTTGAAGGCTTAGAGCACAATCCTAACCATGTTTACTCAAAAGTAAGCCCCACTGTAGTAAATGGGTCTTACTCCCAGGAAAGTGTCTATAGGATTGCAACCTTAGCAACATATGTAGGCTCCATCTATACAAGTGCAGAGAACCTTCCCTTGACAACAGAATGCTATTTTGTACATTACGCAGCAGCAAACCTAACATACCATTATCTGCACTCAGGAAGAAGTGACAGCTAACCTCCTCCACAAGCGTATCTGGTCCTCCACAGGTCCTCCACAGGACCTCCTCCACAAGCGTATCTGCATGTTGAATGTGACACTTTCTTGATTCACTTGACCTTCCTGTTTAGCAGTGCACTTTTTGAAAAGCATGTGACAGGGTCGCTAGTGAAAAACACACAGCTCATATGATGTAAAAGCTGATGCATACCAAACATCTAGGAGAGGACCAAAGAATCTGCTCCAAGTTCATGTGACCTGCTTTGTTGCCAGTATCGTTTCCTTGCATTCTAATTAAAAATAACCACTTATTTCCTAAATTGAGGGAGCAACCCACATAATCACTTGGATGCCCTGCAACTATTGTAATTTTAGTCTATTTTTAGATATTAGAATCTTACTCCTACATATGTTCTTGAGAGTGGACAGCCCCTTGTATGCTGCAGTGAGGTACTCTTACCTTGAGGAGGCCTCCATGACTGCCCTCTGCAGTGCAATATGAAGCTCACACCCTGTTGGCTGAGTGAAGGGCTGCCAAAGAAAGCTAAGTAGGAAAAGTCCTGGATAATTCTTGGATAGGAGACCTAAATGCAGACAAAGCTATATGAGAACAAGTCTCTATACAGCTTGTCTGACCTGAAAATCCCTGCTGGACATTTGCAAGGCATTTCCCAATGCCAGAAGTGATGATGACCTGACCAAGCTGTGAAGGATTCCACCTGGAAGGGAAGAGTTCTACAAGCTGCCCATAGAACAATTACCTACATCACAGGGTTGTTGTGAGGACAAAAAGGGGTACATGGAAGTACCCTCAAAGACTTCTGTGAAAATGACATTCCTAGCAGTCAGGCATACGTGTGCAATACTGGAAACTTCACCAGTGACTGAATTCCTCCATCACCAGAATCTGAACTCGGTACCCATTGGTACTGTGGCATAAGAGGATAAAAGCCTCCACTGCATCAGGCCAAAGGCCCATCTAGTCCAGATGCAGGACCGGATTAAGGTTTGATGAGGCCCTAAGCTATTGAAGGTAATGGGGCCCTTTATATGTCCAGCTGTCTTTTGTCAACTACAAATTGTTGCTGGTTTTTTGTGTTGAATACCTAATAGGGGCTGTGAGTGGCACAAGTGGTTAAGACACTGTGCCTGTTAACCAGCAGGCCAGGGTTCGAGACTCGGGTCAGTCCCCACAAGACAGGGTGAGCTCCTGTCCTTAGCCCAGCTCTGCAACGCAGCTGGAACCAATCGTATTGGCTCTGCCTTTCCATTGGACTATTTCACTGTTGTGGAGCGGGGGGATTTGCTGCATGGGTAACAGCCTATCCTCCATATTAATCTAACCCAGACCTTCGTGCTTCGCATGCAGCGTATGCAGCGCTGAGCACGATACCATAGTCTCTCAAGAGTGATGCGTGGACCTAATAGGTATTTAAAGCCATTGCACATAACAAAATATGTATTTTATCAAAATAATTGTTGAACTGAAATACAATTAAGAAATATATTAATAGTGAAATAATTATTAACCTCCAACTTTAAAATGTTATTTTACTCATAACAAACTTATTAATGCAAACACATTGGCTTTTAGCAAAAACCAAATTTCCTTTAGGGACACAATTTACAAAGAAGCTTAACAGCACAATCCAGAGTAACTACGGGAGTGCTTGCGTCGACATAAGAGACATTTACATTGATGTAATTATGGCGCCGCCTATGGGAAATGCATTGAGCAATCCAGAGTAAATTTTTCTTGCATCAACACAAGAGCTCCCATAGTTACTCTGGATTGTGCTGATAATCTAGTCTATACTCTGCACCAATTACTGTAATGGTGAGGCCCATTACTTACATCATAGGAGCCTACACAACACAAAACACTGTTGCTGTATGTTGGTTTTATTTTATTTGTTTTTATCTGATATTTTGGAAATGTACATCCAGGTTTTTTTCCTTTAAATGTTTTGGAGCCCCCAAGAGAGTGGGGCCCTAAGCTATAGCTTGTTTACCTTATACATAAATCTGGCGCTGATCAGATAACTCAGGGAGAACACAAGACAACATGATACCTGCATTCAGGTGTCTACCCTGGCATCTGGCACTTTGAGGTTGTCTATATATGTGTAATGCAGGGTGACCAGATGACCGGGAAAATCCGGATTTGTCTGGATTTTTAGCCTCCTGTCCGGGTGTCCTACATATTGGCATCATTGTCCTACATTTTGGCTTCATTTTGAAACTTCATGATAGTGCACAGTACCCCATCATGCCATATGTTGTTGGATTCCTATTGAAGAGCAGAATCCAATGCAAAAATCAGTTTGGAGATATCTCCTTCCTATCAAAAGTAATGGTCAAAAAACTGAAAAACAAAAAAATACATTTTTTGGCAATTCTTTTCAGCGGGTAGGAATCTTGGCCTGGGATTAGGAATTTTGGCCTTGGGGTTCAGGAATTTTGGGTTTGACATCTGGTCAGCCTGGTGTAATGTGAATGTGAACATGTGATACATGTGAATACAAGTAGATAAATAGGTACCACATCTGTGGGAAGGTAACAGTGTGCATTTTGGTGTTTAGTCATATGGGCCACATGACCATGGAGGTGTCTTTGGACAATGCTGACTACTCCCTGCTGATACCAAAAAATGTGTTACATAAAAGCAGTTCAAAAAAAATAAGAAGTGTGTTCCTCTACAGTTGTTTAAAAACTGCTTTTCTTCCTACAGTAGCAAGGCAGTCAGCAAGTAGAAATACAAAGGACTCCCCAACTTTGCCTAATATAGTGGTTCATATAGGTTATAATAATACAGGTTAATCCTATATTAATATAGTAGTTAATATAGGCTGCAATCCTAAAGTCACTTTCCTTGGAGTAAAACCCATTGAACACAATGGATTACTTCCGAATAGACATGGTTAGGATTGTGCTCATAGCAATACACCCATATTTACTTGAATCTAATGCGCCACTGAATCTAATGTGCACCCCATACTTATAATCAAAATGCTGCATTTACTCAAATTTAATTAATTAATTTAATTAATCTATTGCGCACCCTGATTTTGGAGACTGAATTCGGCTGAAAATGGTGATCATTACTCAGATGGTTACAGTACGATGGGTGCAATCCTAATCATGTCTACTCAAAAGTAAGTTCCATTGTGTTCAATGGGTCTTACTCCCAGGAAAGTGTCTTTAGGATTGCAGTCTTTAATAGGTTAACTATAAGTACAGTACTATATAGGTTAACTATATATAGGTTAGTTCAGTACTGATACAGGTTAACTATAGGTTAGTACCAGTGGTGGGCTCCAGCAGGTTCGTACCTACTCTATAGAGCTGGTTGTTAACAAGAGATAGGACATATAAAGTTTAAAAATAGCCATTTAAAAGTGGCTGCCAGATGGGCACAGAACTGGTTGTTAATTTCTTTGAATCCTATCACAGGTTAGTACTATAGACTATACAGATTAAATTAATCACATGAAAGCAATATAATAGTTTTAAATGCAGTAGTAGTAGTAGTAGTAGTAGTAGTAGTAGTAATAGTAGTAGTAGTAGTAGTAGTAGTAATAATAATAATAATAGTTTTAAATGCCGCCTTGAGCTCCCTCTTGCAGGAGAGGAAAGGCGGGATATAAGTCAATTAAATAAAATAAATAAAATAAAAGTCAAATAAATAAATAAAAATAAATAATAAGCATTATAGAGTTTAAGATAACCATATGAAAGGACTATACATGAGTGTTTTTAGCTTTTACATTACCATGTGCTACTTTTTTCTTTTGGGAGACCTTATCCTTTTGTGGGGTGTCATGACGTGGGTCACCCTGCGCCAGAGCTCCTGCACCCTTGGGTGCTGCCAGCAGCTTGAGGGGGGGCTGCAGTGGGACACGTACCTGGGTGCGGAGGAGGGCCGGGGTCTCCCTGGACGGGGCTGCTGAGCGGGTAGGCGAGCAGAGCCATGGCTTCCCCGCAGGCAGCCTCCACCTGGCTGACCTGCTGCTGGCTGAGCCTCTCCCTCCAGGCGTGGACGGCTTCGCGGGCGTCGCGGGCTGAGATGTGGAAGGGGCGGTCGGAGGAGTAGGCGTCGCCTCGGGTCATGTTCACCACGAAGTCCTCCAGGTCGGACGGGGCGGGCAGGTCGGCGAAGCTGAGCAAGCGACGGAGCTCCCGTCGGGGCTCCCGCACCAGGTCCTCGTAGCGGAGTTGGGTGTACCGGGAGCGGATCCAGGACGGGGCGTCCCTGGAGAAAAGCAGGTCTCGGTGCCAGCCTTGGCAGATCACCTCCAGGGCGCCGCCGAGGAAGAAGTCCGCCCGCTGGTGGTGAGCCCTGCCGCCGCCCTGCTGCCCCCTCGGGGCGGAGATCTGGGGCAAGAGCCGTCGGAGGAGCGCCCGGGGCTCGGTGCGGTGTCGGCTCCGCAGCACTTGGATGCTCTCCCGCAGCAGCGCCTGTTTGGTCTTGAGACGGGAGTTGTGGACGGCTCGGGGGTCCCTGAACAGCTGCACCACCCGCACGTCGAGCCCGGGGTCGCGGAGCAGAGGAAGCAGCACCCCCAGCTCCAGCAGCCTCACGTCCTTGATCACCACCACGGGGTACTTGCGACACTCCTCCTCCAGCTCCCGCAGCGGCTTCGGGGGGCAGCTGCGCTCGCAGGACGCCCCGTCCACCAGACCCACCTCCCCGCGGGGTCGAGGCGCGGACGGGCACAGAGGGGCAGAGCAGATCACCTTGTTCTGGCGCCACCCGAAGAGGCTGGACGTGCTCAGGTTGAAGGGAGCCCCCCTGCCTCCCCCGACCACTGGGAAGGGAGACCAGGCGTCCAGAGAAGGCGCGTACAGGCCCAGCACGGAGAAGTCGCAGCGGAACAGGGAGCGCAGCATGTCCCGCAGGGCGCCCTGCAGGGTGGCGGCGTCCCCCGGGTACAGCGCCTGCCACAGGTGCCACATGGGCTCGTACAGGTAGAACACGTCGGGGTGCTGGTTGAAAAGCTCCCCTACGAAGGACGAGCCCGTCCTCCAGGTTGCGTGAAGGTAGATGTGCCTCTTCTTCTGCCCCCCGACGGTGCCCTGGGGGTCCTTCCGCTCCTCCGGGGGTCCCCCGTGGGGCGATGTGGCGTCTAGGGGTGCTGCTGGTGACGGGGGTGGCTCATGCAGCTGCTGCTGCTTCTGCTGTCCATGATACTGGGGTAGCTCATGGGGTTCGTACTGATGATGCTGCTGCTGCTGCTGCTGAGGCTCACCCGGCTTCCCCTGTTGGTCCTTCTGCTGCTGCTGCCTCCAGCTGCTGCCCCCCGACGCCCCCTCCAGGCTGGGGCAAGGCTCCTCCCGGCCCTGGCGCCCCCTCCCGGCCCCCAAGTCCAGCACGTAGGACACCAGCAGCAACAGCAGCAGCGTGTACAGCGCCAGACCCAGCGCCAGGCGTCGGTGCTGCCAGCGCCACAGCCACCTCCGACGGCTCTTCATGGCTCTCTCACCGGCCACGCCTGGGGAACCTGCCCCTGTCTTGGCTGCTGCTCTGGCGGCTGCTGCTGCTGCTGAGGCGGAACTGCCTCTGCTCAAGACAGGCACAAACTTGAGAGAGAGGAGGTGGAGGCAGCCGCTGCTACTGCCGCCTTCCCAGCACAGAAACCCGCCCACATGCCGGCCAGGGACTGCCAAGCAAGGCAGGCACCACCTTCTTCTGTGCTGCTGCCACACACTTACCTGGGAGTAAGCCCCATTGACTTGGATGGCACTTACTTCCGAGTAGGCCTGCATAGGATGGGGCTTTCAGGCTGCAGCCTGAAGCTTTGCTGGGAGGAAGCTTTGCTGACCCCAAAAAAGGGACTTGGAGAAGGTCTACTCAGAAGTAAAGCCCCTTCTAGTCAATGAGGCCCCTTCAATAAAGCCCCTTCAAGTCAATGAGGGGCTTATTCCAGGGAAGCGTGGAGATGACTGTAGCTTCATCCTATGCCTGTCTACTCAGAAGTAAGCCCCATTATAGTCAATGAGGCTTACTCCCAGGTCTGAGACCCATCCAATGCCTGTCTACTCAGAAGTAAGTCCCATTATAGTCAATGAGGCTTACTCCCAGGTCTGAGACCCATCCAATGCTTGTCTACTCAGAAGTAAGTCCCATTATAGTCAGTGAGGCTTACTCCCCATCCTGAGCCCCATCCAATGCATCCAATGCATGAATACTAAGAAGTAAGTGAGTCCCATTATAGTCAATGAGGCTTACACCCAAGTAAGCGTGGAGAGGACCGTACCCTGTAGACACCCCATCCTATGCGTGTCTACTCAGAAGTAAGTCCCATTATAGTCAATGAGGCTTACTCCCAGGTCTGGGCCCCATCATTTGCATGTCTACTCAGAAGTAAACCCAATTCTAGTCAATGAGGCTTACTCCCAGTTAAGTGTGGAAAGGATTGTAGCGTGAGCCACAACCTATGTGTCTACTAAGCCCCACTGAGTTCAATGGGTCTTACTCTCTGGAAAGTGTTCTCATCATTGCAGCCTTAGGCTGCAATCCTAAAGACACTTTCCTGGGAGTAAGACCCATTAAACACAACAGGGCTTACTTTTGAGTAGACATGGTTAGGATTGTACTATTAGTCCTATAAAGCATAGCTATAAAGCAATCTGATCCATAGAGGGGGGTCATGTTCTTAACACTCAGAATAGGCCAGAATAAAGATATGAAACAATCTATAGAATTATTTTATTGCCTCGTTCTGCACCTTTATGAAATTACGATCTGTAGGAGTTCTTCTGGGAAACAGTCCTTGAGGGTAAGGGAATGAACAGCTTCATGGATAAAAGTCTCACCCACTCACTCTCTCCCCCCACTGATAACATCCGTTTTGATAACTGTTTTGATAATCTTGATAACATCAAAATTTTTAAGCATCAGAATTTTAAATTTCAACCTCAAAGGCACATCTAAACTGGAGGACTGTCTTTGAACTCTTTCAGTTGACTCCACTATAATCACAGGATTGCTGTTTGCAGGCACAGAACAAATTGCTCTGCATTTTGCTGTGACATCAAACATTCTGGTCTCAAAACCAAGTCCCAGGGGCTAGATGTGGCCACAATGAGCATTTAACTGGCCCACAGCCAGCCTCTGGTCCTTACCCGGTTGACCAAAGACAGCTGGATGGTGGGATGGCAATGTGGGATCCATATCAGTGCATGCTTTATTTCTGTGGTGTTTGTTGGTGCTTGCAGAACTCTTGGAAATTTGGGTTCACTTATTCATTAAAGTTCATCATTAATATATTTTATTTTTATTTTTTCCTGGCCCTCAACACTATTCCAGATATTTGATGCAGCCCTTTGGCTGAAAAGTTTAGAGATCCCTATTCAATGTGACATTGCTCCCCTACCCTTGCTTGCTTGCTTGCTTGCTTGCTTGCTTGCTTTAAAATACAGAATTTTTAAAATAGTGTATTTATGTGAAATACTGCCCTTAGTCTCAGCCAACACCATGTGAAGCCTTACATGGGCAACAGGTCTATTCTACTCTTGTGACCTTGAAGCCATATTGCTCTCTCAGCTGGCTGTCACAATTCAAAGCATACATCAAGATTTATTTTGGTTTCACTAAGGCAATACGTTTACAATATGTTGGTCCGCAGAAATATAACATGCAAGAACTCTGCATCCATAATAACCACCTCGGTCACAGGAGGAGTCCATGATTTACACTGAACCCACAACTCGGGATTGAACTACCTGCAGAATGGCATGTACTGTGATTCTGTGGTGCATTATGAGGAGGTGAGATTTGATATTGTTTCAACACAATCCTATACAGAGCTACTCAGAAATAAGTTTCATTGTATTCATGGAGGCTGAGGGCCTGATCCTGGTGGATCCAGTGGATGCAGTGTCAGCCATTCTGGCATGGCCGCGGACCTGGGCATTGGCTGGCAGCATAAGGTTGGACTTTTAGGGCCCAGTCCTATCCAACTTTCCAGCTGCAATGCAGCAATGCCAGTGGGCTGTGCAGTGCATCCTGCAGTGGGGGTCGAAGTCTTGATGGTCTCTTGAAGGTAACATTTTATCCCTTCCCCCAGGGCTGCACTGCAGCTGCGTTAGTGCTGGAAATTTGGGTAGGATTGGGCCATTACTCCCAGGAAAGTATCATAGGATTGGCGCCCTTGTTTCGGAGTCCTCGTTACTACCACTGATGATTTCCTCTAGAGAAGGAAAAGGCAAAGATTCCACTGACTTTTGAATAGGAATGCAACATTATTACAATAATTTGTGGGCTCACTGACACTTGCGTTGCAATGTGTCACAGCAGCACAGTCATTTAATTACCATAAGTATCAATGAGGTTTGAAAGTCAGTCTGTTCAAGACTGGATTCAACCTTTACCAGTACTGAGATCAAAGACAAGCATCCGGTTGATTGACAGATCTGCCGCCTTTTTTGACAGTTGTAATGTAGCAATTATTTTGCCTTTTAAAATTCTGCTTTATGCATTCCTTTAGTAGTGTCTTGCAAGCCTGGTTCTCTTCAGCTTCAAGCAAGGATTTTCTGAAGACTACAGAAGATGCAATCAGAAATGTTTATGGTGGAGGTAACAGCTTGGATGAGTGTTATTCTTTGGTAATAGATGTCCTTTTTTAAGATACTGAAGTCAATTCAACACTTAGAATGCACTGTTGAATTCAAATCAGGTTCTTATTTCACAAATATGGTCCTCGCATTACCTCCAGCTTCTTGTAGTAAACAGCTTCCTTTACCACATAGCTTCTTTATGGCATGCACTGCATCAAAGTGATGATAATATTTGGGATGTATAGGAGGTAAAAATGGTAGGAATAGAGCAAAGATTATAATAAAAAACCAAAAATGAGATTGTCACTTTGATTTTACCATTGCTGTAGCAAAATCCTATATTATAGTTAGCCTTGAATAAGAAAATGAACCCCAAACTTCAAATCAAAAAAGCTACTCACTAATATGGCACATTTATTTCCGAAGGACCAAAAGAATTACAGTGCAATTACAGGTATGTCTACTCAGAAACAAGTCTCCATAAATTCAATGACACTCTCAGTTAAATGTATATAGAATTGCAGCCATAGGGCCTGATACTATTGAATATCCACTAGCACAGCACCCAGTACACAGTGTCACAAACATGCTAGCAGGCACACTTACAACCCTTACTGCCATGGGAATGTGGAGAGAGGCATTCCAGGACAGGGGAAGGTGCTGGAAAGCATGGCATGGGAGAGAATTGGGGAGAAGGGACTGACCTCAGTTTCACAGGATCCAAACCCACACTCCTTTACTCTGTGCCAGCTAGTGATGTCACCAGGGTGGAGCGGGTGATGCAGTCTGCACCGGGTGATGCGCCTAAGGGGGGTGACGCACACTGGGGAACCAAAAAATTGCAACTTTATGATGGTGCATCAAACCCCATCATGTCATATATAACTGGATTCGTACTGAAGAGCAGAATCCAATGCAAACGTCCACTCTGAAATAGCACCTTCCTATCAAACGTTATGGCCAAAAAACTGCAGGGACTGGGAGCCACTGCAGGGACTGGGTACCCACCCAGGCACAGCCATTTTCATATCCATTTATAAATGGCTACTTAGAGGCCCATTTAGAGGCCTATTTGAGCCTCTGGGAAGCAGATTCCATAATGGGAATCTGGTGTGTTGCATGCTGGGAGATGTAGTTCTTCCACTGATGGCATGGAAAGGTGCTTTAGCATGGGGAGAAAGGGAAAACTACAATTCCCTCCCCCCCTTCTCCTCCTTTAATCAGCAGCCACAGTGGGCCTCAAATTCCTAAAATGGCTTAAAACAGGACTAAAATCCCAGAAAATGGTTGGAAAGGCCCCCAAAGTCCTGACAAAGAGGCCTCTACCTAGATTTCCGGTTTGAGGGCTTCATTTCCAGTTATGTCAGGAAAATTCCCGTCATCTGATCAGCTTGAGGCCTGGATATGTGCAGTTCCCTCTGTGCAGCCATTCAGCCTTACTTGGAGCAGGCCCGAATGGGTGTGCTGAGACACGGACACACCACATCAAACTCTGCCATGTCACAAGTGGCGCATCACCTAGTGTGGCCCGCACCGGCCACACCACCCTTGTGACACCACTGGGGCTTCTAACCTTACTCATGGGAAGGGGGCAAATGTCCTCTTCCCCCAAGGAGATCTTGGGAGCTACCCCTGATATCCATAGGATACTGTGGCAATCATTTTGGTACCATTGCAGCCTTGAGCTCCAGGCAGCAAAGGATTAAGCTGCTCATTATCATTCAAACAACAACTAATACTGTTTCTCTGAATCGTATTTTATCAGATAACATACAAGATACTTTATAGAAAAACCTAATTACTATATTGTGCATAAATAAGTACAGTATATTATTTCTGCAGACTAGTGATTTAGAAATACCCTTGTTAACAGATTCACTGACGGCACATCAGTTTGTGGTTCAATTTCTCATGCTTTCCCATTACAGACAATGTGTAACTATTGTTCTCTCTTCCCCCATTATTAAAATTTATACAAATATTGTGCTACATTCTATTGTGTTGTATAAACATAACTGAAATCTGCTGTGGTGGTTCTGATTAGTTTCATCAAGTGCATTAAAAGATATTAAAGTTGGGCACACATTATCATGTATGACAGCCCAAAATGTGCAGCAGAGCTTTGGAATGAAATGATGCTTATGATCCTTCTTGGCAGTGACCTAGAAATCTGTTTTTTATTGCTCTGTAGCTGGCTTGTGCAGATGAAACATTTAAGGAGCGGATGTGAATGGTAAGGCTGCAGCTACCAAGATTTCTAGGCACAGAAGAAATATTTCCTGTGGATAACAACAATTAATCAAACTATACAAAATTATTATAGTAGCCAATAAAGATGCATGCATTTATATGTAGTGATTGCAAGATAAAATAATAATTTTAGTGTGAATTACTTCAATCCTAAAATGTTAAAATACATATTCCATATTTAATGCAAGTATCCCTACAATCCAGAGTATGGGAGCATGTAAGAGACATTTACGTTGACATAGTTATGGCACCATCTAGTGAAAACCAATGGGAAATTCATATTGCAATCCAGATTAAATTGTTCTTATGTCAGAGCAAGGACTCACTGTAGTTACTTTGGATTGCGCCTATAATATGTGTTGCTTAACAATGGGGATACATTAGTGTATGATACACCTATCGCTAGGCATATTTGTCATCCATGTGGTACCCCAATTGCCTTGCAGCAGCTGGATAGCATCGTAGCAGCCAGTATAGCATTAAAAAGCCTTGAAGTGACACAGCATGTGTGCCACAATCCACCAAAATCAGGACACAACCCACTAGTGATGCAACACATACTTGTATAGCTAACTAAAATTGCAATCCTATACATGTTTACATGGGAATGTCTCACTGAAGTCAAGGGGATTCACTTCTTAGAAGACATGCATAAGATAGCATTGTCCAATTCCTGTGTAGGAGCATCTTGTTGATTTTTGTTCTCCTCTCTGTTCTTGATGAGGGTTTATGCAAATGAAGCACCAGAAACCTATACCTAATAAGGTTGTTCACTGGTAGATTTTCCTGTTTGTCAGGGAAACAAAAGTGTATTTCTGCTACATATATCCAACCAGAGAGTACACTTTTCCCACTGCATTCTGCATCATAAAAGGAGTTGTCTGTATACAGGTAACTGAAGTACAGTGCAATCCAAGCATGTCTACTCAAAAGAAAGTCCCACTGTGTTCAATAGTACTTACTCCCAGGAAAGTGTGGTTCAGATTGCAACCTGAGTCTCCTAAATGTGGGCAATAAAAGGGCTTGGTTGCTGTTACTCAACATGCATTCTGCTCAGTAGTATTAAGCGTACACACCTGTCCATTTTTTATTGACCTGCTAAACGCACGATCTAAAAAGATCATATAATGGCATAAGAACACAGTTGAACAAGACAGCTAAATGCACTCTGTAAGCTGTTGGCATTACATCAACAGAAATAATATGTATCCGACTATTAGCTGTTTTTAATTCCCTATGGAACTGCTGTTACAGGGCTCAATGACCAAGAAAGTACATCTCTGCCAGCTGTTTCCACCACTGCCTATTCTCTCGAATAGTATATGAAGCAATCTGTTTTATCATCAGGAACCATTCTTCCCTATTCTCTCATCATTTTCACAAACCATTTTTGCTGAATGATGGCTCTTAGTTCAAAACAAACACTATAAACTTGATCCCACAAGCAATCAAACTGGTACTCAGATGATGATTGCTTTATTGTGCTCTACAAAAGCCCCATAGAATGGAGAAGGAAAAGAGTGGGTAGATTTTTGTATGTACGCATGAACTCCCAGAGGAGTATTCATTGCAGCAGAATTGGCAGTCTTGTAGAATTTAAAGTCGAATTCATATACTGAAGCTTAAAACAATGTTATATTTTGATATAATTGTAAGTAATGTGCCAGGAGACTCTGAAGTATAGTCCTGTGTTACAATGTATTACAGTGGAGGACTGTACAATGGACTCTAATACAGTGTATCATCTAATACAGGGGTGTCCAAACCTTTTGGAAGGCCACATCATCTCTCTGACATTGTATCAGCTACTGGAAAAATGATTTACATTTCAAATACTGTATGAATATATTTACATAAATTTACATATAAAAGTGCAATAGAGACAGATCTGGAGGGTTACAAGGGCCAAGATAGAGGGGTCTTGCCATGGGTCGTATTGAGACTAACCACAGTCTGAATCTGGCCCTTGGGCCAAGTCAAATAAAATAATTCCATATCTTCAGGGAATCCACCCCAGGACCCCCAGTGGATACAGATTTCCACAGATACCAGGATGCATGGAAAGCCCCCAAACTACCCAGAAATGACTAGTAATACTTTCTGGTCACATCCATGAGATGTTCTGAGGAATGGAGTGACCATGCAGGGCCTTTCCAGGCCTCAGAAGGCCTCCCAATGATATCCAAATGGCACTTTGGATTTTCAGTGAAAACCCTACATGCCTTTCTGATGCCTTCAGGAGCTGCCCTGAGGCCCTGCAAATATGGGGTTGGCACCTATTGTAAGTCAAAAACATGGGTGGTTGCAGAACCAACAGGTAATAATGGCCAACAGTACATTTTTGAAGTATGAGAAGTTATGGCTTGGATTACTTGCCTATATTCAGTTTGGTACATTTTAAGCATATTTACTTCACATGTAGTTATCTTCAGACCAGTTAATGCAATCAGATCTGCATTACCTGTGCTTCAAATAAAAGCCTAGTATGGATAAAGCCTCCAAAGAGTTTAATTTGAATGAGAGGCCCAGAAAGGCTTCAGCTTTTGCTTGATAAGCACTGTAAACTTTATATAAGAGTGGTCAAGCTGGGCCACTTTAGGGCTCCTGGACCTTTAACAATTGGATTGAACAAGGAATTTCAGCAGGTGTCTTTGAAAGAGCCTGAAGACATTTTTATGCAGCAAGGCTTTTAATTAATGTGGGGCCTGGTGGGTTATTCCAGGATGTTTTAAATACATTAGGTTATTTTAAATATATTTTAATGGTTTAAAAATGTTTTTAAATATTTTAATTATATGTTGTTTGTGCATGTGCTTTTATTATGCTGTTAGTTGTCTTGGGTCCACTTGAGTGAGAGAGAGAGAAAGAAAGAGAAAAAGAAAGAAAGAAATTGATTGATTGATTGATTGATTAAAGTCCAAGATCCTAAAGTGTCTCGCTTGCCCAACCCTGATCTATTAATGAGTTGCTATGAATTATTTGCAGTACTCCTGGTCCCAATCCACAGAATTGCAGAATTCCCTAAAAGGAGCAACAGCTGTTGCATTATTAAGGTTTTAGGCTGCAGCCTTATCCAAACTCATCTGGGAGTAAGAAGATCCATTAACCACAATGGGACTAAGTTTGGAGTAGACATGCATAGGATTTGGCTGCTCTGTGCTTTCTTACATGATTAAATATGAACAGAATGTGGCCGTACATCTGTGGTGTGGATATTTCAATGTAACAGGGCTCGTGCCTGAAACACAGCTATAGATTTAAGAGTGACTATGACCACATTCTTTATGTAGAATAATTCCACTTGCTATGGAATAATAAATGAGACTGCAAATATCTGGGATTAAGGGGTAACTCCTGAGCAATGATGAGACCAAGACAGATTTCAGTTTCACTGGGCAATATGAATCCTCTTTTTATATTTGCATTATAGCCTTAAGACCTTCTATTTTAAAAAATTAATTATTTTAAAAAATTAAATGGGGCAGAGGTGGGGGGACAGTTGTTTTTATTGTTTTTTACTGTTTTAACAAATATTTTTAATCTGCTTGTTTTTATTTAATTTAATTGTATTTTAATTATATTTTAATGGTGTTTTAATCTTTATTTATATGCTGTTTTAATGATGTTTTATTCCTATTGTCAGTCGCCTTGGGCTCCCCCTTGCGGGGGAGGAAAGGTGGGATATAAATTGATTAAATAAATTAAATAAATAAATTATCATATTTAACATGATGGTGAAAGCTAACATTTTACTCAAATCAATACCATCAATTTAATGGAAAAGATTTTAGCAACATGCATTTCCAACCTGGAAAAGGAAATGGTTTGGAAGTCTCCTTCTCCATTGGTCTTAAATCTGTCTACTGTTACCTCTGTAATAGCAGAATAGTTCATCCTAATAGTTTCTCACAGCTGCAGAAAACTATATTTATACATCCCTTCACAATTTATTTCCTCCTTAGTCCCCAGGCTTCTTAACAGCCTTAGCATGCAGTAAATGTCTACGTGAGAAATAGAATAATAAATATAAAGGGAACAGTGGTCTGGATTAACCATCTATGTCAAGACAGAACAAAGTGCATGCATGTGGCCCTGTTGATTTTTTGCATCTAGTGCAAATGCCCGAGGTGGCTAAGTAGCTTTTGTATCCTTTTTGTCCTCACAACAACCCTGTGAGGGAGGTAACTGTTCCACAGGCTGCTCACTGAACTCTTCTTTTCCAGATGGTATCCTTTCATGGTGCGGTCATCACATCTAGAATCAGGGAAAGACTTCCAAGCATCCAGCAGAGCAGTTTTCAGATCAACCAAGTTGTAAAAGTCAACCAAGTTTGACTCTGTTGCTCATGACAGCTTTATCAGCTTTCAGTCTTTCCTCCAAAAATTACTCAGGTCTTTTTCTACTTAGCAGTGCTGCTTGATGTAATTGCTGCTTGATTCACCAACAGAAGATAAATTCACCAGATTGCCGCTTGATTCACCAATAGTAGGCATGACCAGGTCCGTACTGTATCATCTTGGAATTGCAAGTTAGTTGTGATTCCTTCTCACTCACTGGATTTTTTTTTATCCATACTTCAGTGACTTCCATTTGGATTTCTGCAGCCTTCTGTGCATGGACATGTGCGTCATTTGTTTGCAACAACATGATTTGAACACCCAGTGAAGTTAACTGGGATGCTGTGGGAGTGACAGTTGTTGCTGTGCTGAAGTTTGCTGCATCTGCATTTGGGCTGTTGACTGAGCATGAGAGTGGTGGGCTTTAGGGGGTTCTCACATATTCTATAGTACGCTTTGCTAATGAGTGCCTGGTTCTGAGAACCGGTTGCTAATGGGACATAGAATCTGTTGTTCTATGGGCATATAACCTGTTGTTAATTTATTTGAATCCCACCACTGATCATGAGTCATGACCAGTGATGGGATTCAAAGAAATTAACAACCGGTTCTCTGCCCATCTGGCAGCCACTTTTAAATGGCTATTTTTAAACTTTATATGTCATATCTCTCGCTAACAACCGGTTCTATAGAGTAGGTGCAAACCTGCTGGAGCCCACCACTGGTCATGACCATGTTACGCTGGCATTATCTTTAGCACAGCAGCCACTCATCATAACATGATCAGAAATAAGAGATAAATTCAAATGTATTCAAGCTGTTCTCCAGTTCATCAGTCTCCAGTGCCTCACCAATTTTGTTCCTGAGGTTTCTAGAAGGAAGTTATAACCATATAGTTCCTATAAGCTATTCCATAAGGACATGGACTGGAAACTTGGCATTTTATTTATACAGAGGTAAGCATTTCCTCCCTACCCTCACTCCTTGTTCCAAACAGTGACCTAGTTTGTCTCTGCCATACTCAGCCTGTGTTATCTGTTGGGGGCCAGGGAGATAGATGTCGAGGAAATTGCAAGACATGTTCTTAGGCAGCAACTGGCAATGTTTTTAAAATCACAAATGTTCAGCCTACATCCTGTGTCAAGGCAACATCCGACCAACTAGCCCATGGAATTCAAATGTGCGCAGTGCTGCAGCTATGGAGAAACTAATTTACAGGTCCGTGAGATTCTTTAATTTGATTAACCTTTCCAAGATAGAAAAATATTCTGGAACAACATGCCTGTGGAGTATCAGAATAGGATTTGATTTTCAGCTTTCGCAGGCTTCTAAATTGGAAGTGAGGAAAAAGGAATGAACCACCCTTTTTGTCCTCCTGTATGGTTTCTCTGAGCTGGCCACTGTCAGAGGCAAATACTGGAGGGAACTGGTTATTGTTCTAACCCAGGAAGTCTGTCCTTAGTACAGGATGCATGCCACAAGACCCTAATCAGCATCAGAAGGCTAGGGTGGAACTTTATTGTATTTCATCTGAACAAAGAAACTCCATCTTAAACAATTCTACTTGGAAATAATCCCTCTTCAAGTACTCCTAGGTCACCACTTCTTATTTTGAAGTTTTATGTGGTGGAGAGAAAGCCATTCCTATTGAGAAGTTACAGCTCACCATCTCTATGAATGTTATTCATACTGATGCAGCACTATATCTGCATTTGAGACATTAAGGCTGCAATCCTAACCACACTTTCCTGGGAGCAGAAGCACACCTAGGCAAAATGGCGCCCATAGCAAAGACTGAAATTTCACCCCTATCAAAACACCTGAAACCCACCTTTATCTAATGTTTCAAGTCAGTAATATCAAACTAGGCATATGTGTCCATGGCGTAAGACACTCGTGCCATATAGACTCCCTCTGCCTGGGAGTAAGTAATACTAAACACAATGGGTCTTACTTCTGAGTAGACATGCTTAGGATTGCACTGTAAAAGAGCTAAATCAGTTGTCAGTATTTCCACTGAGTCTTGGAGTTGTCAGACAGGATCTCCTACTACAGGCAGGGGGTTGGACTAGATGATCTACTGGGTCCCTTCCAACTCTATGATTCTATGACATACAGCAAGAGCCGCTGTGTAAAAATATTTTTATCATTGTCATTGCCGTAACCACTATACAGTATAATTAGGGCAACATCAGTACCAATGACTCCTGCATTGGAAGCGGAAAGACACCACACATCCTCATCTAATATACTAATACTAAATACTCATATCTAATATCTAAATACTAATAATAAATACCATACCATAATATCTAAATATTATGGTATGGTACATACCATACCATAATATGGTACATATGGTACATACCATACTGTGTAATATCTAAATTGAGACTCTGCAAACACCACTGCATATTGTTGAGACTCTGCAAACACCACTGCATATTAACTAATAACTGAATTTCTTTGTTGCTCAATATTTACTAATCTGTTTTGGTGGAAAATAAAATGCCCCATTTATGAAATGTTCTTCCTCCCTCTCTCTTGCCTATGCCAGAACATGAAACATCAGATGTAATCCCTTCAATTGGTTGAGATTAGGAACTACAGTGATCCATGGGTGGGATCCTTGAAGCATGGCTTGTGATAAGAGCTCAATTACTGCTTTTCACAAAGGGACTTTGTTGTTTGTCTTTGATCATTTTCTGCATTCATGTATTCTTTTCCTAGTACAGGATGTACATGGTGGGGTATCTTCTCCATTTCAAGTCAGAGTAACACTAGCCACAATTACATGTTTGCCATGAACATTATATAGCATGAATATTAATTATCTGTATGAACATTAAACTTATGTTTTAAACTAGTTGACTCTCAGATTGTATCAGAAAAATAATTAAAAAGCTTGAAATTTTAAAATTTGTCTTTTATATGAATTGTGATGCAAAAAAAGTGCTCAGCCAACATATTTTTGTGAGCTGCACATTATATGTCAAAAAGCTACATGCAGCTCCCATGCCATGCTTTGGCCACCTCTGCCATACCCTCAGACTGGCATTCAGAAGCATTGAGATTGCACTATTAGCATGTAGTTAGTGTGCCTTTTTTACCAGATGTTGAGTGCAATCCTAATATGTCTACTCAAAAGTAAGCCCCAATGTGTTCAGTGGGTCTTACACTCCTAGGAAAGTGTCTTTAGGATTGCAGCATTAGCTGAGCAACCGGATGCAAAAAAGACACAAACTAATGAACCTGTACAAAAAACCAGTCTTCTTATTTCGTCCACCATTTTTATAAAAGAGAACCTGTAGGAGGAAAGACCAATGCCAGTAGGTTTTCAGCCAAATAGTAGTTCTACCCATATTTTGTTTCTACCTTCTACATTGATAGGATGAACAGAGAGGACACAGGATGATGGTGCCAGTGTCACTGGCAGGTCTTTTACCCTGATCCTATTCATCTGCATCAAGCCAACTCATGGATGTTAAAAATTATGAATGCAGCCCCCTTATAATTCTTGTGCGTGTCATTTGTGGAATCTCAGATGAGCGAGACTCCAGTAGAACTGAAGTAGATATACAGCTTCACAAATGTAGAATACATTTACCGGTATAACTTGTATGGATTGATTAGTTTCCAGTTTTTCTTCACATGTTGTGCCAGTTTTCTTTACCAAGCAATTCTGTACAGTACCAGGAATTCATGGGATGAAATAAACATTCTAGAATTTTTGTTGCCATTTCCAACACAGTTGAGCAAAAGGGGGGAAAAATCATACTGAGCTGTCGTTTGCCATTATAACTTGGTATCGGAGATGTTTCCGCACAAGTCTGACACCTGTATATTGTCTGTATTGGATTCATGTTTGCCAATGCTCAATATAACAAAAAGACAGTAGATCGGGCATCTTTCTGCTCATAGTTGTTAGAATAAGTTCACAAGTGTACTGGTTCCTATGAGAGCCATAAAAGGGATCCTTTGAGACGGAGTCACATGGGAAAAGATGAAAAACGTCTGATGTTGTTGCAGGGTAGTGTGAAGCCAACAGCTGGGAATGAGGAAAGACAGCTGTTTGTTATTCTGAAAGATTTGTTTCCCTCACCAGAGTTAGTGTTTATTTACAATACGAATGAAAATCTGGGGTTTTCCTTTCCCATTCTTTATAGCCTTGGTCTTTGTAGCCTTTGGTCTTCCCATTCTTTATAGCCTTTATAGCCTTATAGCATTTCAGAAACAAAACACGTATCCAGCTTTAAGTCAAATTGATCCCTTTAATGCAGAGCTGGAGCTAATGGATTCTTGCTCTGCATCTATGTCTTCTAGGGAGGTTTTTGGTTCCCAAGACACGCAAAACACTTGAGTGCCCTTTTTGTTGTGCTGATTTCAATTAACAAGTACAGCTATTCCATAGAGGGAGGCACCACTTCATAGTTTCCAAAGTGTTTCAAGCATTCTGTAAACAGCACAGTTATTGGACTTTTGTGCCGCTTCTTTAAGAGAAGACAGTTTTTAGTAGCAGCATTGTTAGGCTTCTGGGTGAAACCTATGATTATTGTTTCCACAGTTCAGAAATGATCCCCCCAGCTGAGATAGAGCACAATCTTATGCTTTTCTACTCGCATATAAGTTCCATTTTCTTCAGTGGAGTTTATTCCCAGGAACATATGCATAGGATTGCAGCCTTAGAGTGCAATCCTAACCAATTTTTCAGGTCCGGGGAAAGGACAGTTCAACACTAAGTTGGACCAACTCAACCACAGACATTGCCATACCTTGAGGAGGCCTCCAGGACTACCTTCCAATTGCAGGAGGCCTCCAGGACTACCTTCCATGCCAGGCACAATCCTAACCAATTTTGAGGTGCAATCCTAAAGACACTTTCCTGGGAGCAAGATCCATTAAACACAATGGGGCTTACTTTTGTGTACTCATGGAGCACAATCCTAAACATGTCTACTCAAAAGTAAGCCCCACTGTATTCAATGGGTCTTACTCCCAGGAAAGTGTCTTTAGGATTGCAGCCATGCATAGGATTGTGCTCTTAGGCCAACATAATTCACCTGGCATGTCTTTCTGTGGTGGTGTGGGAATGTCAGCATATGCCTGTGCACTGGCCTAATCCCCCCAGGAGTGGGGCTGAATTTTCTTACAGCACTTTTGTGACACTCCCAGGTCAGAACAGGACTTATGCCTGGGCTTATGCCAGCCTGAGTAGGGGTTAGGATTGCAGCTCCACTGGCACAGCTATGCAAGTGCTGGAGAGTTGCTTAGGATTGTTCAATTAGATAACCTTGTTAACCCATTGGGTTAACACTTTATAACATCCATTGGGATAAAAGGTTCTCACAAAATGTTTGGAATGGGGGTAGAAGGTGGAAACATACTTAAAGGTTTCAGACAACATCCTGCTCATTCAGGAATGCAGCTATTACTGTTTATACTTCTATAGCATAATCTGAGACAGAGGATTCAAGATGAAGAGAGGTCAACAATATCATGAATTAATTTGTGAAAGACTGGTGCAGAAAATGCAGAACTGATAATGCAAAAGGTGACTAAATATTGGATGAATAAGATGGAACCCAGAGTTTTGATCTCCATCAATCAGGTATTGCAATTTCCACAAATTAGGCTGTAATTTCCACAAATAAAGACACTTTCCTGGTAGTAAGACCCATTGAACACAATGGGGCTTACTTTTGAGTAGACATGGTTAGGATTGTGCTCTTAGTCCACTATAAGTTACTATACAAAGTACACCCTACCTTTAATGATACAATATTCTGAGGCAAAGCATTACTTAGCCCCACACACTCCTGTAATGCATATTACTCACCATTTCTTAGCCCTGAAAAGCAGATGGAGAACAAATGTGCATTGACAGAAAAAATGACATGTTTTCATAGGAAAAATCACACACTTTTTGCGTGATAGCAACATAATATAGAAACAGTATGTTCAAAGTTAGCATATACAGTCATATTTAATGAGCCTACACCATGACAACAATAATATAGGGGCAATCATCAATGTTACTATAACAGTTCCAGATCTCTCTCTCTCTCTCTCTCTCACACACACACACACACACACACACACACACACACACAAATTCTGATATGCTCTGCATCTTCTGTGAATACTGGACTTGCATATCTACATACATAAAAATGAAAAGTCACTGAGTGACTGACTGATCAATGGCCAGCCAAAACCACTGGACCTAGAAGCATGAAATTTGGGGAGGGTGTTCCTTCCGTGATGGATGCACCCACCAAGAACTGATTTTCAGAAATTCCAACCGGAAGGGGGTGAAATGGGGTGCAATGCATTTTCCTCCCTATACTTTCCATTGAAGAATCGCTGACTGAGGGATGATCTGTCCCAACCCCCAGACATAGAAGCATGAAATTTGGGGACAGTGTTCCTTCTGTGACATCAACACCCACCAAGAACCGATGTTGAGAAATTTAACCCTTAAGGGGCTGAAAAGGGGTGCAATGTGTTTTTGTCCATTACTTAACATTGAAAATTAACATCCAGCCAATTTGGTGCCTGGTGCACTGGGAAGGAGGGTACACTGGGGAATGGTGTGCATGTGGGGATGGTGCGCATGGGAGATGTTGCGCATGAGATGATGTTGCGTGTGGAGGGTTGATGCGCATGAAGGGTTGATGCACATGGGAGATTGATGTTCATAGGTGTTGATGTGCATGGGGGGATGTACCGCATGGGGTTTGAGGCACATGGGGGTTTGATGCACATGGGGGACGTTGCGCATGACAGGATGTTACACATGGGGGTTGATGCACATGGGGGATGATGAGCATGAGGGATGTTGCGCATGGCGTGTTGATGTGCACAGGTGGGTTGATGCACATGGGGTGTTGCACATGAGGGTGTTGTGCAAGGGGGTGATGCGCATAGTGGGATGTTGTGTATGGGGGGTTTGATGCACATAGAAGGGTGTTGCACAATGAGGGTATGGTATACAGAGGGTATTGTACTCCCACAATGCGGGTACATTTCGCTAGTATTTTATAAAAGTTGTCAGTTACATTTCATATGTAATTCCTATATGAGCAGATTTTTATAACACAGTTCTAAGCCACTATACTATTTCAAAATCTGTTGTCCCTTCCATTCCATTCCAAAAAGTGGAGCGGAACAAACACAGAGGTCTACTGTTGGTATATTTTTAAAAAACACTTGATACAGATAAGCTTAAACAAGCAACCTTCCTCTTTGATCAAGCAAAGACTACCAAAGCACAATAAATCTATTGAGGAGAGTCACTCTATGACACTTGATAGTCTACCATGTTTAATTCCACACTTGCTTGTCACTGTAAGGTATACATGGAAAAAAACTGATGTTAGTCTTTGACAGCCCAATCCTAACCAACTTTCTAGCCCTGACTGAACCTCACCCAGCCACAGAAGAAGACAAGTAAAGAACACCTCATTTGGTATCACTTTGCATCGCTGCAAATCTGCACTGAGAGCCAACAGCACATGAAGTTACCTAAGACTGCAATCCTAAAGACCCTTTCCTGGGAGTAAGGCCCATTGAATACAATGGGGCTTACTTTTGAGTAGATATGGTTAGGATTGTGCTCTAAGAGAGCACTGTATAGGCAAATCTTTAGGCTGGCATGTGATCCAGGTTGCTCACTGCAGTTTCTGGCCATCTAGTTGCAGCCAAACAAGGACCATGCTCTTTGCAAATTAATGCCACCTGCAAGAATAGCTGTCAGTATGCTGGCCTCATGACCATAGAAGAAAAATATCTTGTGGATTTCTACAGAGAAATCCTGGAAGCAGAGCATCCCCCCTTATGTGGGTTCCTACCCTGAGGCAGGCTGAGGTGAAGAACAACTAGTGTGGGAAGTAGATTCCATTCTGGTTAAATACCAATCTGCTAACATAGACAAGTGTGATTCAGTCAAAGTTTTTATAGAACTGTATTAGTGATGGAGCAGCATCTGAAAATCAGCAATGTTGCCAAGCAGCAGCTGGGCTAACAGTGGTTACTGTCGGCAGGTAGTCTGTGTGCTTCCCTCGGGATCTGCAGTGTCTTTGCTTGTGGAATAGCTGCCTATGGGGAGCAAGGAGAAACATTAGATGCACAAGGAGCTGACAAAAAACATCAGTCAAATTAGTTCTCTGGATTGTGTGCAATGTTTGCGAAGGAAAATGTTGCTGGAATGGTTGGAAGCAATTGTTGGAATCTTTGGCATTCACCAAAATGGAGCAGACACAATGCTCTGATGCTTAGTGCACAATGCTCGACTCTGAACTGTTGCAAATGAAAGGGATGATTGACAGGAATGGCACCACATTTGATAACAGAGACCCTTATTATCATCCTGAAGTATCAGAATTAGATGAGTAGAGATTTTATACAGGGATGCAGCATCAGTGTGTGGCAACAGATTAGCTCTCCAGCTTACCTGTGCCAGCAAACTGCACCATGCCTGCTTCCCAGGTTTGGGTGATCAGATTGGGTTTTTGTTGAGTGTTTGTGCCTGGAGTCCTGCTGCAGCAGAGTCCTTCTGAAAAGACAGAGTTAGCATAATATATTGCCATTCATGTTGTGAGAGGCAAAAGCCTTTCTGAGCACCAAGTGCCCTTCCACCTAGTTCCTATAAATTGCTTTGCGAGATCAGTCATAGCCATACAGTGGTGCCTCACGTAAAGTATGTTTCATGTAACAAACAAAAATTTCTCTAGGATTCTGCTTCGTGTAACAAACTGTGCTTCACGTAAAGAACACATTCGTTGGCAGTTGGGGCAGATGCGCTGGCCGGCAGCCTGTTTAAAAAGCATCAGGGCTGCCAAGCTCCCATAGTGAAAGTAACACTTCCATGCTGTTCCTCCCGTGGCGGGGTGTCCGCTGGGCAGAGGGAGAGAAGAGCAGTGGAGAAGAGGGAAGCAGCTCAGGGCTAGCCAGAAGGGAGCAGGGGAGAGAGAGGCTCAGGATGGAGAGAAGGAGAAAGTGGGGAGACACTTTCTTGGATTGCAGCCTCCTAACCATGTCTACCCAGAAGTAAGCCCCATTGTGTTAAATGGGGCTTACTCCCAGGAAAGTGTCTTTAGGACTGCAGCCTAAGTAGACTTCATAAGATCATGCACATTGAATGCATGTTTTGAATTCAGTCCCAGTGTTCTGTCATCATTTTTACATCTAGTTAATATTTTTATATGAATATTTTGGGGGTTATATGAATATTTTTGGAGTTTCCATTATTTCCTATGGGAAAATCCACTTCACGTAAAGAATGTTTCACATAAAAAACATGCCTCCAGAACGAATTAAATTTGTTACGTGAGGCATCACTGTATACTAAAGATTTTCTCATCTGAGTTGTAGTCTCCCTGGCAGAGAATATAGTTTACCAAAGTTAGTGTGCAGTAATTGGCTGACAAATGTTGTTTGTATCCTGTGCTCTGTCATAGGAAAGTAGGCAGGACAGATGGGTGGAAGTGCACTTTTCTGGTGTTTATCCCTTCCTATTGTTTCCTTGATATTTCTTCTTCCTATAAGCCACAGCCAACATTGTTGCAGCATTCTTCTGGTGCCAGAAGCATTACAGTGATCTGAGTGACACTTAGGATATATGATAAATCTTGACCCCTCCTTATCATTTCCATGTTACACCCTATTGGGGGATGGAGGCCCTTGATGAAGAGAGGCCACCTTTATAGTGGACAAATCCATTTATTAGAATTTATTAGAATTTATTAGGATTTATTAGAATTTATTGAGCACATTTAAAAGCCTTGAAAATGCCCTAGCTAGAAGCAGGCAGCTGGCTGCCAGACCAGAAACCATCAATAAACTTTCCCCAGCTCCCTGCTGTCCATCAAGCGATTGTTGTGGTCTAGCGCTGATAAGCTCAATCAGGCCTAGCCTCCAGCAGTGAAGGGATTATGACGTCACAATGGGTCCCAGGAGGTTTGTGGTTTTGAGATGATTAGCTTGCTCAAGGTTGCAGGAAGCTTTCTATTGTGTCCTGAGATAACCCTCCAGCTGTCAAAGAGCGCTAGATATTAGAAAAATAAAGAAACGACAACGGAAAGAGGAAGGGAGATTGCGATAGGGATTTTTATTGTCAGAAAAATCGGATGGGCTTACCTGAAGCCCCAAGGTTATAAAATTTAAATAAGTTTTCAATTCTTTTCATGTGTGAACGGAAGCTTAGGTGGATCAACTGAATGTCAAAACCTATACGTGCTTGATAACAACGGATGTCCTTCATTGTTGTAATGTGTAGTCATGGATCTTACCATGTCCTGTTCCAGGAAATCAGCTGATATAAGACTTTTTCTGTATAAAATTCTCTTGTTATGAACAGAATAATCTCTTTATGTAAAGTTTTGATTACGTGACAGCTCAACTATAAGAAGTGTGATCACGATGTCCATGGTGCTCAGTCCTTTTAGGAGGCAGTTACTCTTTTCGACTGAAGTCCGGAGCTCTGAATAAAGAGATCTTTGCTTGCATCATCGTCTCCTGGGTCTTTCCTGCTGGTACCAATCTCATTCCCATTACACCTTATCATAGACTGCTTTATATGGTGTAGCATCTGGCAGTGCCTATGACTGCTCTGGAGTGAACCATACCACAGCTAATCATGCTTCCCTCTCTTTCCTCCTTGCTTTGTGGGAATACCATAAGCCCCAATCTCCTAGTCATATTGGCCTCTTCACCAGCAGAGATGCACCTTCACCTGAGCTATGACACCATGACATTTTTTTCTGGAAAGACATATGTGTCTGTGGAGTATCTGTCAGTGAGTATCTGTCAGTATCTGTCGACTCTGGTGGGGCCATCTTTGCACTGGTGTAGATGGAGATACACTGGTGTACATGGGATATACAATTGGACTGTTACTTGGGAATAGCCCTGTTCATCTCCATACAAGCTGGTTCCAAGTAAGCATACAAGATAGTGTAATCTAAAGACTGGTCCATCCTCACACATATTTTTGATGAGAAGTATTTTATATATTTTGTTAAGTGACAAAACAACCAAACCTATGTTTTACAGGACAATGTGGGGAACAAAGCTCAGAATTTCTTAACAGAAATCCAGTGCAACGAAGCTGTGGAGCAGAACAATCTGAAGCTGTAAGTTTAAATGGCAATTGTTCTCAAAAAGAAAAGTAAATCTTTGATAAAAGATCCAATCATTGTTGTTTATATTTTATAGGGAATAATTGAATAATACTTAAACCAATCTTGGGAAGTTCTCACAGAAGCAAGAAAAATTCTTGAAAGCGCTATTGGAAAAAGCAAGGAAAGCAAAATGAATATAAATGAAAGTGACAGGCTGAGCAGAGAGAATGCTGATTTACATTTGTAAAGGTCAGGCCCAGTTCCCAACATGGATTAAAAGTACTGTTCCTCAACTTAATCCCCAACAGGCAAACTGAAAGAAAGAAAGAAAAATAAGCTCACATCTCTGCCATTGAATTTTGGAAATGTTTTGTACTATATAAACTTATATTCCATGTGAGTAACAGCATAGGATAAAAGCTTCCAGTCTTAGCCCAGACATTTTCAGTGAAGTGTCATCCAGCTAAGTCCCCCATTGACACCAAGGCAAAGTTGCCTACTGTGATCAGGCACAGCAAGAAACACTCATGTTCTAATGTCTTGAATTGATAGCATGAGCTCTTTCACCATTTCTATAGGTATAAAAGTACTGATAAAAATGTAATTGTAATAGAAAAATTTTCAAGAAATTTATTTATGATTATGGGAAATTAGTTTACAGGCATTAATAGTACAGCACAATTGAAAAATATATTTGTCATATTAAGACTGAGTATTTTTTTACCATTACCATTGTATCTTATTACACAAAATAGCAGGTGATCCTTGCTATAATTTACATCCTCTTCACTTTCATTGCTCCCTGTGCAGGATGACCAGATGTCATAACCGCAAAAGACAATAAGGCCCCCCACAATGTAAGGAAACATAAGAAAAATGTAGGACATGACATAACAAAAGCTAAAAACACTCTATTGCAAACATGTGATTACCGGTAATTTAAACACTTAGGGCGCAATCCTGAGTAACTACGGGGAGTCCTTGCTCCGGTGTAAGAACCATTTGCTCTGGATTGCAATATGAATTTCCCATAGGTTTTCACTAGGTGGTGCAGTAACTATGGGTGCATGTGAAGTCTCTTACGTGCTCCCGTAGTTACTCTGGATTGTAGGGTATGTCTATATACTGTATATAAAATTGAAATGTCACTGACTGATTCACTCAATGACTGACTCACTGACTCATCAACGCCCAGCCAAAACCGCTGGACCTAGAAGCATGAAATTTGGGGAGGATTGGGGTGGGCAGAGTAGGCCCGAACTGGATCTTGCCTTTCCCCTGCCGTTGGCGAACCGCCAGCGGCAGGGAAAGGAAAAAGAGGGCGGACCGATTCGCGCTGGCCGCCATCCTTTTCCCCCCGTGTCTCCTCATGCCTCGGCACATGCGCAGTATATCTCCTTTGGCTGGAGGAGGCACACTGCACACGCGCCAACCCCCGGGGTCGGCGCGTGCGTACTGTGTCTCCTCCAGTTGGAGATGCAGTGCGCATGCGCCAACCCTCAGGGTCGGCGCGTGCGTATTGTGCGCTGGGGGTTGGCGCATGTGCAGTGTGCCGGGGTTGGGGGTCCGCCCCTAGCCCTTCCCCCTGACCCCAGCCCCGCCCCCAACTTCTGGCGAACCGGATTTTGGGGAGGCTCAGTCCACCTCTGGGGAGGATGTTCCTTCCGTGATGGAGGCACCCACTAAGAACCGGTTTTCAGAAATTCTAACTGGAAGGAAGTGGTAAGTGGGGTGCAACGCGTTTTCCTCTCTATACATTGAAAAATTGGTGACTGAGGGATGCTCTACCCCAACCCCCTGACCCATAAGCATGAAATTCAGGGAGGGAGTTCGTTCTGTCACCTCAACACCCACCAAGAACCGATGTTGAGAAATTTAACGCTTAAGGAGCTGAAAAGGGGTGCAACATGTTTTTGTCCTATACTTGAAGACTGATCAACATCCAGCCAATTTGGTGCCTGATGCACTGGGAGGGAGGGTGTGGATGGGGGGCTGTTGTGCAAGGGGGAATGTTGCGTATGGGATTTTGATGCGCACATGGGACAATGTCCATTGGGGATGTTGCGCATGGGGGAGTAGATGCTCATGGGGGATTGATGCTCATAGTGGGTTGATGCACAAGGGGGATATTGCACATGGGGGGTTGATGCTCATTGGGGGGTTAATGAGCTTGGGATTTTGATGCGCATGGGGGATGATGTGCATTGGGGACATTGCGGATGGGGGGACATTGCACATGGGATGTTGATGTGCATGGTGGGTTGAAGCACATGGGGGGACAGTGCTCAGGGGAATCTTGCATGTGGGGGTTGATGTGCATGGGATTTTGATGAGCATGGTGTACGATGTGCATTGGGGACGTTGTGCATGTGATGTTGATGTGCATGGGGGGATGACATACAATAGGGGAATGGCACACGGAGAGTATTTTACTCCCGCAACATGGGTACACTTCTCTAGTTACTTATTAAATTCAATACTTTAACATATAATTCCAAGAAGGCTCCATGCTGCCAGCTCACAAAGAAGATTTTTTCCAGGACACAAGGATAAAAAAGAGGACATGTCCTGGAAAGAGAGGACATATAATCACCCTATACTTGTTATGGAGTGAGCCCTACTGGGAGAGAACAATCTGAAACCTTCCCTGGCAGAACTTATCGGGCAAAGAAAAAAAAAACTCAACGTTCTAAATGGGCGGGGCACTCATCCCCGCGCATGCGCACAGGTGTGCGCCCAACCCTGCGGTAGTGCATCTCGCGATATTTCATAACCCCGCGAGATGCGAAGGACGAGGCCGGTCCAAACAAACCGAGGCGCCTAACGGTCGCTTCAGGAGGGTGGCTGGAGTTCTCTTCATGGGGGCCAGAGATGGCGGCTGCTGCTGCGACGACCCCTTCCCCTCACTGGAGCCTCCACGAGCAAGAGCAGGACCTGGCACTGCGGGGGCTGGTCCGGCGAGTGACAGGCCTGGACGAGCAGAGCGGGGAGGAGGAGGAGCGCGGACACTTCCAGGCTGCTCTCAGCTTCGCCTGGTCCAACTTCAGGTCCGTCAGGCGGGGAGGGGGCGGAGCTCGGCTGTGGCGGTTGGGAGGCGCGAGACACTGCGTCGTGTCTCCAGGGAGGAGGGAGGGGCGAGGGAGTGCACGCGCCCCGCCCTCAGGTAAGGGTCTCAACTGTCATGGGGAGGGAGGAGACTTCTGGGAGGAGCAGGTGGCAGCACAGGTGTCCTCGGTGTCCTGCCCATTGGCCTTACCTGGGAGTGAGCCCCATTGACTCCAGTGGGATCTGCCTCTGAGTCCCTCAGTTCTCCTGACCATTGGCTTTACTTGGGAGTAAGCCCCATTGATTCCAGTGGGACCTGCCTCTGCGTAAGTGTCCTCGGTTCTCCTGACCGTTGGCCTTACCTGGGAGTAAGCCCCATTGTCTCCAGTGGGACCTGCCTCTGAGTAAGTGTCCTCGGTTCTCCTGACCATTGGCCTTACCTGGGAGTAAGCCCCATTGACTCCAGTGGGACCTGCCTCTGAGTAAGTGTCCTCGGTTCTCCTAACCATTGGCCTTACCTGGGAGTAAGCCCCATTGACTCCAGTGGGACCTGCCTCTGAGTAAGTGTCCTCGGTTCTCCTAACCATTGGCCTTACCTGGGAGTAAGCCCCATTGACTCCAGTGGGACCTGCCTCTGCGTAAGTGTCCTCGGTTCTCCTGACCATTGGCCTTACCTGAGAGTAAGCCCCATTGACTCCAGTGGGACCTGCCTCTGAGTCCCTCAGTTCTCCTGACCGTTGGCCTTACCTGGGAGTAAGCCGCATTGACTCCAGTGGGACCTGCCTCTGAGTAAGTGACTCTTGACGGATTCTCATTTTTAAAATGTGTCCTGATGCTAAAGGTTTGAGAACCTTGGAAATAATTGGAAGTGAAAATTTGAAAGAAAAAAAAGAGAAGTGATGTCATGATCAGAAGTGACCTCATTAAGCAGGACATTTTTTAAATGTACAGTCCTACACACACAATCCTAAATTGCAATCCTACACACATTTATCCAGGAGTAAGTCCTATTTACTATCATTGTTCAAATTATATACATTGTTGCCTGTTAAAAATACAGACCTGTAACATTTTCCCAAATGCAGTCACATACCATGTCTAACTTAATAAAAACTAGCAAAAAGTGTACCCGTGTTGCAGGAGTAAAATTCTCCTGTATGCCATCCCCCATGTGCATCAATCTCCCCATGCGCATCAACCCCAATGCGCATCAACCCCATAAACATCAACCCCAAATGCGCAACTTGCCCCCCATGTGCATCAACCCCCATGCGCATCTTCCCACCATGCGCATCTTCCCCCCATTTGCAACTTCCCCTGTTTGCAACTTCCCCCTTGCACATCAACCCCCATGCGCAGCTTTCCCCATGCGCACCAACCCCCCACATGCAGCATTCTCCACAGTGCAACCTATTCCTCCTAACAACATCCAACCAGTGCACCAGGCACTGAGCACCAAACTGGCTGGATATTGTTCAGTCTCCCATGTTAAGTATAGGACAGAAACATGTTGCCCCCTTTTCAGCCCCTGAAGGGTTAAATTTCTCCAGATGGTTCTTGGTGGGAGTTCAGGTGACAGAAGGAACTCCCAGAATTCCATGCTTCAGGCCCAGCAGTCGGGGCAGAATGTTGCTGAGTCAGCAATTCTCAATGCAAAGTATAGGGAGGAAAACACGTTGCGCCCCTTTTCACTCGGTTCCGGTTGGAATTTCCGAAAACCGGTTCTTAGTGCACCCCTCCGTCATGGAAGGAACACCCACCCCAAATTTCACGCTTGTAGGCCCAGCGGTTTTGGCAGGGCGGTGATGAGTGAGTGACTAAGTCAGTGAGTCAGTCAGTGACTTTTCTCTTTTATATATATAGATAAAATATTGAAGTGAATGGGACCCAACTGAAAATGATTTGTGAACTACCTAGTTGGTCCTGACCCACAGTTTGAGAAACAATACTTTATATAAAATATTCTTATATTATGGAGTAAAACTGCTTTTATTCTGCACTCAAACTAAAGTGACACTTACGTAGACCAAGAATGTCAAATTCATTTGATACAGAGGGCCATAGTTAGCATGTGTGGGGCCTTTTGAGGGTTGGAAGTGACTCTATTAACTTGAAAAATATATTTAAGCAGATGCAGGCTAGAAATAATTACTTTGTTCTCACATAGAAATAATGACCTGCAAATGATAATGTGCAAATCTTGTTAACATTTTCACAATTTGAGAGTGATCACATATCAAGCTTATCAAGAGCTCAATTTTACCAGGACAGGGGGTGGAAAGTTGCTTTCAGGGGCTGCATTTGGTCTGCTGGCCTTATGTTTGACATCCCTAATTAAACAGTGCTACATAAATAATATAGTACTCCATTCTGTTTACTCTGGATCTTTTGCTGCTTGTTTTATTGGCTGATCATTTTTTTCAAAAAAAATTCACTTTTGTATGCCAGTTCTAATTTTTGAGTTAGCTTATCTTTTGGCATTATTGTTGTTGCACAAAAGGTTCAGAACTCTTGTCACCTGGCAGATTTTTGGGAGCTGCTTAATTTCTCTGTTAAGTATTATTAGGTTTACTTTATAAAAAAATTTGTTCTACCAGTCAGCCTCCAGAAGGGCCTTCTGGATGACACACATCTTAGACCTGGCTGCCACTAAGTCACTGTCTGGGGTAGCAAAAACTGCTGCAAAGATAGCAGTTCTGGTACTGCTTACCTTGTTTCTTCTTAACTCTTTGGAGTTATAGACTGCAAAAAAATTCTTTTGTTTTAAATTTAGATTTCATCGATTTCTTGATGTTAACAGTCACAATGTGGAGAAGATAATAGAAGGGTAAGACTGGTTTTTATGATAATGTTAATTTTTGTTAATTTACTCTATTTACTCCCTCTGTAATCAAAATTAGTTAATGAATGCTTTGTTTTTTCCCACACGTGAGAATTTACGAAAAGCTGGTTGTTCACTCAGACCTTGATAAAGCTGCAAGTTGGAAGAGGCTAACTGAAGAGTTTCTGAATTCGCCTCTTCCTGCCACTGAAGGAACAAAGGTATGACATTTTCTGTTCTGATTCTGGACACTTTATAACTGATCATATTCCTTAATCAATTTCCATAAATCTTTTGTTGCTGGTATATATGTACTGTAATTGCATTTTTAGATGTTTACCTGTAATTTAAAGTTTGCCATTAAGTGCTTAATATGACAAGAGGACGACATGCAGCAATATGGTGTGCTAGACTAAGGGCATAATCCTAACCAATTTAGGCCAGCCTAAAGATATCTGGCATATCTTTCTGTGATGGTGTGGGGATGTTGGCATATGCCTGTGCACTGGCCTAATCCCCCTTCCAGAGTGGGAGAAAAGTCCTTACAGCACTTTTGTGGCACCCTGAGTCATCACAGGACTTGTGCAGGTGCTTATGTCAACCTAAGTGGATGGTAGGATTGCAGCATAAATCATTTTTATTAAGAACACAATCTTCACCATGTTTATGCAAAAGTAAGCCCCATTGTGTTCAATGGGCCTTACTCCCAAGAAAGTATCTTTAGAATTGCAGCACAATCTGGTGTTTTGTTTCTGATTCTGTTCTTGTATGTAGAGGATAAATAAGATATGGGATTAACTAAAGCTATTATTTTACACTTCTGAATGAATACTACCATATTGGATAGTCTACTTCCTTAACTGTTTGGAAATATATTCCCTTCCATGAATTACTTGTTTGCATTCTCTGTTTAAGACAGATACCCATTATGCCATACTGTCTCTTCTGCTGTGCCTGTCTGATTCTCCTTCAAACACTAATTATGCAGAAAAACCAAGACTTAAAGAAGAGGGTAAGTTGGTCACATTCAGTTATATCCATAATATTGTGGAATTCAAATGTGAAATCTGGTGTTTTCTCACCTTTGCAATCTTTATTTTGTAAAAACTTATTCAAGATGGCTCTTACTTTGCAGGACTCAGGATGACTTATAACAGATAATAACAACCAATATAACAGAGATGTTACAATAACATCAGAGTGTCAAACAAAACAAAAAATCTTTAACATGTAGCATGTTTGTTAAAATCCTATCCAGGTCTTATCTATTTTGTAGATTTGTTCATGTGCAGTGGCAAATTTTACTAATACTTGGCTTTCAAAATTTGTTACTGCTACAAATTCCTGTCTATGCTTAGCTGTGAATAAACCCCACTTTACTGTGTGGAACTTATTAAGTGGTAGATATACATAGGATTGCGCTGTAACGGTTTTTACATTTAATGGAATGGAAAATTGCAGTAAGTCAATCTTTTGTGTTTTCTTCTAGAAAAAGAAGAATTTGACTGGGCAAAACACTTAATGGAAGGTGAAGATTTTGACTTGGGTCCTGATGTTGACACACCTGTAAGTAATACAACTTACTTAAATGTACTGTACTTAAAATCCTTGACCTGTGTGCAAGGTGTCCACATTTTCCATGTCAGTTAAGGAGGCTGAGGATTCTATTCCCGTGTGTCTCTGTTGGGGCAGGCAGGGCCACTGCTATTTTTATGGTGTCATAATTGTGACTTTTGAGTTTGAAAAGTCAATGACCTTTTATGACGTTTGCAAATCATATGTTTGTTATGTCTTTTGTGAAAGAAGCCAGTGTTTGTATGTTAGATTTTTATTTTAGCAGATTGATGTTTGGAAGTACTAGGATGTGATGTTCATAACAATGAACATATATGATATACATAACAATGAAAAGTCACTCACTCAACACCCAGCCAAAACCAGCCGACCTCGAAGCGTGACATTTGGGGAGAGTGTTCCTTCCGTGATGAAGGCACCCACTCGGAAATTCCAACTGAAAAGGGGAGCAAATTATAACATTGAAGACTGATCAAAGCCCAGCCCCAGCACAAGGGAGACGATTTGATGTTCATGGGGGAGTTTGTTGTGCACGAGGGCGGGGGTTGATGCGCATGGGGGGTATTTTACTCCCACAACATGGGTACATTTCATTAGTATTATATATAAATTAAGTACAGTAGTTTTGTTTTTTTTTGTTGACTAATAATATTTACTGTAACAATCCTTTCAATCTGGCAGAATACACTTCCTAACTGGTAAAGTGAAATATTCTTTATAGGATTGGTCTGAAATAAGTGATGATGAAGATGACAGTGAGCCTTTAAGCAGGGAAGATTCTGGAATTCTGGTGGACAGAACACCACAAGAAGATCAAGATCAAAACAAGAAGTCGGTATCTCATATTGCCTGGAAAGGTTTGTTTTTCAGCACTTATTTTATAGAAGGAAGTTAGCAATAGGATAGTATAGTAATTTATTATATCAGACTGGTGCCTTTGCATGGTAGTTACTAATATTCAGTGTATTTGTGTTGCTTCCAACATTATAAATACTACTGATTGTTAAAAAAAATATAGAAATAAATTATACTGTTGATCTTTAAGTAAAATAAATGTGTGGACTTTCTTTTACTGATGGAAGTGATTCACAAGCCCAAAGAGGCTTTTTATAGCTTAAGGCTGCAATCCTAACTCCTAGCTAAAGGTAAAAGTGTGTCCCGCAGGTTGCCCTTATAGTTGTGATCAACTCTAGGGAGTGGTAGAGCCACTCCCCATTTTTAGAGCCATAGAGCCAGCGTTGTCTGAAGACACCTCTGTGTACATGCGCCCCACATGTGAATGGAATGCTGTTGCCTTCCCACCGAGATTTTACCTATTTATCTACTTGCATTTCCATGCTTTTTGTACTGCTAGGTTGGCAGGAACTAGGGCAGGGATGGGAGCTCACTTTGTCTTGCAGTATTGGGGTCTCAAACTGCTGATCAGTTCGAGTTTGACCAGTTCAGATTGACAGGCACTTTTAAATCCCTATGCCACTGAAGCCCAGGGAGCCCCTAGTTAGGCCGGCACAAATCGGTGCTGGCCTAGGGGTGTCACAAAAGTGCCATAAGACATTTCTGTGCCACTCATTGGGAAATAGGGCACTCCATAGGCATGTGCTGCCTTCGTGACACCTTGGGAACACTGAACAGGTCAGTTGTGCCAGTCTAAATTGTTTAGGATTGTGCCCTAAGGCTCTGAACCTATAGAGATCCTCTTTGGAGGGGAAAAGTTAGTCACTAGTGAATAGGGGTGAAAGTTAGTCGCTAGTGAAAGGGGATACTTTATTGGGGTTTTGATTTTAGAGAAATTTAACAGATTTTACAGTAAAAAATTCTGTAAATATGCAGCAGAAGAAAATCCTAGCAAAAAAAATTGTAAACTTCAGAAGGCTCAAATAGCTTTCTGAAAAAGCATAGTCTTTATGCAGAGACTCAAAGTGCAAGGGGCAAATTTTCCCAGGAATTGAGTTCTATAGAATTGGAATTATTTTCAAAAAGGTCATGTGGAGTACTATAATGATCATACTTCACATGGCAGAAACAGAGCTTCTTAAAAATACTAAAAGTCTGGGTAAGTTCTTATGAAAGAAGGTGGTACTTAAGGAATGCCTCTGGCCTTCCTTTTATGTTATGCTGTAGTATCTACCCCCATCTTCATTGTTACTCTAACCCATCCTCTGTTTGATAAGGAGGTAGAAAGCATGAATCTAGGTTTGCAGAATATAATTTATATCTTCTAAGCTTATTTTCTGTTGGAAGCATTAATATAAGAATGAATTTATTTCATAAAAACTTCTTATTTCTGCAATAATAATACTTAGCATTTTGATGCTTTTTAGTGCTTCTTGATTATTCAAATCATTTCAGATTGAAAGCATTGTTTAAATTTTCTTGTTTTGCGTCTGTTTGACATTAATGGGAAAAAAAGTTTCTAGGTGGTTCATCTATATAGACAGAAAGGTAAAACTCTGTGTATATGTAAATCATTTAACTTGAATCAAAGTGTTTTATCTGCAGGTGAACCTGAGGCACGTACTTGGCTGGAGCAGCATGTAGTTGCTCAGTACTGGACTGGCAGAATTCTTCGTTTTTCTCATAGTTTGCATTTTCATTCTAATTTAGCTGCTGTTTGGTAAGTATTTAAATGTGTTTTATTTCAAAAGGACTTCATCTATACTAATAAAAGGCTAATTCTGTCTGTTCGTCCATCAGATAACCCTCTATCTCCGCCCACGATTGCTCCACATAGACATATACCTTTTTGGAATCAGGATGATCCTGGGATTAACCCACACACACACACACTCACAACTCCACACACATCCTCTATTCTACCCACACTTGCTCTACATAAACATTATAATGTCCAGCATTGGGATTTGTGTCCAGATGAGGAGGCAACAATTAAAAATTCAAATTTGAAAATAACTGACAAAACCTACAGTGAGGTTTTCAAGTTCCACTGAACTGAGGAATTCAAAGTTATTTCTTCAAAATTGCTGTTTTCTATGCTGGACCACAGGTACCTTTAGTTTTGGGCTGAAGGCCCAAAACACCCTCTGCAGGAGCTGGCTTAAAAGTCTGCATGGATTGCTGCTTTTAAGCTAATGACGCATATGACTGATAGCCTACTTAAGCGTCTAGAAATGCATGTACATGTAATTACATGCTATATTTTGTTTGTTTATACTGTTGCTCTACACATCTCTGCTCTTTGTTAGATTTTTTTTGTGGCAAGTATATGCATAGCAGTTTTGATGGCAACAATTAAAAGTCTAATTGCAAAGACAGTCTGTGCAAAAACAGTCTAAGGCCATAATCCAGAGTGAGGGCAGTGAGGACTGTCCTAGCTGGGCTGCCCCAACTATTCTGAATCCAGACCAGAAAGTTATGCTGGATCCAGAGAGTCAGGAAGCCTGGGCTGCCCTAGCTGCTCCAGAGCATGCTAAGTATGCACCAAGTCAGTGACCCCTGGGAGGGCTTGCTCCTGAGGAGACCCCCCTCAGAACAAGGAACAGCTGTGGTGTCTGCCTTACAAGGAAGCCCACAAGTTCCTGACAACCAGTAACAGCTGCAGCATGAGAATGCAATACAGCAGTATCTCTAGTGGAGGATGGATGCAAGGCATATATCCACTGGAGCTATAGAAAAACTGAATGTAGAGAATAGTCTGTGCATATAAAACTGAAAAGACACTCACCAACGGCCAGCCAAAAACAGTGGGCCTAGAAGTGTGAAATTTGCGTTTTGTTATTGCTTGATATTCTTTACCAGTTATATCAGTTGAGACCAAATATTGCTGATTTTGTTTCCTTTAGGGAGCAGCATTTATATAATAGTGATCCTCTGTATATGCCAGAAGAAAGGATTCTTGTCACTGAAACACAAGTCATTCGTGAAACCATTTGGTAAGTAGCAAGCTCAGAAGTTGCAGCTTTCAGTTTTAACTGAGTTTTGAATAATCGTACAAAACTTGAAGTCTTCATGATTCCATTTTAGAGAAGAGATTATGCTGTTGACTTACTTCAGTGCCAATCATAACAATTCCATAAATGCTCTTCTTTATGCTTTCAGTGCAATAACTTGAAAATGAATTTAGTTGTCTTCCTAATCACATGGGTTCTACATTGTTCTTAAGTAATACAGTACAATCCTTTGTGTATTTACTTTGAAGTAAAGCCCGCTGAGTTCAATAGAGTTTATTTTCAGGCTTGTTGTTTTGAGAGGATTTCTCTCTCTCTCTCTCTGTCTATCTCTATCTCATTGATAGCCATGGGATGCTTCTCAAAAGGCATTGCTGTTTATTTTGTGCTGACTTTATTAACTTGTGTGTGGCTCTTACCAGTGGGAGGCACAATGAGGATTGGGTTACACAGAATATATGGGTTGAATAATAAATAAATAAATCCCATAAAACAAGCATCTCATTTCAGTATGCAAATCCATTGCTTGGGATGCATCTTAAAGTCAAGAAATAATGATGTATGCATAGCAAAAAAATTTCAGAGCTGTAGGGAATCCTCAATTTAACAGTCTTCAGGCACAGCAGATATTTTCTGCTGTGCTATAAAAACTAGTCATATACATTTGTGTAGGTGCCTCTCCACTGATTTCCCTTACTTACATGAGTCCATTAATCATGCTAAATTATTCTGTTTTACATATGGTACTTTCAGCAATGTATGAAATCAGTGGGGTTTGCTTTTGCCTAAATTTTATCTGAATTATTTGTTATATTTTTGTGTGTAGTGTTTAAATTCAAACAAATTTTAACATTAGTTTTATTTTTTACAGGCTTCTTTCGGGTGTAAAAGACCTCTTTATATTTCAATTGAATGAAGGAAAAATTACTGTAAGAAACAACATTATAGTAACCCATTTGACCCACGTAAGTTACGTGATTAATCTGGTTATGATTCTGTAGTACCTTTAATTGCAAAGAGAGCCTACTTGAGATATTGGAAAATCTCAATATTCATGTATGAAATATGGGACCTTAGATTTACTAGGTTTTATAATTAAGATTTGTTATAAAACCATCCTGAGATCTTTTTATTTTGTTTCTAGAACTCTCTAAGATCAATGCTGGAGCGGATAGCAGCATATGGGCAAGTTGTATTTAGACTGCAGACGTTTATTGATGAAGTGATGGGTCACAGCTCAGAAAATGTAACTCATGGAGCCATTTCCACTCCCAAGAAAGCTGCGGAAGCCCCATTTAGAACCTATCAGGCTTTCATGCGGGCCCTCTACAAATATTTCATTAGTTTCAAAAAAGAATTGACTGAAATTGAAAAGTGCATAATCAATGAAGGTAAAAGGCTTGCATCATAGTAGCAGGGATAGTATAAACCTAAAACAATTATGAAAATGCCATGCATTTCAATAATCACACATATTTGTAATAATACTTCTGTGTTTTTCAGACACAACTGTCACTCTTTCCATAGTCATAGATAAGTTGTCTCCACGTTTAGCACAATTGAAGGTCCTTCATAAAGTTTTTAGTACTGGAGTTGCAGAAGTACCACCTGACACTCGAAATGTTGTAAGAGCATCCCATTTGCTGAATACATTATACAAAGCTATTCTTGACTATGACAACGTTGGAGAAGCTTCTGAACAAACAGTACGTAGAGGCTGTCATTTATATAAATAAACGGTGAATCCTGTCTGTGTGTCTGATACCCCGTTAGGTCAGGCCACACATGCTCTACCTACACATACCTTTCTGGAATCAGGATGATCCTGGGATTGAAAATCTGTCCTTCATCTTCTGCTTGAACATCCAACATTGGAATTTGTGTCCAGCCCAAATTGGCAGACTTGCCATTTGAATTAGAGACAATGTATTTGTCTCTTTAGTTTGGGCCAGAGGCCCAAAACGCCCTCCTCAGGAGTTTGCGGCCTTTAAGCCAGTGATTAATATAGAAAAGCAAGTGCTAACTTTTATAATCGAAGACCACATCTCTAAAGTCTTTCTTACATTTGGTGTATTACTTTCTCTGTCTATATTACAAAAACACCAATCTTAGTACAAGCTGACTATGGGTGCAATCCAGAGTAACTACGTGGAGTCCTTGCTCCGGTGTAAGAACAGTTTGCTCTGGATTGCAATATGAATTTCCCATAGGTTTTCACTAGGTAGTGCAGTAACTAAGGGTACACTTAGGGCGCAATCCTGAGTAACTACGGGGAGTCCTTGCTCCGGTGTAAGAACAATTTGCTCTGGATTGCAATATGAATTTCCCATAGGTTTTCACTAGGTGGTGCAGTAACTACGGGTGCACGTAAAGTCTCTTACGTGCTCCCGTAGTTACTCAGGATTGTAGGGATAATGTCTCTTATGTGCTCCCATAGTTACTCTGAATTGCAGGGCAAGTCTGCAGTCCTTAACACACTTTCCTTGGGAGTAAGTCCTACTGAACATAATGGGACTTACTTCTGAGTAGACATGCTTAGGATTGCACTGTAAGGTGCTTAGGACTGAAAATCTTTACATTAAGTACAGTGAAAATGTATGGTACTGTCTACAGTATGGTTGAAGATATTCCCTACTGTACAGAGTAATTACGGGAGCACATAAGAGACATTTAGGTTGACATAGTTACGGCACCACCTAGTGAAAACCTATGGGAAATTCATATTGCACTCCAGAGTAAATTGTTCTTGCGTTGGAGCAAGGACTCCCCTTAGTTACGCTGGATTGTAACTATGTAGTTACACCCATAGTTTGTATGTCACTTATTTCTACATGTCGACTGAAATTACAGCATATGGTATGATCTCTGTGTTTGGGGAGGGTCTGCAGTTTTTCCTGTGATGGCAGCCCCTACCCTGAACTGACTAACATAACTGGAGGGATAGCTGCTGGAGTAATTGCTCCCAGTGTGTATGCTACAATGCTTCATATGACAGTTTTGGTCACATTTTAACATTTTGGGCACAATATGTGTGTTTTCCTTATTCATGTTCTGTGGATTTCTGTCAAAGTAATGTATTTAAATTCTCTCTATTTTCCCTCTTTTATTAAATTTTTATTTTAGGTCTCCCTCTTATTTTCTCTCTGGGTTGAAACAGTAAGGCCATATTTACAGACAGTGGATGAGTGGATTGTCCATGGTAACTTATTTGATCCTGCTAAAGAATTTATAATTCAGAGGTATGGATAATGAATATCTCTTTAGAATATGTACAGCCTTAGTGCAGTATCTGTACCATAGGACAGAGTAAACTTGCTAAATGACACTAACCCTACAATCCAGAATAACTACAGGAGCACGTAGGAGACATCATGTGTACCTGTAGTTACTGCACCACCTAGTGACATTCATATTGCCATATGTCACCACCATAGTGACATTCACCTATGGGAAATTCATATTGCAATCCAGAGTAAGTTCTTATACCGGAGCAAGGACTCCCCATGGTTACTCTGGATTGCGCCCTGAGGCAACACTCCTAACCAAGTCTACTCAAATATAAGCCCCATTGTGCTCAATGGATCTTACTCCCAGGAAAGTGTCTTTAGGATTGCAGCCTAACTGCAGTCCTCCAAGCACACCTTTAATTGTAAGCGACTTTATTCCTATCCACCATTGTTCCTGTCCACCTTGTGCAGATATGTAGTTTTGTCCTCAAAACTGGCAGAAAAAATCCATAGAAGTAGAAAACCCATATGGATGTGAGTCTCTAGAATGCAATGAACAGGTTTGTGTGTCAAAACCAATTGGTTTTTGGTGGGTGCTCCTGTCATGAAAAGAATACGCTCCCCAAATATCATGCTTCTAGGTCCAGTGGTTGGAGCAGGGCATCTGTCAGTCAGGAATTCTTTAATGTGAAATATAGGGAAGAAAACTTCTTGTGCTGCTTTTCACCCCGTTCTGGTTGGAATTTCTGAAAACCTGTTCTTAGTAGGTACCTCCATCACGGAAGTGAACCCCTCCCCAAATTTCATGCTTCTAGGTCTGGTGGTTTTAACTGGGCTTGATGAGTCGGTGAATGACTCCAGTTTTATATATATAGATGTAGGAAGTTAAATCAGTTCAGATAATCCTGCTTATTTCTGAAATGTCATTGTCATTTTGGACTACTATGTTTTCACAGTTGCTATTTGTAGGGGAAAACTCTTATTTGCATCTATTTAGAAACCTCATTTATTTTGAGTATTTATGATACATATGCATTAGCATATGTAATTTTTAAATGTGAACTCTTCTTAGTCACATTGAGAGCAGCACCTTTCTGATGCTTCAGTTTTGTACAGAGAGGTTTTGCTATTCTCATTAATATATTGAATATTACAATATCTAATATTCTTAGGAATCTTGGTGATATCTAATATTCTTAGGAATAGGTAATAGCTAGGGCTGTGGGTGGTGCTAGGACTGTGGGTGGTGCAAGTGGCTAAGACATTGTGCCTGTTAACCAGCAGGCCAGGGTTCAATTCCTGGGTCGGCCCCACAGGGTGAGCTCTTGTCCTTAGCCCAGCTCTGCGACGCCAGCTGGATCCAATCATATCGGCCCTGCCTTTCCATTGGACTAATTCAGTGGCATGGAGAGGGGGGATTTGCTGCTTGGGTAATAGCCTATCCTCCATAACAATCCAACCCAGGCTTTCGTGCTTCGCATGCAGTGTATGCAGCGCTGAATACAATAACATAGTCTTTCAAGACTGACAGAGGCCTGCAGGTAATATATAATATTCTTAGGAATCTTGGCTGTGTGTGGCGCAAATGGTTAAGACACTGTGCCTGTTAACCAGCAGGCCAGGGTTTGAAATCTGGGTCCCCACAAGACAAGGTGAGCTCCTGTCCTTAGCCCTGCTCTGCGATGCAGCTGGAACGAATCGTATTGGCTCTGCCGTTCCATTGGACTATTTCAATGGTGTGGAGAGGGGGGATTTGCTGCTTGGGTTGCTTTTGCAGCCTATCCTCCATATGAATCTGCCAAGGCCTTCATGCTTCGCATGCAGCATCGAGCACAATACCATAGGCTTTCAAGACTGATGGATGCCAAGTTCGCCTTGGTAGTAAAACAATGTTGACATAGAAGCATTTATAAATTTTAAAGAACAAATGTTCTCATGTTTTTTGCTTCCAGAAACAAAAATGTTCCCGTTAACCATAGGGATTTCTGGTATGCCACTTACACATTGTATAGTGTATCAGAAAAGACAGAGAATGAAGAGAAAATGAGTGATAATGCCAGTGCTAGTTCTGGCAGTGATCAAGCACCATCAAGCAGACAACATACCATGGTGTCCTTTCTGAAACCAGTACTGAAACAGATCATTATGGCTGGAAAGTCCATGCAGTTGTTGAAGAATTTGCAGTGTACAGATGGGTCTCCACAGCAGGCTGCATCAAGAGGTAAGGGAGACTGTTGTGTGAATGTACATTAAAATAGAATAATCTTTAATGGCTTAATTCTTCATTTTTCCCCTGTTTAAATAAAAAGCTGCTTTTATATAATTAATAATAACATCTCACTGTGTCTTTCAGATGCAGAAAGAAAGAGCTTGTACACATTATTTCTAGAGTCTGTGCAGTCACGCCTGAGACATGGAGAAGAACCTGTTCAGGATATTATTACAGAGCAGCAGGCGACCAAGCAGTGCCTAATAAAGATGCAGTCTATTGCAGCAAGACATTTGGAGTTGGATGATGTTCATGATCCGTTGCTGGCTATTACTTTTGCAAGGCAAACACAGTTTTTGTGTGTTTTTGTACTATGTTTAATAAAGCCTAGAAGCTTAAGACACCTTCACTGACTACATTGTGGGTTGAATGCTGAGGAATTCTGAAAAGTTTCAAAAGAAATTTTAGAAGTAGGCTACACCAGATTGCCAGGTGCAAGGGAGTGGAATCAGGTTACAGGTCTCTTGTTGTATGCTCCCTGAGACCTTGAATGTGGACTGCTGAGAGATGTAAGAAGTTGTACCTAGCTGGACTAGATGGGCCTTTGACCTGGCCCAGCAAAGCTATTATGTTCTTAACATATTCTAGTTGGAATTCTGGATTTGTTTTTAATGAAAGTAGCTATGAGGGCTTAGTTGGTTCTTGAGCTATATTGAACACTGAAGCCCCTAGACATCAGTGCATGCTTCTGCTGTCCCACTAGGTGCATCACATACTGTTGTGCAGGTATGTAAGGTTATTAGATTCTGGAGGACATCCAAAAACTCATGGTTTCTGCTAGGATAGTTTCTGCTCATAGACATTACCTAGTTTTATGGATCTGGGAATTCTGTGGAAATCTGGCCCTTGGTTTCAGTGATAGCTTATGTTCATGGACTTTCTCCAGCAGTCTATATGTAGGGACCTGCAAAAGGCGAGGTTATTTTTCCTGATAAAGGATAACATCCCTTTGTCAGGAAAAATAGCCTTGCCTTTTGCAGGTCCTTATCTATAGGAGACTGCTTAATTTTGGAGCATGTTCTAATCTCTTATGCATCTGTGAGAGTGATACCTTTTTATGCTATGTACAAACACATTTCACATCAATATTTTTATTTTGTAGGCTATATTTGGAACAAGGTGACTCTCACGACAGTGTTACTGGTGATGATGTTTGCATGGATAGATCATCTGAATCGGTTACATGCCAGACATTTGAACTGACACTGAGGTCTTGTCTTTACCCTCATATAGACAAGCAATATCTGGAGTGTTGTGGAAATTTGATGCAAACTTTGAAGAAAGACTATAGGTAGGAACTGAAATATACTGGCACAGATTTAACCAGTTTTTACTATATGTCAGACAACAGGTCTGGCTTTAACTTTCCAATAGTTTGACTGTTAATGCGTCATTCAGCATAGAGTCAAGTTGCAATCATTGTGCTGTCCAGGTGGGAAAGAAACCTGATGTTTTAGGAGAATTCTTGTCATAGCATTGAGCATCTGGGATGGAGGGGCTGTCCTCTTATCTGTTATAGGATAAAAATAGTAGAACGATCTTTTCCGTGGGGGAAAAATAGATTCATTCTGCTTTCTATTCCATGCTGCAGCCTCTTGTTTTTCAAGCTAGTCTTCTCAGAAACATACACTGGGAAGTTGCTTCTGCCCAGAAATTGGGGCAGAATGTGCTACCAGAAATGAAATATATTCCAAATATATTGATACGAACACTTAAAATTTTTATATTTTTGTCTAGGTTGGTAGAATATTTACAGGCAATGAGAAACTTTTTCCTCCTTGAGGCTGGCGATACCATGTATGACTTCTACACATCTATTTTTGATAAAATAAGAGAGAAAGACTCTTGGCAGAATGAACCATTCCTTAATGTCCAGCTCCAAGAAGCAGTGGGCCAACGTTACCCAGAAGATAGCTTAAGGTATATTAAGACAAATTATATTTGTATTGTGGAAAATTGGGAAGAACTTTTTTACTGTGTGAACAAGAAAAATTTAGGGGGAAAATGCTTCACAGGGTGGCTAAATGAGAAAACTTCATGTAAATATTAAGCAAAATATGCATCATGCTAACTTATGGTATTTTGTTTAAAATTGCTTCTGTATGCCCTTTTTCATCTCTTGAAATATTTTTGTTTCGTTCAGTCGGACTAGCTTTGGCATCATCAAGTTCATGTGTTAGGGTGGGGAGGGGGTGAGAATGAACACTAGAGGCTACTAGACTGTTTCAGTCAAGCTTCCAGAGTGGATTCAACTTGTGTGAATGAATTAGGTCCATATGCTAAAGGGCCTTATTGTGCTAGTCCGGCTTGGAAGGTGTTTATGAAGGGTGCTTCACTGGGTGTCACTGCTTCAAAAGGAATGGAATTTTGAATATACCTCTGAGTAGTTTTCCGGAAAATACTGTTGAAGCAGTAACTGATGGTGAAGCAGTCTGTCTTTCAAAAAAAAATTCAGTATATAGAGATAAAAGAGGGAATGGAGCTGCATATACACTAGCTGCAGGGTATGCAAGCCAAAGTATATAATTGGCTTAATTATGAATAGCTGTGTAAAATAATTTTATACTAGCCGGAACTGAATGGTGATGGAATTGGCATGGAGAAAGCAACCTGATTCTGAGTTTACGAGTAAAACAAATTTTATTTCATGTCTGCCTGCTATCATGTATGAAAGCTTTTAAGTTTCTATTCCTGTTTTTAGAATATAATTTTTCTAGTGAACTAGATACCCAAAATTCTGTTACAAGTTCATTGCAGAAGTTATTGGAGTTATGTTTATCGTATCTGCATTTAGATGTTTTAACATTGTAGCCATGTATCTCTGGACTAAAGTGTTGCAACTAATAACATGTTTATCTATTTAGGCTGTCAGTATCATGTGAAAATATTGATATGGCAAAGAAGAAGCTTCCTGTTCATACTTTGGATGGCTTAATATTGAGTTATAAGGTAATATAAGCTACTAGAAAAATGGAACTACAACAATAAACCACTATTTGAATGTTAAAATATAATGTAAAATCATTTTTTTGACATTTTTTTCTTTTTAGGTCCCATGGCCAGTGGATATAGTTATAAGTGTGGAGTGTCAAAAAATTTATAATCAAGTGTTTCTTCTACTGTTACAAATAAAGTGGGCCAAATATAGTCTGGATGTCTTAAGATTTCATGGTAAGACAGATTTATCTAAAATGGAAAATATAATGTAATGCTTCAGCCATTGCACTTGTAGTTGAATGCTCGCTCTATCAATTGGCTTTTCTTGAAAGGGCAAATTCTATTGGGAAAACAGGAGCTTGTGAAGAGAGCAAATACTAGGAGAAGACAGTTAATATGGTACAAGGTGTATGTAAATGAGTAAGCAGAATAGGGTATATAGGATTAGACTGCAATCCTCTTGGAACAGAATGGAGCTTACTTTTGAGTAGACATGGTTAGGATTGTGCTCTTAGTTGCTTAAGTAACCCTACAATCCAGAGTAACTATGGGAGCACATAAGAGACATTTACGTTGATGTAGTTACAGCACCACCTAGTGAAAATCTATGGGAAATTCATATTGCAATCCACAGTAAATTGTTATATTGGAGCAAGGACTCCCTGTATTTACTCTGGATTGCACCCTATGTAGGTACGCTGGTGTACCAAGTGAGAGGGGGTCAGTGCTAGCAAGTGCTCCCAGGCAGCATGGATGGAAAGTGCTAATCCACTACTGCCACCACAGCTGTGCCACCTGGGAAGCCTCCTGGCATGACCTGGCTCTGGACACGATCCCTCTGGTTGAGCCTGAAGTGCTGAGGCCTTCTAAGACTTTTGTAATGCCTTAGAGTATTTCTGGTTTTCAGATCAGAGAAGTGCCATTCAAAGGCATTCCGTTAGAAGGTCACACATGGCCTCTTCCCCTCTCAAACACTTCCAGACATTCCGGTCTTGTCAGGAGGTTTGGCAGGCCCCTAATTCATGGATTTGTTTACCCACATGTTTCTGCATCTGGGGTAATGTACAGGAACAGAACCCCTGCGGATGCCAAGACAGCACTGTAATTGTGGTGATGGCACTACATCACCAGAATTACTTCTAGGATGAGTGGGTAGAATTTACAGGGAGAGCCTGGAGCTGCAGAAGCCTCAGGACCTCCATTGAGCAAGTATGTGAATATACTGCTTAAATTAATTTTATAACTTGGTGCACAACAGGGACTGCATGTAGACTGCATTCACTTGTTTTACATCACCCAAAATGGAAAGACTACTTCTGTATGAAATGAACTGTCCCCTGAGGTTAGCTGGTGAAGCAGATACTGACCATTATCACAGTTTTAGATGGTGGCTTGCTGTATGGGGCACTGCTGAAATTATGTGGGCTTCTCTCTACATGTGTTTCAGTGCCATCTAAGTACTTTTTGCTCTTTCTCTTTCTGAGCAATTGTGCTAACTCCCCTGTATATGAGTGGATTTCTGCTGGTTCTCTGGCTGGACAGATTTTTTTGTCTCACTTCATGTATTTTTTTTATATGTGGTATTAATTGTGGTTTTCAGTACAGTGACTATTGTAAGCCATATGGGAAGCCTTCATGAAAAAAGATGAGATACAAATATTTTATGTAAATACGAGACATGCAAATGATGATGTAAGGCACTGAAGTCTGCTCCTGAAAGTAGTTTATACTTAGATTCATAGTAATAAAGATCAGAAACTTTTTTCTTTGTTTTTTAATTGAAAGCGGTTGACGGTCAAAATGTTAATTTCTTCTCTATACGAGTGCACCAAATAATAGAATTGCCATAGTCTTAGCTCTAAGGACATAATAGAGATTTAAGTCATTTCATGCTGTGGCATGAAGATTCTTATAACTTCTCATTCATCAGTTGATTTTGTAAAATGTGCTACAGGTTACCTGTTTGGTAATAGTGGACTTATTGCCTTTTGATTATATGATGAAGTACATTTTCTAGTGGCTTTTAAAATAACTTGAGGAAAATTAGTTGACATACGTTTTATCTACCTTTTCAGCAGAGTACTCCATCCCTCTGCTCTTTATTAGATCCTTGAGATCCACTGAGATTTTACTAACAGAGAAATGGTGTGAGGGGTCAAATGCCAACTTCTTCAGTTAAAATACTAGTGGTGGTGTATGATTTATAATTATTTCGGTTTTGTCATTTTTGCAAATGTTTTGTTTTGTTTTTCTCTCTTCTAAGAACTGGTCAGGGCAGCAGAAAAACCCCAGATCAGAGGAGAAACTGTATTTGAACAAAAGCCATTTCCTCAGTTTGGATCACAGTTGGAGCCCATAAAACAACAGACTCATCGCATGTTCCTTCTAAGGATGAAACTCATGCATTTTGTTAACAGCTTGCACAACTATATCATGACCAGGGTATGTGTTTATAGAACAACTTGAGTTGGGTTAAGAAATTAAACCAAGCCAGTCCCAAATAGCTCCTGACATATGGTCAGATAAATTTGATTATTGGTTTGTATGTGTGTCTGTGATGTGTGTCTTCTTTAGATTTTGGACAGTTCCCATTGTGATATCTTCATGTGGGTGCTGATATAGAGTTAGAAGTTTTGCATGTTACTGTTAACCGATTCCTACTTCAAATGAAAATATAAGATGGTGAGGGAAGATCCAGTGGTGCAGAGATTAGACGAACTTTCGCATGTCACACATTTCAGATATCAGCTCCTGCATTTAGGCAATATGATTCTTGATAGTGATTGTCACCTGGAGAAATTAGCAGATTGCGTTCTGGAAAGAAACATTCATGATATTAAAACTGGAATGGAATACGTTTTTGACTATGAAACTTGTGGCTAGGTATTATTAATTGTTGAGACTTAGATAAAAAAATTTGAGCTATAATATATGGTTTATATAGAAATGTAGAGGAAGGAAAGCAGTAGAACCAAGTATTTGAGAGTAAAATTTTGTTTTTCTTATAAATAATCTTTCAAAACAGATTCTTCATAGTACTGGTTTGGAGTTTCAGCACCAAGTAGAAGAAGCAAAAGATTTAGATCAACTGATCAAAATTCATTACCGCTATCTCTCTACAATCCATGATCGCTGCCTTCTGAGAGAGAAGGTACATGAATTAAAACTTATTTGGTGTGTTTAGTTCATAAAGTAAACAGCCATTCATTTTAGATTGCTGTATGATATTGATATATACCCACTCTTTTATATTGATTTATATTTATTTATAACCACTTTTTTCTGCATGCTCTAAAATAGCACACTATATACAATAAAAGATTAAACAATATATTCATTTACAACAAAATTAAAGATTAGAGTAGCCATAGACCTCACAGACCAATAGTTAGCAAAAACATATTTCAGACCGGAAGGTGGATGAAAAAGAATGGTTTTAACAAGTTGAAAAATATGTAAGCCCCTACAGGAGTGTGATGGCATGGGAGTTCCAAGCTCGGGTGCTGCCATCACAAAAGTGCCTATGTTGGATTGTGTGTACTTGTTTGAGAAAATGGTTTATAATACTTGTTTGATAACACAGTGTAAGTAACCTTTGAAAAGTTAACCGAGAGTTCAATCCTAAAAGCTTGAGAATTGGCTGTGTACAGCTGGTACTGGGTGTTGCAAATATGTCATAAGGCATGTTAGGTTTGTTTCACCTGAGAGAAAGGGGTGTGTCCGCCCCAAGGAATGCAGCTGGTAGAGGTCTCTTCCTCTGGATTTTGTGCCCTGCGACAGGTGGAAAAGCCTGACATGGGCCTTCTTAAGTAACTCCATTGAGGTGGGTGAGGCTCTCTTTGGAAGAAGGAGATATAGTACTCTGGCATCCTCCCTCTGAGGATATAGCAGTACCTGTTTTGCCATTTTGCACCTGGAAGGATAAAAATTCGACTGCTGGTGAATAAACCTGCCCTGTCAAGGGCATTGGCTTACTACCTCTATCTATAGTTATGTGGATGGAATCCATTTGTATGGAATATGTTATTGGTGTTAAGGACTCATTGAGCCAGCTATAAAGCTTCTGGCCCAATATTTGACATACTTATTTTATTTATTTACTAGCGAAAATCATACCCATGTTGCGGGAGTAAAATTCCCCTGTATGCCCCATCCCCCCGTGCGCAGCATTCCCCCTGTGTACAGCATTCTCCCCATGCGCAATCCCCCATGCACAGCATCCTCCCCAGTGCAACCTCTTCCTCTGAACAATATCTCCCCCAGTGCACCAGGTACCGAGCACCAAATTGGCTGGATATTGGTCAGTCTTCCATGTAAAATATAGGACAAAAACATGTTGCACCCCCTTTCAGCCCCTTAAGGGTTAAATTTCTCCACATAGGTTCTTGGTGGATATTCATGTGACAGAAGGAACACCCTCCCCGAATTTCATGCTTCTAGGTCTGGGGGTTGGGGTGGAATCTTGATGAGTCATCAATTCTTCAATGCAACGAATAGGGAGGAAAATGTGTTGCGCCCCTTTTCACCCCCTTCTGGTTGGAATTTCCAAAAACCAGTTCTTAGTGCACCCCTCTGTCACACCCACCCCAAATTTCACGCTTCTAGGCCCAGCGGTTTTGGCAGGGTGTTGATGAGTGAGTGAGTCAGTCAGTGTGTCAGTGAGTGACTTTTCTCTTTTATATATATAGATGGGATTTCTATCCCGCCTTTTTCCACAAGCAAACCCAAGGCAGCTAACAACATAATAATGGCAACATACACAAGCAGCATATAATTAAAACATTAAAAGATATAGAAGCAGCCTTAGAAACTCAGGTGAGGAGCCCAGCAAAATAGAGTAATTAAAATTGTATTGGATAAACTACAGCTATGAACCTTGAAATATAGCTATAAATGCTTCCTTTTTTATTCTATTTTCAGGTTAGCTTTGTTAAAGAAGCTATAATGAAAGTGCTAAATCTAGTGCTGATGTTTGCAGATCGTTGGCGAGCTGGTTTGGGAGCTTGGAAGTAAGCATATGCCAAATAATTTACAATCTTTTTGCAGCATAAGGATTTTGCTGACATTTATCCTTTGCAGTGAAGCATTATGACTAGGATGCAGTGGAACAAGCAAAAGGTTTAATCATATAAGCAAGATTGAAATTTGTTTAAGTTGGATCTTATCAGCTCCAGACACATGTTGGCTGCATAATCAGTGTGTCTTTGAAAGATAAGGTGGAAATTGTACATTCAGAAAATAAGCAATAGTTGGTCAACAAAAAGAATTATGTTCTTGCTGTTTTCTCTCTAATATATCAAGTATGATCACATGTTGTCTGAATAATTCTAAACTGTTGCTATCAGCAACCGATTTTGCCTTGTATGTATTATGGTGTTATCAGGGAAGGATTTTGTCTGATTCTTCTGCTCTACCACATTTAACTTAAAATGGCTTAAAATATTTGTTATGAAAAATAATTGATATTAGAAATGATTTTTCATAATACTGTTCAAGCTATTTTAAGATATGTGTGGCTGATACCTTATTATCTGGGTAGTCTTTTGGTATCCTTATTAAAAAAATAAGGCACAGTAAAGGGAAAGGTAGTTTTGTGTTCTGGCAGCATATATGGTGAACTCCCCTAAGCATATGGTGGAGCGACAATTTGGGCAACTATGGGGTGCAATATGGTGGGCAACTATGTTGTCACAGTGATGAATGAGTAGTGTATGTATAGCCCAATAACCGTCAATTGTGAAAAAATCTTGTAGGTCTACAGACATCTTAAAATGTATGCATCCATTGGACTATTTCAGTGGCATGGAGAGGAGGCTGCTTGGGTAACAACCTGTTCTCCATATCAATCTACCCGGGCCTTCGTGCTTCGCATGCAGTGTAGAGCACGATACCATAGTCTTTCAAGACTGATGGATGCAAATATATATTGGTATCATGTGTATATTATGACAAAGAATGACAAAAGCAGCAGTATAAATGAGTGCAATCTTGTTTGTCCCACCACCAGTTTAGTATGTGTGATTTCCTTTCTGTGAAAAACTGGTTTGAGTGTTTCTGAATGTAGCTTAGAAGCCACAACCAACAGTTAAAAGCTTGATAGTGCAGTTGTAAGCTTATCTATTCAGAAGTCCTATTGTGTTCAATAGCACTTATTCCCAGGAAAGTATGGTTGGCCTCAGTGTGCTAGGTACTTGTATATTCACAATTAAAATGTATTATGTTCTTGAAACACTTCTTTGTATCAACACTATGGAAACAGGATTATTTTCTTTAGTACAGTTTGATCTTTTTCTGTCTTCCTTTCTACTTAAATATTTTGTTTTGTGTTTTAGAATAGAATCCATTACAAAAATGGAGTCGGATTTTAAAAACTGCCATATGTTCCTTGTGACAGTACTGAACAAAGCAGTTTGCCGAGGCTCTTTCCCACATTGTGAGTACTGAGTACAATCCAGCTATTTATGAATGCCTAGCATTTATTGCCAAGTGTATATTTTATTTCTTAAAGCTTTTAGCCCACAATAATTTTTCTTAGCATAATTCTAGGTTTATAATTTCAAACATTTACCATCAGTTAATTTATATCCTTTGTAGAAAGAATGTTGATTGACATCCTGTCAGAAAACATATTTTTAAAACTTTATACGGTAATAGTTTTCCTATCTCAACTTGTTCCTTCAACAATTTCTTCCTCTGCATTTTCTGTAATCGCTGACATTATTTTTTGTAATCGCAAGTGCCAAACTCTGAAATATTTCTCTTAATCTTGTATTTTCACAGTGGAATCTTTAGCTGTGTCTCTCATGGCAGGAATGGAACAAAATTAGCAAAAGAAAAATATTTATGAAGCTTCCCAAACTCCTCCAACTTCTCCTGTCCAACATTGTGATCATATGTTGAACTCAAAGTGCTACTTACAATACTTGGAGTATTGTTTGTTTTAGTGGCAAGGTTATTTTTTTTAAACGATCATTGAACTGCAGTCTGTAAGTCAGGATTTCCATGTTTGTAGGTAAATGGACATATTTGTATTTGTAAAAATGTTTACGTGTAAATAAAGTACAGTATTTAATGATGCAATTATTTCCAGGGATGGGGAGTAGTGGTGACTATGGGGTGACTCCTACTCCAGAGTAAGATAATTTTTCTTACTGTTACTCCTACTTCTGTAAAAACCTCTTACTCCTTTACTTCTTAGACCTACTCCCCAACCCTGAATAATATACCCTTTGAATTTAGTTGCTGTCATTGCTACAGTAATTTTGGGGGGCTCAAAGTACTTGTTATATTTTTTCTTTCTACTTTACAGTCTGTGCTCAAACTTGATGACTTTTTGTTGCTTTTCTTTTCCTCCATAAACTTGAATTCTTTTGAATGCAAGCGCTCTAAATGGCGATTTAAATTGGATGACCTGGTGGGTGCATAGCCTCCTTTTCCTTTCCCTATGCTCATTTCTGAATTGCATGGCTTATCTCCATTCATCAATTGACATATGAAGACATTTTTTCTTGAGAAAATTCGTATTCAACTACTCCAGCTTTCTTTTGTTCCATTTAGACTAATTACATTAAGTAGTTTATCTCAAAATTAACTTTAACAGGCTTACAAATTCATATTACCTAAAACAAAAAATAAAAATTTAACATTTAAATTAGACAGTGCAATATAATAAAATTATTTTTGGTGTTTGCATATACAGTATAATAACAGGAGTAAGGAGTAACAAATATATTTTGTTACTCCTTACTCCTACTCCTGTGAAAACCTCGTTATTCCTACTCTCTAGCCCTGGTCATGGCTGCTTTTACAGCTTTGGTTTCCGGTCCAGCTGAATCTATGTGTCCTTGATAAGGGAGTTCCAGAATAATTTGTTCTGGCTGTCCTTTAATCTTCAGGGGTAGCATGCCATGTCTCTGGACTTCTAAAATTTTGACATCCACCAAGCTCATCACAAGCCTTTTTTCTTTGGTCAAGAAAGCAAACATGAGCTTTCCACAGGTCATAACCCATTTGGAACATCTGAGTGCCCATACCTGAATGAGTTGAGGAGGCTGCTTTCTACTTTACAACCTGTGTGCAAATGTGATGACTTTTGTTGCTTTCCTTTTCCTCCATAAGCTTGAATTCTTTTGAATGCAAGTGCTCTAAATGGCGATTTAAATTGGATGACCTGGTGGGTGCATAGCTTCCTTTTCCTTTCCCTGCGCTCATTTCTGAATTGCATGGCTTATCTCCATCTTATGAATTGCATGAATTCATAACTTATGAATTTATGAATTGCATGGCTTATCTTAAGACATTTTTTCCTTGAGATAATTCAAAGTACAGTGGCACCTCAAGTAAAGAATGCCTCGCGTAAAGTATGTTTCACGTAACAAACAAAAATTTCTCTAGGATTCTGCTTCATGTAACAAACTGTGCTTCACATAAAGAACACATTCGTTGGCAGTTGGGGCAGACGTGCTGGCTGGCAGCCTGTTTAAAAAGCATTAGGGCTGCCTAGCGCACCTGCCCATAGCGAAAGCAGCACTTTCATGCTGTTCCTCCTGTGGCCGGGTGTCCGCTGGGCAGAGGGAGAGAAGAGCAGTGGAGAAGAGGGAAGCAGCTCAGGGCTAGCCAGAAGGGAGCAGGGGAGAGAGAGGATCAGGATGAAGAGAAGGAGAAAGTGAGGAGACACTTTCTTGGATTGCAGCCTCCTAACCATGTCTACCCAGAAGTAAGCCCCATTGTGTTAAATGGGTCTTACTCCCAGGAAAGTGTCTTTAGGACTGCAGCCTAAGTAGACTTCATAAGATCATGCACATTGAATGCATGTTTTGAATTCAATCCCAGTGTTCTGTCATCATTTTTACATCCAGTTAATATTTTTATATGAATATTTTTGGGGTTGTGGAACCAATCTTCTGAGTTTCCATTATTTCCTATGGGAAAATCCGCTTCACATAAAGAATGTTTCACGTAACAAACATGCCTCTAGAACGAATTAAATTTGTTACGTAAGGCATCACTTTCTTCAACTACTCCAGCTTTCTTTTGTTCCATTTTAGACTTAATTAAATTACGGTAAGTAGTTTATCTCAAAATTAACTTTAATAGGCTTATAAATTCATCTATAAAAGGCTAATTCTGTATGTCCGTCGGTCAGGTTCCCCCTTTAGCTCCTCCCACGAATGCTCTACAAAGACATACTGTATTACACCTCTTTGGAATCAGGATGATCATGTGATCAACCCCCACACACAACCAAACCCCACACCACACATCCACACCCACAATTCCACACACATCCTAAACCCCTCTAGCCCTGCCCACACCTGCTCTGCATAGACATATTACACTTTTTAAAATTGGGATTATCCACACACAAACCAACCCCCCCACACACACAAAACACAACTCCACACAAGTCCTCTAGCTCCACCCACACTTGCTCTATATAGACATGATAACATATTATAACACTGGGATTTGTGGCCAGATGAGGAGAGAACTGTTAAAAATTCAAATTTGAAAATAACTAACAAAACCTACAGCGAGTTTTCATGTTCCATGGACCAAATTGAGGAATTGAAAGTTATTTCTTCAAAATTGCTGTCTTCTAAGCTGGACCAGAGGTAGCTTTAGTCCTCCACAGAAGCTGGCTTAAAAGTGCTGCACAGAGTGCAGTTTTTAAGCTAGTATTACCTAAAACAAAAATAAAAATTTAAAACTTAAGTTAGACAGTGCAATGTAATAAAATTGTTTTTGGTGTTTGTATGTACAGTATAATAACCGGAGTAAAGTGTATAAATATATTTGTTACAAATAACAAATATATTTTACTATTCCTTATTCCTATTCCTACACCTGTAAAAACCTCGTACTCCTTTACTCCTACTCCCCAGCCCTGATTATTTCTATGCTGCTTATTTCTAAATTTTTAAAGGCTAAGCTGTTCAGGTCATGTTTTTGTTCTCCTCCGTGAGGAACAAATATAAAAATGCATACTGTAGATATGTTTCTGAAAATTTTCATGACCTACCTCACAGGGTTGTTGTGAGATCTAAAGGAGGGATGAAACTATTTATACTGCCTGTGAACTCCCTGGAGGAAGGTGGTGTAAAAATGTGAAAAATAAACACTCTGTATAAGATACAGCTATCCTCCCAAAGCGCTAACAGGAATGTTGGTTGGAAGCATTCAAATGTGACTTTCTTTCAAGATGTAATTTTATTTCAATGGTTCAGAAATAGCATCTGTATCTGAGGGAATGAGAAACAATATATCACACATATTTGGCAGTCTTAACAACTTTCAAATGTTTGCAGTGATCTTTACTGTTATGAACAGTGTATTTAATGGAATGGATTGTGTCTTCATTTGCTTCTATAATATATAAAGATGATTCCTCTATACTGCAAATGTATTTTTACTTATTTGATTCTTGAATTAGGAAATATGACATCTGATCCTGGGAGATGATGGAGCATGGTGTGACAATAAATGTATTGTTTGAAAAGTTGCTTATGTATCTGAAAATTTGCTCATGTATCAAATTGTAATCCAAAACTTGGTTCTCCAAATACAGTATATTGGAGAAGAAAATAATTTGTTCTGAAATCTGATTTACAAACTACTTTTTGTTTACCACAAAATGCCCCTCAGTGTCTATTGGTATAAAGCAGGGGTCCTCAAACTTTTTAAACGGGGCAGGTTCACTGTCCCTCAGACACTATCGGCAGCCGGACTATAGTTTAATTAATTTAATTAATTAGTTTAATTTAATTTCTTATTTATTCCTAATTAATTTTATTTATTTATCCCTATTTAACTTATTCCTATTTAATTTATTATTAATTAATTATTAATCTCTGGAGCCCAGAGAATAAAACCAAGAACGGGGGGGGGGGGGGGGCGCTACGGAAATGGGAAGAGGATTGCCAGAACTCTCTTCCACCAAACTGGGTCAGGAGCCTGCTCCAACTTGCCCAGAGACAAATGCCACCCCTAATCAGGGTAGTCCTGGTTTTCCAAGTCACTTGGCACCCCGAGGTGGGCAGGCAGGCAGAGCACCCCAGAACACAGATGGCCTGCCCTGCCCCGTCCTGGACCCACCAGCCATGTCCCTCAGCCCCCCTGGCCCCACTTCTGTGCGGTGGTGCTGTGCGGGCGTCCCTAAGCCCCCCGCCCGGCCATGGAGAGGCTGCTGCAGTGCGGTGGTGCCGCATGGGTGCCCGAGTCCCTCCGGCCGGCCGTGGAGAGGCTGCTCCTGTGCAAGCTCGCGGGCTGGATTGAGGACCCTGGGTGGCCATATCCGGCCCGTGGGCCATAGTTTGAGGACCCCTGGTATAAGGAGTAAGTTGAGCAACATAGTAAAATAGAATAAATGACATTTAATAACATTCTACATAAAGCGTTAGTCAACAAAAAGCGTATTTCAGAAGTTCTAGCAGTACATAATGAAGTATAGCACATCAGGCTTAGGTTGTAATCTATGATTGATCCTCTTCCCATAATTTTTAAAATCTTTAGAGTATTTATTCATAGTAATTTGTAGAATTTGTAGAATTGATGACTCATCAACATTCCACCCCCGTCCCTGGACTTAGAAGTGTGAAATGTTGATGTGGCGGAATGTTAATGAATCATCAATTCTTCAATGTAAAGTATAGGGAGAAAACACGTTGCGCCCCTTTTCAACTGTTAAACTCAAAAGTGGAAGTTCTCCTTTACAGGGAATGTAGTACTCAATGGTACTGATCAACAGTAAAAAAAAACCAAAATTTTTGGGATTGGCATTTTTGAGAAAAAAACTTATTTTGATTTTTTTTTAATTCAGAAGGCTGCAGCAAGAAAAGTTGAACACATATTTCAAAATGGAGTGTATTGTTCTAAACAGAAAAATCTTTCAAATAAAAAAACCGCAACAAAATATCTTGCACCGTTCCAGAGATAGAGCAGTTTAAAAGTTTTGTCGAAAATCGCAAGTGAGAAATGGTGCCCGAGGCGCCATCTTTGGTGACCTGTATCTCGGGCCAGGATTTTTGGGGGGCAAAACAAAAATTTACAGGTATCTTACTTTTTCCTGAATTTTAACATGTTAAATTCAAAAACTTCTGAGACTATGAAGGTAAGATTTATTTTTTGCCTGCCTGAATTGACATGGACTATACCCCCTGAATTTCATGCTTCTGGGTCTAGGGGTTGGGGCAGAGCATCCCTCAGTCAGGGATTCTCAATGGAAAGTATAGGGAGGAAAGTGTGTTGCACCACTTTTCACCCCCTTCCGATTGAAATTTCCGAAAACCGGTTCTTAGTGCACCCCTCCGTCATGGAAGGAACACCCACCCCAAATTTCACGCTTGGCCCAGCAGTTTTGGCAAGCCATTGATGAGTAAGTCAGTGATTTTATATATATAGACTAGCGAAAAGTGTACCCGCATTGCAGGAGTGACATTCCCCCATACGCCATCCCCCTGGTGCATAAACACCCTGTGCGCAACTTCCCCCGTGCGCATCATCCCCCCATGTGCATCATCCCCCCCATGCGCAACTTCCCCCCATGCACAACTTCGGCCATGTGCATCATCCCCCCATGTGCCTGAACTCCCATGTGGGATATGCCACATCCCCCATGCGCAACTTCCCCCATGCACATTATTTCCCCACGTGCAACTTCCCCCATGTGCAACTTCCCCCCACGCTCAGCATCCTCGCCAGTGCAACCTCTTCCTCTGAACAACACCGCCAGTGCACCAGGCACTGAGCACCAAATTGGCTGGATGTTGGTCAATCTCCCATGTTAAGTATAGGACAGAAACACCTTGCCCCCTTTTCAGCCCCTGAAGGTTAAATTTCTCCACATGGTTCTTGGTGGGAGTTCAGGTGACAGAAGGAACTCCCAGAATTCCATGCTTCAGGCCCAGCAGTTGGGGCGGAATATTGATGAGTCAGCAATTCTCAATGCAAAGTATAGGGAGGAAAACGCGTTGCACCCCTTTTCACCCCCTTCCGGTTGGAATTTCCGAAAACCGGTTCTTAGTGCACCCCTCCCTCACGGAAGGAACACCCTCCCCAAATTTCACACTTCTAGGCCCAGCGGTTTTGGCAGGGCGGTAATGAGGCAGTCAGTCAGTCACTTTTTCTCTTTTATATTTATATAGAAGAAGAAGATTGTAAGCCGCTTTGGGGATCTGTTGTTACAGAGGAAAGGCGGGTTATAAATCTTTTAAATAAAATACCAGGTGGGCCACATGGGACACCACCACACAGTGCGCACTGGGGGCCTGTGGGTATCACCAGGCGCCTGTGGGCATTGGACATCTATACCAACCAGGGGGCAACCTTGGGCACCACCTGTGTGCAGAGGGCATCACCAGGCAGCACTGGCACTCTTCAACTGGGATCACCAGGCATTCCTGCTGGGCCGCAGTTCCCAAAGGACACAGAATTGGTTCTTAGTGGCGCCTTTCGTCCCAGGACTTGGTCTCCAAATCTCCACGTGTTGGGACTGGGTGTTGATCAGTCAGTCTTTAACATTAAGTATAGTATGCTTTACAACAGTAAGAAAAGCAGTTTTAAAAACTGATTTGCATTGACTATTTGTGTTGAGTAAAATTTGTGCATTAAAAAAAATCAGTGTATAACAAAGTTGGATGTGTCCTGTATCTTTAATGTGCCTAATTTTAAACACTATGTTATTAAAGTGAAAATTATTACATGTAATTTATTAGCTGTACCAGAGAAGAAGGCTAAGTGCTGTTGGTGTCCTTTTTTCCAGGACACAAGGCTACAAAAGCGGACGGTGTCCTGGGAAAAGGGCTTATGGTCCCCCCGGGGGTGAGGACTGGCTCTGGTCTTGCTGGAGGGAGACCATAGGGGTGCATAGGGGACTATAGGGAAGGGCTGAGGGGAGGCTCTGGGGGAGGAGCAGAGGCCTCCTGGAGAGGGACGGCGGAAGGTTTGGGACGGGGAGGAGCCGGGAGGAAGGGTGTCTCTCTCTGCCGGGCTGACTCAGACAGGAAACTCCCCAGCTCCGTGAGGCCCTGCTGGAGAAGGGAAGGCAGGAGTCAGCGCAGCCGCGGCCTCCCTCTCGCTCCGAGGCCGGGTGAGACAACCTTCCCTCCCTCCCCCCTTCACGAGGCCAAACAACACCCCGAACCGCCCGGCCCAAACTGAGGGGCGCCCCAAGTGGGCCTGCCGGGCCTCTCCCAGCACCATAAGCCCGCCCGGCCTCAGTTGGCTTCCTCCACCGGAGCAGGACTGGCGGGGAAGGGTGGGCCCTTCGGGACTCAGCGCGGCCTGCAGGGAGTGGGGAGGGAGAGGAAGGCAGGGCTCTCTCTCAGCACTCCTGCTGCACACCAAGCACGACCTCTCTACTCAGAAGTAAGCCTCTTAGAGTCAGGGGCCTTACTCTCAGGAAAGAACTCTGCTGTCCTATACTGTATGCACTTGCCCAGGAGTAGACACGCAGGGGACTGAGACTGGGCTCCTCTGAGTAGACATATAGACATGCATAGGGTTGAGAAGACAAGTATAGGATTGGATTTCTCTCAGTAAACATATAGGCACACATAGGATTGGATAGACATGAACAGGATTGGATTTGTCTGAGCAGACATATAGACATGCATAGGATTGGATTTCTCTGAGTAGATATAGACATGGATTGGATTCCTCAAAGTAGACCTATAGACATGCATAGGATTGGATTCCTCTGAATAGATATAGACAAGGATTGGATTCCTCAAAGTAGACCTATAGACATGCATAGGATTGGATTCCTCTGAATAGATATAGACAAGGATTGGATTCCTCAAAGTAGACATATAGACATGCATAGGTTTGAGAAGACAAGTATAGGATTCCTCTGAGTAGACATAGACACGCATAGGATTGAGTAGATATGTATAGGATTGGATTCCTCTGAGTAGACATAGAAACGAATAGGATTGAGTAGATACGTATAGGATTGGATTCCTCAAACAGACATATAGACGTGCATAGGTTTGAGAAGACAAGTATAGGATTGGATTCCTCTGAGCAGACATATAGACATGCATAGGGGTTGAGAAGAATCATAGAATCCTAGAGTTGGAACAGACCCAGTAGGTCATCTAGTCCAACCCTCTGCCTGTAGCAGGAAATTTTCCTAGAGCATCTCTGACAGGTGCTTGTCGAGCCTCTGCTTGAAGAGGATTGAAACCTCTGCTTGTAGACAAGTATAGGATTGGATTTCTCTGAGTAAATCCTATGCATTTCTCTCATGCATAGCATTGAGTAAAGCACAGGATTGGGTTCATCTCCATAGACATATAGACATGCATAGGACTGAGTAGACATGCATAGGATTGGATTCCAAGGCAGCATTCCTATACTGTAAACACTTTCCTGGGAGTAAAGCTCCCAGAAGTTCCATTGATTGCAATGGAACTTGCCTCTAAGTAGACATGCATAGGATTCTGCTGTAAAACAAGAGAATCAGTATAACTTCTTGATGTTTGCATCTTTCTGCGGCTAGTGCCCTCCCCTATATGGGTGCCTTACACCAGTGTTTCTCAACTAGTGGTATAGGTACAACAAGTGGTCCTTGTCTTATGGTACTTTCCAGGACCTCTGCCCCCTTGGCAGCAAGACCAGGAATGTGATGCGACAGTGGTAGGAGGCTCAGTCCAGTGGCAGATCTCCAAAGCTTGCTTTCAGTGCTTGAAAAGCCCTCCATGTTCCCTGACCCTCTTATTGGTGTTTGTGGCATTGAAGATGTCATCAACATGTATGACTTCATCAGTGTGTGACTGATTATGGCTACAATCCAGAGTGCCTATGGGACCTTTTACACCAACATAGTTACGGTGTGATCTAAGGGAAATGCATAGAGCAATCCAGAGTAAGTGCCTCTTACATCTTCCCGCAGTTACTCTGGATTTTAGGGTATATCATCACCAGTTACTTCTGGTGGTACTTGAAATAAGTGCACCATGCAAAGTGGTACAGTAGAGAAACACTACTCTCCACCATTTATGCTGGAGGTTGATTGGTACCTTGCAAGATCAACTTTTCTTTTCAGACTTTGTTTCTATATGATGAAATATTTATGTATGGGGGGGGGGAAATACATTACCCTATGTGCTCCCACTTGCAGTCTGGTACAACCTGGGTACATGTTTAGAAATAGCCCAAGTAGATTGCAAATGCTACAGTGGAATGACATAGGAAAGGTGGTTGGACTTGAGATAATACAGGTATCGGATTTTGTCAAGTTTGAGGTTGAATGTTAAACCCAGTTTGTTGAATTGTGCCTGGAAAGTGGCAAGAAGTGGATGAAGGAAGGTATGTGATGTCACTGGCACCATATGCTTCTGGTGATATGTCAATAGATCTGTGGTAATTGTGGTACAGGCTACTTTCACTCCTTAACCTAATATGGTGACAAGAAATGTGTTGGGGTAGACATGACCACAGTGTAAAAATGTGTGCTTAGTATTACTTGCATACAGCTCTGTGGCTTTTTATCACTGTTATGTTCAGTTCAGACAGTGGTATGCGGCAACTCTATATAGGAAGGAGACGATGGAAGCTTTTGTGTTGCTTTTGCTGTATACAGCAAACTTTCCTGCACTCCTTCCCCACTGAGATTTTGTTGCCAACCATCATCCTTGGCCTTTTGTTTTATTTTTTTCTAATACATGACTATGTTAATTTCTTTAGTCCGATCAAACCTCTGATCAGAGCAAAAAAGAGGAGGTAATGCAGATTTTTTTTCTTGAGTTGCTTTGATTGTGTGAACTCGAAGCTTATGTGAAGAAAATTGATCATGACCAAAGAACCTTCTTTAGAATGTGCAAATTATGTGCAATTTTGCTAGCAGTGTCTGTACTTTGTCCAATATATGGCATTCTATAATTGCAAACAGCACAAGAAAAGGACAAATGGACCCCATATCTGGAAGGGATCTATTCCAGCCCCACTCCATTAATACAGAAACTTGTGGATATGGGAACCCTCTCTCTGTGGTCCCCTATATACCAGATTTACTCAAATCTAGTGCACATCGAATCTAATGCATACCCCAAACTTATAATCAAAACACCGCATTTACTCAAATTTAACCATCAAATCTAATGTACATCCTGATTTTGGAGACTACATTTGGCAGAAAAAGGTGAGAGATTTGAGTAAATATAGTAGTCAACTGTATAGTGGCAGATTGCTGGAAAGAAGCCTAAATACTTGAGGGGGATAAATAGATTGACACTAGCAGGAAGTGCTTTTAACATTACTAATATGCTTGAATGCTAATAACAACTTATAAAAGGAAGATCATTTTTGTCCCAGAAAGGTTTTAAGCTGCAAAAATGTGGCGGTAAGAGAAAATCCACAGATATGGGGTCCTCCCTGTATACATAGTTCCATAAGCATTTCTCATACCTGGCATGCATTGGGATTTTTCTGCAGTTTTGTTTTATTTCATTGGTGTTTGTGGGAGAAGCACGCAATTAAGGGCAAAATCCAGAGTAACTACAGGGAGTCCTTGCTCCAGTGTAAGAACAATTTACTCTGAATACCAATATGAATTTCCCATAGGTTTTCACTGGATGGTACAGTAACTACAGGTGCACGTAATGTCTCATACGTGCTCTCATACGTGCTCCCGTAGTTACTCTGGATTTCGGGGTATGTCTGATTGTTTATGCCTGTAATTTTTTTTAGTTCTTGGAAGTTTGTGTAACGTTATTAGTATTTCCCTGTCTGAACTGAATATACAGCGGTCTTTGGCAGTCTTTTTTTAAAAATTTTTTTTATTTATAAAAAAGCAAAATACATAAAATAACTAATAAGAACAAAGCCAAAAATCTAATTATTGTTTTTATGTTAATAATCTAAATTTCAGCCCTACAAAGTAATATCTACAGCAGACATCTTATGACTAAGCTTAAAATTCTTCATCTTTGTGTGATTCCTGCCTAGCTTAGCTAGACATAGCCATTGACACAACTGAGATATACTTCAACAGATGTGTCACTCCACCTGTCATTGAAGGCATTTTATACCTGCTCCCATGTACCTACTCACCTATTCTCATTTACATGTTTTTGAACTGCTGTGTTGGCAGGAGGTAGGCAATATCTAAAACTCCAAATCTAAAACTCATTAAATCACTACATTTTTGGCAAGAGAGAGAAGCTAGTGAAGCCAGTAGTCCAAACTATAGTACAGTTAGGTGCCAGAGGTGATGAATGTAGTAGCATGCCCTTTAGTGGCATGTGTAGTGCCATGCCCTATACAAGAAGGCACAATTAATATTCACCCGTCTATATTTTGAGCCATTTGTAGTTTCTCCATATTTTTAAAAATCAGCTCTTTGTACGGTAGATTTCAGTAGTAGGTCAGAAGCACTACCTTCATCTTCATCAAGAATGGGTCCAACTGGTAAACTAATTTGTTAAAAAACCTCACACAACTCCTAACTATATATCCAAGAACATTCTAAACCTTATATTTAGGAATGGGCATTTTAAAACACACTCTACACCTGCGTCAGCTGATTCCCTGGTAGACTGTAGTTCTGTCTTTGGGCAAAATCCAGAGTAACTACAAGGAGACCTTGGTCCGGTGTAAGAACAACTTACTCAGGATTCCAATATGAATTTCCCATAGGTTTTTACTAGGTGATGCAGTAACTACGGTGCACATAAAATCTCTTACGTGCTCCTGTAGTTACTCTGGTTTTCGGGGTTAATTCATTAATACATTATTACAGTAATGTAGTTCTGGATTAATTCATTATTAACCTATGATAATGATTGAGAATTTCCGCTTTCTCAATGCTAGCTATTGGGATTTTTGAATTGTTGTATTTGTGCAGATAGGCTTTTTTCTTGCTTGTTTGTCAGTTAGATACTAATTTTTCTTGCTTGGTTAAAAACAAAAAAGCTGTTATTGGTATACTAAAAACACTTAAGCCCAAATCCCAGTACAACCTTTAATTGAAAAGGATGCTAGCATATTTTGTTAGAGGGTGAAATGTTAAGTCCTATTTGCTCATGCAGCTGTATAAAACTTACAACTGACATAGACATTGCCTTTGGTTGTGTTTTTCCAGTTCCCTTCTGCTGATGTTTGGTTTGTCGTATTTATAAGGGAACTACTTATAAACTTGGTAAAAATGCTGAATAAACTTGTAAAATAAGCTGTGATAATCTGCTATGGTGCTCTGACCTTTTTGGAGTATTTCTGCTGGTAGGCTTTTTTTCTTGCTTGTTTGTCAGTCAGATAGTGATTTTTCTTGCATGGTTAAAAATAAAAAAAGGAAGTGTAAGAAGGAATAAACCAGTTAGAGAAAACACAAAAAGGCTTGTTTCTTCTTAAATCAAATCCTTATACCAAGACTAATACATAGGTAGGGAGTGTAATAACCCCCCCCCCCCAAAAGCAACAAAACACACACACACACCTTGCAGTGGCTTCAGGGGGCAAGATCCATCACTAAACATTATTTACATCTACCTCTAGGTCTTTATTTATTTAATGAATTTATATTTTATCTTTCCCCAATTTAGAGCACTCAAGTTGGTGGGCAGCCCAATCTCAACCTGCTCTGGATAAACTCAGTGCAGAGCAGATTAGGATTTGGGCTGTTTTGAGTTAGGAGGTCCTTGGGAGGGTCTTCTCAGGGTAGGAAGGTATTTTTCCTTTTTCTCCAAGTAATGCCCCAGTCTGCCCTATTGGGCTACTTGGATTTCTACCCACTATGTAACTGGTGAAAGCCCATGCAGTCTGATCTAACACTGGCTGGTCCGGCAGAGTGCTTAAGACATAGGGCACGATGTTTCCACGATTCCTGCCCCTTCCAGGTCCAATCTGTTCCCTTTTCACCCCCTCCCTACCTCCAGAAGATTCTCCCATCACCCTCTTCCAGTGCTGCTCAGTGCTCTGTGGACATTCGTAGTCCTGGGTCAGCACTGGACACTCTTACCAGTGCTGCTTACTTATCAAGCTCACAAACGTACCTTAAAGCATGTTTGCAATACCAGTTTTATTGGTGGAGCTTGCAGTCAGGCTTGCACTGTGAATGAGAGCACAGTCCTAAACATGTCTACTCAAAAGTAAGCCCTGTTGTATTCAATGGGACTTACTCCCAGGAAAGTGTCTTTAAGATTGCAGCCTGAGACACAACAGTTGATCTTTAGATCAAGCTGAGAAGGTAATTAAGCAACAGTAGATGAAACAACTTTCAACTCTTATTAGGGCATAGTGTTTGAAATGATTTGTTTAAGTTTTTGCATACAATGAGCAACATATTTTATTCCATTTCTTTGAAAAGTGAGTTGGGCTTTGCATTTGAAATACGGAATTATGTTCTGAATGTGCATCAACTTTTGTTCTAACAGCTCAGTTCTCAAGGAAATATTAAAAATATACCTTTGAATTATATTGAGAAGGCTGAGCAGAACAATATATTGATTATATATATCAATTTAAGCCCAAATTTAAGCCTAAATTTAATTCATTAGCTGAATCATTTCTGTATTCAGCTAATGTATCTGCATGGACATATTTTAGTAGGAAAATACTAAATTGGGAATTTTAAAAAAGCAGTTTGCTTATTCAGTTTGTGAATAACATATATACCAAACAATTCAATACTGAACTTGTTGTAGTAGACACACAGATGGAGTATTTTACTGGTGTGTGAATTGTTTCTTATTCAGTCAAAAAGTGTACTTAAGAACTTGCCAAATTTGCACAGATGATAGAAGTTCCACCTTGTCTGTCATGTAGATTAGCACAAGTAACATATATTATTCTAACAAATGAGTATGCAGACACGGTTCATTCAAACCATTTACAGGTGATTTGCTGTTTCTCTGTTAGGTTATGCTGTTGTAGACTGGCAATAACATGTGCATCTGAATTATTCCTGCTTAGTTAATGATTAACTAATTAGTACTTTTGTGGGAGCTGATTAGTGCTCTTGTGATAAATTGACTTCCTAATAGAAAGGATGAAAAGTTGCCACAGAGGACATGGGAAATTAGAAATGCAGAAGGGGCCACAGTACATAGTTTATCATGCAAAAAAAAATTAAAAAGAGGAACAAAAAAATGAGGAAATGTGATGTAGTTCTTGTGCAGGATATTAAGATGAGCATAGTAAGCCATTACCTAAAAATCTGTTTCCTGTTCTGAGACTTATGAATAATAATAGTGCCAATCTTTTGCTATTGAGTAATTATCCTAGACCATGTTACAGATTTCAGATAGGGTGTAACTTGAAGACAGCTGAGAACCCCATAAATTACTGCCAGACCTTTGGTAACTTGTTCAGTTTGACAGCAGGGTGTATGAAAGATGAGATTCTTGCTGTTATTTTTTAAGTGATAGTTGTCATGGTTTGACTTTTGTCTCTTATCTTCATATGGTGAGTGTTTCTTTTGAACATCTGGTGAGGTTCAAAAGTGCTGCTTCTTATCTCACAGATCCAAGCTACTATACCTGTTGAAATTTCCTCTTCTACACAATTGTTAAAGGTCCAGGAGCCCTAAAGTTGAAAGGTTGAACAACCCTGTACTAAAGTTTCCCTTGAAGTTCCCAGATGGGCATCATAGCACTGTTTTGTAGATAGTGCTTCTCTCCCTTTGGTATCCTGTACAAACATTTACCTCTTCTTATCTTGTATGTTACCAACTGAATGTTTGCTTGTTTTTATAGAGTCAAAATGACTGCTCAAGTTACTCTGGAGGATGCTTTGTCCAATGTGGATCTATTGGAAGAATTACCACTGCCGGATCAACAACCATGTATTGAACCGCCTCCATCGTCTTTGCTTTATCAGGTAAAGTATCTGCAAAAGGAAGTATGTGATTGCATGTTTATTACTTAAGAATGCTTTGAATTACCATTATTTGATTAATTTTCTTCCTCTTTTCTTCATCTTGGTATATGTTCTTCTCATGCAGCCAAACTTCAACACCAACTTTGAAGACAGGAATGCATTTGTCACAGGCATTGCAAGATACATTGAACAAGCAACTGTTCATTCTAGTATGGTAAGTATTGAATTATGGCTCCCTCTGTCAAGAGTTGATTATGATAGAAGGGGGGAAAAACCACAGCCATGTTAGTGTGTTTGTTTCATCCAGGCATTTTAGGGTTTTTGGAAACATGATTTATTAATCATCAACTAGTTACTTGTCCCTGCTGGCAGTTTACATTCTGAATGTGCTCTGGGTTATTTTCCTGGTTAAAATGGAGTGTGTTCAGTTGTGGAAATATTGGATTGATAATTCATAGATTTCTGTTCATTAAATATAAAAAGAAAATTACTGATTGCCTCCTATTCATAAGATTTGCTAAAAATTGTCCATTAGATTTGCTGATAAATTAAAAATGTTTGAGGGGTAGGATCTGGAATGCAGAGAGATTTTAGAGGAGGATGGGTGAATTTTAGAAATCATTGCTTTAATACCCTTTCAAGTATTACAGATTAGTAACCCAACTGTTATGAAACTGGTTTCAAATTGTTCCTTGTAAATATTCCACTCTGGAAAGCTTTATTGCTTAGACTTTTTTCCTATTTAAGGAGAACATAAAAGTCTATTGTATACCATAGCTCAGGGCTGTAACTCTTCTGTGATTTTATGTAAATGAAACTTTGTAATTTTTCTATGAGTTTGGGTACATACTACTTAAGAATCCCAAGAAACTTGGCTTGTGATGTTTGCTTGGTATTAAGACAACTGATTCAGTAATTGATTTAGCTGTAGTAACTGTGCTTACATACAGTGGTGTTATGGGGTCCTGGCTACCCAAGGTGACACACATGGGGGTGGTGATAGTAGTACCTGCCAAAAATTTTAACTTCTTAGGCTTATATCCTAAAGTGAAATTAAGCCCTCTGCTCCGGAGCAGTTAAGATGCCCTCTACTCCAGAGCAGTTAAGATATCTAGTAAGATCACACTAGAGAGTGATGTAACTGCGTGGAGCCCTAACTGCTATGGATTTGGCCCTTAGTGTTTTCTAATACAATCAGTGTGTGATTTCTTTCAGAATGCAATGAAACAAACTATGTTAAAATATTTCTATCCTATAAAATATTATAGCCAAAAATTCCCCAGGCATGGTTATAGACTACCACCCTACACAGAAGATTTTTGGCTATAATATTTTATGGAATAGAAATATTTTATCATGGTTTGTTTCACTGCATTCTGCAAGAAAAAAACACGGATTGATATATAACATGATTGTCTGGGGTTTTGCCCGGCTCACAGCAAGGGATGCAGTCTGTCTTGAGGATGATGTGCTGGCCTCCTGTACCCACGGACACAAACCCCAGCAACATCACTGCTTATAGGAAAGTACTAGATTGACTCACTAGGCAATGAGCTTATGATTAGAGTACTGTTCAAAATAATTATCGTCAGTGTTATGACATAAGGTTTACAGTTACAGTGTTGCATTTCCTATGAAATTGTACATTAGGCAGTATTAATATCATTTTATTTATCTGCTCTTTTAGTCATGCTAGCTTTGGCAGTCTTTTCTGTATACTCACTTCATGTCTACATACTTGCCTTTTTCCTATTTTTTATAGAATGAAATGTTGGAAGAAGGCCAAGAGTATGCAATTATGCTTTACACATGGAGAAGTTGCTCAAGAGCCATTCCTCAGGTAAAGGAACAAAACTCAAGCGCCCCCCCCCCCCCAATTTTCATTCCTTTCAGTTGCATAGATAGTCTTTGGGACTTGGTTCTGAAACCAATGTTAACTGTAGACCATCTTCAAAGTGCCAAGCTTTTCCACTGCAGACAATATATCTTAAAACTATTTCTGCTGAAAAACTTAATTAAACATCACAGAGAGAAGCTACTAATGGTGCATGAATAATTTTCAGCTATAATAATAAAATGAGATAATAAGAATATAAATAAAAGTGGGTTCATATGGTAAAATGTTGCATAATGGAGGAGGATGGGATTAAAAGTAGTGTTGTCTTCATCTTGCCTTCTCTTTTCACTTTGTATATTTCCACTTCCTTAGCCATCCTTTCTGTTTGAGCAAGAAAGCTGCTGTGACATTTGTCTGCTCTTCCATGAGGATTTGTGAGCCAAGGGTTATGAGTTTCTCTCTTCCTGGCCCAAAATGGGTGACAGGGGCTTTTCTTGTAGTTGTTGTGGTAGATAAACATAGCAGGGCACGTCTATCCCCTTATTCCAAGATGTCCAAACCCCTATAATGGCATTGTTGCTGGAGGTGGAGAGAGACCTTGTTCCCTCTCCCCTTTAGCCCCCACAGAGCATCTTCAGAGGAGAAGTGTGCCATTTCCAAAGTACAGTAGTTGTTTGAGGAACCCTGTTGGGTCCACACTTACCTGTATGTTGGTTTTTTCCAAGTTTTTTCCAGGAAGGGGGCTGTTGTGGGGAATGTGCACACCCTCAAAGCCAGTTTTTCTTCCTTAACATTAAACCACCCCTTTGCAATTTAATGGGTCCTTTGGGAGGAAAATTGGATTTGGGGGATGTACATATATAGGCTTAAAGGTAGCATATGACAGACCATCTACAAGCTGACTGAGGTGTGTTTGCGCTTTCCTGCATGCTTTCAGATTCCCATTGCTACAAAAAGAGGGAGCATTATAAGTTCATTTTTTAATAAGAAATCAAAATTTTCCTTTAGACTGTAAATCTTACTCTAAGTGTCCCCTTGTGTTTTTATGGCTTATTTTAATATCTGGTCACCTTATATTTGTGGCACACACACTCTTTTGTTATTATAGAGGGTGATACAACAATAAAAAAACTTATGGCAATTGTCAAACATTAGAAAAATAGCAGGCCTTAAACGTAGGATGACCTCTCCTGTTTAAGAGCCTCAGAAGTCAGATCCAGACTGAAACTGCATCCTGTTACCCTCACAAATCTCTCATTGAATTGTCGATCAGCGCATTTCCAGGACTTTCAGCTTGATTCCGTGGCCTTGATCTTTATTCCTATAAGAAAAATAGTTCATGTAACTTTCCATTCTCCCTTAGGCAGCCTTCTGTTTTTAGTTCCTATCTGGCAGGGAAAAAATGAAAATAGGAAGTGTACAGCCTTTTCAACCTTTGCTAACAGGGCTTGGCAAGAAAGGTCATCTTTGGCTTTGTCCATCTTCAAAGTTACATAGATTTGGGAGACTTTAGGCTAAAATATTTTAAAGAAGTGCTATTCAAGTGGGGGTTGCAACCCTGCTGTTCATGTAAAGGTACACCCAGTCCCTTTAAGGGGCAGAGAAAGGAGGAACAGCAATAGAGGGAGCCTCCAGCTGTCTCTGCTGTAGGGAATAAGGGTGATTTTTTTGCTTCCTCAGGTAACCTGCCACCTTGTAAATATTTTTTGGCTTGAATCATGCCAGATTTTCACTTTTTCCAGGCCCTGAGGGAGTCTGCAAAGCAATCTGCAGACCTTTCCCCCAGGCCTCCCCAGACCTCGGGAATCCCCTGAGCTCAGGGGATTTCCAGAGCATTGGGGTCTTGCTGTCTCTCCGGCAGGGAGCATCCTCTCCACCCCAGAGATGGTAAATCCTCTCCGCACTGGGGTCTCGCCTAGCATACTATCTGCCCAAGAGACAGGGACAAGTTTTGCCCATAAGCCCAACAAATCTTTGTTGGAAGTCAACTTGTGAACTAAATGGACTAATGAACGGAACTCGCTTGTAAGTGGTGGACTGACTATTCAAGGAAATGTTATTGAAGACTTGTTTTTTAAAAGTTATGCTTCAATCCTAAACACTTTCTTGGGAATAAGACACATTGAAAACAATGGGACTTACTTTTGAGTAGACATTGTTAGGATTGTGCTCCAAGTCCCTGTTTCATAGCATAACAATTTATGCTATATAAATTCTGGGGAATGGAGGGTACTTTGACATTTCTGTGCAATTTGACACATCTTTTTATTCTCTCCACTCTAGGTGAAATGTAATGAGCAACCAAACAGAGTAGAGATTTATGAGAAAACAGTAGAAGTTCTGGAGCCAGAAGTCACAAAGCTGATGAATTTTATGTATTTTCAGGTAAGTAGATAGTACTCTCTAACTTAAGTGTTTCTTTTTCTTTGTTGGTTTCATGATTGTTGCTGCTTCCTGCATGTCTCCTCTGTGGGATATATAGTATATACAGCATACCTTTTTTAAAATATCTCTCAGCTAGGAGCATTTTCCTTGAACTTTTGTATGAAAAATTCTGACTTCTGCATTTAGGGATATGGCTCAGTTCTGTTAAAATATGCAAAGGTTTTTGATGTGAAGTGAAACGGGATGTGATTTGTACTCTGTGACATTTTTAAAGCTTCAATTTCTTTCTTATCTACAGAGGAATGCAATTGAGAGATTCTGTGGGGAAGTGAAGCGTTTGTGTCATGCGGAGAGGAGGAAGGACTTTGTGTCTGAAGCCTATCTGATCACACTTGGAAAATTTATCAACATGTTCGCTGTTTTAGATGAACTGAAAAATATGAAGTGCAGTGTGAAGAATGATCATTCAGCCTACAAGCGGTGAGGTGTACTGAAGGCAAAAAAGTGTTAGGTTTAGATTTTGTCTAGGTGGTACCATCTCCCACTGTTAGTTTTACTTTGTGCTAAATAAAAACAGGAGGTGGTGAATAGTATGTACGAGAAGAAAAAGTAGTAACGCAAGGCTTTGTGTCACAGTTTTTCTTGTCTTGGATTGTGATACCTGTCCCAGTTCTGTTAGTTTCCTGTCTTAATATTTGAATGACATGGGATGTGACTGGAACATTTGTCCGATGTGGTTGTCATGTATGCTGATCCTAGGTTGCCACACATGTTTTGTGGTAGCAGGAGTTCATTTTCTTCCATGTGTGCTTGGGGATTTGTTTACTTCACATTGTTTCTCTTCTTTTTCAGTGTGTAATGATTTATTAAGGCATTCCGGCTGCTGTGACATACTATTATTATTGTTTTACATTTAAAATTGTAAACTGCCTTGAACACCTTTAATGTACAGAGATACATATACGTAGATTTTAAGAATAATGTGACCACAAGATGGCGCTAGATTTTTTTTGTGTTCACACACAATATTTTTATGTATATGTATAAAACTCCGTGTGTGTACACACACACACATACATACAGTGGCGCCTCACGTAACAAATTTAATTCATTCTGGAGGCTTGTTTTTTACATGAAACATTCTTTACGTGAAGCGGATTTTCCTATAGGAAATAATGGAAACTCAAGCGATTGGTTCCACAACCCCCAAAATATTCATATAAAAATATTAACTGGATGTAAAAATGATGACAGAACACTGGGATTGAATTCAAAACATGCATTCAATGTGCATGATCTTATGAAATCTACTTAGGCTGCAGTCCTAAAGACACTTTCCTGGGAGTAGGACCCATTTAACACAATGGGGCTTACTTCTGGGTAGACATGGTTAGAAGGTTGCAATCCAAGACACCTTCAAAGTGTCTCCCCACTTTCTCCCTCCATCCTGATCCTCTCTCTCCCCTGCTCCCTTCTGGCTAGCCCTGAGCTGCTTCCCTCTTCTCCACTGTTCTTCTCTCCATCTGCCCAGTGGACACCTGGCCACAGGAGGAACAGCGCAGAAGTGTTGCTTTCACTATGGGCAGGTGCGCAAGGCAGCCCTGAGGCTTTTTAAACAGGCTGCCGGCCAGCGCGTCTGCCCCAACTGCCAACAAATGTGTTCTTTACATGAAGCACTTTCTTTACGTGAAGCAGAATCCTAGAGAAATTTTTGTTTGTTACGTGAAACATACTTTACGTGAGGCGCTCTGTACGTGAGGCGCCACTGTGTGTGTATATATATATATATATAAAAATCACAGTTTCTTGAGAATTTGAAACATAAGAGTTATGAACTCATCTTTCACAAGAATGTTACATTTTTTTTTGGGGGGGGGGGGGAGGTTGGTTATTGTTTGTCCCAGGAAATATGTATAATCAATACAACTATTATTTCTGAGAATGGAACTGAAACTATCCATATGGATTTCCAGTTCTGACACAGCTTTTTGTTTCACTCCACCTCCTTGAGCATGTTTTCAAAAAACATCTGAGATAAATATCACATTGGAGCTAAATAGCACATTGGAAAAGGAATATTACTAGATATTATTGGTTAAGTAATATATTTCAGGGCTGCTAACATCACAGTTCTAAAGCAGTTAAACTAAATAAGGAAACTGTGGGTCTGTCCTATACTGAGTCAAAGACATGTTAAAATAGAAAGATCTTTTTAGAAGCATATTGAAAAACCAGGTCTCAGTGCCTGAACATATAGGGAACAATCCTAACAAACTTTCCACCACTGAGGCAAGGGAACAAAGATCACCTTATCTTGAGGAAGTCATGTCTACCTCCCTGACTATCTCATATGCCCCACCAGCATATCTTTGGGAAGTCGATTAGGATTGTACCCATAAACTCCTAATGTGTTCCAGTTGTTTTCAGAGTCCTTTATTTCTGAGAGCCATAGATTGAAGCTTGAAAATAATACCTGTAAACTTGCCTCCATAAGACTTATTTTAAAGTTCTAACATAAAATCCACTGAAAAAAATGAGTTATTTCCAGCACAAAAAAGGCAAAGCAAATTGACTTTATGTATTCCTTGAATCTTTTCAGGTTGTGCACAGTAGACTATAGTCTCCTCACAGAGGCTACCAAGAGAAAGTCTCACTGAACAATGGGACTTCCATGCAAATTTGCATAGGATGTGAGCAGTCAGAGTGTGATTCTTCTGGGTAATATCTGCATAATCCTGGAAGAGCCAAGTGGTTGATTATGTTGTTAATTACAATGAATAGCATAATCTCAGATTATTTCTTTCCAGAAAAAACTCTATTCTAAGCAGGATTTCCATTGTGGGAAAGACAACCAAGAGGTGTCTGAGAGAAAAGCTCCTTGCGTTCAGAGTCACTGGGCTGTTATTTTGGACTTTGCAAAATATTTTGGATTGAAGAGTCCAGAAAATACAGTTCTGAAAAAGCTCAGTCCTTTGCCAGTAACTGAGAATGATGCAGCCTAGCTAAAGACCACTTGATGAGATAATATATTACTAAGAAATAGTATAAATTATGACTGTCCATAATGGCTGTGGAGGTTTCTTTGTGTTTTTGATTGGCATGGGTTTGGCTTCTCATGTTAAATGAAATTCTTATGTATTTTACAGTCTCTTTTTCCTCTACATTTCTGAATTCAGGACACAATCCTAACATTTAGGCCAGCACTACTGACACATCTCCCCGTTCCTATGGAGAGGCAGGTGTATGTCGGTCCACTGGCCTAACCCCCTTCTTCTGGAGTGGTGCAGAGGTGCCTTATGGCACTTGTGTGACAGCCCATTCCAGTATGGGCCTAACCAGCGGTTATTATTTCACTTTCAGTCTAATAAGCACTATAAAATACATTTTATGGTACTGATACCATAAATTCTTAATACCACAAATCCATATAGTACTCTTCAGTATATTATTTGCATGGTTTTAAAGTGTTACTCACACAAGGTTAGTTAAAATTATCTTATTTCTTACTTGAAATGAGTAGATTTTGCAGATGCAGTGATAGTGATTGGTGACAGTTATTTTTGTTCTTGAGAATTTAACTGTTTTTTTTTCCTGTTTTTCTGAAAGGGCTGCCCAGTTTTTGCGTAAGATGGCTGATCCTCAATCTATTCAAGAATCCCAGAACCTCTCCATGTTTCTTGCAAATCACAACAAGATTACACAAGTATGTTTTAAATTAATTAAACGATACTGCAGTGTTTACAAATGATATAATTGATTAAAATAGTCTAGATTTTTATACAGTTTTTTTGTTGCTTGAACAATGATATAGCATAAACAGATGTTTATGTACTGGGTTTTATAGGTGTTTATGGTCTGTGACATATTGATATTTAAATGTTTTCTTTATTGTCTTATGTAATATTTTAACTGATTTTTGTTCTAGTCTTTGCAGCAACAACTAGAAGTGATTCCTGGCTACGAAGAGCTGCTTGCAGATATTGTGAACTTATGCGTAGATTACTATGAGAACAAAATGTATCTAACACCTAATGAGAAGCACATGCTCCTAAAAGTAAGAAGTATTGCTTACATATTGAGGGGAGGGAAGTCTGCTGGTGAATATTATTTCAGCACCAGGCCTACTTTGTTGAATAATTGCTTTGCTGAATAGGTAATATACTAATTTTGGTTTTCTGTGGATGGCTTTACCCCTCCATAGAAGCCAATATGGATGGCTTTTCATATTAATGTGGATAAATCAGTTTTTATGAAGAGTAGGAGGAATATCCCAAAGAGTCTGTGAGCAATCAGAGCAATTTTATGACTTTCAAATCATGTGAAGGATATAAAAAAGTAAACCTTGGAGTTGGAGTGCTTCATGGAACCAAACTGCTTGGTATCTATTTATTCCTTTGGCTTTTAGTTAAATGAATTTTTAAAATCTGCTGTTATACAAAATTGCTCTTTCTAAGCTACACATTTGTGCAAAGGTAATTTTCAGCTGCATATTTCCTTAATTATAGGTGTACTAGAAAAGTAATTTTATCTGCTTTCAAATCAGAGTACAGTACTTAAAATATATTTTGGTATTTATCCCCCAAATGCATGTAGCTCTATACTTTAGGTAAAATTGACTTGGGGTATTCTAGTTTCTGGAACATACTGTGCCCATTCTTCTTCTAAGCACATATAACAGCTTTCTAAAAATATTAAATAATGTATGCCAAAAAACTAGATTTCTGCTTTCATGACTTCTGGTGCTTGCAGAGTGAGAGGGAGTCATATGTGTTGAATGAATTAAGCTGCAATCCTAAAGACACTTTCCTGGGAGAAAGACCCATTGAACACAAAGGGGCTTACTTTTGAGTAGACATGCTTAGGATTGTGCTCTTAATCCTTTTAGGAAGATGAATTTTGTCATTCACCTGTTTCTATGTATCTCCCTCCCAACTCTTGTTTCAACCAGCCATTTTTAAGCAGTATGCTGCAAATGATCTGCAGATGTGCTGCAGGAATTTGGGAGAGGCCATTGGGGGATGTGATCTTCCCATCCTCAGCATGGTGTGCATTGTCAAATGTAAACAAAAACAAACAACTTGATGGTATTTGGCATTTTTAGTGACTTGCCAGTTTGCCATGAGATTTTGTCTGTGCACTGTCCAGTGAACATTCAAGACAACAGATTTGCGGGAATAAGCCAATTCTATTAACAAAAGTTATAGGAAAGTTGAGAAACAGATGTTGAGACCTGCAGCTCCCATTGCAGGCAAACATCTGTGTTGTAGAGGTTGGATCATCCAGAGACACCAGCATTGCTTCTGGCCCCGAGGGCTATAATCAGTTGACTTAAAGCCTTATCGCTATTCAGACAACACTACTGATCTTTGTCCTCCTGGGCCACAAAGTTCTGACTGTGTTTGTGCTATTGAGCCTTTGGGGTGGTCCCCACAGTGGTCCTTTGGGGTGGTCCCCACAGAGGTCCCCACAGTGGTCCTCAATGGTGGTCCTGGCCATTGACCATCTATGCAGGCCCTCATCTGTGACCAGATGCCCAAACCCCCCAAAGAGGACATGGTCCCCCCCAATTCCTGACATCCAAGCAAAATTCCTGACATGTTTTTAAAAGGTGTAGGACACCAAAAAAATGTCAGACAAATGTAGGACATATTAAAAAGTTAAAAACATTTGTATTGCTTTCCTGTATTTAATTTCACCACTATATTACTTATTGTTAAATTGTAAAACAAAAAAGGCACATGTTTAAGTAATTCAAAACCAAAGCAGCCAACCTTTCTCAGGCCAGCATCTCCTTAGACTTGATTCCAGAACTAAAAATTCACATATTTAAATACCGTAATCGAAAATCCAAGGTTATATGGTTATATGCCATAACCAAAAAACAAAGGAACATGTAGAAAAAAATGTCGAACCAAAATGTAGAACATCCAAGCAAAATGTAGGACATGACAAAATAAAAGCTGAAAACACTCATATGCAGAAAATATTCAAATGTTGCCATGTGGAGCATTTGCTGAGTTCAAGGTGCCACAGGATCGGGACCATTCTCAAAGCCTTGCACTCCTGACCTTCCACACCAGCCCCACTATTAACATAATTTTCAGTACTATGGATTTTCTGTTCTCTTTTCAGGTCATGGGCTTTGGATTGTACCTGATGGATGGAAGCGTCAGTAACATCTATAAGCTGGATGCCAAGAAAAGAATAAATCTGACAAAGATTGACAAATTTTTTAAGGTTGGTTAGAGAATTTTATCTAAAAATGACAGCATTATGATTTAAGGTTTATGTGCATATTAAATTCCTATGGCAGTGGTTCCTTAGGTCCTACAGAGGAGTTGGGAACCAGTTAAATGTTCGCAAGGGTGGGGAGTGCATTGCAACAGTGCTGCAGAGACACCAGCACCATCACTGGCATGGGGCTTTATTCTTATGGGGGAAGCAATATTGGCCTTTTCCAGGGAGACTCACAGCCACTTCTGATCTCCTTTGCATCTTGTTTACAAAGCCCTTTGTAAATTACAAAGCTAGTTCCTGTTTTAGGTTATATGTAAGGGCTTTGTAAACAAGCCAGGGAGGAGATCAGATGGGGCTGTAAGCCTCCAGGACCCTTACGGAGACCAGTGCTCCCCCAGTAAGTAAAAAAGTTTCTTGGGCTCAGCATCTTTGCAGTGTCTCCCAGCACTTTTGCTGCCTTGAGAGCATGGCCACTCCCCTTAAGGGGAAATCCCCTGCTTCTGGTTCCCGGGGTGGGTGGGTGGTTAGGAAACCATTATTCTAAAGGAAAAGCGTCTGGTTTTTATGTATCTGTTCTTTTTTAGAGATTGAATTTCAGCATTCTTGGATGCCAACATAAAATGTATTGTCAAACTTTTTGGGTCCAGGAACCCAAAATATTTTTAGCTGAGAACGTAATAGAATAGTGGTTTTTTTCATCTCTTGTGTTTGAATTGTTTCAAACCGATAGTCTGTTAAGATGTCTTCCAACCTGATAATCTGTTGAGATGACAAGTTCCGTGTGGTTAGTTTTTCCCTTGTGGTTAAGACAGAAATGTTTGGGCGTGTCACATTTTGCTAGCACTAAGTATTTTTGTACTTTTAAATAAGATTCTTCAGCCAGATAAAAGTGCTGTCGCTTTCTGCAAGTTGGTTGTGTGAATGTCACAGGAACCCATGAACATTTGCAAGTGTCCTTACACTCTGTTGCCATCCATGCCAATTTGTGATTTTGTTTCTCTTAATGATATCAAAAACTGGGCTTAAATAGTTTAGAAGCTGTATCATTTCAGTTCAGGAAAGAGGCAATACCAGCATGACTATTCTACTCACCCACAATTCCTTGTCTCTTTTAAAATCTAATTTTTTTTTCAACTTGTGCACTCACGTTCTTCGGCAAAAAAATAATCCATCTTATTTCACTTTTTTTAAAAAAAGATCAAACTGCATCCCCCTCACTTCTATTTTTCATCAGACTATTTTATTTGATTGAGGGTTTGTGAAACTATTGAACAAAGGCAGAAGTGTCCTTGATGCGTACTTTGTTTCCTGTTTGGATAATACCTGAGTGAAGCTGCTGATGGTGGTAGAATCTTAATGAATCTGATGGTGGTAGAAGCTTAATTTTGTTTTGTTCCCTTGACTACAGCAGTTGCAAGTAGTTCCGTTGTTTGGTGACATGCAGATTGAACTGGCAAGATACATTAAGACAAGTGCCCACTATGATGAAAACAAATCTAGGTAAGTGTTGTTTTGTAAACCTATGTATAGTGCTTTGATTTTCTTATTTTCTGGAAGATACGTAAGCAGCAACAAGTGATTTAAAGCAATAGGAGATCTAGAAAACCAGCTGGCATGTGGTGCAATCCTAACCTAGGCTGGCACAACTCATTGGTCTTCCCATTCCAGTGGTAGTGTAGGGAGGTAAGCATATGTCTGTGCACTGGCCTAACCCTCCCCCAGTAGTGGCACATAAGTGCCTTACAATACTTTTGTGACACCCCCCTCTAGTCCAACACGGGACCTGTGCTGGGGCCTAGCTTAGGATTTCAACCTACAATCCATACTACCTCAGTCCTGTGGGAGGTATGCCCCTGCATAATTCCCTTGTTGGCCAGGGGGTGTCACAAAAGTCACATGGAGCATACCATGTTTTACCATTGCTTTTTGAGCCTAAGTAGCTTGCCTTGTCACACAGTGTATTCCTAACCTTCAATAAGGCTGGCACAAGCTCCAGCACAATTCCTTTGCTGGCCTGGGGGTGTCACATAAGTGCCCTGAGGCACTTCTCCACCATTCCTTTGGAGGAGGAGTGTGCTTAAGCCAGTGCACAGACATGAATCGGCCTCTCTACACCAACACAGGAACAGGGAATGGGTGAGTTGTGTTGGCCTAAATGGGTTAGGATTGCACCTCAGTTATCTTCATGTTGCAAGTGCATAGGAAATATGGATTGGACAGAGAGGTGTTTGAGAGCTTGTTGTCATTATATGAATCGTGATTTCATGGTTTTCCCTTCCTGCTTTAGGTGGACCTGCACTTCTACTAGCAGTAGTCCTCAATACAACATCTGTGAACAGATGATCCAAATCAGAGACGACCACATGCGTTTTATTTCAGAGCTGGCTCGTTACAGCAATAGTGAGGTGCGTATTTAGTCTTTGGTTTTGAACAGTTTATATGCAGATCATCTCTTGCATTAGAAGTGCAAGCTTGAAATGTGCCACTGTTTCTTTTGCACACAATTTACACTAGTATGGTGTCAGAAAAACATTTCGCCATATGTATAATGTGTCATGAAAATTCTGAATTTGAGTACTCCAGGTTTCAAACGAATTTTACGCAGGTTTTTTGGAACAATTCGATTTGCTTGAAATAGGTGAAAATTTATCCTTATGAGAAGACCAAAAAAGCAGGAAGTAGTATGTTGTCCATTAAACAGATTTAATTTGATCCTAGGGGCCCAATTTTCTAACCATATGTTCGATTCTCAGAATCAGCCATGTTCTATGTGAAGTTATTAAACATGTACCTTTGCAGAATATTTTCCTCTAACAGTGCAAGTCTGTGCATGACTACATGAGCGTAAAGCCCATTAAATTCAATGGGATTTCTGCCAGGAAAATGTGTACAGTATAGACAGCATCCTACTAACCATAGCTGCTCCTTTTCACCTCTTACTGTTTTTTATTTAAGGACAGGGTTTATAACCAGAGCCAGTTTGAGTACCACTTGAGGGAAAAGTACTGGTTTAACCACTGGCTCACTTCAGATTAAGATCCAATTAGTAGGTGATCACCAGCATGATGATATAACTCCAGGAAAGTAGTTGCCATGCTGCTGAGATCAATGCAAATTGGGCCTCTGCATGTTCAAGAGCTGGAAACCTGAACAATATTTGTTCAGCACAAAAGTAGGTATGTTCCATACAGCTAAAGAAACTGTTTTTTAGTTCTGTGTGTCTTGTGTGTTTGTTAACAGCCATACTTTTATTTCAGGTAGTGACTGGATCAGGTCGTCAAGAAGCTCAGAAAACAGATGCGGAATATCGGAAACTCTTTGATCTTTCTCTCCAAGGTCTTCAACTCCTGTCTCAGTGGAGTGCGCATGTTATGGAAGTGGTATGTGTGAGGAACTAAGAATCTTATGTTGAAGATCAAGAAAAAATTAGTCAAATTTGGTTTTGTGTTGGTTTTGTGGCCATATTGCAATAGTAAATGCCCAACACTCATGGAGTCCTCAATTAAATAGAAGTTCTTAGGCTTGCAAGAGTTAACCCCAAATCCAGAGTAACTACGGGAGCACAGAAGAGACTTTACGTGCACCCATAGTTACTGCACCACCTAGTGAAAACCTAAGGGAAATTCATATTGGAATCCAGAGTAAGTTGTTCTTACACCGGAGCAAGGACTCCCTGTAGTTACTCTGAATTTTGTCTTAAGGCTGCAATCCTAAAGACACTTTCCTGGGAGTAAGACCCATTAAACACAGTGGGGCTTACTTTTGAATAGACATTGTTAGGATTGCACCCTAAGTCACCAGTAACTGAAGATACAGATCTCAGCAGACCTTTGAATATTTTATTTTGAACACTAGGAACAATTATTCTATGGATAAACACCCTGCAAGTTTCAGCCCACTTGCACTTTTATAATCTTTCATTCAAAGGGCTGCAGTTACTCAGTATTAAAGACACTGTGCATGTTAACCTGAAAGTCAGCAGTTCAAGAACAAAGTACTTCAAGAGGAACTGAGCTTCTGTTACTTGTCCAGCTTGAGCCAAACTGAAGTTTGAAAACATATAAATACAATTAAGTAAATAGGTACCACTTTGGTGTGAAGGTAACAGCTTTCCAAGTGTCTGTGGTGTTTATTCATGCTGGCCACATGACTGCGGAGGCATCTTTGGACAATGCTGGTTCTTCAGCCTTGTAATGGGGATGAGCACTGCCCTTAGAGTTGGTAAAGACTAGCAGAACAATCTGCAGGGAACACTTTAATCTTTCATTCAAGATTAAATGAATCTGGTGGATTTTATTTTGGTTTCTTAGTTTGGTTTCTCCTTTTTCTCTGCAGTATTCATGGAAACTAGTGCATCCAACGGACAAGTACTCTAACAAAGACTGCCCAGATAATGCAGAAGAGTATGAAAGAGCAACACGATACAATTACACCAGTGAAGAGAAGTTTGCTCTTGTTGAGGTAAACAAAAATATACTACTCCCCTCCCCATTGTTCCTTCTTAGGATTTGTGTTTAGTTTATTATGCAAAATAATTATTTTTTGCAGGTTATTGCAATGATCAAAGGACTGCAAGTACTGATGGGTAGGATGGAAAGTGTCTTCAACCACGCCATTCGTCATACCATCTATGCTGCTCTCCAGGACTTTGCCCAGGTCACACTTAGAGAACCATTAAGACAAGCTATCAAAAAAAAGAAGAATGTTATTCAAAGGTAGCTGTTGATACTTTTTCATGCCATTCAGTTTTTCATTTTAAAACAGCAATTTTTCATTTAAAATCATTTCCAAGGCTTGATGGCTTCACCGTAAGACTACAGCTGGCAAATAGAAGGAAGTCTTTGGCTGCAATCCAGAGTAACTATGGGACCTTTTATACCTTTTATGGTGTCACCTATGGGAAACCTATGGAAATGCTTAGAGCAATCCAGAGTAAGTGCCTCTTATGTCTTCCTGTAGTTACTCTGGATTGTAGGATGTGTCACCCCTGGCAGCAGTACAATCCTGGGTTTGCATTCCCTAACATTTAAAGAGGCAAAGATAGAACTTCTCAGATTGGGACACTGTGACAACCAGTTTGAAAGATCTCTGGTGTAGTGTCATTAGAAAGCATGTGCCAATATGCTTTTGTTTAAGAATTTATGCTTCATTATGAATTAACATGGTCTTTTTGATCACGGCTAGTGTTCTTCAGGCCATCAGAAAAACTGTATGTGATTGGGAAGGCGGCCGTGAGCCATTTAATGATCCTGCCCTGAGGGGAGAGAAAGATCCAAAAAGTGGATTTGACGTCAAAGTCCCAAGGCGAGCTGTGGGGCCCTCCAGTACTCAGGTAAGTCTCTGTATTAGTTCTGGTATGTGTGTCACTGACTGAAACAGGAATTACGGCAGAACCAACCCATTTAAAAAGATTAGATATATAAATCCTGTGTAAATCTGGATTAGTCAAAAATCTCATAGAGGGTTAATGTCACTTTAATTTTCTACACTGATTTTTTTTTCCCCTTCAGGCTTTTCTTCTGCTGTTTTCACTTTCTATGTGAAAGCCTTTATGTTAAACTGCATCTGACCGATTTAGTTTATATTTCTGATGCAATCAGCTTTAAACTCCTACAATTAAATTTCTCATCTTGTTTTCAATATAAGTTCTAGCTCTCTCTCTCTGTCTCTCTCTCTGGGTTACTCTTTGCCTGTTAATGGCTTCTTGTTACAATGTTCTTTTTATATCTTTGCTTATGGTTTTCTTGTACCAATCTTCTTGTTTTTTGTTTTCTTTACTAATTTTCTTTGTCGGGAGCTATGTCCATGTCAGATAACGTAGGAGGTATCTTTACCATTCAAAGGATAGACCCTGAGCATTTGACTGTGTTGTGCCATATCCCCCAAAACTACTTTGGGTGGGAATGGGGTGAGGGTGAATTCTCTATAAATGATATAGAACTATAGTATTCCTAACAGTGTAGGAAGAGCTGAGAAATAGCATTTTTTATAAGTGTGATTGGTTACTTGATTAATTTCTTTTTCTTGATTTTTTTTTCAGAAAAATTCCAAAAATAGTACACTTCTATATTGTAATAACTGTTACAATTGATCTTTAAAAAAGCACTGTTAAAATATGGCTATGTTACCTGGAAGCATCATCATGTGCAGTACAATCCTAAGCATGATTGCTTAGAATTAAATCCTGGTTGGTTCAGTAGAACTTGCTCCTTATTAAAATAGCTTAGGAATCCTGTATTGAATTTAAATACCACAGTCTGTGGAACCAATTATATATCTTAATCTCGGTAACATTTTGGATTTGGTCTTTTGGAATTACAACCTCTAATGCCTTCTAGCCGACTGTATTTTGGTTTTTGTAGCCAAAATACAAAGCATTTTGTAATAACAGAGAAGGGAAGGGCGATCCTATTCTATGTGTATGGGGGGAAATCTTGTTTGGTTCTTGTATCTTCTTAGATGGCATAACTTTCTGAATTGTGGCCTTGAACCATCATAGGTTTTTCCCTCTTGGAATGCATGATCTATTTCACATCTTTTAACTTTTTTTCTTTCTCTGTTCTGGATCTAATCACATGCATGCTTTTGAGAAATAAGACTTTTCTGTAGAGGTCTTCATATTTTTGTGAGTCAGTGATTTGTAGGATTGTGTACTGTCTGTTAGGGTTACAGCTGATTTAGCAATTTTAGCAATTTTGAGGAATTCATGACATTTTTTAATAAGAATCTTTTGTGACGTGTTTTGCTATGGCTTAAAACAAAATTAAACGTGCCTTCAGAACAAATTTCCAATGAATTTTGCCAATGACTATTATTCCCACACATTTTTTTACTCCCTTTCCTTCAAAGTGGTCAGGGTGATGTATGTGGCTTCTTCCCTTCTTGTGGCTTCACAAAACTCTGAAAGTAAATTGGGCTGAGAAATAGGGACTGGCCCAAGGTCATCCAGCAAGTTTCATGGCTGAGTGAGAATTTGAACTTGGTACCTAGATCTTCCAAGACCACTATGCCATCCTTGATGTTACATGATTATAAAAGAATTTGAGAAAAGGGTTTCTATAACTCAGTGATATTCAGGAATGTCAGCCTGGGACCTCCTTTCAAACTTAAAAATCTGTCTAGGACCCTTTGTCAAACTTACTGGGATGCTCCTCCATGTCTACTCGGAAATAAGTCCCATTGTGTTCAATGACACTTAATCCCAAGAAAGCTCAGTGCCAGATTCCAAGATGGTGGATCCCACCATCCTTCCTGATCCAAGGTCATGACTCTCCAAGGGGGTCCTGACCACGTCTTTGAATACCACTGCTATACCTTTTAACAGAAAAGTGCAGTGTTCTGAGCTATAATAGAATAAGTAACAAAAATAGACTCATCATCCTTAGATATGGGTCAGGTTATCTCTGCATTCTTCACTACTTTGCTTGTCCTCTCTTAACAAACTAATATATATATTCCTGTGGTTTTGTGGTCTCCTTTTCTTATTTACCCTAGTGTTTTTAATTAACGAATTCTTTCTTCCCCTTGCCTCTTCCTTCTCCATTGGTTTTTAGCTCTACATGGTTCGCACTATGACAGAGTCCTTAAACTCTGCTGAGCTGTTGAAGCAGCTCAAATCTCTGGGAATGGAAAAGTTATTGCATGTGATAAACAAGTTTCTGAGGCAGTCCTACATCTATCCCAGTCTTTTAAACTTTGGTGGTAAGGCATTACTTATTATTTTTAACTAATGCGGTGACAAACTGTTCCACTGCAAATTGTGTTACTTTTATTTTTTCCCGTCTTCCTCAGGATAACACCTCTTAAACTTTCTTATCAGGTATCAATTTGAAGTGGAGCAGTCTTTTTTTTTTAGGCAGTGTGTTACAGTGATGCTGAACTAATGTACCATGTGTGTTTTTCCCCTATCACAAATGTTTTGTTTAATGACGCAGCTTTACATGGTGAGAACCATGTTAGAGTCCCTCATTGCTGACAAAAGTGGTTCCAAGAAAACCTTGAGAAGTAGCCTTGAGGGTCCCACCATATTGGACATAGAAAAGTTCCACCGAGAGTCTTTCTTCTACACTCACTTGATAAATTTCAGTGGTAAGATATGTAGATGATCAGTGTCCAGCTTCAGCATGTCCTAACACCTCTAACATGACCTGGGAAAATGTTTCCGATTTTGTGTAGCTTACTGGATTAATAATGTTGGCCTGTTCAGGACACAGCAGCCTGTAGTTTGGCTGGCTGCTGTTATAAACAGGATGCTGGACTGCATGAACTCTGGTCTAATCCAGCAAGGCTGATATTCTTAATGCGTTCCAGCATTGACAAGTAAGGATGGGAATTACTTGTTTAAGATGTTTCATATATTTTTCCAGTTTGTATAAGGTTTCTTCTTTCATTTAAATTTTTTTGGTTTGATAAGAGACCCAGATATTGAGACTGTTAAAATGGTAAAACATCTGCTGAACAGATTGAAATCAGGTCCCTTGCCTTGGGGCGGGGGGGGGGGGGGCGTTTAAATATTTTCTCTGTTTGGCCTGCATTCTGTCTTTTGGTGGCTGTAATCGGAAGCATTATATTCTAGTGGATTCACCTTTCAATGTGTATCTAGTCTTACCATGCCACTTTGTGTTGTCTTCCCAACTCGCATTGTTAGTCTCTCTGTTCTGGATGGGAGAGAGACTGTTCGTGCTCTAGTGCTTTTCAGTCACAGTGCACAGTGCTTTTCAGTCCACTGGCACTATTTTCCTTGTTTTTGTTTCTCTGCTGCTAGCGACCTAATAATAGTGATTCCCAAACCATGAACTGAGACCCAACTGTGTCTTATGACTAGGTGTATAATTGACTGCCATCAACAGCACTGAGCTGGGCAATTATCTATATTCCCCACTATTAGTTGTATTAATGACTCCATTTTCTTTGCACAGTTGATGGGTCACTGTACTCAGCCTTCGTAAGTGTTTCAAGTTTTAAAGCTGAAAGTTCTACATTTGTTCTGGACCAGATTTCTCATTGAGAGGCTCAGTGCATTATATGCCTCAAAATCCTGCTTAGGTACCATCTGTAAAACTGAAAAGGAGGATCTTCGACAGGCTAGAAAATGTTTTTGATGGTTCACTTGATAGAAAGGTTTGGGGACCACTACACTACCCTACTAAAAATATTCTGCTAAGCCAGAAGGAATCCTTAGCATCCGTGATAGCTCTTTAGAGCATTCTATTTGCTTTCTCGCCTTCTCCATGCGTGCTATATAATTGTGTTTTGTGTGCTAGTTATTCATGCACACATACTCTGTTCCCTAAAGTGTGACCTTCTTAGCTCAAACTGGAAGAACAATCTGTGTGTGCATTACTAAAGCAAAAGCTGGCATTTCTTCCTGCAGCAGTGTTTTTAGTAAAATTCTGTGTGTTTTTGTGAGCGTATTTTTTATTCATCATGTAAGAACTTCCCCGGGCTCTGAATTTAAGCATTAGTGTCTTCTGCTCCTTCATCACTATAGTCATACCTCTCATACCTTCATTTGGTTCTGTTGCTTTATGCTGTTAGAATAGCTATTATTTTGCCTATTAAAATGGTTCCTTTTAAAAAGAAAATTAATACAGTAACATTTTTTTTTCTGCAATAAGAAACTCTGCAACAATGTTGTGACTTGTCCCAGCTGTGGTTTAGAGAGTTCTTTTTGGAATTGACTATGGGCAGAAGAATCCAGTTCCCCATTGAGATGTCTATGCCATGGATCCTGACTGACCACATCTTGGAGACCAAAGAAGCATCAATGATGGAGTAAGATTAATATAGTTTAATAGTAGGCAGAGAAAAATCTTGTTGAAAACAAGGTTAAATGCTTGAACAGGCACTCTGGGGTTGTAGAATCTGCATTACTAAAGAGGGAGGAGACTAATGCCTATATCCTAAAGTGAAATTAAGCCCTTTGCTCCGGAGCAGTTAAGATGACTTTCCATAAGATAACACTAGAGGGTGACATAACTGTTGGACCTGTAATTGCTATGGCTTTGGCCCTAAATAAAAAGTCAATTTATCGGGAAGTAAAAAAAGAGTGGGGAATACTCAGTAAAGATGAACAGAATGGTTCCCTTAGGTTTACCAGACATGTGTCCAAAGCTCCTCCTAGACATGTCCAAGCTCTTTTCCATCTTGGTTGTTTCTGAGTAGTCATGTACTGGAGGAGGTGAACAGTTTTTCGTTATACAAGACCATGCCTGGTGTCAAGGATTTCTTGTCAGCCTTTTCCTTAGATACTTTTCAGAACTTATCTCAAACTTTCTTGACTCTGAATCAAGGATGAATATAGTTTGAGTTTCACTAGGTGATTTCCTTTTCTTAAGATTGGGCTTTCTTTATTTTTCTACCCTTTTCCCATGTCTACTCCTTGGAAATCTTAGAAGGTTTCAAGAGCTCTCAGTATTGGTCCTCAGGAGAGTGCATAATTAGTAAAGTGTTAATGTGACCTGTAGTGTAGCAAGCAAATACACTCCTAGCAGAATCATCTATTCAACCTTTCTGCCACAGAAATTTCTATAGATCTTGGTTTGTCTTTTGTAATTCAGCTAACACAAGTATATTTAACGTTGGATACTCCCTGCCCTTTCTCATTTGTTTTCGCAGTCATTGGAATGGGAGTCTGATGGAGTATGAGGATTGTGTTTCTTTCTAGCATTAGTAATTTTTGAAGTGGTGATCCAGTTTTATATTTGCATCATTTTAAATTATGGCAAGTTAAAAAGAAAGTTTTTAGTTACAAAACATTGTGTATCAGAGTGACGTATGTTTTATGCATATGATGCAAATGTATCTTCTTTTGTTTAGATATGTTCTATATTCTTTGGACCTTTATAATGATAGTGCTCATTATGCACTTACCAAATTCAAGAAGCAATTCCTCTATGATGAAATTGAGGCAGAGGTAAGACTGTCTTATTTGTTCTAAACTTGTTTAGCGGCTGCACATAAAATATTAATTCAGGTGTGGATGACCCAAGAGAATGACCTATTAATGCAACTTGGCACTTTTCTTAGGTTCATGTCAGCCAAATGGCAGTTGGTGTGCATCAATGAGAAATTGTAGATTTAACACCATAGACATTCAAATCATCCCTAGCTTACTAGAACAAAATTTCCTGTGATGTGGTGCAGCCCTAAATGGCGTTGCTAAGTTTCTGGGCACGTTTCAAAAGAGAATTGTATTTGAAAATATTCTGTATTGAAATGAACATTTCATATATTTTCTCCAGGTCAACTTGTGTTTTGATCAATTTGTGTACAAGCTGGCAGACCAGATATTTGCTTACTACAAGGTTATGGCAGGAAGGTAAGTATGTATACCCATTAAAATATTTTCCAAGCTTGATTTTGAAAACCTTGTGTTTATGTGCATGCACACATTCCCCCAACATTATGTTTGGTGTATTGTTTTCCCTTTTAAATAGCTTGCTTCTGGATAAGAGGTTGCGATCGGAGTGCAAAAATCAGGGAGCAACAATTCCATTGTTAACATCCAACCGGTATGAGACACTGCTAAAGCAGAGACATGTCCAGGTTAGTGACACCCTTTGGAGGTATTGTACAACCTGCTTTAATCTTTTTAATCTACCTCTGTTTCATAGTGCGTGAAGTCAAAAGGGATAATTTGTTCAAAAGTGCCCCTATTAAAACTAAATCTATAGTGCATTCTTATACATACAGAGAACCTCAGATTATCTAGAATTGTGTTTTTTTAATACCTTGTAAGATTTCCAGTTAAATACATTTGTGCTTTGCATATGACTGCATTTTTTATATGTAGCTTTTAGATTTGGTGTATATTATGTACCTATATATATATATCACACCTCTGATTTTTTTTGGTCATTTCTATTACTTCAGCTTCTTGGTCGGTCTATAGATCTGAACCGCTTGATCACTCAGAGGATTTCAGCAGCTGTGTACAAGTCAATGGAACTGGCAATTGGCCGCTTTGAGAGTGAAGATTTGACCTCTATTGTTGTAAGTATTAACAGTACTCAGAAACTGGCTGAAGTTCTCAAGCTCACCATCTGGGTTTGTGTGTTCTGTTTCCAGAACCACCACAGGCTAGGAGTGTGCTGTCTGTCTTTCTTCCTGGTCCATTTCCTGGGCTATTCTTTCAGACCTTGGATCTCATAGCCAGTCACATCTGATTCTAGGTTTCCTTTATTTTCAGCCTTCCTGTCTTCTTTTTTGTGCCTCTTCTTTCTTATTTTCTTCATTTTCTACATCTCCTCAAACTAAACTCATTTTCTGATTTACCCTGAATGTTAGCAGCTCTGTCCCATAATTCAGCTCCATTTAGAGAGCCCTGAGTGCAGTTGCAGGGAGAGAAGTTCATTGGAACCTTAAATCGGATATTCTATGTGGTATGAAGAACATGGTTTGTTGGGGTTATCGTATTAAAGGCATCAGACATTGTTGAACATTAATCAGATTATTCAAATTAGGTGCAACACACGTATCAAAAATTTAAATATCAGAGCCATCACTTCCTACTGATTTTACTAGTATAAATGTAAAATATGATTGAGCTGTAGCATAGTAAACATTCTCCTGAATTTCAATTTTTGTATCAAAAAGGAATTCATATTTGTTAGGAATAAGCTGGCCTTTTAAATGCCCCTTTTCAAAAAATGCTCCTGGCTGCTCTTCACTTAAAAACTTAGTAGAGCATATATGTTTATTTCAGACTTGCTGTTTCTGTAACTAGATTCTCATTATTTTTTAACTATCTTCCTCCCTCTGCCCCTTCTTTTCTTAAATATTGTTTTCAGGAATTGGATGGGTTGGTAGAAATTAACAAGATGACACACAAACTCCTGAGCAGATTCATGACTTTGGATAGTTTTGACGCCATGTTCAGGGAAGCCAACCATAATGTATCCGCTCCTTATGGAAGAATCACGCTTCATGTCTTTTGGGAGCTCAACTATGATTTTCTTCCAAATTACTGTTACAATGGGTCCACTAATAGGTTAGTATGGCAGCCAATTTTCTCTCTCTTAATTTTTCCATTATTTCCGTTGTCTCATGTTCATATTTTGACAGCATTCTTAAAAACTTAAAATTTTTAAATGATTAAAAGCAACAGTTCATTTGAACATATTTTTCTCCTTTCAACTCTCCCAACGTACAACACATTTATTTATGACACAGCACTAGCTACGCCAATGCTTTTGCATATTCCTGGTAATGGTAGACCAGAGAGAAAAGCCTCTACAGATTATTTTAATGAACAACCAGGTTTTTATAAGAGTTGATGCCATTGTGGTATCCAAATATATGCCATTGTTTCATTATTTGTCCAGGAAGCGTAGGCTAGAAGCCCTCAGCTGCACTGAGAAACTGAGAATACAGTACAAAGCATTGTCAATGCTTTATATTATACCACCACATTCGGTACAGGGTTAAAAGCTTTATTAAATTTATTAAATTTCGTTAAGGTGATGCTTATTTGTTAAGTTTTTATCCTAAACTCTTAGGGCTGTGGGTGGCACAAGTGGCCAAGACTCTGTGCCTGTTAACCAGCAGGCCAGGGTTTGAAACCCGGTTCGGCCCCACAAGACAGGGTGAGCTCCTGTCCTTAGCCCAGCTCTGTGACACCAGCTGGATCCAATTGTACTGGCTCTGCCTTTCCATTGGACTAATTCAGTGGCGTGGAGAGGGGGGATTTGCTGCTTGGGTAACAGCCTATCCTCCATAACATCCAACCCAGGCTTTTGTGCTTTGCATGCAGCGTATGCAGCACAGAGCACGATACCATAGTCTCTCAAGACTGACGGAGGCCTGCTTTTTTTCTGCTTGGCACTGGACTGCTTGAAAGTGAAATGAATACTTCCATACCTATATTATGTTTATCAATTATGTTTTTCCCCAGTACTGGCACTGCTAATGGTGTTCTGTAATCTACTTAGTCCTGACTGCTTAGTGCTGTGCTGATGAAAATGGATAAATGGCTAGGACAGACATTATCTAAAGATTAAAAAGTAATGGGAACTGATTATCTAGAAGCATGCCAAAATCTACAGTTTAGTGGATAGTGTGCTGCAGCAGATTTAGCAAAATAATTCTGTTTATCAAGAATGAGGGAATACATCCTATTAAAGGTAAAACCACAGAACTAATTTTTGTTTTTCTAACACTTTTTGAGGACAATTCATTTGTTTGAATTAAATATATTTCTGAAATTAATTAAAATAATTCAATGAATATTGATGCATTCTAAGCAGGCCGGAAAATGTTCTAAAATTTTCTTGTGTAAACACGTTATAACAAAAGCATCTTCTCAATGAAGGAAAACTATGGTGTTCTTATATTAATTGTGGAGTACAGTGGTGCCTCACATAAAGAGCTTAATTCATTGCAGAGACATGCTCTTTAAGTGAAACGCTCTCTAAGTGAAGTGGATTTCCCCATAGGAAATAATGGAAACTCAGAGAATTGGTTCCACAGCCCAAAAAATATTCATATAAAAATATTAACTGGATGTAAAAAATGATGACAAAACACTGTAATTGAGTTCAAAACATGCATTCAGTGTGCATTATCTTACAAAGTCTGCTTAGGCTGCAATCCTAAAGACACTTTCCTGGGAGTAAGTTCCATTGAACACATTGGGGCTTACTTCTGGGTAGACATGGTTAGGAGGCTGCAATCAAAGACACTTTTCTGGGAGGCTTACCTGGGCTGCTGCTGGAGGTTCAAGGTGGCCGGTGGGGTCCCTTGGGGGCAGTTAGGGGCAGCTGCCTCTGGCACCCCCAGGCAACTAACACCCCCAGTTAGAGGCAGCACCGCTGGCCAGTAGCCCTTTTATACAGCCTCCATGCAGAGCGCCAGGGCTGCGCAAATGCTAATTAAGTGAAGTGGAACTTGTTATGTGAAGCAGGATTTCTTGGAAATTTAGACTTGTTATGTGAAACGCTTGTTATGTGAGGCACTTATTATGAGAGGTACCACTGTATACTGATTCTGTGATGGTGTCTAGAAATGCCTACCGTCTTTTCACTTTGTTTCGTACCATTTCAGCACAGCAAATTCACATTATAGATATGCATGTTAATTTATTCTTTCTTAAAGTAGTATAGATGCACTACTTAAAGTGATTGCACAAATGCTTACTGTTGTGGTGTTATTTTGATTCATATAGGTTTGTTCGAACAGTGCTGCCCTTTTCCCAAGAATTCCAGAGAGATAAGCAACCTAATGCACAGCCCCAATATCTTCATGGATCAAAGGTTAACAATTTTTTTACATTTCTTTTTCATATGTAATAGACATTTGAAAGATTGCATTGCACCACTTTTGAATTATTAAATTGTGCATTATTTCTTTAACATCTTCTACCTTCAAGGGCCTTGTGCTTTATAAATGCATTAGACATGTTTGAAAGTGGTATTTACCTTGCTCTGAAGCTCATTATGGCTGCAATCCTAAAGGCACTTTCCTGAGAGTAAGACCCATTGAACACAGTGGTGCTTATTTTTGAGTAGACATGGTTAGGATTGTTCTGTATGTTTAATTAGGCTGCAAACTGACCTTACTATACACCTCTAGCAATAGTCTTCAAAGGGAGATTTAAATATAAGAGGAAATCTTCACACAGAGAGAAATTGGCTTATGTTTGTAATTGCCAAACAATAGTTTGATGATTGTAAATTGTTTTGGGTTCATGTCTCTCCTCTTCCTGTTCCTTCATCTGCTTGTGTGCTCCAGTTTCTTCCGTCCTTTTAAGCAAACCACAGTTTGCATCCAAACAATAACAGGAAACCATGGTTTTAACTGCAGTAATACAGTATAGGAGGCAGGACTGAACAGAAGGAATCCCAGAATCTGCTCACGAAGAGTGGCATCATGAGGAAGGGTTGTGGAAGTGTAGATGAACTCAGAGGAGGGTGACACCACTACTGGCGAAAATTTTTAAAATCTTGGTACTTTTGAATAATGTCATTATATTATATATAATTTGATTTGTACTATCAAATGTTATTAAAAAACCAATGGGCAGGGCAATGATGTATCACCATTGCCCCACTGCACTGCCTGGGGTACTTCATGGGGGTGACTACTGATTTCCTGCACCAAATGATACAAACCCTAATGATATCACTGTCCATGAATGCCGTCAGGACTAAGAATTAAGATTTTGGGTTTTTGTTTAAGATTTTCGTTCCAAATTTCTTCAGTGTCTAAGGGCTTCAGATCTGAAGAGGGGGCATCCAGTAGAAGGGCTGGAGAGGTGGGATCTGAGGAGGAAAGCATCCAGGCTAGAGGGAAACTCTTCTGCTGAAATCTCCACAGTGGACAGAAACAGGAAGGCTCCCAGGGAAGAATTAAAAGGGACCAAAATAATCAGGTTATGTTAGGGTTTTGTTTGTTTTTATCCTGTTCGTCCCCATCTAGAAGATGGGAGCTCTAAGAGCCCTCTTTGCAGGTTAGGCCAAATAGGAATATGGCCTGGTCTAGTTTCAGCTAGCAGAACCAGCCCTATTTAGGAATATTTATTGATTGCAACCCAATCCTGAATAAATTGTGTTTTTCCTCACTTGTAAATAAAACCTTTTTGTTCAAAACCTCTGTTATGGATCAGTGGATTGATCCGTCTTCCCTCTCTGAAGGTATTCCTGGCAAAGTGAGAGCATTTTTATAATCTTGCATAGCCTTAATGGGGATGAGTTTTTTTTGCTAAGGAACCCCCCTGGAAACCAATCTCTTAAGTGGTGGCTTAAGATTTAAGAGACCAGTTCAGGTCCCACCAAGCTACAGGGTAACCTGATTAGAAGAGTGGGGGATGGGAAGGGAGTGAGTCTTTTTCCCCCTTCCATGACACCGTCATTGGATCAGTATCTGATCCTGTAATCTGCCTAGGGTCTTTGTTCACCCTTGAATTGCCATGTTTTGTTCATGGTGCTACCCACTCTCAGTTGTTACCTTCTACTTAATCCTATCCACCCTGCTTAATTGGAGTTGGAACAGTTGTTCTGCCAGTTCTGTATCCTTTCTGCCTCTCTCCATCTTTCTCTGCTGAAAAAAGCATTGTTTTTTTCTGCAAGCACATCTGTGATTTTACATTTTATTAGTGTTTACTGTTTGCTTTGCTTCCCCTATGTACTGTTGCAGTCATGTGAAATACAGCGTGTTTTAGCACACATCATGTTTTATTATTATTTTAGCATTGAAATGGTTTTAGTAATTTTAGTTGTGGTGTATGCTCAGTTCTTTGTGTGAACCTGATTTTGTTCTGATGTAGTCTCCAGGAAAGTGCTAAATCCTAAAATTCTATATTAGTATGTAAAAGGCAAATGAAATTAGCCTGAAAATTTTAAAAAAGGAAAACCATGCTAATATATTAATGTTTGGGCCCAGCATTAACACTTGTACTGAGATTCAAGTTGTGAATTCATTTTATTTGAAACATGTTGTGTAAAACATTTTATTTATATATCTGTGAGACGTAAGCAAAAACAACAGGCTTAAAGAAAGGACCTTGATATATCTGAACTATAACTGATCAATGCTATTTTTTGGCCGATACGACAACATTAGCTTTAATTTTGTCCTTTTGTATGTGACTGTCTCTGCAATCCAGAGTACCTACGGGAGCACGTAAGAGACATTACATGCACCCGTAGTTACAGCACCACCTAGTGAAAACCTATGGGAAATTCATATTGCAATCCAGAGTAAATTGTTCTTACACCGGAGCAAGGACTTCCCGTAGTTACTCTGGATTGCACCCTTGGACTATTACCTAAAATAATTATCTCTCGGAAGCTAATGAAACTAGCTGTGTGTATTCCGTTGTGTGTATTCAGTGAATGAATGACCCTCGAACAGCTTTGCCTTTATTTTGTACACTCTTTTGTGGCCCCTAAGTTAAGTAATGTAATACAGTATTTATGGCCTATTAAATAACCCACATATAATTCTACTTGATGGATTAAAATTCAGTTAAAACTGGAATATGTGACAGATTATTTGTAACCCATTGCGTAAACTGAAAAAGAGTGAAATTTACCCATTTGGATAGTGTGATGCTCAGTTGCCACAGCAATCCAGAATAGCAGCTAGGTAACTGAACTTCAGGAAAAGCAGCTGGAAATTACAGCAATTACAGTAATAACGAGGTTAGCAGCTGTACATGCTACGTTTTAGCCACACAAATATACAATACATTGAACTACATTGAACTCTTAATGGTATTTCACACACTTTTAATAATACATTTATAGTATCATAATATAACTGGCAGTTCCAAATACTATGGCTGCAATCCTAAAAACACTTTCCTGGGAGTGGACCCCATTGAATACAATAGGACTTACTTCTGAGAATTGCACTGTATAACTTTACTAAATCTATTAATAGCTATATAGTTGAGAGAAAAATGCTGCTTACATGGATTTAGAAAAGAGAAAATGGCAAATATTTGAAACAGAATTAACCCTCTTTTTACTCTTTCCCACTTCTATTATCTGTTACACTTATTAGTTTGTATATACAGTATAAAAGTTCTGAAGATTACTGCAGATTTACCGTATAATATGGAAAATAAATTTTTCCTTTTGTTAGTTTTTTTCTTTAGTTTGCTCGTTTACATAATTGGTTCTAATTTATTTTATCTGACCAAGATCCAAAAAAATGCACAACTTCTCCTATGTTTCTAGGGGACTGCTGGATTCATGCTCTCCGTGGTACATGGTAAACCACTTTGAGACCATGAAGCTTTTCAAAGATAATTTTTGATTTGGTGTGCTACTGTTCCAAGAAACAAATTAAAAAAATTCCACAGAACATGTATGATCAGTCATGCTATAGTAGCTCTCTGAATCCCAGCCATTCATCTTCTCCCCATCCCATGCCATATTATCTTAAAATAATTCAAGGAATCTATTGGATCTATCCCTTATACATTTTCCCTAGCAGAATGCAGATGTGATGGTTTACCTTTATCATACTAATAGAAGTTTTGATTTAGGAATATGATCAGGTCCAATAAAACTTCTTTTCGACAATTCTCAATATATATAATGTTGTGCACAGTAAAACATGTACACTGGCAAATGTGCCCTAGTTAAGGACATTTAACTGGTGGCTGAGTGACATACAGACATAGGCACAAAATCCTGGCTTTTGGAACTCAGCATGGTGAGTTTCTTATCAGATGTTAATGGATTTGCGATGATAGTGGCCAGTTGGACACAATCTGCATTTCTATTCCCAACTCCTTGGGCAGGCGGGACTTGCTTGTTGAACTCTTCTGAACAGCATGATTCATTTTTTGTCCATGAATCTCTCTTGATTTCTGGCGTAATGCTTTGTCTCTCTGAATCATCTCTTCTCTTGCGCCACCATAATCGCAGGCAACCATAGACCAGGAGACAGACAATGAGGAGGGGCAAAACAATACTGGTTAGCCAAATGCCCACTGCCAGCTCTTTCTTTTTGTTCCTTGTGGCTGCAGGGTCTTGTTCTGGGGTGTTAAAAACCCTGCATTGATCACTGGTTGGGTTAGCTGACTGGCATGTTACACACAGAATATAAGTAGTTAATGGAATCAAGTTCTCAATGACAAAGGAAGAACGGCTAGCTGGTACTCGCTCCTCTTTCTGAAAATATTTTCTGGTATATCCTGAGAGTGTTTTGTCCCAGTTGGGGTTATACATAATGCTGTAAAAACTGTCTACACAGCTTGCCATTTTGGGCCAGATTACCAGAGCTGTGCTGCCTGTGACATTTTGTACAGTTACTCCCATTTTTATATTTCCTTTTGAATATTTCACTTCAGTGTATAGCAATGGCTTTGATGGTACAAGAGACAGAGACGTTTCTCAACAACTGGATCTTGGAGGATTGCAAGCACTGATTCTGAAATTTAAGGGGAAAAAAATTAACTATTTGCAAACATTGCTCATATTTCTGAATTAAGAAATTACTGTTCAGGCAGCGTAGCCTGCAATCCTAAAGACACTTTCCTGGGAGTAAGACCCAATGAACACAATGGGGCTTACTTTTGAGTAGACACGATTAGGATTGTGCTCGTAGTATGTAGCATAGGACTGCTTCAAGTGATAAAAAGGCAATTTAGGGCGCAATCCTGAGTAACTATGGGGAGTCCTTGCTCCGGTGTAAGAACAATTTGCTCTGGATTGCAATATGAATTTTCCATAGGTTTTCACTAGGTGGTGCAGTAACTATGGGTACACGTAATGCCTCTTATGTGCTCCCGTAGTTACTGTGGATTGTAGGGCAAGTGACACAAGCATTTGTTCTTCACTTTTACTGATGGTTGTTCTGAGTATCTAATCTAACCCTGTATTCAAAGAGGCTAAACCAAATTCCACAGACCTATGGGCATTTTTGCTCTAAATTGTTGTAAACAAACAATAATGAAAAGTCTTCTTAGACTGACCATTGATTTAAACACATCAAAAGAACAGGTATACATTATCATTGGAGAAATATAAACACAAACAGAAGCAGTTTTATATTATATTTTTTCTCTCCAGATAGTAATTTTTCTCTCTCTCTCCAGATATTAATGTCACCAGGTCCAGATATTACTAGATTGTTCATTCCTTTAATCCTTCAAATGTGTTTACTGCTTGATTACATATGCCTTCGTTCCCCCAGTCTCACATTTTCCAATACATATTAATCATTCTATGCATTTTAGTTTTGAAAAGTTTGCGGAGGAGAGAAATACCATGTGACATTTAAAAAAATCCATACTCACCATCAGTTTCTCAAAGCAGAAATCCCGTTTTCATCAAATATTTGAGTGGTAATAATTGCTAGATTTCCAGTGCCTTTACTTGAGTAAGTGGATTTCTTCATGATTTGTATTTGGAAATTTCTTTCTCCACAGGTTGTCTGGATCAAATCCACATTATTTTGTCACTTGTTCTCTTCCACAGGAATGCTGGCAATAAGACCTCCTTGTTATTTTCTGCCTAAATTCATGCGCAATAACATACTCTTCTTGTCTTAAGTGTTTTGTTACCTAGGTTTTTGAGTAGGTTTTCAGAGTATGAAAAGCCAGCCTTCACTTCTCTTTGCTTGCTTCCTCCTAATAGATGCACTGCTGATGTGTTCTAATTGGATTCTGTTCTTGCATATTTGGGTTTGCTGGCCGCTGATTTGAGGGAATAATGCTCTGTGCTTCAGTGACATCATTAATAAACTCCTTTCAGTAAGGAGGGGTTGAAACAGCTTTAGAAGCTGCTTTTTCTTGATTACCTTCTATCGGGATGTTGTTGATTCTTCTTCTTGTGGACACTTTCATCTCTTTATATTACATTGTTAACACCGTTGCACCAATAGTCTCATTCTGCACTAAGTGTCAAAAATACTTTTTTGGGGGAGTGTGTAAAATTCTGGATTTTATTTTCTAAATTGTTTAGCATTATTTCTAAACTCTTCAATGCTAATGGATGAAAATTTTCCTTCTAGTGAACATAAGTATTGCACCTCTGTATGTTTTCCTGCTGCTTTTCCCCCCAGCATTAGAACATGCCCAAAACCTTGTGTGCTATTTACAATATTAAAAAGGAAAATACTCAAAGTACAGATAGCTTATATGACATTGAAATGTCATTCGAAGACAGAACAATGACATATACCCCCAAATCCAGAGTAACTATGGGAGCACTTAAGAGACTCTACATGCACCTGTAATTACTGTACCACCTAGTGAAAATCTATGGGAAATTCATACTGGAATCCAGAGTAAGTTGCTCTTACACTGGAGCAAGGACTCCCCATATTTACTCTGGATTTTGCCCTTAATGTCATGTAACAGCTAGGTTAGAAATGAAAAAAGAAGGAAAAATTATTTAGGTTGACCATATAAACAAATGTTACCGATTGCTGTCCATAATCCATTCATTTACAATTTGCTATTTCAGTCAATCTATTAACAGGATTCATTAATTTCATTTGAAATGTAGTACTTTTGTGCATGGATTCAGATAATCTACCAAACATCTGTTGCGGTTGTTTCCAGTTCATAGAAGAAAAAAAATAGTATGAATTATTCCTAAAAATAATTATATTTTGTAATTGTTTCCGGAAGTATCCTATTTACTCGACTCTAATGCTCACCTTTCTCACCCTAATTTAGTCTCCAAAATCAAGGCGCACATTAGATTAGATGGCATATTAGATTTGAGTAAATAAAGGTATTTTATAAGTATGGGTCAGTATTTAAACAGTTTACTACATTGTAATTAAAATGTAACTTAAACCCACTGTTGTAATTAGGTAGTGTAATTAGGTAAAAAAATAACATAAACCACTGAAATTTTATTATCACCATATAACTCATTATTATATGCAGTAAAATTATATTTTTGTACCTTCTGTGCAGCTGTGCATTACAATCGTCAGTAAGCATTTTTAAAATCTCAAACCTAAAATAGGGGTGCAGATTAGATTTGAGTAAATTGAGTAATTTCAAAGGATATAAATATCTTGTTTAGATAATTATCTGCCACTATACTGTGGCAGCCTGCAGAACATAATGTACAACTTACAGCTACAACTATAAGAATTTCGTAGGACTTGATTATGTGCACAATACATTTGGTTTTGTCAGTAAGCTAGTTAATTTATTTACAATCCAAGATCAAACAGCATAAACATCAAATACAAAAGCATATCATGACATGTAGTCAATAGTATACATAAAATCAGCAACTGTAAAATGTGGCCATTACAATAAGTCCCAAGTCATTTAAAGTTTATAGTTAGTCTCCTTTGTTATCAAAACTTTACGAATTTTCATTGCAACCGCTAAAAAGCTAGCACAAGATTTAGACAAAAAGTCATTTGTACCAGCTAATAACCATCTGACTAGTTCGCTGTCCCCTGAAGGGTGAAAAGACCGAATTAAAGGTCAAATAATGTTTTCACAAATACCACTGTAAAACTGGCAAGGCAATAAAACATGGTCCATATATTCAATTTCCCCAGTACCACAGGGACAGAGTCTATCGGATATTGGAATTCCTTTGAATTTGCCCTCAAGGATCACTGAGGGAAGTAAGCCCCATCTGGCCAGAAAAAAGGCTCTTCTATGGGAAGGGATCTCTAGAATAGTTAGAAAAGCTGAGTATTTGATTAAATATTTACTATCGTCCGAGGCAATAAAATTTGATATTTTATATCATATATTTTATATCATTTCGATATCATAAATCCTCTGTTTGACAATTTTTTTTTGCTTGATCCATTCTTAGAGATGCAAAGAATTCAGGGGCAAATCCCAAATGGCCTAATTTGAAAAGAATCAACTTTAGCCAGGAAGATTGAAAGTTATCACTCAGAACTAACGGGGCAAGACCCTCTCTTATATGTTGGAGTTTTATCCAATGGAAAATAGAATGAAGAAGTATAACAGCTTCCACTTTTAATTAGTCCAGATTCCAAGCGTAAGCTTCTATTTGAAGCATAGCTTCCCACCTGGAAAGCAGAGCGCAAAAATTTAGATTGTACACTGTAAGCAAAAATGCTGAGGAAAAAAAGAAACAATTGTTTCAGCTATGATTACTTTATTACTTTGAACAAGGGTGATTCTCTCTCATAGAGAGATGAAATCAAATTTATTTTCAAAGATAAGGTCAGTAGGAACAGTTACATCATGCAGATAGGTTTTCCAATATAGAGGGGAATGCAACCCAAATGAAGCATCCTTATCCCATTGATTTTCAGTTATGTTTATCATAGAGGTCATAGAGCTTAGTGTTGTGTTTTTTTCAGCCCTATGCACCACTGTTAGCTAGTGTGGAAATGTGCCAAAGCAACAGTGCCAAGTTGTGAGTCAAATCTTGCCCCCCTTACTCAGGATGCAACAAATCATAATGGGCAGATGTCACAATTCGTTCAGAGGTGTTTTTAAAGTCAACATTTTGACTTGTGACCAAGTCAATCTAGTCAAGTTGCAAATCTGGTTTAACTCCACAGGGGGAAAAAAACAGAGTTGCTGGTGGGTTGGTTTGGGTGTCAGGGTTCTCACTTAACACTTCCCTAATGTTTCTATCCTTTCGATTATCAGCAATGTGTTGAAATCCTTAATTCAAATGAAATACGGATTTAGTGATAGGGAGTAGTCTGTTCATAATACTCCATAATCAGGAGTATTTCTAGCAACATCAGCCACTTAAACATATGACTTCCAAGATGTGAACCTGCTCCACCAGGTGGAGTAGACAGCAGCCCTGTCCAGAGTGTGTTGAATCAGTAACCCCCAAATCCAGAGTAACAATGGAAGCATGTAAGAGACTTTACGTGCACCTGTAGTTACTGCACCACCTAGTGAAAACCTATGGGAAATTCATATTGCAATCCAGAGTAAGTTGTTCTTACACCGGAGCAAGGATTCCCCATAGTTATTCTGGATTTTGCCCTAAGACTCCTAACTAGAAATTTTTTCCCCTTGTTTTTAATTTTTATTTATTCACCTAAATAATAGTACAATCAAAGATTTATCTTAGTTCTCTTATTACAGTAATTTGTATAAAAATACTGAACTAGATAACCATGGCACATGGAACAATACATGAACCTTGTAAAGAGAGAGAGATATATTTATTAAGACTATGGTATATTTTATTTTCCTTTAGGCTTTAAATTTAGCTTATTCCAGCATCTATAGCAACTATAGGAATTTTGTCGGTCCACCTCACTTCAAAGTCATCTGTAGACTTCTGGGCTATCAAGGCATTGCTGTAGTAATGGAAGAGTTACTGAAAGTTGTCAAGAGCCTGGTATGTTGATGCAGTCACACTTCTTTATTTCAGCATTAATTTTAATGCAAGGAAATGTGTTCCTGTTGTACAGTTGAGTGAATGCAGAAATAGAGATGGAACTTACTGAGAGTTCTGTATAAGTAACCATAAAAATTTGAAGTGCAAAGAAAGATAGCTAGAGAATGACAGCTTGTTTAGAGACGTCACTTAATAAATCATCACTTATAGTTGATGAGTTATGGACTGTGTAAGCATTGACAACACACATTTTTAAATCTCGGTATGCATGCCTTCGATGAAGTGAATTCTTGCTTTCATACTGGAGAAAGCTGAGAAGAATAACTTAGGTCCTATATATATGGCTTTATCACCTGGATTGAAACCCAAACAAATTTTGCTATGGAAAACTACTGTGCACAGTTTTATTCAGGGTGCAATCCTAACCAATTTAGGCTAGCATTTTTCTATTCCCAGGCTGGCATGGGGAGGCCATCCCTGGCCTAACCCCCCCCCCCTCCAGGAGTGGCACAGAAGTGCTTTACAGCACTTTTGCGACAGTCCCTGGCCAGCACAGGACTTGTGCCAGCCTTAAATAGGGGGTTAGGATTGTAGTCTCACTATATTTAATGATGTGAAAGATGGTACTAAAATATTTTGAATGCAGATGTACAGGTCATGTATTTTGTGAATTACAACCAGATGTTTTGTTTTTTTGTTTTTGCTGTTACTTCAGCAACATTAAATTATTAATATCTGTGTTTTCATAGCTACAAGGCACAATCCTGCAGTATGTGAAGACTTTAATGGAAGTGATGCCAAAAATCTGCAGGTTGCCCAGACATGAGTACGGGTCCCCAGGTAAGCTCCCTTTTAGATTTTTTCTTCAGATTTTTTCTTCAAACTGTTTGTTGGTATATTATTCAATAGTCAATTTAAATATGCAGATTCTTTAAATGATCCCACCTTTTGCTGTCTATTATGGGCTGATTTTACGCAAGTGTGATTCCAAAGTGTGAAGGAGCATGATTCCTTTGTAGTTTGGGGTGAGACATGGGGGGATCCCCACAACTGCATTTAAATGAGCATCTTCAAATATGCTCCTCCCGTTTTTTTTCTAACGGTGGCAGAAAAGGTTTCTATGAAGCCTAGCACTAGTAAAAGTTAGAATTGTTTAAGAAACTGAGGAGGACTGGGACACATTCCTCCAGTACCTGAAGGGATATAACAGATCCCTTCCACTTTACCTGGTGATCTTAAATCTTTTTTGTTCCTATATGTTGCTGGGATTCCACAACTTAGGCTTCATTAACCTGCTGTGGTCACAGCCTGCATGGTTGACAAAAACTGGTCTAGTCCTTTTAACACAAATTGACTTGGTAGAAGAACCGCTTTCAAGTGCAATCTTAGAAGAATTTTTGATGAAAAAGTACTTTTTAACACTCATTATAAACTTGTTCTGTTCTCTGGATACAACTCCCTCGTTTTTTTGTAAACACGGATAAACCATGCAGTTGTTCCTTTGAGCACTGAGCGTCTTTTACTCTCTGTCTTCTGCTCTCCACATCTTTTTCCATCCCATCCTAATAATATGTTCCATCTTATCAGACCACATTCAAAGTTAATTACCGTATGTTGATTTTTACAGCATTAAGGAGCTTGATTCTCATGACCGTATGTCAGTGAGGTACTAAGTATCTGCACCCTGTGGTTTTCTCATGGAATTTGTTAAACATGGTAGAAAATGTGAGGTCTTTTCCTGTTAGTCTCATTTTACTTTTTTCCTGTCCTCAGGTATTCTGGAATTCTTTCACCATCAACTGAAAGATATTGTTGAATATGCAGAACTGAAAACAGTGTGTTTCCAGAACTTGAGAGAAGTGGGAAATGCTATTCTTTTCTGCCTTCTCATTGAACAGAGCCTGGTAGGTGGTGATTTGAATCAATGCGTACCTGAAAGTGTTTTCTCAAACCTCTTCTGGGAGGAGGGGATAGGGAGGGTGTAGGGTGTGTGTGGGTTTGAGAGAGAGAGAGAGAGAGAGAAAGAGAGTGAGAAAGAGAAAGAGAGGAAGGGAGAAATCTCCAAGATCTGTCATTACAAGAATTCAGATTCAAAATTGAAAGGAGAATTTGAAGAAATTAAAAAAAGCTTGGAAATCATTCTATATATGGTTAAAGTTGTAAATAGTATATTTTAGAGAACATGTCACATTAGATAAGAGATTATGAACCTTAAATAGTATAATTGATGGAAAAAATAATAGAAATTGATTAACCCTACAATCCAGAGTAACTATGGGTGCACGTAAGAAACATTACGCGTACCCGTAGTTATTGCACCTCCTAGTGAAAACCCATGGGAAATTCATATTGCAATCCAGAGTAAGGTGTTCTTACACTGGAGCAAGGACTCCCCGTAGTTACTCTGGATTGCGCCCTAAGTAGATGTATGTAAAGTAGAATTATGGAAACGTAAAAGAGTTGTTGTGCCTGAAGAACCCTATCTGTATACTCTGTGCATCTATCCCCATTGTTGTATACCAAATATCCCTTTCCCCACATCTGAAATAAGTAAAATAAAATCTAATTAAAAATTAAAAAAGAATTCAGATTCAAAATTATGGCTTGATATTTTTGATATCAAAATTATGATTAAAAATTGATTTATTTTTGCTTCAAATGATAAAGAAAATTTTTTGTTCTCATGTGCCCTCTAGTGTCCACTTTCAAAATGGAACATGTAGCATACTTTTTTCCATGGCTTGCTAGAGAACAAGTGGAGAACAAGACTGGTGGAATGTCAGAAAGAGATAGTCCTCCTATAGCAGTGGTTCAAACTTCCTAATGACATGACCCTTTAATACAGTTCCTCATGTTGTGGGAACCCCCAAACATAAAATTATTTTAGTTGCTACTTCATAACTGTAATTTTGCTACTGTTATGAATAGTAATGCAAATATCTGATATGCAGGATGTATTTTCGTTGTTACAAATTGAACATAATTAAAGCATAGTGATTAATCATAAAAACAATACGTTATAGATAGATAGATAGATAGATAGATAGATAGATAGATAGATAGATAGATAGATAGATAGATGTGGCATAGCTAAGAGGGGGTGACTGGGGAGGGAGGGAGGAATGGGAAGGTAAGTACCTGGGTGAAAGGAGGCCTCCATAGGATTGGGATTTCAGGCAGCAGAGCCAGCCACTGTTTCCTGGGAGTAAGTTCCATTCACTATCATGGGACTGACTTCTGAGTAGACATGCATAGAACTGGGCTCTAAGGCTGCAATCCTCCTTGCCCCCATGGCTCCACATTGTCTCACAGCTGCTCAGAGGCTCCTTCTGAGCTGCTTCTTCCAGCCGCAGCGGCTCCAGTGTTTCCGCCAAGTCTTCCCACCTGGCCCCCTGCACCAGGAGTCTTTGGGCGACCCCCAGGAAAGCTCCAGGCGACCCCCAAAGGGGTCCCGACCCCCACTTTGAGAAACGCTGTCCTATAGTATGCTTTATTGATATGAAAATACAGTGATCTTTCATTTAATTAATAAAGCTCTCTGAGCACTGTATTTTTTTCCTGTGGTCTCTTACTATTCACACAAACCACTGAAAAATTGATACAGAATTTTCTGGGACATTATAATTTGCAGAGCTAATTGACAGTGTTTGTTACACTTGTTTTGTTTTGTCCTGATTTGAAAAAAATCCTCTCTGTGCATCCAATTTTTCTAGATGCTTATATGTAGAAAATTATGCTTTCCATTTAAAAATGTTTAAATTATTTTTATTATATACTCATCAAGTATTTTAAGCTTCCTTGAGTACTAGGAAAGTTGAGGTATAAATGTTTTAAATAAAGTCTTAGAAATATGCTCCACAAATGTGGTTGACTTTTTGGAAAAAATGGATCAGAAAATATTCCTCTTTAGACACTATGGGCGCAATCCAGAGTAACTACGGGGAGTCCTTGCTCCGGTGTAAGAACAATTTGCTCTGGATTGCAATATGAATTTCCCATAGGTTTTCACTAGATGGTTCAGTAACTACAGGTACACATAAATGCCTCTTATGTGCTCCTGTAGTTACTCTGGATTGTAGGGTTTGACTGTTGAATTGGGGAGATTTCTAGGGACAGCCAATGACACTTTTATGTTGCAAAGTATCTGTTTAGAAAAGGTGGGTGGATTGTAAGTAGTAATTGCCAATTTTTAGGTTTATGCCACAGTATCTGTTCTGGAAGCCAAGCCAAAATCATCTGGCAACTATCTGGTTATGATTAGTGATCAGGATGACATACTATGGGTGCTGTGAACACATGGAGTGTTTTTTATTTGTGCTGAACAGAAACACTGAAAACAGGTTTTGACCGTGAGCCCTTATTGCCACCTTGTGAAGTAACTGTGGTTTCTAGTGATTTTCTAGTGCTATCTGTTATTTTCTTGAATCATTGAAATTCTTTCTTTGTGATAATTGTCCTTGAGGTGATAATGGAACATGAAAATAATGATTAAAAAGAAAAGTCTGCCTCACTGCTTGATTCACACCTAACCATCTGCCATTTGAACAGTAAGAAATAGCCAGTTGCTTCTCAGAAGCTATGATCTGTGTTTTAACTACAGTACTCTGTAGAGTAGGAAGGTATTGAGCAGTAGGAAGGTATTGGTTGTTGTGAATGTGAGTACTGAAACAGGCATCACACAGGAGACCTGTGTTTGGGTCATTCAAGGACTGCTTCTACTTTAGAACAGCTGTAAGTTTGATCAGAGCGGTGGTGCTGGGAAAAGGATTTTTATCTGTTTCCCCCCCTACTGCCCCCAACCTTCATCTCCCCTTTCAAGAAGCATTTGCCCCCTAGTAGAATAAGCAGAAGCCCTGATGCAGGACAAATCTAAATATATAAAAGAGAAAAGTCACTCACTGACTCACTGACTGATTGATTCATCACCGCCCTGCCAAAACTGCTGGGCCTAGAAGTGTGAAAATTGGGGTGGGTGTTCCTTCCGTGACGGAGGGGTGCACTAAGAACCGGTTTTCGGAAATTCCAACCGGAAGGGGGTGAAAAGGGGCACAATGCGTTTTCCTCCCTATACTTTGCATTGAGAATTGCTGACTCATCAACATTCCGCTCCAACTGCTGGGCCTGAAGCATGGAATTCTGGGAGTTCCTTCTGTCACCTGAACTCCCACCAAGAACCATCTGGAGAAATTAACCCTTCAGGGGCTGAAAAGGGGGCAACATGTTTCTGTCCTATACTTAACATGGGAGACTGAACAACATCCAGCCAGTTTGGTGCTCAGTGCCTGGTGCACTGGGGGACGTTGTTAGGAGGAAGAGGTTGCACTGGAGAGGATGCTGCGCATGGGGGGATGATGTGCATGGGGGAAGTTGCTCATTGGGGGATGATGCGCATGGGGGGATGATGCGCATGGGGGAATGTTGCGCATGGGGGAAAGTTGCGCACAGGGAAAGTTGCACGTGGGGAGAAGTTGCACACGGGGGAAAGTTGCACGTGGGGAGATGATGCGCATGGGGAAAGTTTCGCATGGGGGATGATTCGCATGGGGGAAGTTGCGCACAGGGGAATGTTGTACATGGGGGTAGGTTGCACATGGGTTGTTGATGCGCCGTGGGGGATGTTGTATGGCGAAGTTACTCCTGCAACGCGGGTACGCTTTTTGCTAGTAGTTTTATAAATGACATAGATCAGGAAAATGGCATGAATCCAAGAACGAAAGCCCTCTCCTACCCTAGACCCACTGCTCTTATCAGAATGAGAGCCTTCTGATTTCTACAGTTCTAGAAAATGAATTGGAAGATCCACTGTTTTGTGTATTTTCAATGGGTCTTGTCTTTTTGGGTTGCAGTCATTAGAGGAAGTGTGTGATCTCTTGCACGCTGCGCCATTCCAGAATATTTTGCCGAGGGTTCATGTTAAAGGTATGGGCTTGTTTCCTAACTTTTCTTATCCTTGGGAGCCATAAAATTGAATGTATGAAATTGCATTGTTCATCGGTCATCTAGTATTGTGTCCCCTGAGAAAAACCTCCTAGAGCAGTGTTTTTCAAACAATGCTCAGCAAGAGCATTTTAAAGTCCTGCTAGCAACTCTTATATTTGATCCAGCACCAGTGAGGGGTAGGGAGGAAAGGAGCAGGTCTGCAAATGCCAATTCACAGAGCGGCCTTCCGGCAGACTCAATAAAGTTCAAGAACCACTGCATGCTGCTAGACGGGGATATTTTCCAGAAATATTTTCTGAAACCATTTGCATGCACAGCTAGTCTTCTGTCATTGAGTTATGATGTCCACTGGAGGCAACACAACACTCACTGTTGAGGAGGGTTGTTGAATGCCTGAAACAGACCACCCTGTATATATCTAGTATTGTCATGGACATTGTGGAGGCCTGCTGTGAAACTTATGGTGTGAATATATAAAGTGTTGCACTCTGAAGACACTGAAATAAATCATGTGTTGTTGTTAAGTTATTTAGTGAAAATGCTTAGCATCTGAGATTTCCTTGAAATCTTTGCTCTCCTAAAGCTTGTGCTTTCAAGACAGCTTGTTTCTTTGTTCCTCAATCCGTTCCTGTTATAAACAGCTGCAGCAAATTTTACTTGTTTTTTCCCCCAGTAGTTTTTCTTTTTTGCAGACTGAAATTAAAGAAAGCACCCAACTTAAATGCAACGCTACTAAAATCTCAGTAGAGAGCAAGAGCACTTGCTGGGATCGTTGCCCACTGAGTCCACCCACTTGCTATAAGCCATTTCCTCTGCACTGGTGTCTAAATCAAATGCATTTTTTTAATATGTTTTGCTGTACACAAAATACCACTCTGGAGTACGGTATTTTATGCGTGATAAGGTTTATCTTAAACCCTGTCACACATCAAATACGATACTCCAGAGAATATGTTATTTTATTGTGAGTGGGACCAAAATATGTTTGAAACAATATTTTCTTGAAGAATATAAGCAGCTCAAATTACAAATCACCTGCCATTTATTTACATTTAAATAGATAAAGGAAAGAATAAATCTGTCACGACCCAGAATAGAATAAAACTATTTTGAACTTTTTGTCTTGACTTTAAGATGATCATTCAGTGCAACAGAAATTGATGTTCTTCATGTACTTTCCCATTTATCTCCTTGCAGAGGGTGAAAGACTTGATGCTAAAATGAAGAGGCTGGAATCCAAGTATGCTCCACTCCATCTTGTTCCACTGATTGAAAGATTAGGAACACCCCAGGTAGAGCCTTCTCTTAACAGCAATGTTGGATGGTGTAAAGATGTCTCGATGAGATAATCGCCTCTTAGATCATAAGGTTGGAGACAGCAGCTTTGAGGGGTGCCCAGCAAACAAGGCAGGGCTGGGGTGGTGACATTTAGGTGGAGTAAAATAACACAACAACCAGAGCAGTGTTGCTCAGGGGACTTGCAATTCAGGTTTCAGGAAACCAGCTGACATGCTCTGTAACCATTAACAAAAGCCATTTGTTCTCCTGTTAGATGTCTGAACAAAGTAGAAAAACCCAGAGCCCATTTCAAATTAAGCAGCTGTTTTTGAGCTGAACTGTGTTGCAGTGTTAGTTTCTAGAATAAAACGACCCTTTTATTTAGGCTCCATTTTTTTTATGTACCTACATACCCACATGTGTGAGGTGGACTTCAGGTCGTTTTAGGAGCATTGCTGAGGAGTTGCTTGTCAGTTCCTGCTGTCATTTTGTTTGAGGTGTGCTCATCATCTGTTGTGGAAATAGTCCTGTTTTCACATAATCATAAACAACTCCCGCTCCAGATATAAAACACAGGCCAAGAAGCAGAAAGGCAAGCATGAAACTTCATTTATTGTACATAAACTTCTCTGCTTATTCTTAATTTCTTTTTGATGTCCCGAAATGTGCTTTTCTGGTTGTAACTGCAGCAAATTGCCATAGCGCGTGAAGGAGATTTGTTGACCAAGGAACGCCTCTGTTGTGGCCTGTCCATGTTTGAAGTCATCTTAACCAGGATCCGGACCTTTCTTGATGATCCCATCTGGCGTGGCCCTCTCCCCAGCAATGGTGTGATGCACGTGGATGAATGTGTGGAATTTCACCGCCTATGGAGCGCAATGCAATTTGTATATTGCATTCCTGTGGGAACACATGAATTTACTGTGGAGTATGTATCTAAGTGCCTGCTATGGTGCTATCTTTGGGTATTCTATTTCAGAAGTAAAATAATGGTGCAATTTTGACCATACATTAAAGAAGGAAAAGTACAGGTTAAATACCCCATATCTAGAATTCTGAAATATGAAACTTTTATTGACTGCTAATGTGACTTTAAAAAAAACTTTAACAAAATAAAATCAAGCTGTGTTTCATGTACAAAAGAATTGGAAAATATTGTACAAAATTATCTTCAGGCTATGTGTAAAATAGGTATACGAAAACATAAATTCTGTTAATACTGATGAACATAATATTGTTAATAATAAATGGATTTTGTGTTTTTGACTTGGACCCTATCCCCAAGATGGATATGGAAGAATTCAAAAATACTAAAAAATCCAATACACTTCTGATCCCAAGCCCAAACTTGTACGAGTGTTGCTTTGGAATACTATTGGAAGGGAGTTGGTAGTTGTGAGCACTGAGCTAAAAACAATGTCTTCTTTGAAAGTTAGATATGTTTTTTTAAACCATTTCTATAAATTTCTTCAATTCAACCATTTCTTTAGGCAGTGTTTTGGAGATGGACTGCATTGGGCTGGTTGTATGATTATCGTGCTTCTTGGGCAGCAGCGTCGATTTGATGTGCTGGATTTCTGCTACCATTTACTGAAAGTCCAGAAACACGATGGCAAAGATGAAGTCATAAAGAATGTGGTATGTTGACAAACATGCATCTCACGTACACTGCATAGATTTACCAACTACATTTCTCTCTAGGGCTATGGGTAGCGCAAGCGGTTAAGTTGCTGTGCCTGTTAACCAGCAGGCCAGGGTTCGAGACCCGGGTCGGCCCCACAAGACAGGGTGAGCTCCTGTCTTTAGACCAGCTCTGCGATGCCAGCTGGATCCAATCGTATTGGCTCTCCCTTTCCATTGGACTAATTCAGTGGCGTGGAGAGGGGGGATTTGCTGCTTGGGTAACAGCCTCTCCTCCGTGACAATCCAACCCAGGCTTTCGATACCATAGTCTTCCAAGACTGACGGAAGCCTGCTTTTTTCCTCTCTCTTCTAGAAGAGAAATTGAGCATGCTGTACAAGTGCCTGGTTTGACTGTACAATTTTTATTTTCATTTTTTAGCCTTTGAAGAAAATGGTTGAAAGAATCCGCAAGTTCCAAATCCTGAATGATGAAATCATTACTATATTGGACAAATATTTGAAGTCTGGGGATGGCGAAGGCACACCAGTGGAACATGTCAGATGCTTCCAGCCTCCCATTCATCAGTCCTTGGCCAGCAACTAGAAAAGATTTACTTTGCATACTCCATTGGCAGCAGAACTTAGTATTTACAGTGCCCTCTAAACGGTGCAGGTCTTTACTTTTATTTCCAAGCATGATAACTACACAGATTTTTTAAGATGACATTTTATATATACTTTTGATAAAAAAGCTTTAGAGTGCCACCTATTTGTAGTCATCAAACCTTTCACAGTTCTTCAGAAGTAATCATTTTGAAATGGTTTGGGGGTGTAGGATGTTTTGGCCTTTGGCTTCAGATTGTTAAAAATGATAAATTAACTTTTGTAGGTGTGTTTTGTAATTTTCATTAATGAAAAGCACCAGCTGTTCAGCTAACCTTTAAAAAAGACCACTTTATTTTGTAACGCCATGAATATTTTTAATACTAGTATATTTTCTCTAGGAAAGGCTGTGGTTGCACTCGGAATCAGCTTTGCAAATAAAGGTTTTTAAAGGGGATTTTTTTTAAGATTATAAAATGAAAGCAATTGATTTTAAGGTGTCAAATTGACCAGTTTTGCAGAGCTAGGGATAGAAATTAAAGACTTAATTATTCCTGCTGCTGCTTTTTTCATTTAAAATGGGGTGGTGCTTCAACTGGAAACAGATAAAGAAGCAGTTGAGCCACTCTGCAATCCTGTATAGTGCATGCTTCAGTCTGAACCCTTTTTCTTAATTTTTCTGTTAATGCTTTGAAATGTGTACTCTTATACTGAGCTGTCTCCAGTGCTAACTGGGGTACTATTTATAATTTCTTTGACTCATAATACAGTAGCTTAACCACTTATGAAGCATTCTGAATTAAAATATGGTATATAATGGTTGTAAGGTATTGTGTGATTGTGTCACTTTCTTGGATATAGAAGTTCATTGTATTGATCCAGCAGGAGGATGATGTTCTTCTGAATTGCTCTCTGCCTATCCCTGAAGCTGCTGTTCACATATATGAGTCCTATATGCAGTGTTTTCTGAAAGTTAGCGTTTGCGTTAACTCTTTGTACTTGGAATTTATGCGCCATCCTGGCGGGACACCCAGAGCCAAAGGCATTCCTTTAAAAATAGTGAGCCAATAGTGAAGTGCCCAAATGGGGGGAGGAAGTGGTGCTAGTGTTTATTCTATTCTCTTCTCTTTCCCCCATACAACAGGAAGAAAGGAGTCAGAGTACAGCAGGTATCACTTAAAAGAAAATGATTGTTTTCATTATGAAATGATCATAAGATTGTTTCATTATGAAATGATGAAATCATTGCTATATTGGACAAATATTTGAAATCTGGAGACGAGTGTTTTGGGGTTTTTAAAAAAAATTCCCATACCTGTTTTGCAGTTTGCACGTTCTCCCCACCTATGTGTGGGTTTTTGCCAGACTGGAAAGCTCACATTTATTTCAGTGTTTTATGTTAGAAGCATTTTGGGTTTCATAAGTTTGGTAATGTTTTGTGATCAGATATGCTGTAGGAACATAACTTTTGTTCGTCTATACAGTATATATTTACTTACTTCTGAATAGACATACTTAGGATTGCACTGGAGGCTTCCCTTCCCCCAGTAGCACAGCCTTCCTCATCCACTGCAAGTTAGGCTTGTGCTGTAGGTCTCTAAATAAAAGGCATACCTTTTTGCCTTTCACTGATGCTCCAACTGTTGCAAGCCATGTGTGCTATAGTACAATATTATGCAAGTATTAAACTTAACAAATGTCAGTAGTTTCAATATCTGACTCCAACATCCTTCTTGAACTTGCTATGGGAGAACACAATAGCAGTAGAGGCAAATAGCAGAGGTAAACAAAAGTGAAATTCTGAATTTTCCTGGATTAACTCCCTGTCTTGCTCCAGTTGTATGCATGCATTATAGCTGCTGCCAAAGAATCCTTTCATGCTGCTTTAGCTTTTAAGGTCCCATTGACTGGCAGGTTGGGGGAAATACAAGGCAGAGAAATATAGTGGCAGGGATGCCCAAACGGACATGTATTTAATATACTTTTATATTTAATTTTATGCAAGTTTGAACTGTAAATTATTTTTCTGGCCCCTGACACTGTCAGAGATTATATGGCCCTCCTGATAAAAAGTTTGGACACCCCTTTAGGTCCTAGTGCTAAATTTGGGAAAGATTGACCCAGAACCATCAGCTGCAAGTAAAATAAAAACAGGTTCTTGTTCTCACTCTATACATACCTCCAAATAGCCATGTATGTGCCATAAGGTGATTTGTTCTCAAACTCATTTCCCCATTCAATAGTAAGGTATCATTCGACTAGGTTAGGCTTATACTCTGTCTAGGCTTCTCTATGTAAATCTGGTTTCTGCAGTTAAACTCTTGCATCCTTCTTACTGCAGTTTGCATTGTTTTAAGATCTACAGACATATACAGAGTGTTTACATATGTGTTTGTGTATGAGTCACATAATGCTTCCTATGAAAAATACTTCCCTGTCAATATTTTCTTTTGAGAAAGGACACTTGCAGGTAAGGACAGGCTTGTTTTCTTGCTTAGGAAAAAACATTAAAAACGCACACTAAACACACATCATCAGATTCTCCATATTCAGCCAAAGGTCCCAAAAAACAAACGGATTATCAACTATTCTGCATGCAAAAAAATACAATCTCATTATTCAGAGAAGATGCCTCTTTTGTATCAGGGAATCTGTCACTGATGCAGAAATAAAGCATTTTATTCATTAAAATTGTCATTAGTGCAATATATCTTAATGAAACCAAAATGCAATATTTACATATAACTTAAGAGCAAAACATTTCAATGCTTTGAGGTCCTTTAGTAGTTTAAAAAAAAGTAAGGCAAAGAAAAATCCACCCTTGTTCTTGGTCCAAGCTATTCAAACCTAAAAAACGAATGATTGTCTCTACATACTATATTTAGATACACCTGTTTGGAGACAAGTGATTAAAATAGATATTTCACGACAAAACACAGTTACAGAATTGCTCTTTTTTTAAGCTGTATTTTCTTAAGCTGTAATTTTCAAGTTGCTGTCAGGTTTCCATTTCTTCTAGCAGACATTGCTTCAATGGACTGTAGATCACCCACACAAGATGCGCCTTCTTCATCGGTAAAGCGTTCATAGGGGGTTGGCAAAGAGCCATTCACTCCTCTGTCATCTTTACGTATAGAGACTGGCAGATTTGCCAAGGTGAGGTTGACATCCTTAAAGGCATGCAATAAAAAGATACCCACTATTATAGTGAGAAAGCCGCTAATTGTGCCAATAATATCAGTAGCAGCCATGTGTTGCCACTCCTTGAAAAGAATAGCAGAACACATTAGAACGGATGTGGTGAAGAAGACGTAATAGATGGGGGTCACTATAGAAGTGTTGAATATGTCCAGGGCCCGATTTAAATAGTTGATCTGTGTGCTGACGCAGACGATAAGGCTCAGCAGCAGAATCCAGGCTAAGGGAGTTTGCAACACAGGCTGTCCAGCAAAGAGTTCCTTTATAGCAATACCCAAGCCTTTAACACAGGAAACGGACAAAGCTCCGATAACTGAGCAGATGGTGATGTACACAAGAATGTTGGTTTGCCCGTGCCGGGGTCCCACCACAAATATCAGGATCAGGGATATAATGACAATGAACGTTGCAAAGACTACAAAACCTGAAACATTTAAAAGGAAAACCATCAGATGGAGCTGACTTAGACAGGGAAATAATATATACATTTGAAAGTCAAAATTTCAATATGACTTCTAAGGACTCAACCCTAACTGCGAGCCAACTGCTCTGGAGAGCCCTATCTGATGTTGACTACCCCTTCTTTCCTGATGTGCAGAAACACTGAGGGGGAGGGAGGTTGGAAAGCAGGACCATTTCACAACCCTCCTGGATCTCAGCCCCCACCCTGCACTCCAGTGGAGGAGTGGAAAGTAGGATCAGAGGTGCCTCCACAACTTTCCAGTGCCTCAGCACACCCAAGTGAAGTTGACCCTTTACCCTGCTGCACTCCAGATGCAGTGTGGTTGTAGGCCTACACAAGGGTTGTAGGTCTTGTGTTATTTCCACCCTATAATAGTTCAAGAGCAGTAACTTCTCTGCTCCCTGCAGAGCTTGGTAAACAGCAGAAGAGTGCTTGGGCCTGGTGATGCCTTGGGGCAAGGTGGGCCAGCATGGGCAGAGGGAGACCCCTGCCTCATTGAACATTGCAGGACAATTGAGGGCTGGATATGATGTCTCTGTGGGCCAGAAATGGATCCCATGCAGCGTTTTGCCCAGACCAATGACAAGGCATTGACTATCCGTTACTAAATTCTCAAAGATGGAAAAGGAAATATGGTACATTTAATCTGATCTTGGTAAATTTCAAGCTCAGACAAAGTTCTAAAGATCAAATCACTTCTTTACTGAAGAGCTATTTTCAGGACTCTTGTGACTTTTTAATAGCATCTGCAATGTCCAGATTTGTTTTCTAAAACTAACTGACACGCTACAAAGAGATATCAGTTTGGGTCAAGGCTGGACCATCCCTTGAATCAAAGCTGGACAAGTGCATGTTAGTACTGTGACTAGTGCTACCCAACATCACTCCATCCATGGAGGTGGTAACAGACTTGCAGGTTAGAGATGCTACAGGAAGGCAAGCCTAGGAGCAACCTATGAGAAAAGAAGCCTAGTTAAGAACAGTGCCTTTTAAAAAACGTATACCGACATCCCTTTCAGTGTCTCTCATCCATTTTAAAATGCCTGAAAGCAAATTCATCCTCATCATGTGCACTGTTCCAAATTATAAACAAGTCATATATCTCCATGAATTGTGTTTGGCTCTAGTGCTCTATTAAACAGATAACATCTCACCTGGATCACCCAGTTTCTTGGCTATATCAGGTAAAGTTTCTACAAGTTCTTCTTGGGGAGCATGAATTACCATCACAGTTGAACCCAGTACACTAAGCAGACACCCAAGTTTTCCATGTAGATTAAGTTTTTCATGTAAAAAGTACGATGAGAGAATGGCACTGAAACACATACAAATATAAACCACAAGTCAACCATTGCAAAGCAAATTTTTCAATTAGTTTTTCTTGTAAACTAAATTTTTTTAAAATTAAATTTTTTTAGGGTTTGGGTTTCAGGCACTCCTGCCTTTAGAAATGGCAGTTGATGACCAGAGAAAAAGCCTTTTCAATGTGATCATCTGCTTGGAGAATGCTCTTCCCAGGGAGACTTACCATACTTACTCGAATCTAATGTTCAGTTTTTTCACAATTTACATTATATTCAGCCCTCAGTCATCCCCCAAATTTAAAGTCCAAAACTGGGGTGTGCATTAGATTTGAGTAAATACAGTATTCTGATTATAAGTGTAGGTTGGTATTTAGTTTAACAATTTACTATTTTGTCATAAAAAATGTATTGTCATTAAAAGTCATTATGATATAAAATAGTGCAACTAGGTAAAAATCATAAACCCATTCTCGTTACTGTCATATAACTCATTTAATGCAGTAAAATCAAATTTTGCACCCGATTTGCAGCTGCACAATACAATTGCCACTAAGCATTTTTTTAATCTCAAGCCTTTTAAAATCAGGGTGTGCATTAGATTCGATAGTACATTAGATTCAAGTAAATTTGTTTATCGTGTACCATCCAGGAATGGTGGCTTTTCCCTACCTATACAGGTCTTTCTGCCTGATTTCCTTCATCTGGATGGTGATAGAATATATCATCTTATCTATTTCCCCTTTTCACCTACTGAAATCCAAAAGGCCGACAGCAAGTAGGTTTTTTTAAAACCTTCTGTCCCTGGCAGCAAGTCGTGTGTACCACTAGGTGCTATTATTTCCCTTGGCTGACAACTACTTCTTGATAAGGGGCAGTAAGAAACTGATAGTGAAGAAGTGGATGCCTAGAAATGATTGGGGAAAAAATTCATTTAATATTGTGCTGCTTTTTGAATCCTTCAGATCAGCCATTTTCAACCACTGTGCCGCGGCACACTGCTGAGCCACAAATGGTAGGAGTTATTAATAATTGGAGATCTAGTGGCTGTGGGTGGCGCAAGTGGCTAAGACACTGTGCCTGTTAACCAGCAGGCCAGGGTTCGATTCCCGGGTCAGCCCCACAAGACAGGGTGAGCTCCTGTCCTTAGCCCAGCTCTGCAACGCCAGCTGAATCAAATCATATTGGCTCTGCCTTTCCATTGGACTAATTCAGTGGCGTGGAGAGGGGGGATTTGCTGCTTGGGTAACAGCCTATCCTCCATAACAATCCAACCCAGGCTTTCGTGCTTCGCATGCAGCGCCAAACACGATACCATAGTCTTTCAAGACTGAAGGAGGCCTGCTTTTTTAAGTGGATGGGAGTCCTCCACTAATAGCACTGTGTGCTTTGTCAATTGTCAAAAAACTGACAGTGTGCCTTGATAATTATTCAACTTACAAAGTTTATCCAACTTTGGATAAAATCTACACTTCACAGAATGTTTAATTGTGGAATTCATTTAATTTATATTATTATGAAGAATTTGTTTAAGATTCTTAAGGCAGGAGGTCTGGTCTAGAGGGTAGAGCCTCCGTTTGCCTGAAGAGCTGAAGGTTGCCCGATCAAGATAACCAGAAGTCAGATCCAAAGCAAGACCTTGAAAAGTGGCTGCTGTAGCTGAGATTTTCCATCTGCTTTTCAATGGGAGTGAAGGAGCTTTCTCAGCTGCCCTTCGTGAGAACTGAAGGAGAACTTTGTCAGCCAGCATTTTGGACATCGGGGCCAGTATTGTAACCAGACTGTGAATGTAACATCTTGAATGTAGTGTCTCTTGAAAGATAGAGACAATCTGTGTTTGTAAAAATCCCTTTGGGGATTTAGAATTCGCCTGCCTATATAAACTGCTTTGATTAAAGACTGAGGAGCAATCCAAAATGTCAAGAAAAGCGGTATATAAATGCCTAGTTGTTATTGTTATTGTTGTTGTTGTTATTGTTATTATTATTATTATTATTAGAGTTTCTCAGTCTACAAAGAATTTCACACCTGCAGCTGGAACCTGAGGAAGGGGTGGCAGCTTCCATATTTCACGGAAGAAATAAGATTCAAATTTATTTAACTGATTCCCCCAGTCAACAACATCTACACAATATTTCCATTTCTCTGACAATGTCCCATTTCTTACCTTACAAGAACACTAAGAGCTCCTAATGGAGTCACCAATGTAGCTGGTGCAAATGCATAGGCCGCAAAGTTAGCAACTTCACCAGCTCCCACTACAAATTGAAAAGCAAAAAGGCAAGTATTAGAAAAAAAAAGGAACACAAACTGACCTTACACTGCGGTAGATAAAACTAGAATACACATGTAGCTTCCGTGTGTACAAATGTAGACTACAGTTGCAGCTTTTGCTAATAAAAACTCCTTTGAGTTTTCTTCCAACTCAATGCTTCCCAAACTCCTACAAGCAAGTTGGGAGTACTCTTATGTTGTTGCAAGAGAAGTCAGAGATACAAACCCCTGGATCGCACTGATTTTTTTCCAACTCACAAAGTTGGTATCATCCTAGAAGGTCTAGGAGCCTCGACAGGGCTCTGCATGCCTCCAAATGTTTAAAAAAATAAAAGGGCACTTCTGGTTTTATCACAAAACCAGAAGTGTTATTTCCCCCCTATTTTAAAACATTTGGAGGTGCCGGAAGTCCTGGGGAGGGGTCCCCAGAACCTCTGGACCTTCTAGGACGAAGGTGCTTGCTCCTGGTAAGTTTTTTTAAAAAAAACCTGTCCCTGACAGCAGAATGTTCCAAGGGATTGTGTTGCTGCCTTTTCCCTTCAAAGGGATGAGGTTAGGGGTTACCTGACTGAGGAGTTGTGGAGCCCCAGTTTGAGAACACTTTTTGAAAACTACAGGATTTTAACCTGAACTACAGTAGGGGATTAATGCAATGAGGGTAAAGGAATAAAAAGTAACCAAATACAGATTACCAAATGTCTTGACTAAGACAGGGCTTCTCTGCATTTCCTTTTGTACAATAATAAACTCATAAAAGTGAACAAATGTATATAAGAATAACAATTGGAATTAGTTGATGCATAGACTTCCATCTTCCCAGATAGAATGAAATCCCAGAGCTGCCCTTCCTCACAAGCCACACCTTCTCATTAACTCCTCCAGGATACAGCTCATTATGTTCTAGTCTCTATACTAGTCCCTATAATTGTTATCTCTGAGCCCTTTCCAAGCTTCTACATCCTTCACAAGAAAGGCACTTCCAATTAAGCAATTTGACCATTCTCTGACTTGAATTCATATTTTGGGTTCTCAGTCAATGCTGATTTATTTCCACTTACTTGACAAAAGTCCAGCCCACCACAGCCACTCTTTAAGATATGCATGGCCACCTTGACCTTATTATGAAAAAAGAAAAAGAAAACGCTGTTATAATAGTAGATAATATAGTGATATTATATTTTTAAAATTACATACCCACATTATCAAAAATTAATGCCACTTGCACAGCTTTAATGGCCAAATACAAGAATTGCTAATGATGGCAAAAGATCTCATTTATGAATAAACAAATATGGCTGTCTAATGAGCCGAGATTATGAAGGACGTTTATGCGATTTCACATCAATAAAATCACAAACAAATATACCACATGCATATACAATCTGGAGTGCTCACTGCCAGTACAAATGGGTGTATTTCAAGGCTGACAAATTCTTAGATGAACACAACCAACGTTTTCATAGCCCTTAAATCCACCAGTTTTAAACATTCTGGAAAACACGTCCTTTGGCATGATTGCCAACCCACATTTAAAGTAATTTTTAAATGATACCATGCATCCAGTTCAAAGTGCTGTAAATCTTTCAGTCAAGGGTGTTAAAATTAAAGCCTGCAGGCCAGATCTGGCCCTGGAACCCATTTATCCAGCCCTTCTTTTAATTAGCCTGTCTCAGCTTGACACTTGATATTTTTTTCCAAGTGTTGCAGAAAACCACTTCTCTTCACAAACTAAAACTTTACCTGCTCTCATGGAGCCCTTCTTGGCCAGTCGAAGGAGGCCTTTCTTCTTCAGGATGAAACTCCCACCAATAAAAAGGCTGGAGCTCATTGCCAATGCCAGACCAATGTAGAAATCATATCTTCCACTACTCTGGATCATTGCGTCAATTGATGAAGCATTCCAGACTGTCACATTGATCAAGGAACAGAGATGCTTCTCATACTCGAGACAAGGTGATGCTGAATTGAAACCTAAAAAAAACATAAATTGTTGCAGTAATGCTTAACATAGGCTGCAATCCTAAACCCCTGGTTAGGCTTTCTTAAGACACTTCTGTGCCACTCTGGGGGAGGGTTAGGCCAGTGCAAAGACATGTGTTTGCCTCCCTAGATCACCACAGGAACAAGAAAACCAATAAATTGTGTCAGCCTAGGTCAGTATTGCACCCACGAAGTTATAATTCAAAGCTATGCAGCCATAAACAGCACCCTATACACAAACACAAATAGAATGGAACTATGAATTTATTAGTACATGAAACTATGGATATATTTAAGTATGAATCTTCAAGGTCTCCACACATACCTTGGGTCCAAATTAATTTCTGGATCAGACATGTGTCTATTCCATACGGGGAAAGTATTTTCTTTTTTAAAAAAAACACCGATGGAAAAAGTTCTAAACAATCACAAGCAATAATAGATTCAGTTCTAGCATCCCTGAAGGAAAGCAGGCCTCCGTCAGTCTTGAAAGACTATGGTATCTTGCTCGGCGCTGTATACGCTGCATGCTAAGCACGAAAGCCTGGGTTGGATTGTTATGGAGGATAGGCTGTTACCCAAGCAGCAAATCCCCCCTCTCCACGCCACTGAATTAGTCCAATGGAAAGGCAGAGCCAATACGATTGGATCCAGCTGGCGTCGCAGAGCTGGGCTAAGGACAGGAGCTCACCCTGTCTTGTGGGGCCGACCCGGGTCTTGAACCCTGGCCTGCTGGTTAACAGGCACAGTGTCTTAGCCACTTGCGCCACCCACAGCCTTCCCTGAAAGAAAGTGCACTGTAAAAGTAACAAACACACACTTAAATCTCATGCCACACAAGTACAAGTGAAATCTTAGGACACAAAGGGACCAATAAAGGTGTCCTAATCCTCTTGTCTGCTAAAGTCTGAGATATAAAATGCTTTACCTAAAAACAATATAGAGGGACCAGATTGCTGTGCTGCAGGTGGTGCCATTAAACAAGACCCAACTGGAACGCATGTGGGACAGAATCTTCTCTGCAATAACCTCCCCCTTTAGCTATTCCTGCTCAGGGGACTCATGAAATCCTATTTGTTGCTTCCAGAAAGACTCAAGATATACCAATTCCACCAAGTTTTTAGCTCATGAGATTTTCTATATTTACTGCTGCATCTGCTGTTAATTCTTTTTAAAATGCTTGAATCTGATTTTATTTGAACTTGTTTTTATAGTCTTGTTTGCCACATTGGAACCATTTATTAAGTGGGATAGAAACAAATTGATCAATAAATTACACAGATTAGAATCTGAGACGCTGAGAACTGGAGAACTGTTCACACATTGTTCACCACAGCACTTTGACCTAGAAGTGAAATGTAATCTGATCTTCGCTGGGCTGTGTTGTGTGGTTGTGCTGTGTGTTGCTGTGTTATTTTGTTATTAAAGTTTGGGCCTATGCTGAACATCAGGGTCAGCATAGGGTGCTAAGGGTCCTAGCTAAAGTAAAACCAACCAGATATTTTGGCTTGGAAAACGATGCTCAGGAAAATCCTGCCATTTTTCAGTGGGTGTCCTCAGCTTCCCACTTCTTTCTCTCAATATTTGAAAGCTGGCATAACCCAACAGAAGTGGGGCAGAAGTGCTTTACAACACTTTTGTAACAACCCCAGGTCAGCACAGGAATTATGCCGGGGCTTAACTGGAGGTTAGGATTGCAGCCCGGATTGTTCAGAGAAACTATGAGCACAATCCTAACCATGTCTACTCAAAAGTAAGCTCCACTGTGTTCAATGGGTCTTAGTCCCAGGAAAGTGTCTTTAGGATTGCAGCCTAAGCTTCAAATAATAAAGCTCTACTACGCCCTTTTCATTCTTGGCAGTAGGTGTAAATTTGCAACAAAAGCAGGCCTCCGTCAGTCTTGAAAGACTATGGTATCGTGCTCGGCACTGCATACGAAGCACGAAAGCCTGGGTTGGATTGTTATGTAGGATAGGCTGTTACCCAAGCAGCAAATCCCCCCTCTCCACACCACTGAATTAGTCCAATGGAAAGACAGAGCCAATACGATTGGATCCAGCTGGTGTTGCAGAGCTGGGCTAAGGACAGGAGCTCACCCTGTCTTGTGGGGCCAACACGGGTCTCAAACCCTGGCCTGCTGGTTAACAGGCACAGCGTCTTAACCACTTGCGCCACCCACAGCCCACAAACACAAACTCAACACAAAAACACAAGGCACATAATTAAGGCTGCAAAATTCACCTGGCATAACTTCCTCTGATGGTGTAGGGAGGCCAGCACATGCCTGTGCCTGGCCTAACCCTACCCACCCCCCACCTCCCCAAGGAGCGGGGCAGAGCATGCACCAGCCTCTCCACACCACCAGAGGAAGTTATACCAGGTGAGTTATGCTGGCCTAAATTGATTAGGATTGCACCCACACACAGACACACTACTGGAATAGAAACACCATGCTGAAGATTACAAAGACAAGAAGCATGATATTACAGTGTTGGATTTTCCTCATCCTCAATCTGTGTTTCTCAAACTTTTAGAGAGATTTACTCCCTAAGTAAGTCTTTGTGAGGAAGGATGACAGCACTGTTGCAATCTCCAATGAGTGAACATAGTAAAATCACCTTTTCATCCTTCTTTAGCAACACAATTCTGGGGATCTCAGTGCTGCCCTCGCCCTTACACCCACTCCTTAAAGGGATTGGGGTACCTATACACGAATGAAAGTATTGTGACCGCCCCTCCCCCACAGCGTGAATACCATTTGTCTTAGATGATTTTAGAATAATCATGCTAACTAATTTTGAAAGTCGTCTATTTAAACACCCACTTAGGCACATTTGTGGCAACTGGAGAAAAGAGGCCTCTGGTGCAGGGCCAGCAACGCTGAGCCTCAGCAATGCTTGGAATGCTGGCCAGTGCTCCAGTTCCACTCGCCAGTGGTAAGGAGAATCAGAGTGGGAACGTTGGTGAGACTGCCAGAGCTCTGCACTGCTGGATCCTGAAATGATAGTCACAGAAGCCTCCTCAAAATTTGCAACAGAGTTCTAGCAGGCCTCCGTCAGTCTTGAAAGACTATGGTATAGTGCTTGGCGCTGCATACGAAGCACAAAAGCCTGGGTTGGATTTTTATGGAAGATAGGCTGTTACCCAAGCAGCAAATCCCCCCTCTCCACACCACTGAATTAGTCCAATGGAAAGGCAGAGCCAATATGATTGGATCCAGCTGGCATCGCAGAGCTAAGGACAGGAGCTCCCCCTGTCTTGTGGGGCCAACCCGGGTCTCAAACCCTGGCCTGCTGGTTAACAGGCACAGCATCTTAACTGCTTGCGCCACCCACAGCCATATTGGGTCACTAGCAAGCCTTGTAATGTCTCTAATGATGCAATCCAGAGTAACTACAGGGAGTCCTTGCTCTGGTGTAAGAACAATTTGCTCAGGATTGCAATATGAATTTCCCATAGGTTTTCACTAGGTGGTGCAGTAACTACGGGTACACATAATGTCTCTTACGTGCTCCTGTAGTTACTCTGGATTGTAGGGTAATACAATCTTATCTGTAAATTTATTCAAATTTGAAATGTAAACCATTCTTCTAGCTCCCAACACAGTGTCAGAAAGATGATGTGGCTCTCCTGCCAAAAAGGTTTGGACAGCCCTGATCTAGATGGAGATGAGAAGGTCTAAAAAGATCCATATCCTGTAACACAAATACATATGGTTGAGACATTTTAAAGAGAAATTATGTGTTCTTTGCAATTTGAATTGCCACTGATACAGCTATATAGTTAAGAGCACAATTTTAACCATGTCTACTCAAAAGTAAGACCCATTGTGTTCAGTGGCTCTTACTCCCAGGAAAGTGTCTTCAGGATTGCAGCCTAAGACACTGTGCTTGTCAACCAGCAGGCCAGGATTCAAGACTCGGGTCCTACAAGACAGGGTGAGCTCCTGTTCTCAGAAATGGGGATGAGCACCACATCCTTTAGTCGGTCATGACTAGCAGTATAACCTGCAAGAGACATCTTTACCTTTACTTTACAGCAATGGAAAGCAAATGTTTAGCAAGCACCAGCCACACTTTCATACTACTGGTTTTCACAACTTTCTGTTAATAGTAGTTACAAGAGATCATATGTGAATTATGTCAGTGCTCTAATTTTAATTTTACTGTCTTTTGATCTTACATTCCCTTCTGAATTTTGTTCTATTAAATACGTATATAGACATATATAAGAAAAAGCAAGTATGCTAATTCCATAAACATTTAAAATTACATATAGTTTGGTACGGTGACTATGAATTACAAGCTGCATCCATACATTCCACAGTTCCCGTCATAAACAAGCAGTTTGTGTCTATATGCAGGTCCATTCTAGAAATTTCATTCCTAGAATTGGGTATTGGGATGTCTAGAATCAACTCCAAAAATAAAATGATTTGTATAGTGCTCCAGTAACACTTAGGCAGAAAGATTAAGGATAAACAATGAAAAAGAACAAGAATTCACTTGCAAACTGAAAAGCAGCAACACACCTGGCAGAGCAAGAAGAAACCTGTCTTTGCAGGAATAGCACTGTGACAATTTAGCAGAACAGAATAGCAGCAGTGACAATTTTACTGGTAAAAAAGTTTTAAAATTTTTCAAAGTAAAATTTGAACAATTTTACTAAAATTGCTCAACATCAATCATCTTTATATTACAACCAACTCCCTCTTTATTTTCATAGTAACCACTGAGCAAACAATCTAATGTTGTCTTTCTGGTTTAAGACACTGTAGCTTTTGTTCTCCTACCTTTGCATAACATGTTTCAGGGTGCAACTTTTCCTGCTCCGAGGCAAGGGCAATGCAGTTTGGAGGGAACAAACATTGCCATCGCTTGTGGAGGCCTCCATGACTGCCACACAACTGCAAGACATGCCCCAACTCTTTCAGTGCATGAAAGCTGGTTAAAATTCAGGCACTGGCACAGATGCCATATGTGCCTCCACAGACTGGTGCACATACATGCTACAGTACAGGGCAAATGAAAGGCATGTGCCCCAGCAAGTTTACTGTATATATTTTGTTTTATATACAAGGAAGGGTGAAATCAATGGAGATCACAATGAATATCCTAACAAGAGAGATTTATCATAACGAAAGGTGTCTGCTCCCATGCTCCAATACCATCTAGAGACGTCTTATACTTTCTACAAATTTTTTTAAAGTGGTGTTTCTCCAAACGGGTCAATCTGTCTAACACTCTGGGCATATTCATAGCGCTAAATCTACAGTAAACTAGAAATTCCCATTGAATTTTCTCTCAATATTTTCAACTTAACAGAATCAGCATTCTGAGAATTATTGCTCAGAGGAAACAGTGACCATTATGGGTTTAACCACCATGCTTTTGTAAGGCGGTGGAGGAATAGTTGGACTCACACACAAGACAAGACATCATTTGATGCAATATTCTATCCTGGAGGAAGTTCTCTTGACCACTGATATCCTGTACTTGTCAGGATGACACACACAAAAATAAACTAAGCTATTTATTTTATCAGTAAGTAATCTAGAAAAGAAAAATATTGTTACCTTCTTCTGCACTTTTTTTTGTTTTCTGTTGCAAGCATGTATTAGCAACACTTCATTTTGAGTCAGGCATTTTTTGAAAATTTATAAAGTGCTTTTAAGTGAAAGCAATTCTCTATCCCAAGAGAAAATATTTATTATAGGTTGGATCTCTCTACTCTGGACCGCTTGGTACTGGTTCTGGATTTTTCTGGATTTTAGAATTCTTGCATGAACTAATACATCAAAGTCAACTGTTGGCACAGTGCAAAGCACCATGTCTGTGAGGGGAAGCGACTCAGACTCAGAGATGAGAATGATATCTGCCAGTTACTGCTGTTGCTAACCTTGTTTTCTGCTGGGTCACTCTCCCCATGCTGTGGAAGGAGGGAGAAGTTAAGCTATGATGCCACTGCTGTAATTATTTTAGTTGATCACTTTAGCAGGTGAGATCAGCCAGACTGGGAGCAGTAAGAAAGGGTTTCCCCGGTATAAATGTCCAGATTTCAGCTGGATACTGCCCCAACAAGCATGGTTCTGTGCAGCTAGCCCACTAAACACAAAAAGTTTTTTTTTTAATTTGCACTAAAAGAAATTACAGTTTTTGGAATACCTTGGCTTCCAGAATTCCAGGTGAAGGGTGTCCAACATGTATTGCTCTGAGATAAAGTTGTTGCTTAACTGGAATAGACTTTCCCAGTCCTTAGTTGCCCAACATGCATATGCTGTACAGGGTTTTGGATGCATGCAATGCAGATGTGTGCTCCAAGCCACCACACACGTTGCTTTTAAGCAAACTAAAGTCTAGCAGCTTCAAATCTACAAGCTTCGAGGACAGTGATTTTCAACCTTTTCCATCTCATTGCACACTGACAATACACAAAAATTGTCAAGCCACACCAGATTTTTTACCATTGACAAGATATACCATGCTGCCAGTGGGGGTAGGGATCACATTCTCATTGGCTCCGCTAATAAATGAATTAACCCAAATTCCTGAGGAACACCATCAGACTACTTGCAGCACACCAGTGTGCCATGGCATAGCAGTTGAAAATAGCTGGTTCACTGGAGCAACACTCCCCTGATACAGGAAAGCCTATTCACAGGAAAAATGGCTGCACTACCTGATAGGGCCCTTCCTGATCTTAGGATAAAACAGAATCATTGTCTGGTCACCCAGATAGACGTGTTTTTCTGCACTTATTTAGTCTTGTGTATGATCTTCATACAGAAAATAATACTCCCTTACCTTGGCGACATTTTATAGACATCTCTTCCTGCCATTTGTCTTCCATTTCACTAATCAAATTAGCTACATGAAAAAAGAAAGGAGGTCAAGCCAAACATTTGCCAATTATTAATTCTCTGTGCAGTATTTCTAATTTGTTTTTAAATTGTAAGTATGTTGTTTTCAACCAGCTATATTATGTACCTCATCTTTTTTTTCTTGAAATGCTGCATCAGCTATAACGATTGCAGCTATTACTTTTTTAACATAGATTTTAAACTACACCAACTGTTGACACTCATGTATTCACCATAATACTATAAAATTAAAGATTGTGTAATTTGTTTAACGTTTATTCACTTCCCTTTTTTCACTTCCAGGAAAGTTAACTATTTCCTGTTAACATCAATCTTGGGATTTTTTTTCATCCTAGTGTCCCAGGCTGCCTTGAGGCAGCCTGAACACTGCTACACAGTAGTGTTAATATGCTTATAGCAACCATGTTAAGCAAGAACATTTTCTCTGGGCGAAGTCTCAAAAACACATGGACACATGGTGGCATGGGACCATGGAGACAGGCATCTATCATATCTGCAGTTTCTGTATCTGCAGGGGATCTGTGTAAAGGATAAGTTTTATGCTCAGAAAGATACTGCAGCTTAAAGCCCACTCCTATGCTCTCTAGCAACAGCACAGAAATGGCCAGTGCAAGCCACTGCAAAAACTGTTCCAAAGCACTTTTTGATGACTCAGGAGTAAGGAGCATTAGCGGGAACGTTTATGCGCCCTGTTGGCATTGACTCAAATTGCACAGGGGTAGGAGGAGGACAGACGTATATTGGGCCAGGAGCAGGATTGGTGGAGGCCTTCATCACGCTTTCCAGACTTGGAAGCCCTATAAGGGGCTTTGCACCCATTGATTTTACTCATGCAGATCAGAATACTGTATTTGCATTGCGTAGGCCAAGGTTCAACACAGGACCCAAATGTTCCCTTACCCTAAGAAGACCTCTGGCCTGCTTCTAACCAGTATTGAATGGGTCATGCTGCATCAGTGCTGGACAGGACTGGCCAGTGAGTATTAACAGACTTTATAAATGTTTGGCATAGAAATATATGCAACTATCAAGCTTCTACCACTGTGCAGTTGTACTTGCTGCTCTCTATGCAGAATTGTATATTGGTTTTAGTGGTAATTGGCAGATAGTATGCTGCCCAGCCTTGTCTCAGAGTGGCACTGCCCTTCCTGGCCTAACTCTTCCACAAATGAACAGCAATGCACCAAAGGAAAATATGCTGTTGTGCAGCCGTCTGGCCCTTCAAAAGAGTCAGGGTTTGAGAAGGAGGATACAGAATGAGGACCCACTTGGGAAAAAGTCACCCACTTCTGTACACAGCTGCCATGCATTGTGGCATTGGCGATATTCACAAAAGGTGGTGTGAGAGAAGGCTGTTGACAGTCCCTGAACTGAAGTACGCCAAGCCCTGATTGAGCTCAGAACCTGGTGTGCCATAACAAGAGGTGTTTGAAAACTGTGCTGTTTATATTAGAAGCAGGGTTTTTTCTGATTTTTTTTATCAAAAATCAAACATTTCTGATAACAGATTTTCCCACCTTTGGAATACGTGCATATACATAATGAGATCCTGAGGATAGAATCAAGTTTAAACACAAAATTATTGTTTCATATACCCCTTTAGGGCAAAATCTGGGTCACCCTTGGACCAGGACAAATTCCTCCTTCCAATCCAGGTGGGTCACAAATGTGCCATAAAATACATTTGTGCCTTCTTCAGAGTCAGGGAGGCCAGCACGAGAACACCCTGCACTGCACTGCTTCCTGGACTTCAGCCAGTAAGATACACCAGTCAGGACGTGGATATGAGGAGAGTGGAATGAAGCCATTCCAGGGTGGGCAAGCAGGCCAGTGGGAAGACGGGAAGAGGGGGCAGGAACAGGTTTTGGCATTTAGACCTGAACAGGTCTTACACCAGGGCACTTGGAACTGTACCACATCTTTAGGAGGATCTGTACTACATCTTTAAGATCCAAGTAGCCCCATAGAGACAGCTGCCATATGACAACGTAAGGGATATTAATTTCTCTTTCTTTAAGTTATGCTGCAGCCTGGCTCAGCCCTGCTCTGGATGCCGCGTAAGCCAACTAGCTAATCTTCAGGGCCGGTTAGGTTTGGGCTGTTCTACATATAGCTTGATGGCAATTTTGACAATTTTCTGCGTGTAAGAACATTTGTGCATGAAACAGTTTATTTTATTTCTTAAAACAAAAATCCAAGCCGAGGCTCAAAGACATTCCATATTTTTTGAATTCTGGATAATGGCATGCCGTCACAACTTTTGACAACACAACATTCTTGCACAGTAGTTTCTGCCATAAAGATTTTAGAAAAATGGAATGATCATTTAAGCTCTTTTTATTGACTTCCTTTAAATATCTACATTTTAAAATATTTGTTTTGTAGATATTTAAGTGTTATTAAAATACGTTGGATGAATGTTAAATGTTAAAAGTAGTATTTGTAAAATGTTTCCAGATCGAGAGACTTATAACTTAATTCTGAATAAACAAATATATATTATTTTTAGCCATCAATGAAACTTACTTTCTACTAGTTTAGAAATTTAATTTATAACAGTTTAGATTAGGAGACATATAAAAGAATTACCCTCTTTAGTGTTTTTTTTGTTTTTCTTTGAAGGATCTCTAGATATAACACAGCTTGTATGCCCAATGAGTATGAAAAGATGTTATTCAAGTCAGGCTTCCAAAGTTATCTTGATTTGTTGGATTTCATCTTGTCAGCTATCATTTAATTGACAAAGTGTTCATTGCAAACTACTATTGTCATTCATGGTACTTTGAACTGAATTACCAACACTAAAACAAGTAGCCAACACCTTACAAAATCCTTATGAAGGTAATGCAGAGAATTCTAGGCTCTGAGATGTTCTCACTAAACATACATCATAAAAGGTGGAACATTAGCATTTCAACAGTAAAGAACACTTTCCTTCACAAGCATCTTTCACCTTTACCTCATGTTTACATAAAGATCCTATTCCCCTCCCTCTCCCAAATAAAAGGTAACTACCAAGAGCAGAGATTAAACTCCAAATCCAGAGTAACTACAGGAGCGCGTAAGAGACTTTACGTGCATCTGTAGTTACTGCACCACCTAGTGAAACCCTATGGGAAATTCATATTGCAATCCAGAGTAACTTGTTCTTACACCGGAGCAAGGGCTCCCCTTAGTTACTCTGGATTTTGCCCTTTGGGAGGTGCCTATAAAGCAGAGGTCCACAATGGCGCCCCTTGCACAATGGTGTCCCTTCTACCCACCAGTTAAACAGAGGCTCATACAATTCTAGCAATGACTAGGTAAGCCAGAAGTACAGTTTTTGACCACATCAGGAGCCACATCAGAACTCCTCGTTCCTTGGCTGACTGACGTGCATGGAGTCAAAGGCAACTGACCCCATAAGTGGGCAACTGTGGCTGTGCTCCACATCTTCATTCACCTCTCCCTACCCCAAGAGGGAGGCAAAATGGCTGTTCAGCGCACAAAAGGAGTTGAAGCTGAAGGAAAGCAGACAGACTGGCTCTGCTATTTGTTTCACAGTTTTCCTTACCTACTAGAGCTAGAAGCAAGGCAAAGCAACCCATCCACAAGAGACAGACATTTTGTGGAAGAGGCATTCTATAGTGAGGACTCCTGTCAATCACTCTTTGGGGCCAGAGTCCAGTCCCGTAGTACACATAATTTCCATGTATCTTCAGAAGAGAATATAAAAAAACCCTAAAAATATTTCTCCTGTTTCCAAACTTTTTTTTTACCTCAACACCAACCTGAGCAGTGAAATGTCTCCCCTCACTTATCCCCTCAAGGAAAAGAAGGCACATTAGAAAATCTTACACAGGTGATAAATGAAGGATAATTCTGGAGTACCCTACTTCAGAACGCAAGCAAGAAGTTAATTTTTTTAACCCTCCATGTGAAATTCCCATCCCCGCATCCAAGTAGTAAAACAACAAATATTAGGGCAATGCCTGCCCTAAATTTTTACTCATTCAATTAGGACATTGTGGGTTTTTTTGGTCTGTTTTAAAAGGGGAAGGTTTCTAAACTATAACTCCAAATCTGTAGTCTAAGGTGGGTGTAATTCTAGGTGTAAGGTGGGTGTAAGGTAATTATATCACCTCAGCTTAACACTTCAGTCAGTGTAATGTGCAGACCAAGCCTCCAGAGCAAATGGTTTCCCTGACACACACCTTCATGATGCATTAAAGCAGAGGAAATTCAAGACTTATCAGTACTAAGCCTATCTTTCCATTACAAATAAAGTAGAGAAGAATGGTAGCTCTCTGTATCTCTCCCTTCCAGAGGAAACTATTTTTCCTTTTATGACGTACACACGGTCAAGTGTGATAAGCAGCAAAGAAGCCCAACTGAGTTACTAACTCAGTTACTAACTGAGGCCCACCTCTGAGGTAAAAAGTAAAAACGAATGGTGGCTCCCCATTTCCTTCTTCTCCTAACCTCGTCTTTCTCTTCATAGGTTTGAAATGTATCAAGAGTCCTAAATAGATCAGTAAGAAACCAAATGGAGAAGAAGGACAGCTGTCTTCCTCCTCTCCTGAGCAAGTTACGCTCTCTTCCTACTCTTAGGAATAGACAGCTATGTCTGAATGGCAAAGAGGAGATCTTTCTCAATTCAGTTTCTCAATTCAGAATAAATTATTTTTTAAAAAGGTATCATTGATAGCAAGGGGTGTAAGCCCAGGTTCAAGCTGCTAAATTTTTGGGCTGGCTCCAACATCCAAAACAAATGTTTCACAAACAAACAAATGTGTCACATGCTTCAATATCCTGATAGCCACAGTCCAGCCACTGCTTGAGGAGAGATTAGTATTTTTACCCAACCACTGTACTTCAGCTGCATTCATCTCTTAACTTCAGCTTAACAAAGCAACTTCTGTCTGGACATGCATAGGATTACAACAAGTCCTTCATGAATGCGTCACGTGGCAGAAACTGTACAACGCCTATCATAAAGGAAGTCTGGATTCACAGTCGTAACAATCTGAATAATGAACTGCTACGTGCATCAATGTCTCATTCACTTTCTACAAAAAAAGTCATACGATACCAGGGACAGTAAAGCATACCCTGTGTACATACACAACGTTTACTTAAAGGGCACAAACTGGCATAGTAGAATAACAGGTGATTTAAAACAATCCTATGCATGTCTACTCAAGTACTTCCGTTGTATTCAATTGTATTCCCAGAAAGGTTATCCTAAGACAAAAACCTTATTGTGTGTGCAGTAGTATCAAGAAGCATCAAACATACCCTACTCAAGTCATTTTACAGGGGTTAGAGATCTAACACTAAGAGTTCACAACGGAAAGGATACTCCTTTACAATGACAAAGTTTTTTTATTTGTTTTACAATCTTTTGCTGCCAGTAAACATTGGGAGGAAAACAATACTAGTGTGCAGGGACATATAAATGCATATCAAATATTACTAAACTGATGAGTACCTCTACTACTTTCCAAAACTAACCATTAGGAAATGCTAGAAATTGTGGGTTAACCAAGAATTACATCCATCATTTTTAAGCTTCTTATTCCAACATGCTATCACAGAAGCCACTGAGAATTTGATCTAAGCACCAAAAAAAGACAGAGAGCACAATCCTAACCAGGTCTGCTCAAAAGTAAGCTCCATTGTGTTCAATGGGTCCTACTCCCAGGAAAGTGTCTTTAGGACTGCAGCCTTAGGCTACAATCCAGAGTAACTACGTGACCTTTTACACTGACATAGTTGCAGTGCCACCTATGGGAAATGCATAGAGCAATCCAGTGTAAGTGTCTCTTATGTCTTCCCGTAGTTACTCTGGATTGTAGGATTAGACAAAACCATAGCTTTTTCGAAGAAACCAAAATTATCTGAAACTTCAATCAATACTCTATAAACAGGTTAACTATTTCACATATCTATAGACTTATCCACAAAAGAACTAATTAATAATTAGTCATATGGGTGTGTAATAGTCATATGGGTGTGACCTGTGGTGTGTACTGGTACCTTTTTTCCCTAGAAAAAAGCACTGCTCAGAAGTAAGCCCAACATGTTCAATAATTCCATATTATTAGGCTACACCTGTACAACCTTTATCCACAAAGAGCTCAGGGCCGATTACTTGGTTCCCTCCTTCTTATGTTCTCACAACAACCCTTTCAGGTAGATAGCAACTGGCCTAATGCCACCCCGAAAGCTTCATAAAAAAGCAGGCCTCCGTCAGTCTTGAAAGACTATGGTATCGTGCTCGGTGCTGCATGCAAAGCACGAAAGCCTGGGTTGGATTGTTATGGAGGATAGGCTGTTACCCAAGCAGCAAATCCCCCCTGTCCACGCCAGTGAATTAGTCTAATGGAAAGCTTCATAACCAAGTGGGAATTTGAACCTGCATCTTCCAGATTCAAGCCCAACACCAAAACTACTGCACCATCCTGGCTCTCAAACTAGTGGTAATGATGAGCTCATAATTTTGCAGACATCTATATAGACAGTTGTGTTAATAAAAAATGGGTGCCTTTTTTTAAAAAATAAAGTACTTCATGCTTGAATTTTACTTCTTTTTTCTCAAGCTTACATACATTTTTCCTCAACCAAGATTTCATCCTTTGTACACAGCAAGGTTACAGGAAGCTGTACAGGACAAATGTGATTTGATTATTCAAGAAAACAGGTTCAGTGAGTTCACATGCTTATTACTCATATTGTTTGCAATGTTATTTACAGGCAAATCATCTGATATCTTGTAAATGCCAAGGATTTTGGCAGGATCCCCCCCCCCCAAAAAATACGCACACTTCAAAATTTGAATAGAACGATGATAGCAATGTGTAGTATGTTTCCTCTAAAGATGTCAGTAGCCACCACATACTTCCCCTTGCTCAGGTGATAGAGCAGGAGAGTGGGAAAGCACACTAAGTTCTCCTCAGGCATCCCATATTGGCCTCTGCAACCTGCCCTGCTAGTTTGCTGCAATCAAAAATGGATAATGGTGACCACTATTAATGATAACCACTTTGAGCATCTAATGTGATCACATAACTCAAACATGACTTACATCTACTCTTTGAGGTATACTCTTTGATGCATATATTTTCATGTTGAAACATGCATACTTTTTTTGGGAGACACTAACAGCAACATTTAGGAAAGCTCTTAACTATATCAGCAAGTAGGCTTTCATGCAAAAAAAAAAATACACCTTGTTTGGAAAAACAAGCCCAAGGTTAGAAGGTTCAATTTCTTGAATGCCACAGATCATACTGATGGCAGTTACCTCCTCCTGGAATGACTTAGGAATCAGTGCCACATGAAATACTATAGTTTGAATCAAGACCCAGAGTAGAGAGAGATTAATTTAAAGTATTTGTATACTACCAGTTCAAAATGCAACACTGTTTACAAAGAAAAATATTAACACCATACAAACACGACATCAGTAAACAAGTTCAGTGACTGCAGAAAGCTGTGTAGGAACGGAAACATTATCAAGACAGTATGTCTATCAGTTAACTCAGGTCCAAAGGAAAATTCAAAGTTTATATGAGGCCCAAAGGCAAGTAAACAAGAAAAAATATATGTACTACCTACAGACATTTCGGACTATAGTGGATAAACTCACGTGTCTATTAATGGATTTTGACTGATAATTTTAACATGATCTTGTATCTGTAGAAGAAGACAGCCAAAAGCTAAAGGAACAAATTAGAAACTGATTGGCTCATCTGTTTCATCTGGCTCATCCCATTCATCTGTTATTTATTTCCCATGTCCACTTATGCTGATTTCATTCATGATTTAAGATTCGCTCTCCAATTCCTTATTTACAATCACTGCTATAAATCACAGCCAATACTCAAAACAAACATGTACTCCGTCAATGAATCCTTAACAGCCTCCGCACTTAATTCCAACACATATTTATACTAACACAATACATTTCCCATTTACAGTATCTACGGTATATTTTATTGCAATTGTTTGATGGTATGTCATTGCCAAGGCAACTGATAATACTAAAACCAATGGGAAGTCAAATACTGATAGTACTTAAAACCACCAGCACAACAACAAGTTTCCATTTAAAAAAACAGTCTACCACAGACACACATAGCACCCCAGCAATGTCTATTCTAGTGGCTTCTGCTGGTGTTCTTTTTGCACTTTAGATTGTAAGCCCTTTTGGGACAGGAACCCATTAGATATTAATTAGCTATTAATTTTTTCATTGTCTTGTAAACCACTTTGTGAACTTTTCAGTTGAAAAGCGGTATATAAATACTGTAGATAGACAGACAGACAGACAGACAGACATATGATGAAGGTAAGACACTAAACACACCAACATTTCTATTAGCAGCAGTATAAGCCATTAAACAAACAGCTGACATAAAGCACCTAAACACCAACAAAAAAAGCTTTTTGAAATGGTTTTCCCTTGTACTGTAAAGCCCACCAAAGAGCTGGCTTGAAGGTCAATATTACAATTGAAGGAAAGTCCCTGCAATTAGATCTTAATAGTAATATGGTTTAAATATAAGAGCTTAAACTGAGCTGCATAATGGTAGGCAAAATCTTACTAATTTACTATTTACTAATGAAAATCTTACTAAATTTTTTTGAGGGGAGGGAATGTTATTGCAGGCAGGCTACCAAGAAAATTCACTTTGTGGAACAGGAATGGCTTCCCCTTATTTAATATATTTATTTTAATTTGCCTGATTTTACTTCCAGGAAGTCACAGACAGATTGTGATGGAAAAAAGTGGATCCTGGTACTAAAAGGTTGAGAACCACTGCCCTAAGGGTTGTGGGATCAGAGTGTCTCGACCAAGGTGGCCAAACTTGTTCAAAAGCCTATTTCTGAAAAAAGCAAGTTATATGTCAAAGAGCCACATGGGGTTCACATGTGGCCATGGTTTGGTCAGCTCTGATCCACTGTATACAAATTTACTAGAACAGTGTGAAAAACTTTTTCTTTAGCCATTCTCAAAACACCATGAATGTCAAAGTAAAACAGAAGCTGAAACGATATTAAAAAATGCTAAATCATATTAAGCAACTTTAAGCATAATAATCTAGTTGAGAAGGTAGGCAGGGGTGAAAGGGAGGCAAGAATACAAAACACGCGCACAAGAGTGGATGAACTTCCCTGAGCTCTTCATACTTGAGCCCTTCACCTTGTCTTGAGGTATACTACTTAGACCAACAATTCTAACCAGTGTGCTATAGGATTACACTGGCATGCTTCAAATGGTCCACATGTGTGCTGTTGAAGTTCGGGGAGGTGGTTATTTTATTTATTTAATATATGTAGAAATAAATTTCCCATGCTAATTCAAATACCCAAGGCAAAGTTTCAGTGTTCTCCTTTTCCTTGTAAGCAGGCAGCACAAAACCTTCTTGGAATTCATAAATTACATGTATTAAATTTTATGTAATTTAAAAAAAAATTAGTAAGTAGTAATATATAGTGTTGAAATTAACCACATGAAAACAATATATATGCATGTTTTTAGTTTTTATTTTGTCATGTCCTATGTTTTTCTTGGATGTCCTACATTTTGGGGGCCCTTGTCTTCCTTTTTTCTTATGGCAAATAGTCACCCTACCTTGGGAATAAGCCCCAATGACAACAACAGGATAGAACATCCTGTAGACATGCAGAATGGGCTCTGAATGAACTACTTGGTCTTTACAGGTAACTTTGTGCAGATGCCTGCCCATTTCCAGACTCCAGGCTAGCAGGGATCCAACACATAACAGGCTCTGCCCAGTGAACGGCACAGAAGAGCCAAGGACAGCGATGGAGCCATTTGGATAGAGTGACCGTATGTCATAACCAAAAAAGAGGACAAAGCTTCCTAAATGTAGAACACCCAAGAAAGATGTAGGACATGACAAAATAAAAGCTAAAAAAATCAGGTATGTTGCTCTCATGTGGTTAACTTAAACCCTGTATTACTTATTATTCAATTTAAAGACATTACATATAATTTATTACATTGAGGCTACAATGCTATCCACACTTTTCCTAGGAATAAGCTCCATTGATTACAAGGGGGCTTACTTTTCAGTAAACATGCATAAGTTGGTGCTGTCAGGCTACAAATCCTATCCACACTTTTCCAGGGAGTAAGGTCCATTGACGAGAATGAGGCTTACTTCTGAGTAGACATGCACAGGATGGGGCTCTCAGGTTGCAATCCTATCCACACTTCCCTGGGAGTAAGCTCCACTTACTATAATAGTGGATCTGATAATAATCTACTTCTGAGTAGACATGCATAGGCGTGGCCTGTGAGGCTACAATCCTATCCACATTTTTCCTAGGAATAAGCCCCATTGATTAGAATGGCGCTTACTTTTGAGTAAACATGCATAGGTTGGAGCTCTCAGGCTTCAAATCCTATCCACATTTTTCCTGGGAGTAAGGTCCATTGACGATAATGAGGCTTACTTCAGAGTAGACATGCATAGGATGGGGCTCTCAGGTTGCAATCCTATCCAGGTTTGTAATTCCCTGGGAATTGGGGCTCTCAGGTTTGCAAAAATGGGGCTCTCAGGTTTGCAATTCCCTGGGAGTAAGCTCCACTTACTATAATGGGACTTACTTCTGAGTAGACATACATAGGATTGGGATCCAAGAAGGCTGTGCTCACAAAGAAAAAGAGAATAATGAAGATTTGTTTTTTTTTCAGGACACAAGGCTGGAAAGAGGACATTCCCTGGAAGAAGAAGACATATGGTCACCCTGGTGCATGGGCCAATCTGGCTGCAGGGCAGACCTAGACCTGGCTCCCTCCCTTTACCTGCAGCTCCTTCTCATGTTCTGGCCTCCCGCAGAGGATCCCTGGCGGTGGGAGGAGGAGAGGGCAGGAGGAGAGCAGAGGAGCCCTCCCAGGCACCAGCACCAGCCATGGAGACACAGGCAGCCCACGCGCTCCAGCCTCGGCTCTGCTTCCCTCCCTTGCAGCTCCGGACAGGAGCCTCCCCAGGAACACAGGCAGCCAAGCAGGGAGGCAGCCACAACCCTCCGGAAAAGGAGGAGCGCCGGTCACAGGGAGTGCTTCCTCCACTGCATGGCTGCTGGCTGGCTGGCTGCCTGCCCACTTCCCTGGGGCTGGAGGAAGCCCCCTTGACTGAGTAGTCATGCATAGGATGGGGCTCTCAGGCTACAATCCTATCCACACTTCCCTGGGAGGAAGCCCCATTGACTAGAATGGGACCTGCACCTGAGTAGACATGCATAGGATGGAGTTCTCAGGCTGCAATTCTATCCACACTTCCCTGGCAGGAAGCCTCATTGACTATAATGGGACTTCCACCTGTGTAGACATGCATGGGATGAGGTTCTCTGGCTGCAATCCTTTCTACATTTCCCTGTGTGTAAGTCCCACTGCAAAGTGACCAGATTTCCTCTTTTTTCCAGGACATCACCTCTTTTTTTTAGACTTATGTCCCGGAAAAAAAAAATCTCAGTTGTCCTCTTTTTCTTGTGAGTAGGCAGCATACGGCCTTTTTGTAATTATGTGTAATACATTATATGTTATAGTTTTAAATTTAATAATTAGTAATATAGCATTTAAATTAATCGCATTTAAGCAATATATATGAGCACAAGTGGTTAAGACACTGTGCCTGTTAACCAACAGGCCAAGGTTCGAGACCCAGGTCGGTCCCCACAAGACAGGGTGAGCTCCTGTCTTTAGCCCAGCTCTGCGACGCAGTTGGAACAAATTGTATTGGCTCTGCCTTTCCATTGGACTATTTCAGAGGTGTGGAGAGGGGGGATTTGCTGCTTGGGTAACAGCATATCCTCCATATCAATCTAACCCAGGCCTTCGTGCTTCGCATGCAGCGTATGCAGCGATCACGATACCATAGTCTCTCAAGACTGACGGGTGCCTGCATGAGTGTTTTTAACTTTTATAATTTTATTTTTATCTACTAATATTTAAAAAAAAACATACAAACAAAACATATTTTATTTTTATAAAATAAAAATATCTAACAAAACACTAAAAAAGAAAACTACATAAGATAATTCTAACAGCATAACATGGGAAAAGCCAGTATTTCTACTTATTACTTTTGTATTTTGTTATAAAACTTTTGTTTTGTCATGTCCTACATTTTGCTTGTGTGACCTACATTTGTGAGGCCTTCTCCTGTGTTTGTGGTTATGGTCCAATTGAACGGAACAAGGCTTAATTGAGAGAGAGAGAGGTTTTAAAAAGATAGCATTTTACCCATCCAGACAGCTCATTCTTCCATTGGTCTGGCCATCTTTGGGGTGAGGGAGAGAGATTCTCCCCTTGGTGGGGTGGGGGACCAACTCCACCCACATGAGGCAAAACCATGACTCTATCCATATGTGACTGGTTGTTTTTGGTTAATCCTTTGAATGTTTTACTGGACTACCCAGACAGGAAACAAACAATATACATTAATGACCAGATAGGAATTAGCTTTGATTGCTGTCTAAAGTACTGACTGAATGTTGACTGTTAGCAAGACAATGGGAGATGCCTAGATCAGATTAGATCATAGCTGAGGGCCACCATGCAAAGGTTCAGAAAAGGTACTGACTAGGCCTTCAGCTGGACCTGTATAACAGGCTTATGGGAGAATCCTATCCTTGACATACATTATGTTCTTATATGACAATAATAACAGATAGATTTTTGTAATGATAAAACCTCATGGGTACCAGCTTGGCTTACCAAGAACTGGCAACTAGCCAATTTCTTTCCCACCTTGAGGCCCATTCTTTTCTGTCATCCTCCTATTCTCCCAATCCAGGCAGGAAGTGTTATATGTTCTCCTTAGGGAGGCATTTCTACCATTCCATCCTAAGCACCAGACCATTCTGGTTTGACTAGTGGTGGTACCAAGACAGACATGATATGCATCATTTCATGTTCCCTGGATCAGGATTGAGGAATGATGCTTCGTACAAGGGAGATAACTACAAACCCCGCCATATCAGGAAAATATTTGTACCCTGAAGAAGGTTCTCATAGTCCTGTAATACCTAGTGACAGGGAGCTTTGAGAGTCACAGCATGGGCATTAGCTATGTCGTAGTACTCCACTCATTGCTGTGTTAATGCATCTCTGAAAGTGATGTTCTCCCACTTCGTCAATTTCATCATTTTCCCCATTACCAAGGCACATTTGTGATGACTTCTACTCCATTATAAATTTTCCACATATGATCTTACTAGTCAACAGTGCATACCTAAGGTCAGATTATGTGCATCAAGGGTTATGAACAGTGATGGGCTTCAAAAAATATAAGAACCAGTTCTCTGCCCATCTGGCAGCCACTTTTAAATGGCTATTTTTAAACTTTATATGTCCTATCTCTTGTTAAGAACCGGTTCTATAGAGTAGGTGCGAACCTGCTGGAGCCCACCACTGGTTATGAAGCTGCTCCGGGGGGGGGGGGGAACCAGTCACCATTATAGCTACACCCTTAGGAATTTATAAATCGGAAAAGGCAGTGGTATTTAGGCATTTCAGCCGAGGACCCCCTTTCAAACTTAAAAATCTCTCTGGGACCCCCATCAAACTTGACTAGTGTAACTACGGGAGCATGTAAGAGAAATGTACCACCTAGTGAAAACCTATGGGAAATTCATATTGCAATCCAGAGTAAATTGTTCTTACACCAGAGCAAGGACTCCCCATAGTTACTCTGGATTGCGGCATGCTCTTTGTGGGATATGACACTGTTGCCAGAGCTCTTCCATATCTACTTGAATGTAGGTCCCATTGTGTTCAGTGAGACTCCTTATTACAAGGCCAGAGAGCCAGCATTGTCTGAAGACATCTTGGTGGTCATGTGGCCCACATAACTAAATGCCAAAGTGCACATTACCTTCCCAGCAAAGGGACAAGAACTAGGCAAGTAATAGAAGCTCATTCCATCTTGTGGTACTTGGGTCTAGAACTGCCAATTTGCCGATCTTCAGCTCGACAAGCACATCTTTAACCACTGACCACTGCAGCCTTTTAAAGTAAATACTATACTTGTTTCTTAATTTCAAGGTTATTGTAATTCAGTTAGTACTGTTACTAAAAAAACCACACATTGCTATAATTAGTTCCAAACTAAAGGAAATCTAAATAGGCTAAATTTATGGTGTCATTAATGTGTCTGTGCTTTAATTATTTAGATCTAAAAGTCACTGTAAGTTTTCTCTGTGTGGAATTTCCTTAATTGCTGCATCTGCTGAAGAGTTTATAGACTTCTTCAAACCGCTTGTTTATTTTAGCCAGTATTTAATGATGAATAATTCAAGGTAAGTTTTCTGAAGGACTATGCCTAGGCATGGAATCTGAAGTACTCTGGCTCACTGAATAATTCAGAAATAGCCTAGTTACCTTTCTTTTCAACTATCAACACTTGCTGATTGTAATGCTAACTTTAAAAGTGTGGATTCATTTAAGTAAGAATTTTTCAGCCATGCATGTTAGCCATTACAGTAGAATACATTTTAGTAATACTTTAATTTTACTTCTTTATATACCCCTGGGCAGATAGGAATGAGCCATTTATAGCTATATAAATATAACAGGGTTACATTTCCAGAGAGAAGCCATTTCAAATATGAATATTTGTCTCCATGGCAAAGAATGATCAAGATAAGAAAGAAAAGTTCACTTATTAATTTGAAATGAACAGCCAAATATTTGACTATAGTCCTCTGTTATATTTTACTTCTTCCATTATTTTGTTATTAGCACAGCTATGTGTGAGATAGGTGGAGCTTTTATGATTCTGTGATCTTTGAGCACAATCCTAACCATGTCTACTCAAAAGTAAGCCCCATTGTCTTCAATGGGTCTTAGTGGTGGGCTTCAGGGGGTTCTCACAGGTTCTATAGAACCCTTTGCTAATGAGCGCCTGGTTCTGAGAACTGGTTACTAATGGGACATAGAACCTGTTGTTAATTTAGGCTATTAGGACATAGAAACTTTAATTTATTTGAATCCCACCACTGGTCTTAATCTCAGAAAGGTGTGTTTAGGATTGCAGCCTAAGTATAAAATGAGATGGGCAGGCTTTCCTAGGGAGGCATGCTTTCTGCACTGGAAACCTACACTGCTAGTTCAGTGTATAAAGGTTGACTTTGTTTATTCAATGATAAAATAAAGGCACTCACTTCCTATTCTCCAGTCCAAGCATCCAGAACAGGTTTAAGAACTGAGCCCCAGATGGCAGAAGGTCCTGGAACAAAATGGATCCCCAAGCGGCTATCAGTGAGTATTGTGGAAAATACATTGTCATCAGGTGCTAAAATGATGTCTTTTTGATTCAAAGCTTAACTATCTATTTACCTACAGTATTTATATACCGCTTTTCAACTAAAAACTTCACAAAGCGGTTTACAAAGAAAATGGAAAAATTAATTGCTAATTCATAGCTAATGGTTCCCTGTCCCAGAAGGGCTCAAAAACCAAAATGCAAAAGAACACCAGCAGAAGCCACTTGGACAGACATTACTGGGGTGTGTAGGGCCAGTTAAACTCCCCCTGCTAAATAAAAGAGGGACATCCACTTGAAAGAGTGCCTCTTGCCCAGTTAAATAGGGGTTGGCCAAGTCAGCAGCTAACCAAAGTTCAAGAAAACACATATTAAACCATGAACCTTGCCCTCTTTTTAAACAGATGTTTCAAATAAAACCAAATGCTAAAATTCATAGAAGTGGCATTGCTCTACAAGGTGATTGAAAAGTAACTCCCTATTTTGTAATTTATAAGTATTTTAAAATAGGCGTTACTTTTCAATCACCCTATATATCAGGGGTCTCCAAATATTGGCCCGAGGGCCAGATGCGGCCCTTGGCAAGACCCCTCTATCCAGCCCTTGGGCAAGCCTTGTAATCCACTCCAATACATTCTTATATATAAATTTGTGTAAATGTTTCAAATTTGAAATGTATGGTAAATTAGTTTTCTGACCCCAGACACAATGTCAGAGAGATGATGAACACAAGCCTCATAATATCTACTCAAAAGTAAGCCCAATTGTGTTCAATGGATCTCACTCCCAGGAAAGTGTCTTTAGTATTGCAGCTGATGTGTCCGTCTTGCCAAAAACATTGTAGGCCCCTACTCTCGATTGTGTATAAACCACCATATTTGTACTTTATGGAATAAAATCATTGATTGAAGGTGTAGTAGAAAATCTGATGGTAGCTCTATTTGGATACATTATTTATCTAAATATGGAAGGGCAAAAAAATAGAACTCACAAGACAAGCTAGAAATGTATCTTTATTTTAAAACATTACATATTAATAAATAGGTCTGTTGTCAGAAACCTTAATAAATGGCCTTTGCTAATTTACACAAGGCAAATACAACATGCCTATAACTATAATTTAAAGCAATGCTAAAATTATTAGGCATTTAACAAATCTATATATATGTATAAACACACACATTTTTGGAAGCTAATAAAATAGTCCTCTTTTTAATTGCCTGAAGAAACTGTATTGCAAAATAATAGCATTGAATCGACTAAGCTTAAAACATTCCAAGACTTCTCCCATCCACCCAGTCTATTGTTAGTATTCACATTTTACTACTCACATTTCAACTTCTCCTCCTCCAAGCAAAAACAGTCAAAAAATCTTTCATGTCCATATATTGGCCCTATATAAAAATCCCCTCAAAGTGTAAACTCATGTGTAACCTCTTGGTTGGAGGGAAGAGTACAATTTTAAATAGGTTTGCTGAAGATTCACCTCATACATTATGTTTTTTAACAAGTGTGCATTACACTTTTTATATGTGCATGGAAAAGGTATGTGTAATGAACATCTGTTGCAAAGTGCATTACTAAGATGCAAGAAGTGACTGTGACGGCCCGCTGCGAGTACACAATTGCATGAGTGTACAATCATAAGCGCATCTACTCAGAAATAATGTAAGTTCCATTGTTTCCAACAGGCCCTATTCCTAGGACATTGTGTATAGGATTGCAGCCTTAGGGTGTAATCCAGAGTAAATACGGGGAGTCCTTGCTCCAACATAAGAACAATTTACTCTGGATTGCAATATGAATTTCTCAAAGGTTTTCACTAGGTGGTGTTGTAACTACGTCAACGTAAATGTCTCTTATGTACTGTAGTTACTCTGGATTGTAGGGTCTGTTTGTTACAGATAGCATGTGCCACGGTTTTTAAGTGGACATCAATGCTGTTAAATAATAATGGGCCTTGTTTCTAAGGAACTACAGTATGCACAGGATTGGGGTGTCAGTGCAGTATTTTAATCTTTTACTTTCCTATCTCATGCCTTTGGCATGTTTCCATTTGGAAATTTCTATAAGATAAATGTTTTTAAAATAACACTTTGAAAAAATGAAATGCTTATCATTAGCACAAGTAAGGTTTCTCATACTTGGAGTTAAGCATGCCTAGCTGTAAATGTGGTGTACTACAGTTGAGATTATCTTTCAAAGACCTCCAATGCCTAGTTTCCTATTTAAATTTAAAACAAAGCAATTTGTAATTTAAGTGCAGTCTGTCAGTGCAGTTTGTTGAGGTCTTTACAGAATACAAAAGCTTTACTAAAATATAAAGTTCATAGTTTAAATTAATTTAAAATCCCGTGTTTTCACCTTATATATACGGTAGTTAGTTTCCCTATAACTGTATCCAGTAAACTAAGAAGCAAATCTGTCTCACTCACATTGAAATGCAGAACGAAAATTAGAAAAGACGTTGTGGAGGACATGTGGTCTTAGGTACTCCTAGAGTTACTCTGCAGAATTACACAAGAAATGTTATGCAGCTGTCATGAATTTGACTGTGGACCCAATCCCATCCAGCATTTCAGCACTGATACAACATGCCAATGAAGTTTGTGGTGGTGGGGCAGTCACAGAGGCTTCCCCAAGGTAAAAAGAACATTTGTTCCTTTATGTGGTGGCTGCATCAATGCTGGAAAGTTGGAATGGATTGGACCCCAAGTTAGGGTTTTTCTTTCCCAAAAGAATTCCAAGTACATGTCAAACAAATACAGAGAGAGTATTCCTGAATGAATGGCCTGTGAGTTGAAGTATTAAATTTGATGCCCTCTTAAAAATACACACCCACCTGTGTAGGGTACAACAAAAAGGTTTTTGCTTTTGCTTCTACCAGAAAAGCTCATGAACTAGTCAAAATGAAAGGGACTGAAATAAGTTACATTTCAGAGGCTGCAAGCCTAAGCTCCAGTTAGGCCAGCATAAGTCCTGTGCTAGCCTGCAGGCTGTCACAAAAATGCCATAAGGCACTTCTGCCCACTCCTTTGGAGGTTAGGGCAGTGCACAGGCATGTAGTGGCCTCCCCTCACCACCATAGGAAGTTATGCCAGGTGAGTTATGCTGGCCTAAATTGGTCAGGATTGTGCCCTAAATCCTCCAACATGTTAGTCAGTGTATTTATTTATTTGGATTTATATATAGCCTTTCCCATGCTAAGGGTCTTGTGTACAGTATTTCATAACAAAACTAAACAGAGATAATGAAATTATTGTGAGGGCTGACTTAAATGTAGCATTCAGCTTTCCACCAATATGGAGTCCCATAGAAACATTTTAATAAGCATAAATTTAATAATTTGACATAACCAGGCTCTTCTATTAATATATATATGAACTATGAAACAACTTGGTAAGAACATATCCAAATTTGAAGAAGATAAAATCTCCAGAGAAAAATGTACATATTTATTACCTAATATGGTACATTGTACATAGATGAAAAAAGAATTGGCACATTTCCCACTGCAAACTTCTAACCAAAATAGTACCAGGAAAGAAAACTAGTGAGTGAAAAATTGCTGTATAGTGCTGTTTTTATGAAGTTTTACAGTTTTATATGTAAAATTCAAATAGCATTTAATCCAGAGAGAAATATTTGTTCTATTTGTGATACAGAGCAGTGAAAATAATCTAGTTCAGCTGCAATCCTAATCCTAGTTAGGACGGCATAAGCCCCAGGAAAGTCCGATGCGGGCCTGGGGATGTCACAAAAGTGTCACCAGCACTTCTGCGCCACTCCTGGGAAAGGGGCTAGGCCTGTTCATAGGCATGTGCTTGCCTCCCTACATCACCACACGAATGGGAAGACCAATAAATTGTGCCAGCCTAGGTTAGGATTGCACCCGTAGCCTTTATAATGCAAAATGATGCAAATATAAATTATATGCAAGGCCACTGAATATATTAAAACATTCTTGCTTTTAATATAATACAATAATACCTATCCAATGCACTCCTTGCACAACCACATCAAGAACCAATTAGGTCACAAAATAGCCAACACAAAACAAGATCAAGAAGTGCGCCAGAGTGCTGGTGTAGAGGAGTAGAATGCCATGATGTATCTCAGATGCCTCAAGGAAGACTCCACACTGCCCCTATCGGGAATCAGCATTGGATGGCTCTCAAGATACTGTACAATAATGTTGTTTGATAGTGATAAATATATCTATCCATATTTAAATTAAGGTACGATAAAAGTTTGTCTATAGTTTCACTCTTAAGGAACACTTTAAATATGTTTTCAAGTTAAAAGATATTTCATTTTCTTTCTCTTCCCCCCTTTAAAAAATGTTTGTAATACATAAAAATATATACTTATATGTTAAGATGCATGAGAGCACACACTCTAATTGCAAAGTGTTGACTTTCAGATAGAGCCAGCCTTATTACCAAGTCTGTTTACATGTTTTGATAGAAAATTTCTGCACACTATTTTGTGCAGAAAATTTCTGGCCACTGTTCGGAGTGTAGAGTTTCTCCTGGATGACAAAAATTTGCCATCTTTGACTTGCATTGAAATGCTTTGTACAGTTATTAACTGTGTTAAAATCTTAGATGTGCATGAATGCTAGCAAGAATGTCAGGCACTGTTTCATAAAAAAACAATAATGCACAGAAAAAACTATTTGCCATAATTTATAGGAGGAAACTTGTACTCATGTATCTAATTAGTTTACATCAAAGAAAAATTAAATGATGATCATCAGTAAGCTAGAATAAAATATGACTTATTTCTGAACATAACAAAAGGAATTTAATAAGGAAGGGAAAGGATAAAAGACTTTTAAAAACCTGTCAAACACTCTTTGTTTAAAGTGTAGTTGCTCCAGAAACTTACAAATGGTAAGGCTACACCATATATAGCTGATATTCAAATTGATGAATAGTGCAGTTAAGGTGCATTTCACATGTTAAAATTTAAAAATGTAAACCATCACATGGTGTACACATGGCAAAATCTATCTATTGCCAAAGGAAACATGACAACATACACCTATGCTGCCCTGGGTCTGCTTTCTTTAAGAAGGTGGGATATAAATCGGATAAATATACTGTACTCCAAAACCATAATATGTGGTGGCCCTTAGTTATGCCATTTCAATTTCCAAACTAGCCTTTCAGTTTCCATTTTTAAAAGAGAAAATTTTGGACTTTTAACACAATATTTTATTAAATTTTATTTTGCTAAAGCAGATTAATAACCAACTGCAACATACAGAATTAACCATCATCTCTGTTGTAAATACTTTTCTGGGCAGGAGTGGCTTTTAATCAGATTGAAGTTGGAGTTTGACTTGATTTATTACTATATGGTTCATAAGTAGGGAAACTTCAACTTCAGGTGAATGCAGACTCACAGAACACACACTCCCATAGTTACTTGAAACTGTGTATACTGGTGAAAGCTTCTCCTGCCCTCCAGAAGAGAGACAAGCTCTGCTCCCATAGCCTCTTGAAGGTTTACAGTGAACGTTTTGTACCTTGGCATATGACTTTCTTCTCTGTTCTCCTAAGCAGATAGCAACACTGCCAAGGACTGCCCTGTCTGCTTGAGTGGATGAATTCCTTTGGCCACTTGGCTGTCCTTACCTTGACTGGAATTAAGATTTTTCTACCTCCTTACAAGTTCATCAAAAAGCCTCTTTACTTTGAAGAGTGCCAGTTCAAAACCTGGCTTCAGAGGAATTACAAAGGAACTCACTGTACTTTAAAAACTGGGATATCATGAAAGGACAATTAAAGACTTCTCCCTAGAACAGGAGTGTCCAAACTTTTTGGCAAGAAGGCTGCATCATCTCTGTGACACTGTGTCAGGAGCCGAAAAATCAATTTACATTTCAAATTTGAATAATTTTTCATAAATGAATGTATTACAGACTGAACTTATATGAATGAATTCAAATCAGTTCATAAGCACTATCTAACACAGTGGAGATGATCTTCAAACCACTACACAAACACATTCACACAGAGAGAGGAGATGTGTGCACCCTCCCTGGCTCCCTCTCGCCTCCAGGTGATTACAGGGATCAACTGTGGCCTGGATGTGGTGCTTGCCATGGGCTGCCTCTGGCCCCCGGGCCACAGTTTGGACAATCCTGCTCTTGAAGAACACGTCTAATGCAATCCTCAGCATGTCTTCTCAGAAGTAAGTCCCACTTTATTCAATAGTACTTACTCCCAGGAAAGTGTGATTAAGATTGCAGCCATAGCAAAGGTACACTGAAGATATCCAAGAGTTATGTCAATGATAAATTCAGTCACTGAAAACTCCCTCTAAATATACTGCCCTTTCTAAATGTGTTACTTGTTTTTAATCTTGAAGACAGCCAAACGTAGAAACACCGAACTATCCCATGGACATTTTCAAGATACAAATGCATTCAAATGATGTGACATTTTTTTAGAATACAAAAGGCACTGAAGTAGTTTCCAACTGTTTACAAATAATCTACCAAAAAAAGGTAGAAAGGCTGTTACAATCTGCCACAACCCTCACATTCTTTTCAATTATCATTAAAAGCTCTTCGATGAATGTAATGTGTTAATGCACTTTATACGTTTACTGTGAACAAAAGGCATACCTGTAAAATGCAATACTGTCTTTAATAAGATTTTAAGAGATTAATGCACTGCTCTGTGTTTCAAAATTAATTATGAACTCCTCTCCATCATCAGTTCAAACTGCAGTGGCCATCCGTGAAGATAGGAAATTGGTGAGTGTACAGGTTCTGAAAAAGTGATTTCCAAGTCTCAAAAAAGCTGTGAAAAAGATGAATGTTGCTACATACTCATAAGATATATAGGAGGAAAGTCCAATTTACATTTTTTAAAGGACAGTTTATCATTTATGACTACTGCCAAACAGAGCACAGAAGAAGGTGGATCAGTTGCTCACACAATTAGCATATTTCAGGTAGCCATCCTGTAAGATACCTATATCCTAACATAGCAGGATGTTTCATTTTTTCCTCTACGATATAAAGATCACCTTCTAGGGTGAAGAAATACACCAGTTTCTGTGCGGATGCAATTCTTACCCATTTGCTGTGAGGGTTGTAAGATTATTCATTTAATGTCATAGGTGGCTGAAGCACAACAATGGTAGTCCTAGAGAAAGTGGATGGAGATCGCTAATTCATTTCACATATTCCAGCAAGGAATTAAATGCTCTGTTATTTTCCGGGCTTAGAAACTGCCTGGGTCATCCAGTTCCTTCAGATAGTACAATCTTAATCAGTCTTCATATTAGGTTTATTCAAATCCCCAATATTGAAACTGAACTCCTTGAAGACTTGTATAAGAACAATTCCAATAGATACAGTAGTGAATCCACAAGCCATCCCTAAGAAATCAACTACTCCCACATTACTCCACTCTCTGAATAGGATGGCGGAAGCTAGCAAGACCAGAGTGGTGAACACCACATAGTAGATGGCACCGAACACTGAGGAGTCAAAACATTCCAGAGCCTTATTGATGTACCTGAATTGAATGATGATGCTACATCCTAATACTGCCAAAAGAACCAAACAGAGATACAGTGCTCTTTGACTTGATGGATTATTGTGAAAGATATCTTGAGCAGCCAGTCCAATGCCTTTAGTACTAGGCACTGTGAAACTTCCCAACAGTGAACAAATACTGATGTAAACCATGATATTGGTGGGTCCATGAGCTGGTGCAATCCAAAAAATAAGCAGAAGCAGCATCAAAAGGACGATGCAGAGGTAACCCACAAACACTGTAAAACAAGAAATAAACATGATAAATCTCAAGATAAAACAATTCTAGGATGAAATATCACAACATGTGCATGTTAACTTTGACCACTCTGATTAGAAAACAGTAAACGTAAAACTGTGGGCCTTATCCTATGCTATTCATGCCAGTGCATCAGTGCACACTGTCACAAACATGCCATAAGGCAGGGGTCGGGGAACTTTTTTACTTTTTCCCCTAAAATATATTTAGATATGCCGACGTTACCCCCTTGATTTGAAAGGAAATGAATCATATATGATTAATTATTTGATAATAATAAATAATTATTTATTTATTATAAATAAATAACATTTTATAGGCAACAAAATAATTATTTATTATTATTATAAGTTTCCCTCCATGCTTAAAGGTTCCTATGGAGAGGCTTCTCTGTGGGCAGAGTATCCTCTCCTGACATCGCTGGCACACACCTCCAATTAGGAAAGGGAAAGTGCTGGTGAAGTCAGGAGAGGACACTCCACCCACTGAGAAGCCTCTCCCTGGCAACCTTTAGGCAGGGAGGCAGGGAAAGGTTGTGCAAGCATTCACAGTCATTTTTTTCAAGATGGATGCCCACAGCGCTCGGACCTAGCCACGCAAAGCCACAGCTGGCTCAAACTGTTCCCCAATGCCCCCAAGCACCCTCCCACCCACCTTCAGAATCCCGAACAGGCCCAGGGGTTTCCATATCCCCCAAACAGGGTAGGAAATGTAGGACAAGTCCGGAGAAAGCCAGATGTCTGGACACCCTCGACGTACTGCACTGCATCAGGTCCTTGTACACTACAGTACTGTAACATACAGCTGGGCATGCATATAGAATCTATATATAGATTCTATATGCAATGCAATGAAATTCCTGGGGGTAATGTACAGTCATGCTGCCAAGACACAGCCGGGCATGCATATAGATTCATATGCATGCCCTGCTGTGTCTCAGCAGTGCGACCATCCATTACCCCCAGGAATTTCATTTTTACCCCACTTGGGGTAATTTACCCCTGTTCCCTGACCACTGCCATAAGGCATGGTTGTGAGCCTTACTGTGGGTCTAGTGCTGGAGCTAGTCCAGCACAAGCTTGGGCACAACGCCTGCTCGGGTGTTGGAAGCCAGAAGTGGCTGGATGAACATGGAGGAACACAGAACCACTCTATGGAGGATCTCCAATGGTATGGTAAGTGCTGGGCTTAGACAGCATATCAATCTGGCCCACAGTCCAGACTGAGTCTAGGCAGTACAATCAGAACTGCATTCCCTGCTATTCATTATCCAGTATAACTTTCATATAAGTGCTTCATGTTTGAGCACTGTAGATCACCTTTCTATTGGCCACCAAATTATCTATATTGTCTCTGCAACACACAGTATTTTTTCTTCTCTTTTGTCCAGGTAATTTCTCCGCTTATTTTAAGAGTACCCTATACACCCATAACTCCTACCAGCTACAAGCATAAAAGAACTTCTGCTACAATACTAAAGACACTTTCCTGGGAGCAAGACTCATTGTACACAGTGGGGTTTACTTTTGAGTAGACATGGTTGGGACTGTGCTTTAAGTATAATTTTTACAATACCTACATTACAATCCTAACCATGTCTACTCAAAAGTCAGATCCATTGTGCTTAGCAGGGCTTACTCCCAGGAAAGTGCCTATAGGATTGCAGCCTAAAATATAGTGTTTCTATTTAAAATACTTTACCACCATAATACACAGCATTCTAAAACAAAACTTTGGTTCTTAAATAGTATATACAGTATTTATACTGGCTGCAAAACCTGTACAGTTAAGCTGCTCAGATATTGACTTCAGAAATGCAGGACTGAAAGTAGATTTTCTTTGGGGAAAAACTCTGAAGAATGTAAACTTCAGTATATAAGCAGTAACTTGCAGAAACTTTCTACAATGACAAGCTTATACATCAGCAATTTTCAAACTTTTTCATCGTACTGCACACTGACAAGGCACTAAAATGGCACTAGGTATGCCATATGTTTTTGGGCAATTGATGAGGCACCTTCAAATTATCCATCCCCAAATTTTCACACACATCTGTGGACCATTTGCAGTACATCAATGCACTACACCACGCTGCTTGTAAATAGCTGCTATACGGTGGTACTTCGAGTGCCCCACATAGCGAGTGTTCCACATAACGAGTAAAAATTTTGTGGGATTCTGTCTCACATAACGAGCATGATTCAAATAATGAGTACCCATTGGCTGGGCTCCCTCTCCTCCTCCCTGCATTGGCTGGGCTGAGGGATTGAGGCAGGACCTTCTCCTCATGCCTGCAGTACATGAAGAGGCCAGTAGAGGGAGCTCAGGAGCCTCTTCAGTCCAGCAACTAAGACGGCTGCTCCTGCAGCCAGCAAACATGTGGCCAGCCCAGCCTCTGCAGCCTCCATCAGGAAGGAGGGAAAACTCCTCCTGCACCCCCTCTGGAGCCCCCCTCAAACAAACCCCTTCCCCCAGGAAGCCCCCCTGCCTGGCCCCCACTACAACCACCCTCTTCCCCCCACCAGCACCTTTCCTGCCTGCAGTTTTCCTTTCCTGTGAGTAAGCCACAGTGGCTTCAATGGGGTTTGATTCTGAGGAGACATCATATGATCTGGCCCCTTTTCAATCCATGCAGAAGCCATTCTGGCATCCTATGGAAAGAGTCAAGCTGGCATCCTATTCACTTTCCTGTGAGTAAGGCACAGTGGATTCAGTCGGGCTTGATTCTAAGTAGACAGCATTGGATCTGGCCCCTCTGCAGTTCCAGACTGCCTATCTAGTTTGCATAGATAGATCTCACACACAGAGAGGATCCTTGTTAAAGATGCTCCAAAAGACACCAGTGACTCTTTTAGTGAAAATTCGTCATCCTTGGCCAGAAAGGTTTTTCTTTTCAGTTTTACTGTACAGAATATTATAGTGTTTTAATATAGTAATTGTGGTCTGTATTATATTATAGTGTTTTGAATTCAGTTCTAGTGTTTTGTCATCATTTTTACATCCAGTTAATATTTTTATATGAATATTTTTGGGGTTGTGGAACCAATTGTCTGAGTTTCCATTGTTTCCTATGGGAAAACCTGCTTCACTTAAAGAGCGTTTCACTTAAAGAGCGTGCCTCCGGAATGAATTAAGCTCTTTATGTGAGGCACCACTGTACATAGTTCCTGGAAAAAGGTGCAGTTCTGTGGAACATCTCAGTAAACATGCTCAGGATTGCTGAGCAAAGTACTGATATCAAAGATGTCGCATCAGAATTGACCTGTTTTCTTTTAAAACACAGAATCACTTGGCAATAGACAGTAAGGAAGGCAATGCAACACCTCATCCTAGTCCAATTTGCTCTCTTTTTTGTTCTCTGAAACCAATACAGCAGCTAGGACTCAGGTTTAATTGGTATCATTATTTTCCCAAGGAATTAAATACCTGGATTTGTTAGCTTCTCTTCAAGCTCAGCCTGAGTGGTGACACTTTCGGACTTTGGAGAATGAATTATGAGAACAACAGAACCGGCACAGCTCAGCAGACATCCCAATTTGCCAAGAACGTTGAGTTTTTCTTTCAATAAATAGGAAGCTAAAATTGACCTTTTAAAAAGTGGATCAAAGAGAAAATTTTAATTCAAGTTTTAATGCTAGAGTAAGGTATTACTTTTCATACATTATTTCTTGATAAGAGCACAGGCTTTAAAAAAATTAGTTTTGCCACCTTATTTAAGAACAGAGGATATACAGCATTTTAAATAAGTTTGACAGATGAAGTATAGCTCTGTCATGCTCACTCAACTGCTATACTAGGGACAATCATTTTGAGGGCATGTTTGTAGAAATGGTGAAAGTGTGTTTTATACCAAACTAAAGGAGAAAAAGTAATCCCAGCCTATTAAAGCTGGCTATTTGGCTGTGCAAATTAATGTCTGGTTTAGATGATAGAATATAGGCAGCCCATGTTATCTGGGGGTGAGGAGTTGGGGGGAGAGCTGTACTTTGGTCAAAATACCAGAGGGTATTTTGAGGGCTGGAGAATGCCCATTTGAGACAAAAAAGACTTCCAGTTTCTTTGGGAATCAGAAGTGACTTTTTTAATGTCTTAAGGCATTCTAAGGCATTCATACCCTAGATTTAAATAAAGCCCTACACATAATAACAGCTGATTGTCCTGGTAAGGTAGAGGAGATGCATTGGAGACTGGGTAGCCTGCAAGGAAAACCAAACCAAAATGGAGAAGCAAATCTATGAGGATGGATAGAAATTTTAACATAAATTTGTACAAAATTAATGTGCATAGAAGACCTACTACAATAGCTTTCATCTGGTTAGGGACCGGATCATAGATGAAAGTAAAAAATGAATGAATGTCAAAGTACAGCCTTATTTAGCTTGCAAATTTATATTGGTTGGAAAAACATAAATAAATAAAGGCAGAATTCTAACCAACTTTCCAGCACTGGCATAGCTGTACTAGTAAGGGATGTGCTGCATCCTGCAGTTGGGGTGGTGGTAGAGGTGGGCAATAATGGAGGCCTCCTCAAAGGAAGGAAATGTTTGTTCCTTTACCTTGGAGTTGCATTGTCCTTTCCTCAGTGCTGGAAAACTGGTTAGGGTTGTGCCATAAATAGTACATGCAAGTGTGTGCAAAAAGTAAATAAACAGAAGGAGACATCTTGGGAGGTTGGATGAAATTGGACAAAAGAGGAAAGCACATGTTCAAAATTTATGGATATTTGAAAGTGGCTGAAACAGCAAAGTGCTAAAAGTCAAGTGGTTGAAAGTCAAGTCTGATTAGCAAAGAATTAGTAGAAAAGTACTACTACTAAACTAAGGACACAATCCAGAGCAAATTCAGCCTGCTCTGACCTAACTGCACTCTCCTAACTATTCTGTATCCAGAGCAGAAAGTTATGCTGAATCCAGAGAGTCAGGAAGCCTGGGCTGCCCTAACTGCTCCAGAGCATGCTAAGTAATTGACACAAGGGGAAGACTTGCTCCTGAGGAGACACCCCTCAGATCACACTGAACAAGGAACAGCTGCGGTGCCTACAGTGGTGACATGACTCTGCACATCACCTGGTGCGGAAGTCTGTGCGTCATCCTGGAATGCGCGCCCCCCCTACCTGGACTGCACAGTCACCAAAGTTGGCGCCTGCGCAGTTGTTTCTGAAGCCAACTGGCTTCAGAAAGAGCATCGCGCACGCACCATCTCCGACACCCATGCAGTACTTCTCCAAAGTCTTTTGGCTTCGGGGGAGACTGTGCAGGCGTCAGAGTTGGTGCCTGCGCAGCACTCCCTCCGAAGCCATTCGGCTGCCGCTCCGCCTCCTGAGTGAGGCCAAATGGCTGTGCAGAGGCGTGGACTTTCTCTGCTCTAAGGAAGTCTCCTCTGAAGCTGTTCGGCATGCTCAGTGTGTTTCTGCGCAGTGCATCTCAGATGGTCGTTCAGGCCAGCTCCTCAGACAAGTGTCAGCTTCCGGCTGCTGCTCCGCCTTGGAGCAGGCCTGAATGGGTGTGCTGACGCCCGGGGCCTGCCAAAGGACAGTCAAACTCCTCCAGCACATCACCCCATATGGAGCGCATCACCCAATGCAGCCCACACCAGCCGCACCAGTCTGGTGACGCCACTGGGTGCCTGCCTTATAAGGAGACCCTGATGAGATGCCAGTACATTCTACAGTGAATACAAGGGGCTTCTTGGAGTGGCCTGCTGTATCCTGAGGTTTGTGGGCAGCCGTAGTTTGTTCCATATCCTGAGGTTGAGAGGCAGGGGTTGCAGCTAGGCTGGCCAAGAACTCAGATTTTTGGTCAACACTGCCATTCTTACTCGGGCCTTATCATGGACCCCTATGGGTCTACTCATTACTGTACCTGCTCCTGAGGTGGTATATCTCTGAGGGCTGGAAGAGGGCGTTTCTGCCTTGGAAACAGGCTCTGGATTCAGAGTAACTGATCTGCCCTAGGCAATGCTAAACATGCCCTCAACTTGCCTCTCCTGAGCTGCTTAGGCTGCCCCAGTTAGGGCAGAGCAGGTCCACCTCTCTTAGGGCACCCTATCTTGCCTTGCTCTGCCCTAAGCCTCTTCCAGAGTAATTGGGCTGGAGCATCTTGCAGTTGCTCCAACCTAGTGTCCAACCTAATGGACAGATTAGTTGCTATGGATTGTGCTGTAAAGGACATCGTATACCCAAGGGCACAATGCTACCCAAATTCTAGCACTGATGTAAGGGCAATGCAATGAGGTAAGGGAATAAACAGAAAACCTGTATGACTGACTCCCCCGCCCCCATTGCAGGATGTATCGCATGCGCCTCTGGCACAGCTATGCCAGTGCTGGAAAGCTGGTTAGGGATTGTGCCCTAAAACTCTCTTTGTCAAGATTTTATAGTTAGATTTAGGTATTATTCCACAGAAACAAATAATGAATCTTTATAAACATCAAAAGTAAGAAAGTAAAGTTCTTACCCAAATGGAACTCCCAGAGCTCCAAGGGGCGTCACAAGAACTGTAGGAACTGCAGTGTAGGCTAAAAAATTTCCAATTTGACCAAGAGCCACTGTAGAAAGAACCATTAATAGCACATTTTTAGTGTTTATTTGCAAAAGCTGAACAAAAAATAAATGTTACACTTTACTATTTAGCAGTCGGGGTTCAAAAAATGAAAATTAGTAGATTCCCATAGGAGTTTTCAAAGAGCTTGAGATCACATCGAAGTCCACCTATTATTTTAGTGGAGGGTGGATCTCCAATGGATCAGCGACACCTGCCAGTAAGGTAAAGCTGCAAAGGGGATGGAACAAAGCAGGGAAAAGGGTGGATCAGGTCCAAGAGGCACCTGCAGCAACAGGGACCCAGCTCCAAACAGAAACTCTTTGAGAAAACTAGAATGTATGAAGGTAGCACCAATAAATCATAGTAGGAGATTTGTGTGTGTGGTAGCACTGCAGTGCCTGGTGAATGGGATTACCATGTATTCTTAACAGACTTATAAGCAGATATCCTCTGCTACAAGCAGAGCTATAAGCAGATATCTGAATCCCATTACTAAGAATGGAAAATGAGACAGTAGAATTGGAATGTATGTTAGTATAAGAAAAGCACTGACATGGAAGGAGTCAGGACAAAATTGAAATTCATCCAATCCTAGCATTAGGTCAATAACAATTACCTTCACTATCAAGGTAGAAGGTACTATACTGAAGGTACTATAAACACTGATTAGGGCCTATATTCTAAAGTGAAATTAATCCCCTTGCTCCAGAGCAGTTAAGATGACTTTCCATACGATAACACTAGAGGATGACGTAACTGTGTGGACCTGTAACTGCTATGGATTTAATCCAAGGTAATAGAATTTCAAACTTTCTAAGACATAGGGTGAAATCCAGAGTAACTACAGGAACACGTAAGAGACATTACGTGCACCTGTAGTTATTGCACCACCTAGCTAAAACCTATGGGAAATTCATATTGCAATCCAGAGTAACTTGTTCTTACTCTGGAGAAAGGACTCCCTGTAGTTACTCCGGATTTCCCTCATAGCCTATCTGCTCTTCTTATTCTATGCTTGAGGGTTGAAGGTGCAATCAAGGGGCCATTTAGCTGATTTAAGTCCCTTGGACCGGCCTGGGACTAGAAAAAGTTAGGCCAAGGCATGGATGTGCACCAATTCAATGAATCATGGGCTGAATTATTATGAGTTCAATCAAAATTGCAATACAATCACTAAGGGCCCAATCCTATGGTGCACCTTCTGAGTAGGGAGTGCTAGGACTGGGCCCAACATTGAATGGAGGACACTCTATGGCTGATGGAGTGAAAAAGATCTTCAAGTAGAAGTGCAGGTTTTTGCCGTGATGGAAAGTGTTCTGGGATGGTAGAGGGACGGGGCAGGGGAAGAAACACACCAAGAAGAGTGACAGGACTGGCAGAGCCCTGCTCTACCTCTGCGTTGGGGAGAAAGCAAAACAATATGTGCAGATGTGAGAAGGAGTCCTCTGGCAGCCTCTGCAGGGCCACTGGACAAACCGATTGCCATTTTGTGACTTTAAATCTTGCAGCTCTGCCAAGGATAGGATTGGGCAGTAAATTCCTTCTATGAGACTTATTCCCCAGAAAGAATGTATAGCATTGTAGCTTAAGGTAAATGATACTTACTTGCGATAGTCCCCGACCACCAAACTATGTCTGTTAAATATGAAGTTCCTAGAAAAGAATGTGAACAATACATCAGTAACACTGCAAAACATGTAAGCAACAAACTGTTACTTTTTTATGCTTTTTCATATATTTTCTTATTCCTAGTGGCCAACCTTACAGGGTTCTTGCATTAATTATTAAGATAATGGCCTGATACAAATACTGCAAAGAACCACTATTTAATCATTGGGTTTGAGGTGGTACAGCATCAGATCCTGGTTGGTTTGCAAACTCTTTTTAAAACAGGATTTAAAACAAGAAAGGGCATTATAGCAAATCCTGTTTTTTTAAAATCATAAAAAAGAAAGAAAAGGGGGAAAGAAAAGGGGGAAAAAACTCACCCAAGACTAAGGGCACAATCCAGAAGTGCACTTGGGTTACACTATCTATCACTGGGCTGGCCCAACTGCAAGATGGGCCACCCTGGTTGGAAAAGGCTTGGGGGAAGCCTAAGGCTGCAATCCTAAAGACACTTTCCTGGGAGTAAGACTCATTGAACATAATGGGGCTTACTTTTGAGTAGACATGGTTAGGATTGCAACCTAAGGCAACTAAGGCTGCCCCAAGACAGGTGGACCTGGGCTGCCCTAGCTGGGGCAGCCTAGCACTTCTGAAGACGCATATTAAGGGCATGTTTAACATTGCATGGGGCAGAGCAGTTATGTATCCAGAGCCTGTTTCCAGGGCAGAAGTGCCCTCTTCCAGCTCCTCAGAGTTATACCATCTCAGGAGCAGGTATAGTAATGAGTAGACCCATCGGGGTCCATGATAAGGCAGAGTAAGAATGGCAGTGTTGACCAAAACTCGGAGTTTTTGGCCAGCCTAGCTGCAACTCCTGCCTCTCAACTTCAGGATATGGCATAACTATGGCAGCCCACTATCCTGGGGATACAGCAGGCCACTCCAACATGCCCCTTGTATTCACTGTGTAGACTGTACTGGAAGTCTCATGAGGGACTCCTTCTAAGGCAGGCACCACAGCTGTTCCTTGTTCAGTGTGATCTGAGGGGGGTCTCCTCGGGAGCAAGCCCTCCCCAGGTGTCACCGACTTGGTGCCTACTGAGCATGCTCTGGAGCAGTTAGAGTGGCCCAGGCTTCCTGACTCTCTGGATGCAGCATAACTTTCTGCTCTGGATTCAGAATAGTTGGGGCAGCCCAGCTAGGGCACCCCTCACTGCCCTTACTCTGGATTGTATCCTAAATGACACTGCATGGACAACTGAACTAGGACATAGCACATGTTGAACTTAGTACACAAACACATTATTATTCTGTGTCTTTAGGGTAAATAAACAATCCTTTGTTACTAGTGTCATTCTCAAAAGGTTATAGCTGTTAAGTACAGTACATGTACTTAAAAGGATATGCACCCCACAATGCTTCAGCACCCTTTAACCCGTTCACTTAGAATATATATATTTTGTAGTGCAACAAATCATATTTCTGAAAATAACTTTCAATATAAATATTAATCTTCTTGAGTGCTGAATATTTCTTTTCAAACCGGTTTTGCTTTTGATGAGAATACAGTATAGCATAAATGTATGGGCTGTGGGTGGCGCAAGTGGTTAAGACACTGTGCCTGTTAACCAGAAGGCCAGGGTTCGAGACCCAGGTCAGTTTCCACAAGACAGGGTGAGCTTCTGTCCTTAGCCCAGCTCTGCGATGCAGCTAGAACCAATTGTATTGACTCTGCCTTTCCATTGGACTATTTCAGTGGCGTGGAGAGGGGAGATTTGCTGCTTGGGTAACAGCATGTCCTCCATATCAATCTAACCCAGGCCTTCGTGCTTCGCATGCAGCGTATGCAGCACCGAACATGATACCATAGTCTCTCAAGACAGACGGGTGCCTGCTAAATAGTTTTTGCCATTGACAAAAAAGTATGAATGATACTTCCTCTTCTCAAGTTCTGAAACACATTGTGGGTGATCTAAACCCTCTCAGGAAATTCTCTGCACAAATTTTCTGTAAAGATTAATAGAAGTGTAAATGTAACTTTTTGCTAAGCATTTGGACAAAAAACAGCAAATGACAGAAAATTCAAAGTGAATTCAAAGCCTCCTTGCACCAGCTCCATGTATCGCAAATGTACCAAGAGACATGTTTGTATGTACTTGGAAGTTAGCAGTGCAGACTCAAAGGCATGTGCCAGCACTGAATCCACTCCCTGTGCTGGCTGGCATAGGTAAGTTTCTGCTGGCATGGATTCAAGAAGTCACTTAGAGGATTCTGGGGCTTTACTTGGAATAAGGGGGAAAATATCCCCTTACTCTGAGGTGACCTCCAGCCAACTTCTAATCTGCATAGGATACATTACAGAATATATGTGGCCTTACTGTACTGGTACATGTTCGGATTGGGCTGCCCATTACATTTCAAAACCCGAAATCCTGGCAAAATTCTAAATACAGCATGTTATACACTCACTTTAGCATCTTTCCCCCCATCCTCCAAAGGGACAGGAGTTACTAAATAGCTGAAACCTTTTAGAAAAATCAAATCCTTCATTTGATTCTCATTTTGAATTCATTAACAAAATGGCAAACAGGGCCGGAATACTGTATCACAAGTTGGTGATTGTAGAAAATGCAAATTAGGCATGTTAGATCATGCTGTCAGCTGGTAGCAATGTACTCCAAGCTTTTGTTATGTTTCAGGAGAGCCTACATTTACGCATCAGGCAAAATAAACACCTGTTTAGCTTAGACCAATTATCAGAAAAAATTTGAGATGATGCACTAGCCATACCTAGAAATTCTAGTTACTCAAGTAGAAAACAGCTCTCTCTGGGGCTCAGTAGCCAAAAGAAGAGCTGGCACAAACTACTCAGTATGATCAAGTTGCACCACTTTAGAAGCAAACAATCCCATGCAGTTCAACACACCTAATGAAACCCACTGAAATAAGTAAACTTAGATTTGTCTAAGTCTGCATAGGATCAATTCATAGGATCAACAATGTGCACTGGTGGTAAGATGGCATTTAGGACTCTGGATTGGGCCCCACTGAGTTAATATACTTTGGATTGGGATTTTATTATTATTATTATTATTATTATTATTATTATTATTATTATTATTATTATTATTGTTATTGTTATTGTTATTGTTATTGTTATTGTTTGCCCAAGGCAGCTTACAAATCTTTTATCCTTTCTCCTCACAACAACCCTGTGAGGTAGGTGAGACTGAGAGTGAGCGACTGGCCCAAGGTCACCCAGGAAGCTTCATGGCTGAGGGGGGATTTGAACCTGGCTCTTCCAGATTCTAGTCCATTTCACTAACTTTCAACCACTCTGCCATCCTGGTTGAAAGCATAACAGACTTTTAATCCATCTAGAAATATGCCTAGACAATGATTCAATGAGGCTCAGAATACAGTGGTGCCTCATGTAACAAATTTAATCCATTCCGGAGGCATGTTTGTTACGTGAAACATTCTTTATGTGAAGTGGATTTTCCCATGGGAAATAATGGAAACTCAGATGATTGGTTCCAAACCCAAAAAATATTCATATAAAAATATTAACTGGATGTAAAAATGATGACAAAATACTGGAATTGAATTCAAAACATGCATTCAATGTGCATGATCCTATGAAGTCTACTTAGGCTGCAATCCTAAAGACACAATCCGAAAGACACTTAGGAGGCTGCAATACTTAAGATACTTTCCTGGGAGTAAGACCTATTGAACACAATGGGGCTTACATCTGAGTAGGCATGGTTAGGAATCAGCAATCCTAGACACTTTCCTGGGAGTAGAACACAATGGGGCTTACTTCTGAGTAGGCATGGTTAGAAATCTGCAATTCTAGACATTTTCCTGGGAGTAAGCCTCATTGGGAGGATTGGGGGTCTTCTGGGGGGTGGGAGAGTGTTTGGGGACACTGGGTGGGGGGGTTAGATACAGCCAGCTGGGAGTAGTGGCTGCCACTTTAAAAGCCTGGCTCCCTGCAGAGCGGGCTAGAGGGAGCAGCATCCCCTGGCCTGCTCTCCAGCCTCTTCAACAGCTCCGCAGGGAGCCTGGGGTTGGAATGCAGGCTTTTAAAGTGTCCCCCCACTGTCCCCAAACACCCTCCCACACCCCCAGAAGACCCCCCAGTCCCTCCAAGCACCTTCCTACCCCCCAGAGAAATGGACCTGTGTTACCTGACCTGTTCATTCAGGTAACAAGTGCAGGCTGGTAGCTCTTTAAACTTTAAAGAGCTGCCAGCCAGCCTTCTTTACCTAAATCAGCTTCTCTACCCACGTCAGAAGCTCAGGGGAACAGTATGTTCTTTACCTGGAACATACTTTACCCAGGGCATTCTTTACCCAAGGTACCACTGTACCAAGGAATACTTCACGCATACATGTGTATTACTGGAATGTATCGTGAAACACACGAATGATTATTAGAACAGGGATGTAATCCATGGCTTTCAAATAGGATACACATTTAGACATAGAGATTCTCATCTACTTCTGCAAGTGGATTAGGATATAGATTTGAATTTTCATCCAAATAAGCGTTCCTACAAGATTAAACAGATAACTTATGTATTTAGATGCACTACTGATTTACATTTATAGATCCTGATACATGTGTGGAAGGCTGATTCCACAGGTGAATTGCTGTCACTGGATTGAAACAACTGTGTGCGCATGATGTGTTACTTTGGTACAGTCCACTGGTCAAGAAAATCAACAGTGTCGTTTCTATGCCCTAAAAAATATTTCCATTACATAAGACAGAGAAGAGAAGTCAAGTGAGTTGAATGCTTTCTGAACTTTTTCTGAAAAATTTCTTTCACATAACAAATTTACCACTTTATGTATTAAATCACAAACATGAAACAGTGAAGAACTTTTTTTCAGTTCAGAGATTTTTGATATCTCTTTTCAGTTCTCTTCAGCCCATGACATGGCTTCTTAGCTAAATTTATTTTTCAGTTGGACATGTTACACAAGGTGTTTTGTCGTACGTAAATGACTGTGGCTAATTTAAACTGAGAGCTGTCAAGTGGAGTTACTGGAAATTATTAGATCTTTCCTGAGTATATTCATCTCAAAATATCCAAATAACTAAATTTTATGGCTGAATATTGTGTCATCACATGACTAACAAAAGCCAACCAAGAAATCAGGGAAATTTCCTATACTGTGGTATGCTAGGTCTTGTTTAGTTAGCAGAATTGTGTGGCTTTGTAATTGGACTGTGAACGGATGGAGGGAAACAATTCCCTTCTAGGCCTTATTTTTGTAACAGAGCAGTTTATATTACTAAAGCTGGTGTGAAGTTTCTGCCAGAATCTGATTTGAGAGTATCGTTTCCAGTCATCTCAACTGCTCCTAAAAAGTAATACAACTCCTGTTGCTTTTGTGCAAGCAAGAATTTAATGCACAAAAATCTCCCAATTACAAAGAATTCTACTCTTCAGCCTGTTTTAAGGGTTTGTGCATTTGTTATATGAGTCTTTGAAAAAAACAATGATCATCGTAAATATCCCCAAAATAATGCAGTTACTGTTACTTCCATGCACCCAAGTGGGGCTTCAACCTGCGGGGTCATGAAACCTCATTTAAGGTGAGATTTCAGCAGCCATTCAAATAACATGTTTCCATCCAATAATCAGATCAAATCTAAGTCCACACCCTCTCGCCCCACAGTTACGAAGGCCAACCCTATTCAGGCTGCTACATCACAGGGTTGTTGTGAAGACACAAGAGGTAGAAGGAGATGGGGCACGTGGGATGGACAGATTGGGTCCTGGAAAAGGGGTGGGATTGGTGGTGGTTCCCAGTCTCATACTTTATGTATTTATTAACATTCCCTACAATCTAGAGTAACTACGGGAGCACGTAAGAGACATTACGTGCATCCGTAGTAACTGCACCACCTAGTGAAAACCTATGGGAAATTAATATTGCAATCCAGAGTAAATTGTTCTTACACTGCAGCAAGGACTCTCTGTAGTTACTCTGGATTGTGCCCATGTGGCACAAAAAAGGTTGACGAACACTGCTTTATTTCTTGGCCAGACTGTGCTGTTTTGAGCTTGAGACAGGAATGGACCTTAAGAGACTGATTTGGAGAGCTAGGAGGTATAGTGGTTAAGGAGTTGGACTGAGACCTGGAAGACTCAGGATCAAATCCTTCCTTGGCCTTGAAGCTTTCTGGGTGACCTTGGGCCAGTCACTCACTCACAGCCTTACCCACCTCACAGGGTTGTTGTGAGGGGAAGAACTAAAACTTTGGAAGCCACCTTGGACATCTGCTTTTGCATGGGAAAGGTGGGGTACACATGTATGTATGAATGAATGAATAGCTCCTGCATACACAACTATTTTCCTAATATTAGGAAAAATATTGCTATCTGAAGATGAAGCATTTAGTTTCATATTAAAACCATAATGCATAAACAGAATGCAATTCTGGAAAGTGACTTTTGGAAAAGTTAATTACTGTTTTATCAGTATAACAACATTCTGCAGTGAGAAGGTCACAAGAGGCCAAGATAGTGCAAAAATAAAAAGTTGTAAAGAAAGTACTGTAGCTAAAGGGAAAGGAAAAGTAGCAGCAGATAGGGGAAGTTTGATGCAGTATCTAAGCTGGGTTCTTAAATACAGGCAGGAATCAGTGTTGCTGCATTAGAAGGGACTATCACACAAAACACTTTCTTATGGAGAACAGACCAAAGAAGTATGCCTTGGAGGCATCTAAGAAGTGGCTTAGAGCCTCATCCTATGCATCTCTAATGGCAGCCTAATTGCCATTATAGTCAATGGGGCTTCCTCCCAGGGAGGTGTGCATAGGATTGCAGCCTGAGAGCCCCATCTTATGAATGACCACTGAGATGCAAGTCCCATTATAGTCAATGAGACTTCTTCCCTGAGAGGTATGGACTGGATTGCAGCCTGAGAGCCCCATCCCATGCATGTCTACTCAGATACAAGTCCCATTACAGTCAATGAGGTTTACTCCCAGGGAAGTGTGGATAGGTTTGCAGCCTGAGAGCTTGATCCTATAATGTCCACTCAGATGCAAGTCCCATTATACTCAGTGGGACTTTCCTCCCAGAGAGGTGTGGATAGGATTGCAGCCTAAGAGCCCCATCCTATGCTTGTCTACTCAGATGAAAGTCCCATTATAGTCAATGGGCTATAATCCCAGGGAATTGTGATGGGCAGCAGAAGGCTGAAATCCTCAGGACTGGGATGGGCCTTGGTGTGCCCAGCCAGTGATTCGCAGGCAGAACAGGGTCCCATGGCTTGGAGGGGAGACTAAATGCAAGCAAGCAATCCAGGGGGCGAAGATCAAAGTGGGGGAACCCACTGAAAAGGTGGCAATCGCTGCAAAGCAACTGCACCCCAAGGCAGAGCACCCCAAGGAACACCCAAGGGTGCAACCAAGGGAACCACTGGAGCCCCATACCTCGTCCTCTTGCTCTCACGATCCCCTTCTTCTGCAGCACGAAAGTGGAGCCATTGACCAGGCTGGAGACCACAGCCACACTCAAGCCCAGAGAGACTGCAGCTGGCCCAGGGTTGGGAGACCCCCCATCTTCAGCAGGGGCTGCCCCACCGATCCCCATCCTGAAGCTCATGCAAACACTGATGCTCCTCTAGCACAGCAATCTCTTGGCTTTCCTTTCCCAAGCCGGTTCTCTGCTGTGTGTTGGGGGATCCGCCCTGAACCACAAACTCCTCCCCTAGTGCTGCTGCTGCTACTGTGGGATCAGCGCCCTCTGGCACCCCCCAAGTCAAGTGATGGGGTTGATCCTCCTGGATCTGGGACCAGGTGGGGAGAAGGTAGTGGCATCACCGCCTCTCTGCAGAACACCCTGCTGGGGAGATGCTGCTGGCTGCACAGGCTGAAGAAGCATCCCTGCACCATGACGTCATAGCATGGCACCATGACGTCATCATGCACATTGCAGGCTGGTGACGTCTCTGCAGGGAAGCTTTTCTACAAACAACCTGCACCAGGGGAGGAAATGCTTTGCAGTGGCAGCTTTGTAGGGGATGGTCCCCTTTCATCAGGATGATCATATGTCATCACCAAAAAAAAGAGGACAAGCCCCCCCCCCCCAAGAAAAATGTGGGACATGACAAAATAAAAGCTTATCTATATATAAGCTGTATATATTTTGTATATTGAGAAAATAAAAGCTAAAATATACTGTATATTGTTTTAAACCAGTGATTTTCAACCAGTGTGCTGTGGTGCACTGGTGTGCCACAGATAGATCTCAGGTGTGCTGCAGAAATTTGGTAAACATCATTAATTAATGATCATTAATTAATCACTTCTCGGCCTAATGGCTAAGATCAAGTGTAGTGTAATTAATAGGAAAATTGGGGATTTTGAACAGCCTGGTGTGCCTTTTCAATGGTACACACAACTGATGGTGTGCTTTGACAATTTCAGTGCCTTCTTATTGTTCTGTGAGATGAAAAAGATTGAAAATCACTGCTTTAAACACTATGCTGCTTATTGTTAAATTTAAAACTATTACATATAACTTGTTACATAAAATGTGTTAACATGTAACAAATACATATTGTTGTAAAATTTGTTATATGGATACAACTTTGTTACAAATAAAATCCTTTTTACACAAGGAAAAAGAGGACAATGAAGATTTTTTTCCCCAGGACACAGGGCTAAAAAAGAGGACATGTCCTGGAAAAAGAAACATATGGTCTCCCTGCCTTTGATGCAGGGGAGGCAGGGTGATTGTATGTCCTGGAGACTACAGCCACGGCCCACTGTGATTGAAGGTGGTGGGACCTGACTGAACTGGGAAGAAGAGGCTGCAAAGGTTAATGACCCGGGTACGTTTGGAAAATACTGATTTTAGTAGAATAAGGGTATGATGCTAGTTTGTCTCCTCTTGGTGCACCCTGGATAGCACGAAAGTGTGAACTAAACAACTAGCAACATTTGGCAGCCAGACGACATTGAAGAATTGGCAGTAGGCGGCAGTTGACAGCCAGACATCAATGTGGAATTCCTGGCTCTCAGAATACATGGCAATGGAACATTAACATCTGATTTACCTTAAGTCCATGTATTTTCCATATGCTAAATAAAATAAATTAGTGCAATTGAATGAATAAAGAAGCTCCTTTGTTAGTGGGGTCTCTGTAGATAAAACTGGAAGTTCTGTGGTTCTTCAAGAAAACTATGTAAGGAGCAAGAAAAAGAGGGGGATGATCTGCCTTATATGAGTACAAAGTGTATCATTGTAGCTCATGTCACTTGCAGGCTAGAGGAAGGCAGTGGCCGACAGGAAGTGATGTCCATAGTCCACAGTACACATTTCCTATGATCCATGCTTCTTTGACCCCATGCAATCCATTGTTGATGCATCCTTAGGGTTGGGTGGGCTCTGTCCCTAAGAAAGACTTCTTCATAAGACAGCAGTTCCCAAAAGTTGAACCATGGCTCTCTAGTCTCTGGGAAGCCATGGAATCAATCCAGAGAAGCCATACAATCCTGACAAAACACCACTGCCCTATACAATATATAGGATTAATAAAGAGTACTTCTGGTTTTTGCAGAAAACCAGAAATATACTTTAAATTGTTCCAGGTGGCATCGAAGCCCCTTGAGGCCATGTGCTGCCTCTGTGGGCCTCAGAAAAGTTTTCTGAAAGTAACTGGAATAAGGATCTGTCACATTTGGAGATCCTGTGGGTTGGCACCCATAGGGTTTATTATCCATGGATTTCTGTATCTGTGGGACAGGGTGACCATAAGCTATAACTCCCAAAAAGAGGACAAGGCCCCCCAAAATATAGGACATCCAAGAAAAATGTAGGACACGATAAAATAAAACCTAAAAACACTCAGAAATATTGCTTTCATGTGCTTAATATAAACACTGTATTACTCATTGTTAAATTTAAAACGAGAACATATAATTACTTGCATACAATTTATTAATTTATTGCATATAATTTATTTATTTATTTCAAGAAGAATATATGCTGCCTGCTCACAAGGGGAAAAAAGTTTTTACGGGTTATAAGGTTAAGATCCAGGAAATGTCCTGGAAAAACTGGGCATATGGTCACCTTGGTCTTGGATCCCCGCAGATTCAGAGACTCAAATTTCAAGATTACTGTACAGTACTGTACTTTTATCTGTTCTTTTCCTTGTTTTTAAATTGTATCCATTTCTGTCCATAGAGGGAGCTGTCCACGTTTACATGGAAAACTGTCACCATCACAGTAGTGTTGATATAGGTCTGTTTGCTCACTTTAATGATTCAAACAATTTCTCTTTAATAATTGTCATAAGTTTTTTTAAGTACCCCAAATGCTTATGCAGCGTTGGCAACTTGGTGGAAACTTCCAATCATTAAAAAAAACCCAACATCAAGTTTATTTGTTTGGCTAAAAGCCATGACAATTACAAGAGATAAAATGGTAAATTACAAAAGAACAATACACTTCTAAAACAGCAGAGGAATTACTAGTACATTTTAATCATAAAAACTATAGGCCTTATAAAAACCAGTCATCCCTGCCGTATCTGATACATACATATTGATTTAGAATTGATTCAACTGATTCAGAATAAATGATGCAACATAGAACTGCTCTGATAAGGAAACCATTGAATCAGAAAATTGTAAAATTTATTTCAAGGTTTTCTCATTATCCCAGGAGTATTCCTGGACTACCTTTTCAAATTTATTCATTCCTTTATTATCTGCGTTTTTAATCTACAAGAAGAAAATTCAAACATGAAAAAGAAAGATCAAAGGCTGACGTTTCAAAAACCATAATATGTATACAAACAGTATAAAAGAAAGCAAAATAATGATAATGAAACTCTTCAAATCTAAATGATAAATCCATTCACAAATTAATTATTTATATCAAATATACTCAGTTTAAAGTAGCTTCCCTCAACAGTTTTATCTGAACAGGCTTCCTAAAAAGAAGGCATACGCTCTAATGGGTCTCCTTGAAGAACAACAATTTTGGTGCTGCACAACTATCTATCTCTATCTATAGTATTTATATACTGCTTTTCAACTAAAAAGTTCACAAAGCGGTTTACAAAGAAAATTGAAAAATAATAATAGCTAATTAAAAGCTAATCGGTCCCTGTCCCAAAAGGGCTCACAATCTAGAATGCTGAAATTGTGTTGTGTCATATCCTCATAAATAGATGTTATATGAAGATGTGCATCTCCACAGGATGCTTTAAAAAACTCTGTGAGTGTGCATGTGTTTCATACAAGAGCAAAAATTAACTAAGGGCAAAATCCAGAGTAACTACAGGGAGTCCTTGCTCCTGTGTAAAAACAATTCTATCTGGATTCCAATATGAATTTCCATAGGTTTTCACTAGGAGGTGCAGTAACTAAGGGAACTCTTACATGCTCCTATAGTTACTCTGGATTTGGGGGTAAGGCTGCAATCCTAATCTCCATTTAGACCAGCCTAAGCCCCAGCATAAGTCCTGTGCTGACCTGAGCGTGTCACAAAAGTGCTGTAAGGTACTTCTTTATCACTCCTGGGGAAGGGTTAGGGCAGTGCACAGACATGCGCTTGCCTCCCTATATCACTAAGGGAATGGGTAGACTAAGGAGTTGTGCCGCCCTAGGTTAGAATGCTTGTCCTTGATTTTTTATAGCTATACATTTTGTCTCTAATGCTACCAATTCAAGTAAAATTACTGTATTTTCTCGAATGTAATGCTCACAATTTTCAGCAGAATTTAGGGCACAATCCAGAAGTTGGGGCAGCCCAGCTAAGACATTCCTCACTGCCCTAACTCTGGATTGTGACCCAAAGGGCACAATCCAGAGTAACTATGGGAGCACATAAGAGACATTACGTGCTCCCGTAGTTACTGCACCACCTACTGAAAACCTATGGGAAATTCATATTGCAATCCAGAGTAACTTGTTCTTACTCTGGAGCAAGGACTCCCCATAGTTACTCTGGATTTCACCCTCAGTCTCTAAAATCCAGGTGTGCATTAGATTTGATGGTTAATTAGATTGAAGTAAATGTGGTATTTTGATTTTAAGTATAGGCCTCACCTTAGATTTGATGACGCATTAGATTTGAGTAAATACGGTATTGTGTCAGTTGGGCAGCTGTATCCTGAACGGAGTTCCCAATCTTAAACCTGAGCCAGGTTGCATGGTCCACACTGCAACCAGTACAGCTCAGGAGCAGGTCTCCTTGGGGTAAAAGGATATATCAGTGGTGGGCTCCAGCAGGTTTGCACCTACTCTATAGAACTGGTTATTAACAAGAGATAGGACATATAAAGTTTAAAAATAGCCATTTAAAAGTGGCTGCCAGATGGGCTTAGAACCGGTTGTTAATTTCTTTGAATCCCATCACTGGATATATTTCTTTTTAACCCTGAGTAAAGCACCATTTTGTGCGGCTTCACAGATCTGTGCCAGCTATGTAGCTAATCCAGGGAGCCCAATGTAATGCAGGGCAGGGCAGGAAGGGAGTTAGAAGAAGGTGGAAGAGGGCAGAAATAGGGCAGGATCTGCCCACGCTACCTTCATTCTGCTCTTTTCCACCTTTCTCATGTGAGACCAGATTTATTAACAAAGCAGAATGCAAGAGTGGGCAAGAAGCCCAGACAGACTCAGATTTCAGATGTTTACAACAAGACAAGGTACAATCATGGAAACTTGTCTGGTTCCTTGCCGGAATTTTAGTCATGGCTCAGTAGCAGAATATCTATTCTTTTGTGTCAAATACTACGTATTTCTTTTCAAATTTTCTAGGAATGTGGAAGATAAAAATCTCCCAGAATAGGGAACAATGACCGCTTTGTCCTACAATGACCAGTTCCGATTGTCTCTCACAGAAATTATTTTGTGTTGCCTTCACACACCATATCATTATCAGTATCCACTGCTAAAAGAATGGAGATCACCTACACCCTGGTGCCATTTCATTATGATAATGCTTGCTTCAGGTAGATTCATCAGAGTGGTATCTAAGTGGTAGTGGTATCTATCCAATGTCAATAAAAAATAGCTTGCTAAGGTATAAAAATTATCTGTTCTCGGAATCTCAGTTTCCATTACAAACATTAATGACTACTTGAGTGATTTAAAGTAGGTTAAATATTAATACCTTCCCCCTACAGCTGGTGAAAGCAAACCAATAAAGACTAGTTTTAGAGAAATGTACAGCCCCTCTCTATATATAGTACATTGGTTCCCAAACTGTGGGTCCCAACCAATTTTTTTGACAATTAGACTAGAGTGTATTTTGCTATAAATTGTCTTATACCTTCCTTTTGCAACATCTAAGAGCAGGGAGTGTCTGTTCTCTTTTGGTAAATGCCAAGGACTCCAGCTATTGCTACTGCTTGCTACTGCTGGCTACATCTTGCCACCTTTTATTTCACAGGACTCCACCATTGCTATATGTAAAAGGGGTAAACTGGTGATTCTTGTCAAATTCTATTATAGCCCCTCCCCATGAAAGCGAAAGTTGTATCCAAGCCACAATGCTCTCACCCCCCAACTGGACACTACTGCATGTGATACCACTCTCCTTCACAAACACTGTACAGTGGCACCTCACGTAAAGAACGCCCCACATAAAGTATGTTTCACGTATTATTTGGGTGCTGCACTTATTTGCACTCTTTTATATATTTTTTTATACACACACACACACACACATTTATATTTTACTATATATTTTAAAATATATATTTTATATTTTAAGTAAGTCCTCCCTCTGTCCTATCCAGGGTGATCATATGTCACAACCTAAGAAAGAGGACAAGATCACCCCACAAATGTAGGACACCCAAGAAAAATGTAGGATATGACAGTATGGCTGCCATCCTAAACACACTTTCCTGGGAGTAAGTACTATTGAATGTAATGAGACTTACTTCTGAGTAGACATGCTTAAGATTGCACTTTATAAAACACCCACATATATTGCTTTTGTGTGCTTGGTTTAAAATCTATATTGCTTATTATTAAATTTAAAAATGTATATATATAATATCTATATCTACAGTATTTATATACCGCTTTTCAACTGAAAAGTTCACAAAGCGGTTTACAAGAAAATGCGGTTTACATTGTCGGGGTGTGTAGGACAGTTACTCTCCCCCACTAAGTAAAAGAGGCCCACTTGAAAGAGTGTCTCTTGCCCAGTAAGCAGGGGGTATAATATAATGATTCAATAATATTATTAATTAATATCATTAATAATATTATTAATTATTATTAATAATAATATAATTAAATTTTACAATAATATTATTTCATTAAATGAAACATATCATTAATATATTTCATTAAATATATGATATTTATCATTTATAAATATATGATAAGTATATGATATCAATAAATATATATTGATTAATATATAATCAATAAATATATTATATCATTAAGTGAAATATATTTATAATTATATAAATTATATAAAATTATAATATATAAATATGATATATTATTATACACATTATCTATTTTATATTTGTATTATATATACATACATAATGTAATTCTACCTATTACTATATAATAATTATAAATATATAATATAATATTATAATATTATTATATAATTATAATTATGATATAATAATATATAATTATATAACCAGTAAAAAATTTACTGTAATTTATGAATTTCAAGAACTCTGCCTGCTCAGAAGGAAAAGGAGGACAGGGAAGTTTTTGGAGGACAAAAGGCTAGGAAAGGAGGACATATCCTGGAAAAAGAGGACACAGGGTGCCCCTCCAGCCGGCTGCGTCTCTATGGTAAAGAGAGGCGTTCTATCCTTCTCGCTCTCTATGGTTTATGTGGGGCGAGGGAGGGAGGCGGAGCGCAGAGTCCCGCCCCTGTGCGCTGATTGGCGGGAGGGTTGCGGGTGCGGCTTGTGATTGGTGGGAGAGTGCCCGTGGGCGTGTGCTGTATCCGGCAGGGGCAGGGGTGGGAGTGGGGGCGGGGAGAGTTGAGGAGCGGTGGGGGGATTAGCGGGGCGCCGCTTGACAGGACGGGGGGACCGTTGCGGCCGTTGCCGCCCCTCCTCCTCCTGCACCCCCCGAGGGAGGCGGGCTCGGTGAGTGGGGGAGCGAGGAAAGGGCGGGGCAGGGCAGGGCTCCCCCAGGAGTGCAGAGCCTGCAGGGCCCACGGCTGCCCTGCGTCGCCTCGGCTGGGGCTGGGGAGGGATGCAGCACAACCCCTTTCTTTCCCTGTCAGGTGGGTCTCTCTCTCGCTCTCTCTGTGGGTGGGAGGATGGATGGATGTCCTCTGTGTGTGTGAGTGTGTGTGTGTGTGAGAGAGAGAAATGATGCCTTGTGTGTGTGAGAGAGAGGGAGGATGCCTCTAGTGTGTGTGTGTGGAAGACAGATGATGCTTTCTGTGTGTGTGTGTGTAAGAGAGAGAGAAAGAGGATGCTCTGAGTGAGTGTATTGGTGTGCCCTATGTGTGTGTGTGTGTGTGAGAGAGAGAGAGAAAGAGGATGCTTGGTGTGTGTGTGTGAGAGAGGATGCTCTGTGTGTGTATTAGTGTGCCCTGCGTGTGTGTGTGTGTGAGAGAGAGAGGATGTTCTGAGTGTGTGTATTTGTGTACCCTGTGTGTGTGTATGTGTGTGTGTGTGTGTGAGAGAAAGAGAGGATGTTCTGAGTGTGTGTATTTGTGTGCCATGTGTGTGTGTGTGTGTGTGTGTGTGTGAGAGAGAGAGATGATGTTTGGTGTGTGTGTGTGTGTGTGTGTGAGAGAGAGAGAGAGAGGATGTTCTGAGTGTGTGTATTGGTGTGCCCTGTGTGTGTGTGTGTGTGTGTGAGAGAGAGAGAGAGATGATGCCTTGTGTGTGTGCATATGTGTGTGTGAGAGAGAGGGAGGATGCCCTGAGAGTGTGTGGATTTGTAAAAGAGATGATGTGTGTGTTGGAGAGAAAGAGGATGCTCAGTCTGTGTGTGTGGTGGGAGGTTCACATTAATAGGGTGTGGATGCAGAGACTCTCTTGGATGTATATGAAAATCCTGCAAGTAGGGGATGGTGCAAAAGGGTGAGTCTGTGCCTGTGACCTTAAGGAGACTGTACTGGAATGCCCAAGGCCTTCTTCCCCCTTCCCCACCTCCACCTTTTCTGGTCTTGGCTTTAATTCTATTGTTTTCAGGGTTGATGCTTTGCAAGGGATGCTCTCCAGGTTGGTAGGCTTGCAGTGCAACATTATAGCCTTGCAGAGTGTTGCACAATCTGCCATCCTTTCCTCCTCATTGGTTCCCCCCAACCATCTATAGCTGTGGACTAGTGGAGCAGTTTGCACTTGGAGAAACACTGCAGAAAGTTCTGTTTGTGGGAGGGGTGACAGGGCTTGCTTGTTATGGGAGGGACTCTTGTACATCAGTGGTACTCAAAGTATCATCATGTCATCATCATGACCATCAACCCCAGACTCCCTTCTGAGAATGACAATCTATCTGGGAACCCCCAGAAGTGATGTCATGGCTGGAAGTGTCATTAAAGGTGCCCAGTGCCAGATTCCAAGACCCCCAATGGGGTCCCTACCCCAACTTTGAAGACCACTACTGTACATGATGGGTCTGGACAGGCAGTGTTGGGGAGATGTATATGGAACATTTCCCTTTTGTCATATCAGACACCTGGCTGTTTTCTGTTACTCTGTTTTTTTTTGGGATGAGGAGGGTGAATTGTTTAGGTTTGATGCCTTGCATAATCATTGATTAATTATTTATTTTATGCACCGTTTTCAAACCTGAAAGGCAGAGCACATGTTTCTGATACTGTAGTGTGGGCAGTAGAGGGGGATGTTTTTCCCCCACTTCTGCTCCATAGCGAGGAGGCTTGCATGTTGTCAACAGTGCTCTTGTAGATGGAGTTCCAGTATTCTTGCTTCCTTGCCCACAAGTGTTGTGTGGGTGTCTGTTCCCGTTTGCTACACTGAGGCTCCTCTTCACTTGAATGGCTCTTGTGGTGTATATGTTTTAAGTCATCAGCATTTAGCCACTGATTTAAATGTAGTCTATAATGTGTACTGGTCCAGGACAATAGGGGAGGAACAATAGAAAGTTGCAAAGGTCTCGGAGAAGTTTAACCCCGTTGGCCATTCTCCCATCACTTAGAGCAACACCTCTTGCGTGCATCTGTAACAGAATGATATGCTGGCATATGCTCCCATGACACGGATTGGATATAAAAGAAGGCAGTCAGTGCACTGCAAGGGGAAACCTCCCCATGATGTCACCATAATGCTTGCATGCATAACTCACTTGAGCGCCAGAGATTTTACTGCAGGAACTAATATGGCAAAGGCCACCAAGGGAACAAAAGCAGAAAGCATCTAGGAGTTTCAGCACACTAGTCCACTTACTATCCTCCTTCCCTGGAAATATTTTTTTTTTACTGGCAGAGTGAGGGAAGAAGATAGTTTCCTCAGGAAACAGCAGTGAAGTAAACTGTACCAGTTTTCCCAGCGATGGATTCAGAGTTTCACAAAGGAATCAGTTTTGAACTGATGGATTTTTGGCAGCTAAGGAATGAGATTATGCTTGCAAGGAGTGTCCCAACTCTACGCAGCTAACAAAGTAATTTCGTAAGTGTGATTATTAAAACTTTTATTGAACTGCAGTAGAGATGGAATAACATTTAAAAGAGAAATACAAGAGGAACTGCCAAGCATCTCGTCCTGACAAAGCTCTTGTACCTTGCAGGCTTATATGGTAGACAGTATGGTACGGACATATTGTGTAGACAGTTTGGTGTCATTGATGTCTGGCTGTACCAGATATCACTGACTGTACTGAAGTTTGCAAAGCTATGCATCTGACTGAAACATAAAGATTAGCATACCCTCAAGAGTCACAGCTAGAATCACATAGGTCACTGCTGCCATGGATGTTGTGGGTTTTTCTTGTGGTCTTTATGGCAGTGCATGGGTGTCATCTTGCTGGGACTGGCAGAGAAAAATGCAGAGAAGGAAAAAAGATCTTGACAAACAGTGCAATCCAGGTCTGTGGATTGGATTGAAATGTGCGCATGTGCACGTGGAACTCTGGAGTGATTACTCCCTATCCTGTGTGTCAAGATTGAAAAATGAAAGGGTTCCAGATGAGCGTTTGGTATACCTGGCATCCAGCAAACAAGCTTGTACATCTACCGCTTCTGGCTTTTGCAAGAGCAAGGAGTGGTTATAGCAGAGATGAATATGACAAGTTCCCATTTGTGTGTGAAACTTGAAGCTAGAGAGGGATGTATTATGATAGCCATGCCTCTGTTGTGATCTGTGTAGCAAGGATAAAGAGCTGAATTGGGAGTACTGAAATTTACTGTCTAAATCCTTTTTGCTTTATCACAGCAGGCTGGAGAGTTTTTGTTTGCTTTTCATTAATTTCTACAATTGCGTTAAGATTTATGCCAGTTCAGATGCTGCCATACTACTCTGATGTTGGGGATGCGTCAATCATGGAAAGATAGTTTAAGACTGTGGTCTTCAAAGTGGGGGTCGGGACTCCCTTGGGAGGGGTCGCAAGTTCATTTCAGGGGGGTTGTGAAAAGCTGGGTGCAGCCATCTTGTTATTTGGCAGTGGGGCCCTCTAATGACACTTTCAGCCGTGACACCCCTTTCGGGGGGGTCCTGGACAGTTTGTCATTCTCAGAAGGGGGTCCTGGGATGAAATGCTTGGGGATCACTGGTTTAAGATGTGCTCTAAATAATCTTTTCCAGTACCATCCAAGCCTCTGCTCCATTTTAGGAAAAATGGCTGCTGAAGTTGTACTGGGGTATACTGACTTGGAGTTGTAGCAGCATCAGTTCTGCTGATGACTTGCAGCATATCCTGTGCTGCTCAGAACAACTTTTTTAAAATGACCATATAAAAATAGCCTAATTTGCAAAAATTATAATTGCCGGACAAAAAAATCTGGTTGGTCATCTAAGGGTTATGAAGAATAAAATCTATTCTCCGCATGTACAAAAGTAATTTGTGTAGATTCTTATATCATCTTCAGTAAAATACATGTATATACATTTGTGATAGGTTGTCCAGCCATTTGAAAAGGCTGGCTAAACAGGAAAGATGTCTTCTGAATCTTTTTGTTTGGCTGCTCAGACAAGGTTTGACTCGAAATGGCTGAAGACAGACTTACAGGTAAGAGCTTCTTTTTTCTTTATGGTACTTTTAAAAAATACTATATCCTCTGTTTAGCTAATGAAAATTTATTTATTTGATTTCTACCCCACCCTTCTCAGTGAATCCGACTCAAGGCAGCTAACAACATAAGTAACATGACACACACACACAAAGACTGTATATAAATATTTAAAAACAACCTATCACCCAAAATTAAGTTAAAAAACCTGTTAAAAAATACTACTAAAAGCCAAAACTCCTCCCCCCAAACCGCCCTGTCAACTGAAAGCTTTTATCCGTAAGAATGTTTTCAGGCCCCGCCAAGAACTATACAAGGAGGGAGTAGTTCTCAAGTCGAAGGGGAAAGAGTCCCAGAGTTGGGGTGCAACCACTGAAAAGGCTCTGCTCCTAACCCTCACACATCTCACCTCTTTCGGTTGCGGCACAGTGAGCAGCCCCCCCCCAATTATCATATAAATAGAGTTTTAAATTGATAAGTAATCTTAAGAATATACTGACCTGACAGTTGCTGAATTAAGTTTAAAACTTTCTCTTTAAAATTGAGATACAGTATTTAATGTTCTGTTTAAAAGCTGTGTTGGAATCCTGTTTAGCATTGTGGTAGAGTATACTTAACAGCTTGTTCTTAATAGTTTCTTTGGTTTATTCTAAAATTTCTATAAATATATTCAGTCTGTTGCTGACGATTTATATATGGAAACTGTATTCTTGGTTATGACTAAGAAAACCTCATCCCATAAGTGAAGATGTTTTGAATGTCTAAATAGGAGGCCTTTGAGTGGCCTATCATTTGTGTAAGTTAAACTGTGTAAATTACCAATATCTTTTCTCTTACCTGTGTAAATCACTAAAATTTGTATAGATGTCTATCTACATGCTGTTTAGTTTTAAGTGCTGTTTAATTTTTACCGGATGTTTTGGTCTTCCTGTTAAATTCAGCCAAAGCTGATATTGTTGGGAATTTAATTCACACGATGTGAACAGTCTGGTTAAATTTTTCTTTCTGTTTGCTTTGTTTTTATTTGTTTTGTGCTTCTTCGCTGTGCTATGTATAAACACCTTTTAAAACAAGACATTCTGAAACTTAGAAATAGGAAGAGGAATGAGAAAGATAATGAAGTTTTATATGCAGGATTGTTTTTGCTGATCAGGAATTAGCTAGGTTTTAAAACTAGATGAAGTTCTTGGAAATTGTTAAGCCATATGTTTGTCTCTTCCCTGTTCCCCCTTCCCCCACAGTCTTAGGCATAATTTTCAGTAAGGGAACAACTATGCAGACATTTTTTTGCCCCCGTGATATGTGCAGAAATGTCTATGTACATTGTCAATATGGATTCATTTGTATTCTTGTTGTGACGCTTCTTGCAGCATAAGCCTATGCATATCTGTTCAGAAGTCAGTTTTGCCGTTTTAGGGATTACACCTGGGAAACTATAGGATTACAGGTTTCGGTTAGTCAGAGGCGTTTGTTGCAAGTGTGGGTATGTCGGTTAATATTTGAAGTGGAGATACTAATGTGGATTATACTAAACATACTAACTGACCATCAGTGCCTCATTTAGGACCATTTTGGATTTGTTTTCATGAAAGTTGTGCCACAGTTCTCACATGCAGATTGAAGTGGCTTCCCACCTCATCTGTTTATGAAAATAAGGTAGCTTAGCTGCTGCCACATCGACTGTAACATGTTTATTTTTAAATTCTTTTTGCTGAGGTTAGTAGATCACTAGTGACCTTGGTGGTGTAGACTGACAGCTCTATTTCTAAAATTAACTTATTTTTTAACTATAGCCTTATTTTTTTTAAAGTTGGATGCTCCTTAATACAAAATTTAGAGAAAATGACTCTTAAAGTGGGCAGACCTAGAAGAAGAAACATTACAATAGTATAAGGTAGCAATTTTTAATCACTGTGCCATGACAAACTGATATGCTGTGGGTCTGCAGGTGTGCCATGGGAGTTTGGAGAGGTATTAGGAAGTTGGGGGATTTGAGTACCCTACCAGCTAGGTTCATCTTGTCAATGGTAGAAAAACTGATGGTGTGCAATTTTAGTACCGTATCAGTGTGCTTTGAGATAAAAGATTTGAAAATCTCTGGCATAAGAGATATACTTGTTCTTGTATCATGGGATTAGACTGTAAATATAAGAATAATAATGCCTGGTGATCTTGCTTTCATTGTAGAATGCTGCAATAGTGGTTACATTTTTTTGGCTATCTGTAAATTCTAGCTTTTCTGGTCACCTGTAATGAGAAGACAAAAAATTAAGTAAAAAAGTTTTTGTAAATCGGAACTTCTTTAAATAGAGTATAAAGGCTTTTGTTATATTTTGTATATTGTATATTTTTATATAAGCCACTTTGAGCATCTGAAAGAGAAAAGATAAGGTATAAATGAGGTGCAATGCAAGAATGCTATTATGGTACTTGGTAATTATGCTATCATGGTACTTGGTACTTGGTAATCAGAAGATCATAATTCTTTCTCTTTTATTAAATCAAAAAGCTTGCTTTTACCCGGGATGGACTCTGTGGTTTATGGAATGAAATGGTCAAAGATGGTGAAATTGTGTACATAGGAACAGAACTTTCTCAAAGTGGTGAAGCATCATCACGGAAAGGTGGGTTTCTTCCCCTCATTATGTGATGGCTCTGAACTGAGGACAGAATCTTAGTTCAGTAAAGGCAAATAAGTCTTAATTTTGCTGGTCTGTTCCTTTACTTAGGCTGCAATCCTAACCTCCAGTTAGACCAGCCTAAGCCCTGGCCTGACTCTTGGGGGTGGGATGGGATTAGCCAGTGCACAAGACACCGCACCACACCAACACGGGAAGATATGCTGGCTGACTTAGACTGGCCTAAATTGGTTATGATTGTGCCCTCAAAAACCTATGACTGGAGTGACAGGATTTGATTTCCTATATAACTTTCCTAAAATAACTTTCCTAAATAACTTTCTAGGAAGTTGTGAAAACTGGAGTGTTAAAATTGGTTCCAGAAGTAATGCTCATGAGTTACTTACATTTAGTGTCAACATAATTGCTTGTGAAATGAATTGAAGCAACAATCAATAACTATTGAGTTTGTATTTATTAAAATGTCTTCTGCACTTGTCCTGTATAGTGGTGCGTTCCATGTTATGTATCAATTGCCATTTTTAGGTCCAGGTGTACGCAGGTGACTTTGTTTATCTGATCGATGTTGGATGCAACATCAAGGAAACTGGCTGGTCTGTCACAGAGGCCTGTTGCTGAGTTATGTTGTCTCATGACTGATTTATCAGCTTTCAACCTCCCATCCAAAATTTATCCAGATCTGTTCCTGCGTAGGATTCTTCTAGCAGCCTTATGCTTAACCACCAGACCACTCTTGCACCTCATTTTTTAATTTCTTAAAAAACAATTTTTACGTTAAGTACACAATTCTAATATAATTGGACATCAGTTTTTGTAACATATTTATTAATATTAATAATATGGGTTGTAATTTGTGGGTTGCATAGTAATGTTAACTTTCAAAATACAGTTTACAGTGTTTTAGATCACACCCAACTACATCTACTTTCCGAGGAAAGTGTCTTTAGGATTGCAGCCATGGATTTCTAAGAAGGAGCTGCAGTGTTGCTCAGTGAAACAAGAGCTGTAACACCTGTGACAGTTAAGTTAGTGCTGTTTGTCCTCATGCACTTGATGATAGTATCAGAGTGAATCTGAGGACACAGAATGACCTTTCATTAAAGAGCCTGAAGTACTTTGATGCAAACAGGGCAGCTTCATTTTAAAAAGGTTGGCAAAGATGCTTTTGTGGTCTTTTTCATATAGATGAAAACACTGAAGGTCAAATGGGATCAAAGAAAGAAGATCAGAATGATAAAGAGAGGAAGGATGAAGAAGATACGCCGTTGCCTACTTACAGAGCCAAATCAATTGTTGAGAGCTGGGTTTGGGGCAAACAGCCAGGTAACGTTTCTTCAGATTTATTAAAGTGTGTGGTACCAGGAATACCTGTCAACAATGTCACTTGATACTGTGCTAGTATTTACAAAACTGCTCTAAGATAATATATTCTAGGCAAGGGTGTGGACCATATTCAGCCCCTGGAAGCATATTTTTCAGCCCCCATTATAATTGGGCTATCTAATAATTGGGTCAATAAAGATATCTGAACCTTTATCTGAATAAAGGGGCTGTGGGTGGCGCAAGTGGCTAAGACGCTGTGCCTGTTCACCAGCAGGCCAGGGTTCAAGACCCGGGTCGGCCCCACAAGACAGGGTGAGCTCCTGTCCTTAGCCCAGCTCTGCGACACCAGCTGGATCCAATCGTATTGGCTCTGCCTTTCCATTGCACTAATTCAGTGGTGTGGAGAGGGGGGAATTGGGTAACAGCCTATCCTCCATAACAATCCAACCCAGGCTTTCGTGCTTTGCATGCAGCGTATGCAGCGCCGAGCATGATACCATAGTCTTCCAAGACTGACGGAGGCCTGTTTTATCTGAATATTAAAAATATGAACAAGATTTGCACATTTTCTCTTCTGTCAATTGTGGTTAATAAGGTTCTTGGTGACAACAAAGTGCTTTTTTCTGGCCATCATCTGCTTCATGATGTCACTTCTCGTCTTTAGCAGGCTACATGGATGCTAAATTAGGCCTTCTGTATGAAACAAGTTTGATGTTTTGTACAGTTCATCAAACAAGTTTGATGTTTCGTCCCTGTTCTAGACAGTGTTGTTGCCATTGCCTCAATTGTGTGTCCATTCATTTTACAACCAAGGTTTGCTACCCTGAAATTCAGTGATGACATGTGATGTCTTCACTGAATGTCCAGAGGCTTTTTGGCTTCTCTGCTTCCATACAGCCAAGGAAGGGCCCTGAACTGTAATTTTTGAAGCCTAAGACATATTTCTAAACATACAGGAATTTGTTTTCTGTGTCCATATAATATGATAGTATAGTATATATGATAGTATATATGACCTGCTTATATGATAGTCCTGATAAAGCCTGTAAGCAAGTATACTTGTTTCGTGAAGGGCTGTAAATGCAGAATATAAACTTAAGAGATACGTGAACTTTGACTGATTGAGATGTCCACCGCATCATGTGAAATATGGTTGTAAACTGTAATCATATTGCTGTTGTAGAAAATTTCCAATGCTTTTAAAGGTCTGCTCAGTTGTCACAGTGATATAACAAAACTCAGAAATAAATTAGAATAAATTATTCTAAATAAATTAGAATTGCACCTTTCAGCATACGTACTGAAAATCTAGACATGTTTCAGAGTAAATTCAACTGAAATCAGTGCAACTTGAATGGCAACTTGAATGGCAACTTGTGAATGGCTTTTAGGATTGGAATCCCAGTTAAACGCTGCTTACATATAAGCGTTCAGTAAAACCTACTTTCAGTTGAATATTTAACACTGCTACCTACGTAAGATGGTACCTAGTTTGGTAAGATGGTACCTAGTGAGATGTAGGGCAAAATCCATAGCAGTTATGGGTCCATGCAGTTACGTCACCCTCTAGTGTTATCTTATGGAAAGTCATCTTAATTGCTCCGGAGCAAGGGGCTTAATTTCACTTTAGGATATAGGTCGTACCTAGTTTCAAGTGAGTAGTCCTCTTTTTCTTTTTAGCAGGCGGAGAGTAACTAGTCTTGGAATCATAGAATCCTAGAGTTGGAAGGGACCTAGTAGGTCATCTAGTCCAACCCCCTGCCTGCAGCAGGAAATCCCCCTAGAGAATCCCCGACATGTGCTTGTCGAGCCTCTGCTTGAAGATCCCCAGTGAGGGAGAGTCCACCACCTCCCTTGGCAATCTGTTTCACTGCCAAACCAAAGTCGTCTTTATCCTAGCAGTGTCTTTTCTAAGGGCTATATACACTGATGTTCTTAATTGTATCTTTTTAGATTGTGAGTCATTCGTTATTTCAGTTTCCCTGAAAAACTCTTTGAACTTTTCATTAAAAACAGTATATAAATACTGTTAATAATAATACTGTTAATAATAATTTGATTTCAAATAGCATCTTTATCTCATGTGGAATACTGTTCTTTAGCATTCCTAATCTATTCTTGGCTTTCACTTAAATGATTCAATGTGGCTAAAAATACCCACTGAAATATGTAATTGGTATACTGTATTGACTTTATTGATTTAGTTTATGGCAAATACATGGACTTATGGTAAATCAGATGTTAATATCCACTCCACCCAAACATTCAAGGACAAAGTGAAAAAATCAGATACTGTGCCAGTATAAGTTCTTGATTAACACTCAGACACAATGTGATAAATTAGATCTATCAAGTTAGAATTATACCACACCTGTAATTGGTCTGTAAAAGAAAGTCCAAACTTCATTGCTACCGCTCAGTGCAATTGCTGAACTCAGGGTAATGATCCCACTGTTGGAGCAGTGGGCATATTCCATTGTGAGTTGACCAAGGTAGCAAGGACCAACTCTACTGTCCTTGCATTGGTGTCAGAGATGCCCACTGCTCTATCTGGGTGGGTGTTCCTTTTTTATTTAGCAGGGGGAGAGTAACTGGTCCTACACACCCCAGCAATGCCTGTCCAAGTGGCTTCTGCTGGTGTTGTTTTTTGCATTTCAGATTGTGAGCCCTTTTGGGACAGGGACCCATTAGCTTTTAATTAGCTGTGGGTGGCACAAGTGGTTAAGGCGCTGTGCCTGTTAACCAGCAGGCCAGGGTTTGAGACCTGGGTCAGCCCCACAAGACAGGGTGAGCTCCTGTCCTTAGCCTAGCTCTGCGACGCCAGCTGGATCAAATTGTATTGGCTCTGCCTTTCCATTGGACTAATTCAGTGGCGTGGAGAGAGGGGATTTGCTGCTTGGGTAACAGCATATCCTCCATAACCATCCAACCCAGGCTTTCGTGCTTCACATGCAGTGTATGCAGCGCCAAGCACAGTACCATAGTCTTCCAAGACTGACGGAGGCCTGCTTTAGTTAGCTTTATATTTTTCCATTTTCTTTGTAAACCGCTTTGTGAACTTTTTAGATGAAAAGCGGCATATAAATACTGTAGATGATAGATAGATAGATAGATAGATATCTGGCAGCAGTAAGTGAGTGTCCCTATTGCTACAGCAACTGGCTGTTGCTTCTTTGAGAGTCCAATCCTAACCATGTCTACTCAAAAGTTAGCCCCTTGTGTTCAATGTGTCTTACTCCCAGGAAAGTGTCTTTAGGATTGCAGCCTCAGTCTGAAAAGAGTTAGAATAATCAGACTATTAGGCAGTGGCGGCTGTTCCTCATTCCTGCCATGCTGCCAGCTTTTGCGCATCCCATCTGCTAATCAAGAAGTTTGTAATGGAGAAGGCAGAAAAATGAAAATAGTCACATGGCAGACCTATTTGCTGTTTGTGTTTCTATGTTCACTTGAAACCAAACTTGATGTGATGCAGCTTATCTGAGATAAGCTGATCTATAGCAGATAGAATCTATAGCAGATTCTAAAGTTCTCAGAGGCAGTTCTTTTAATTGTTCAAATCAAACTGTTGGAGATCAAACTGGTGAAGTTTAACCAATTTCTCTATAGTGTTACAAAATTATTTCCTGAAGCTGCTATTTACCCTGCAGAAGAAGGGTACGAGTACTGTAAGGGTTGCTATTAAAAGATCCTGCTCATGATATGATATTTGCATCTAGTTGCACAGTGTTATTATCTGTGATTAAGACAATAGATCAAAATATGTGGCTTCACATCTGTTCTAGACTACTGTATTTTCTGAAAGTTATACACAGCAATTTTTAAGGGAATGATTTGTTCTCTTTAATGCTTGGATATTAGAATTGCTTTTCAAGAACACGTAGGAACTTGATATCAGTGATCAACTGAGAGGGTCACCATTCTGTGCCATCATCTTCATCACTTTTTTGTAATTGAAATTGCCTGAGCTGTGGTGTTTAATCAACTGAGCTTTTCAAAAGTTGACTCTGCCTTGTTTAGCAGTTTCTTTAAATGAATGCGTTCCTATATAATCCTTTACCATTCATTTGTGCAAGTTTCAGAATAGCTGCTCAGGTTTCCTGAACATGTTAATATTTTTTCTTGCTGTTTTATTTAATATCAAGAATAGCCAAAGTGTTGCATATAATATTGGTATATAAAACACCAATACCTACTCAAAAGTTATAAGCCTAAAGCGCTGTCTGGATTTTATTAAAGCAATTTTGTTTGTGGGTAATGCCTTCATTGGCTAAAGAATGTACTGTACATCTTTTATGGTCACCAACAAACTAGAAAATGGGCTAAACAAGTGTAATGAATAGCTTCAATGAATGTGGGTGATACAGCAGGTGATAAAGTGTGATCATATAGTGTGATCATATAGTGGTTCTATGTAAATAGCTGTCAAAAAGGCAGCTTTGGAATATTTACAGAACTCTGGTTTTAGGATGTATTTTTAACCCACAGTGGCCTTTTAAATGGATACGGAATATTCTTTGTTTGAGAAAGCAAGGAGAATCAATACCAGTACACTAGCTTGTTCACAGGAAGCCTCAAGCAATGTGGGTGTGCTGCTGATATCTGACATGTCTCTTGTAAAGCAGTCATATGAAAGTAGTTCTATCAGTTTTTTATGTTTACTGCATAAGATGAAAGGAAATCTTGTGTAGGTAATTTGGTTAAGTTGATGTTTACACTACATTCCCTTTCATTTCTACTAAGCTCTGTTGTAAAGATCTAGAATTTAAGAAATGTGATTAGATTTGTAACACTTTACACTCTGAAGCTTGAATATGACCGGAATAATTCTTACAATCTGAGGTTTAATAAAGTGGGTAGAAGGGTAACCGGACTTTGTAGAGAATAATTTGGAAGTGACATGATCAGAAATGTTTTTCTGCAGGGGTTACAAGGGGAAAATTGCTTCTTGGATTCATCTAGATTAAATTGGCAGCAACTAGTTTTGCTTTGTTTCACAGTATAGGACAAATAGATTGTATTGCATAGATGCTGGGAAATAGTAAACAATTAGAAAAAAAATTCCTGTAGGTATTTGGCAAATTTGGTGAGCCATAGAGCAATAATTTATCTAGATATATCAGGAAACATATCTTTTATAAGTTGCGTTATAAAGTTTAGTGGTAATCAGTCTTATTCAGACACTGCTTATAACTTAAGAGTCTTTTTGCTGGTCATGCAGCTGTTCTGGACTGATATGAGGAGATATCAAACTGTAGCTAAAAAAATGAATTGATTACCCAAAATCAGCTGAGAAACTGTTGACTTTTGACAAACAGTATGTTACTATTGCTTTTGTGCAAATAGTAAGTTGGAAATATGTTCCTCTACAATTCTTGTGTTTTTTTTTAGATTTGTATTCAGGATTCAATTTTCAACTACTGTTCATAAATGTAATAAGTTATTTCTGTGATAGACCCTTTCTCTGGTTTCTTGTCAACCAAGTCTTCACTTTTAAAGTTGACAAATATTTTTGTGTGTTGCTTAAAATCTTGTGTACTGCTTTCAATATATAAGAATTGTATAAGAATTGCTTTTCAGTGTATAAAAATTTTATAAGTACTGTATTAGGAAACCTAAGATAATACCAATTTTCCCGTTCCTACATACACAGGGTTATTGGCAGAATGCTGTTGCCAAGGTCTGCCAAAGATTAAAAACCTGCTGTGTAATTTTAGAGTTGGGTGAGCCAGTCACAAAAAATCATTGCTGAAATGAGTTTGGCTCTACTTTAGGCTTCATGGCAGGTCACTTTATTATTATTAATAATAAATTCTTAGTTAGGTACTTATTAAAATATTTTTATTTTGCTTTTCCAAAATGCCCTTTGTGATGTACAGCCATATACAAGCAATGACTGAACTAACACACATGATTTCCACTGAAAATATAAGTGAATTTTTATGGTTGTTGGAGGGTTACAACTTCCAGTCTTTTTCATCTCCTGGACTAGTGTAGTCTTCTTGTTTGGATTTTTTGACAGTTAACTTTTAAAAATCTAAACAAATTATACAAACATGCATAAAAGTTGCTTATTTTTTTCTTTTGTGTTTGTGGCTGTTTCTCTCATACAGTAAGTAGCTCACTGGCTGCTGCTAATTATCAATCCATTATTGTTGTCAATATTGGTGCAAGACACTAAGCGGTCTGAAACCACATACAGGGCAGTCCTATGTATGTCATCTTAGAAGTAAACCATGTGTAGTTTAATATGACTATGCACAGGACCACAGCATTAAGCTAACATTTGCCTACATTTTCCTAATCTCATATGAAGCCCTATCAAGACTTGCTCTTTATAAAGTAGACAAAAAGATAAAGTTGAAAAAGATCAAAAGTTCTAATATGTGACTGTCATAAGGTTAAATTTAACATTGTACTAAGTATAGGCATTTCTCATTTTGGAGAAATTGCATTTTTTTTTCTAAACTAGTGTGTGTCTTAAAAATATATATATTAGGAATAGTCTTACCATAAGGATGTATGTAAATGGTACAGTTAAAGTGGAGGTGTCAAACTTGTTTTATACAGTGGTCTGAATAGAATTCATGGTGCCTGCTGAAGGCTGGAAGTGATGTAGTTAAGCAGAGTTGTGTGGAGAGGAGGGAATTTGAGCAGGTGCAGCTTGTCATCAGTGAGATAACAAGCTGCACCTACTCAAATTCCCTTTTTTACGCAATTGTTAAAGGTCCAGGAGTCCTAAAGTTGAAAGTTTGGTATGGTAGGTCCTACCATACAGTAGGTCAGGATCTGATTACGATAGCAGATTTGGGTGGCATACATTTTTACTCCTCGGGTGCATTTTAATTTCTATTTTTTAAAATTGAAATTCTATCTCTTTGTGTGTTTGTTGAAACATGCTATTGTTTGCCACTTACTGGTATATTTAAGAACTGCGAGTGGATGACCCATACTCAATGCAATGTGACAAGCAGAAGTAGGAAGCAGTGTTCATGCCCAGTGAACCCAGTGCCCAGTAGGTGGCATGTGGGGCCCTTGCTTGGTGCCTAGTGTCCCATGACTGGTGCCTGCTATGTCCTGTGCCTGGGGTTCACTACGCCTGCTGTCCGCCACCTACTTGTGTGGTCTGCATGTCTTGCGTTTGACACCAGTGAGTTAGGGGATTGATCCTGTTCTTGCATTGAACATATGCCCCATGAGAAAGGCAAATCCATATACTGGCCATTATAAATATTATTTTGTATATGCCAGAAGAAAGGGACATACCCACATATTGGCCATCACAAATATCAGACTGAACCATCAGACTATCAAACTGAACACAATCTTGGACAAGGTGTAACAGTCACCCTTAATGTGCAAAAGCAGGTTGCAAAAGGTGCAAAATGTTGCAGGTGGTATCCTTTGTGTTGGAACCTTCCACAAAAAGGCATACATCATGGCAGAGCTTAGGAACTTCCTTGAGACTAAAGAAAAGTGCAGCCCAGAACACCAAAGGCAGGGCTTACTCCTCTTCTCCATCATTGCTACCATGTCCTCTCCCACCATTGCCAGGAGAGTTGCAAATGGAGCACGTACCATAATCAACAAAGGGCAGCGAGACAGGCTGGCTTCTTTCTGACTCTCAAGACGTAGTGTTTTCCCCACTCCAGAGTTAATAATCTCTAATCTAGTGCTACTCAAACTGGGGAGGAGTCACAGTCTTTCAAGTTTGTGTAAAGGTCCCCCACTCCGTTTAAGGGAAGGGAGAGCGCAGCAATGCAGTCCTAAGAATCATGCCCCTACAGGGGGTTCTAATCTACCCTTTTCTTAACTTGTCTTCTTCAGGCTCCTCCTTAATGCTTGCCTCCCTCCAAAGGGAGGGAGCATGAGGGAAACAGGTGGTATTCCAAAAATTTGCAAATTTAAATTTGTTTTAAGTGTTAAACAAGCATGTTACTCCAAAAAACACCTATATGAACACATGTAAAATATGAGGTACTGTAAGATTGGTGGAAATAACAAAGTGGATGTAAGTATTTCTGTAGTGAAGGATCAGGTTGCTTTAAGCTGTGTTAAGTTTTTGAAAAATAGTGTATGTAGCACTGTACATTTTAGAAGAATAATAATTGTTCTTTCTGTATTGTAGATGTAAATGAGCTGAAAGAGTGCCTTTATATACTGGTGAAAGAGCAACAAGCTCTAGCCAAGAAAACCGCCACCACAACGCTTTCTGCTCTGAGGCTGAAGCAGAGGCTTGCTATCTTAGAACGCTATTTTATTGCATTAAATAGGACTGTTCTTCAGGACAATGTCAAGGTTAAGTGGAAAAGCAGCATTATTTCTTTGCCTGCTGTTGACAAGAAAAGGTATTGCCTTGTTGAATAAATCTTTGTTCAGTTTTTTTTCTTTATTGTATTAATTTATTATGCTGTATCTGTGGCAATTTCCTGAGTGCATTTTCTTTGATATGAGGAAACATTATCATCTTCAAATTTTAGTTTTGTAGAACTGTAACATCTTAGTCACCTGTTAATTTTCTGTTTACTTTAGAGCCATTTCCTGTCCTAAACTTGAGATATTAGTTCATTTTTAAATCTTTTGTGGAATTGATTTCTGAATGCTAAGATTTTAAGAGTGTCAATATATTTTTTGTTTAATCATGTTATATTCTCTAATGGGTTTTTGTTTGTTACAGTCCTAGACCTGTAGGCAAAGGTGTAGAAGGTCTTGCCCGTGTTGGATCTAGAGCAGCCCTTTCATTTGCTTTTGCTTTCCTAAGAAGAGCTTGGAGATCAGGTATATAGCTCTGTGAAACTATGTATTTTATTAAGCTGATTTTTCCCAAGTCTGAAGATGGATTTGTTGTTTACACATGGGTTAGGTTTATTTAGGTTTATAAACTCAGCCTAGTCTTAAGATCAAGTCAGATATTAAGTAGGTCTGGTTTCTTTATCATTTTGTAGATATGGCTTTTAGATGAAGAGTGAAAGAGCTATGGGGAAAATGTTTGTGTACACCTGTGTGTAGCCTTACAGCAGAATTTCCAATTCATGAGAAATTCTGAATTCACTTCAGTGAGTGAATGAGAAATTCTGATTCACTTTGCTGTGCAGTCAGGCAGCATTTTATTGATGATGATGGCGTATACTTCAAATTGGGAGTTTGCAGTTTGGGTGTGTGTGTAAGCAGCACAAGCATCTTTGAAACATTTTTTGTCTTTCTCCTGTGTCTTTGTCCACTTTCCTCCTGGGTGGTTGACCATTATTCCCATTTTATAGATGAAGAACTGGTATGGTTCTTCTCTACCAGCTGAATTCCAAGTATTTATTGGTATATCCATTTTGAGAGAATTCTAGTTACCATAAACTACGTTGTTTAATACATAAACTAGCATGCTAATACGTATAACATTATTAGGTGAGGATGCGGATCTTTGCAGCGAGTTGTTACAGGAATCTCTTGATGCCCTCCGAGCATTGCCAGAAGCATCTCTCTTTGATGAGGGAACAGTGTCATCCGTATGGCTAGAAGTTGTAGAGAGAGCAACTAAATTTCTAAGGTCTGTTGTAACTGGGTAAGTTTCTTTAAATAATTGATTGTAATGGCTTTTTGATCAATTTCATGTTGAAAATAAAAAAAATTCTAGGAGAAGTACTAGAATGTCATTATCTTTCCTAAGTTCTTTGCTTTAATGAATCTGTGCTAACTGTAGTTTAAAACTGAGGCGTCACTTTGTATTATATTTAAGATCAAGATAAAGAATGAAAATGCTGTTAGCTTATATTTTTTCCTATTCATTTTTAAATACCTTTAATTGATTGATATTACTATATATTGTGTACATACATGTGAGTACAATGTATAGTCCATATTTTGTAAATATATGTGACAATGAAGTAATGCATTAATAATTCCATATTTTAAAAGGCGCAAAATCAACTAAGTGATCTGATTGCATTAAAATTTTTTGTTTTAAATAAATATTGGATTATAGATACTGACATTACTTGCTTTGATAGGATATTAATTTATTTTAAAAAATGTTTTTAAATTAGGGACATCCATGGAGCCCCTGGTTCCAAAGGATCAGGAAACGTCCCATTGCAAGACCAACACTTGGCACTTGCCATATTACTAGAATTGGCAGTCCAGAGAGGCACGCTAAGGTTTGTAATGCAAAAATATTATTACTTCACAATCTGCTTCTGATGATGTTAATTCTTCATTCATTATTGTTAAGATTTTGTGGTGATCTTTATCTTCAAAAATGGAAAACATGTAAAAATTTCTTTCAGAACATGTTTTAACTGTTGATGCTACTTGTTTTTCTCCTAGCCAAATGTTGTCTGCTGTTATGTTGTTGCTTCAACTGTGGGATAATGGCACACGGGAAACAGATAATGAACGATCAGCACAGGGAACTAGTGCCCCCCTACTTCCTCTGCTGCAGCGGTTTCAAAGCATAATTTGTAATAAAGATGTAAGCAATACTGAGGAAGAACTTCAGGTATGTAATTTACTTAGAGCACAATCCTAGCCAGGTCTCAGAAGTAAGCCCCATTGTGTTCAGTGAGTCTTACTCCCAGGAAAGTGTCTTAAGGATTGCAGACTTACACTGTGTTAATTTACTCACTGATTCTACACACATTATTTGGGAGCAAAGTTTTGTCAACGATGATGGAGTATACTTCCAGTTTGGATTATGATCAGTGGTGGGCTTCAGCAGGTTCACACCTACTCTATAGAACCGGTTGTTAATGAGAGATAGGACATATAAAGTTTAAAAATAGCCATTTAAAAGTGGCTGCCAGATGGGCAGAGAACCGTTTGTTAATTTCTTTGAATCCCATCACTGATTATGATCCTCATTGGATGTTTCAGTTTACTGCATTGTTATGCATTTAGGCCCACCAAAGTTAATGAGACTTAAAAGAATTTGTACCTGTGTTGTAAAGTTCAACTGTTTTTTTTTTCTTGACAACATGGGTTCTCAAAATGAGCCACTGCACCCAGGGGAAGCACTGAAAGCAGCCAGTGAGTTTCGGAATCATTGTTTGCAGTCTTCCCCTTTTTCATAGCCAAGATTTCATTGATGAAGAGCCAGAGGAATTGGAGACCACGACATTCTCTCTCCATGGCTTACTGATGCGCCCGCACTCTTTTATTTTTTATTGTAAACCACCACACCAAAAAAGATTAATCCTGTGATTTGCCATAAATAGGTAGAGTGGAAGATGAGACTGAATGGCTTCTGTTGACTCTTACTGCATTGGAACCTGACTCTTTTTGCCTTGGGTCATATTCTAGCACAGCAGACAAACCTCCCTTCAGCACAGTTTTCTGCACAATTTTCCTTTCCAATAAAATAGGAAGTACTACTGAGACTGGGTTTACCCCCCCCCCCAAAAGTAATGGGGAGCCACACCCAAAGTAGTTTCATGTCAAAAAACTTAATGCTTAAGTGGAACAACCACTTAATGCTCACAAGAAATCATTAAACTAGTGAATGACATAACTCATATATCTTCATGGTGCTTTATAATAACTGTTTTGTGGATTTTCAGAATGGTGAGGAACAATTTTGAAATTTCTTTTTTGAAAAGGAATATTTTAAATTTTAGAGCACTCCCTCTCCTTCCTGATTGTTAGGAACCTGTCAAAATTAGTTTTGACATGTACATTTTTATTCCTTTTCAGCTGTGAAACTAGAATTCTGAGTTGTGTCCTAAGATTGTCTTCCAACCTCTTATTTCTACTGTGACTCTCTATGGCCTTTACTGTTGAGGGTCCTGGAACTCTCATGAACATTTTTTTTCTGGACTACAGAGGAAAAGAGAGATCAGCCAAAACATTCCCTCTCCCCCTCTTTGCAATTGAGGGTTTTTGATTGCCGAAGAAAACCTTGAATTAAAGTTCTCTGAAATTTATATATAAAATGAGATACAACGTATAAAACAGACTTTATACTATAGCACAGTATGAGGAACTTTGATTTAAATTCTGTTTTTATTTTTTCAGATGTTGTCCTACCCTCTGAGTCCTAATGAAAACTTTCTAAGGTATCTAATATTGCCACAGGACAATGAACTAGCAATTGATTTAAGACAAACAGCGGTTGTGATTATGGCTCATTTGGATCGCTTAGCCACTCCCTGTATGCCTCCACAGTGCAGCTCACCTACATCACATAAGGTTAGTTGTATATGCTGTGGAAAATTAGCATTCCACGATTAAAAATTACTGTAGAATTATTGGAGTCTGAAGAGTCTTTAAGACCAATGCAAAATGCTTATGATTTCCTGTGGATTTAAAAATAATTGCTTTAGACAGTGTTTCACACCACAGACTATTTTTGAAGCTTCCCTCAAAAGCAGTTGTCATACAGCAGTTGGCAGAATCTTGGTATTTTTTTTTGTTCTATTGCTATAGGTCATACTTCATTAGAGGTTGCTCTTGAAGGTTTTTTGACCGAGAAAAGGCAGATATGGATTAAAGGCTGTAGTATAAGGAATGAAGAGATTGACTGCTTCTGAAAATATTCCACAACCAGAAAATATCAACTTCTTTATATTGTCACTGTTGTTAAACTTTGAAACATGTACTTCCAATTTTAGAGGGCAAAAGTTTTTAGTCAATTTTAAATCCTCAATTAAGATTGTGTCGTATGGAGTTTGTGCCTTTAGGACACTTGAAACTGGATGGAATGATGGCCTGTGAACATTTTGAAAAATACATAAAACCTGAAAGATTGATAAACCAATGTAGTTAGTCCAGTATAGTATTATGAAAATTTAATGTAAAAGTTTGACATTAATTCTCAGAACTGAACTGACTTTCAGGGTTCTTTGCAAGAAGTCATAGCCTGGGGCTTAATAGGATGGAAATATTATGCAAATGTGAGTGGCCCAATTCAATGTGAAGGACTTGCCAATCTTGGAGTTACACAGGTTGCTTGTGCAGAGAAGCATTTTTTGATTCTATCTAGAAATGGACGTGTTTACACTCAAGCATACAACAGTGATACACTGGTAGGTAATTCCTATTGACTTCCTTATGTAGTCTTAAAATGTGTAACTGCTAATGTTCCTGTTGCAGGCATATGATGAAAAAGCATTTATTGTTAAGTATTTAAATGATCTGTAGTGTTTTGGTTATTAAGGGTGCAATCCTAACCAAATTAGGCCAGCCTAACTCACCTGGCATATCTTCCTTGGTGGTATGGGGTGGTCAGTGTACGCCTGTGCACTGGACTAACCTGCCAGGAGTGGGGCAGGAGTGCCTTACAGCATTTTTGAGACACTCACAGGTTGGAATAGGGGCCAAAGTTACACTGGCCAAAGGATTGCAGCCTTAACTTAATGAATACTATCCTGAATTGTCTGTGGGAATAGCCAATCTTTTCTCAGTCCTGCCCACTCTGGCTGTTTTAAAAAAAAGGAGTTAGGAAAGCTGATCATTGGTCTCCCACGCTGTTTATGGGGGCACTCCAAACGTCAGCCAGAGGTATGCATCTGGGGTTTGAACTCCCCATCCCCACCCCACTTTGCAGCTTGAAAGTATCAAAGCTGCACTTGGGATGGTGAGGGCTTATTTTGGGACATAGTGATTTCTTGTTTGGACCTCTACTATTCCTTGAGTTTCCAAATTTTAAAGTGAAGCATGTCCAGCTATTTCAAACTTCTAATTTCAGTACTTCTAATCAGTTGTGACATGGTCTACAATTACTTTCTGTCAGGCTCCTTTGTGTTGGTCTCCTTTGTTCTGACAAGTGAGTGTTTTTAATTTACAGGGACCACAGCTGGTGCAGAGTCTTGCTTCCAGAAACATTGTCAAGATTGCAGCACACTCAGATGGCCACCATTACCTTGCTCTGGCAGCAACTGGAGAAGTCTTCTCTTGGGGTTGTGGAGATGGTGGGAGACTTGGCCATGGGGATACTGTGTATGTATCATAGTATACTGTGATATTATATATCATTCATAGTTATTGGTCCCTAAGACACTTAAAATCGAGATTTTGAGATATCTGACTGAAGGAACTCGGAGGAAAACATTACCTAAATTTTCAATAGGTAAAGGTGTCCCCACAGGTTCCCCTGCAACTCATGACTGACTTTAGGGAGTGGTGCTCATCCCTGTTTCTAGAGCCATAGAGCCAGCATTATCTGAAAATGCCTCTGCAAACATGTGACTCACATGCACATTGAACACTTTTACCAAATTAAGTGCAATCAGATTGTAACTAAACTAAGTATCAGAAATATAGCTAGTGTCAGTGATAAAGATTTGCCCTACAATCCAGAGTAACTACAGGAGCACGTAAGAGACATTACGTGTACCCGTAGTTTCTGCAACACCTAGTGAAAACCTATGGGAAATTCATATTGCAATCCAGAGTAAATTGTTCTTACCCCGGAGCAAGGACTCCCCATAGTTACTCTGGATTGTGCCCTTAGTGAGACTATGCAGCTATATGATTTTTTTAGAATTTTATGGTTTCTAAGCAGCCTTGAATTTTGATATAAGACAGGATAGGAATCTTTAAAAAGAAATATTTGGTACCTGAAAGATTTTAAGCACTTGACATGAGACCATATTTCCTGGACACTGATATCTGTCCTGCTTATTGTAGTGCAAAATTCTGTAAATGTAGGATAGAATGCTAAGTAGTGGCTGGTATAAGGAGATGAGGAACCTTATATTTTGAATGCTGAAGTACATGATAAAGGGATTGAATGGGTTCTGTAGATTTGAGTCAGAAAGAAAGGAATCTCACAACTGACAGGTTTATTTGTGTATGGAATTCATTTTTTATTTTTGTAATTTGCATTTGTGGAAGTGGGAGGAATTTTTTTGTCTAACATGAGATGCTAAGTCAGATCTCTTTTGAAGCTTTTTTTGTTTTCTGAATTAGACCTTTAGAAGAACCAAAGATGATTTCTGCTCTGTCTGGGAAGCAAGCAGGAAAACATGTTATACATATTGCATGTGGAAGTACCTATAGTGCAGCAATCACTGCAGAAGGAGAGTTGTACACATGGGGTCGAGGGAACTATGGCAGACTTGGCCATGGTATGTTTATTACTTTCTTAATACGTTAGAATGTTGCAGGGTTTGAATCTGTTTTACAGTAACTGAATCCAAACATGTTTTGTTATCCAAGGTTCCAGTGAAGACCAGACAATCCCAGTGTTGGTTACCGGACTAAAAGGATTGAAGGTCATTGATGTATCTTGTGGCAGCGGTGATGCTCAGACGCTAGCTGTGACTGAAAATGGTTAGTGATTCAATTATTAGCACTAACTCTACTAGCATTTACGATTTTGGGGCATTATGTGCACACTTTTCCCTGTAATTGGCAATTGTGCCCATCCTTTTGCATTTATGAGCTATGGTATATAGTTTAGCTGCTAATGACATCTAGTAATAGCAAAATTTTTAGTTCATATTCTAAGAATTAGAAAGAATATTTGCACAGCCATTTTAAATTTCTTACCTGAAACTTAATCATAGCTTATTTTGCATTGGTTATAGACCAGAGCAATGAAGCTCCATGTAATAGCTAATGCTTGAACACAAGATGATTATAATTTTCTCATGTTAATTGCATTCTGAAGTTTTAGTGATGTAGTTCAGACAAATTGATTCCCCTGTGGTTGAAATACTAGAGTCTAAATTCTTTTCCCAACACTCATGTGCAGTTGAAATCTATTCTGTCTTAAATTTGAATGCTTTCTAATTCACTTTTTCTACGTCAGGAAAAGGGCCTTTTGTGGCCCTTGCACTTGAAATGGGATGTTTTCAATTGAAATGAGTGTGATTTATTTTTATTGGACTAAGAATTTCTGCAGGCAGGTTGCCTCTCCAGACATTGTCTGCAAGAGCAAAATACTGAAACAAGTGCTCTATAATAGGATTTTTGATGTGTCTATCAATTTAATTCTATCACTGGCAATTTTTTGTAGATATATTTTAAGCTAATGGTGTTAAAGGTTCAGTTTAAACAAATGTTTAGAGATTTTAATGCAATTTGCTTGAAGTAGAAAACAAAATACTGTAGCACCAAATATACTATGACAGAATAAATTGTTTTGCATTGGTTATAGACCATAGCAATGAAACTCCATGTAATAGCTAATGCTTTTGATTTTGAAAGCTATATCAGGATTCTTTCCAGATTTCATATCAGAATGTTTAAACCTATATTTGATGGCTGGATAGCTGTAATCCCAAACAGTTTTCATGCGCGGATTCCATGTAGTCTTACGCACTGTCAAAGGAATCATGAAGGGTCTTGCTTTATTCGTTTTCCTTTGTACTAGAAAACTTTAATTAAACTAGTGGTTCTCAAAACCTTTGGGTCTCTAGAGTCCTTTGCACTCCTAAATGGGGTTTTAGGAACCCCTGCTGCTGCATTTACAGAGACTTGGGGATCTCTAGATCACCAGAGAGTGAAGCATGGTACAGCCCTGAGCAGATGGAGGCCCTCAGTGGTGTGCTCAGGTATTCCCTAAAAAGGTCTTGAGGAGTCCCATTAATCCTCGAAGCATACTTTGAGAAATGCTGATTTAGACTACGTGTTATATGGAAAGGACTTTGGCGCAAACCACAACAAAAACAAAAAGAATTTATGTTTGCAAATAATGATTGGAATTTTGCTTAAAAGGTTGTATCCTTTGCTTTTATTATGGTGTTTACTGTGCATTTTTAGCTGTGCATACAATGTATATCTGATCCTTTGCTGCTTTAAATTTTTGTTTTTTTTAATGACCAATCAGCTAAACTACTTTTATTCCTCTAGGTCAGGTGTGGTCTTGGGGTGATGGAGATTATGGCAAGTTAGGAAGAGGTGGCAGTGATGGTTGCAAAACTCCTAAACTGATAGAAAAACTCCAGGACTTGGATGTTGTCAAAGTACGCTGTGGGAGTCAATTCTCAGTTGCTTTAACAAAAGATGGGCAAGTCTATTCCTGGGGGAAAGGTGACAATCAGAGGCTTGGTCATGGAACAGAAGAACATGTTCGATATCCCAAACCTCTAGAAGGTTTGCAAGGTAGGTAAAAAGGCAATGCCTAATTAGAGTAACATAGAATTCTTTAAGTTCTTAAACTTAAAGAATTCCAGTGTTGGTTACTGGACTGAAAGTATTGAAGGTCATTGAGGTATCTTATGGGAGTGATGATGCTCAGAGTCTTGATGTGACTGAAAACGATTAGTGATTCAATCATCGGTACGTTTGGGATGTTGGGGCAATTACGATCATGCTTTATCTTCTGATTTGCACTCTTTGTTATTCCAAACTTATATTCAAGTTATAATGAACTTGAAGTTAATAAAGATTATCAGCACAGTCCTATGTGTTGAACACAGAAATAATATCCATTAAATTCAGCTTAACTCTCAGGTATTTGTGCCTAGTATTGGAACCCTAGGCGCAAATGTTCCTAATGGAACAAAGCAAAATGTCTTTTACTAACTTGTTGTATTTCAAACATTGAATAAACTCTTTCAGTGGTATACTTAAAATTAGCTAACTTCTTAATTTTTATCATATAATTCTCATTTTGTTTGTGTTTTCTTCCAGGGAAAAAAGTAATAGATGTAGCAGCTGGATCTACACACTGTCTGGTACTCACAGAAGATAGTGAAGTATATAGCTGGGGTAGCAATGATCAGTGCCAGCATTTTGACACTTTGAGGATCACAAAACCTGAACCTACTGCTCTTCCTGGATTAGATTCAAAGCACATAGTTGGCATTGCTTGCGGTCCAGCTCAGGTAGGTTTTTCTGTAGTTAATATATGACACACACGCACAATTCTGTGTAAAACATATCGTTTGTTATGAAAACATATCTTTTGAACTGTAGTTTTGTAGTCTCAGTGATATTTACATTAATTCAAAATCATGTAGTGTTTTCTTGTTAATGAGTTTCCATAACTGTCACATAATATCTTTCTTTTAGAGCTTCGCTTGGTCATCCTGTTCAGAATGGTCCATTGGGTTGCGTGTTCCTTTTGTGGTAGATGTTTGCCCAATGTCATTTGAACAACTTGATCTTTTGCTACGACTAGTAACTGAAGGGATGGATGGCTCCTCTGACTGGCCACCTCCACAGGAGAAAGAGTGTATGGCTGTTGCTACTCTGAATCTTCTCAGACTTCAGGTGTGTGACATTTTGTTAAGATACAGTTGACAGAAGTAGCTGGAACAACTGGAAGATAGGTTTCCTCCATTATTAGTTAATCTAAAGACCTAATTTGGTCCAAATTCAAGCTATGAAAAGTGCAAGAAGGGCAGTTTGGTTTTAAATTCCTTCCCAAACCTTCAGCTGAAATAGGGCATGTAATGTTGTGCTGAAGCAGCTTTCTGTAACAGAGGTAGCTTAGTGAAACAGGTATAACTATCCTAATTACTTCCTTTCTGAGTTTTCTTTGGGTATCATTGCTTGTAAACTAATTTTTGTGTTGTCTCTTTCAGCTTCACGCTGCCATTAGTCATCAAGTAGATCCAGAATGTCTTGGTTTGGGCTTAGGCAGTGTCCTGCTGAACAGCTTGAAGCAAACAGTGGTGACTTTAGCAAGTAATGCCGGTGTCCTTAATACAGTACAGTCGGCTGCCCAGGCAGTGCTGCAGAGTGGATGGTCTGTATTGCTGCCAACAGCAGAGGAACGAGCTCGAGCCCTTTCAGCACTTTTACCCAGTGCAGGTATGTTTTGTGTAGTGAAGCAATTGTTTTTGTGTATGCTTGCTTCATTGTGTGTGTTGGGTTTCCAGTCAAGTTCAAGCTTTCAATTTTTAGTTTCAGGGAATGAAACCAGTGTAAGTCCTGGACGTAGATTTATGATTGACCTGTTGGTTGGAAGCTTGATGGCTGATGGGGGTTTGGAGTCTGCACTGAATGCTGCTATCACTGCAGAAATTCAGGTATGTTTTAACTGTAGTTTGGTAGAAAATGTAATATATATTTATACTGGTCATGTTAACATACGATTCACTTCATTTACCTGCTTATATAGATCGTCTACAACATGGATATTATATAATTACAGAGGAGGTGTACTTTTTTCTACCAGTTTTTAATCTCCTTAATTGTTAAAGCCACTTTCTTTTCAACTACGGTATTCTTTTTTTGCTTGAGAAACATTTATTGTTTCCCCAAAGTTTGGGCTCTTACACTGCCTGAGCAAGGGTCCAAGGTCACTGTCCCCACAATGTGATAGACAATGTATTGTGTCTCAGGAACTTTTAGACTGCTGAAGCAACATAGAGGCTCTTGGTGATTAGAAGTTTACCATAAAGAAAAAAATAGGAGACAGGATACACAAAGTACTTGTCACACAACCTTATTTTACGGCCCTTCTTTTGAATTAGAGAATTTTGTATGACTCTGAGTAGTAATATATTTGGTCTTCCAAATTATAAACCTAAACTTATTGTGATCTTTACAGTTGATACTTTCCATTGTCGTCTCCTCTAGTTTTTGAGTAGTGACTTAATCACTAACTACATTATTGAATTTAGCAGTTTAATAAATTCAGATGACTTCTAATGCTTTCTCTTGCTTCTGTTATGTTAGATTCACCTACCAAATGACCCTTGTACTAGTTTCAGGCTTCTAACTGCATTTTTAAATGTGGAAAATCAATTGACGATGTTGCAGTTAGAGAGAATCCCAGGAACGCAGTCTTTTGGGACCACACATTTTATTTCTCTTTTGGCAGACACAACTTCATTAAACAGTACTGTATGTGTTGAAAACTAATGTTTTCAGATAAAATTCTTCATTTGTAGGATATAGAGGCCAAAAAAGAAGCCCAGAAAGAGAAAGAAATTGATGAACAGGAAGCAAATGCCTCAACGCTTCACAGGAGTAGAACCCCATTAGACAAGGACCTCATTAATACTGGAATCTATGAGTCTGCAGGAAAGCAAAGCTTGCCTTTGGTTCAACTCATTCAACAGCTATTAAGGTAGTTTTTCAATGTGGATCCAGTGTCTTTCTTTCTCATTTTCTTTTTGTTTGACCCTGCTCTTTCATTAGCTGGGCAGGATCAATACTTGGTGGGGGACTGAGATGGCAGCAAAGTAAAATAGCTGGCAGAGCTCTGAAGAGACCCATTAAGGCTGCAATGGCTAAGGGAACAACTGGGGAGTCTTACTTCCTGGGAGTCTTAACTCCTTACCCAAGGCAGTGATGCAGTGATGGCAAATTTAGTGCCTCTGAGGATAAGATTGGGGCTGTACAGTAGGATTGGGCTGTACTGTGATAGGTTTATGATTCAAATCCCCTCCTGTGATGGTGCCAAGATTTTGTTTTAAATTCTGATTCAAGCGTTTTTGATTCCATCTTAAATGTTATTTGGAAGACTGATGCTTGAATTTACTTGAGCCCAGGACCCCCTTTCGAACTTAAAAATCTGTTTGGGACCCCTTGTCAAATTTAGCAGGATCTGACATCACTGTGATGCTAGAGCTCTTCTATGTCTACTCAGAAGTAAGTCCCATTGTGTTCAGTGAGACTTATTCCCAGGAAAGCCTAGTGCCAGATTCCAAGATGGTGGATTCCATCTTCTTTGAAGCCACCTCACATGAAGTTGTTAAGTCTCAACTACCACTTTGAGTACCACTGCTTTAAAGTTTGCTGTGAAATAGTTTCCATGATTGAAATGTTTTTGTGTAGATATTTTTTGTAGAGGCTACGTAGTCTGATATAGGTAGTAAATAAGATGACACAAAATTTATTTGTGAGGAGGGGAACTCAGAATACTTTCTTTGAGAACACATTATGGTGTCAAATGATGTTTCCAAAAGGATGTGTTCCTGGATATTCAAGAAAAAGATTTAGCAGAAGTTTCAAATATTGACAGTGAGATTGTTTTTTAACTTCAGTTTTTTAAAAAAATTCCCATTAGGAACATTGCTTCACAAACAATAGTAAAACTGAAAGATGTGGCTCGTCGTATATCTTCTTCTTTGGATCATGACCATTATAATAAAGAGAGATCTGCTTCTTTGGATTTATTGCTGCGTTTTCAGCGTTTACTTGTTAGTAAATTGTATCCAGGAGACAATGCTGGGCAGATGTCAAATACATACAGTAAGTATTGGACTATTGCTAGTATGCTATTTAAGAAGTTTTGTATTAGATGTCATTTTTGAATTGTTGCTTTTTTAGGATTCTCAATTGTTTTGGATATTGAAAAGTGATTGAGAGCAGTATATAAATACTGTAGATACTGTATATATTTTGATCCTTTATTTTTTTGACAGGTCCTGAACTTTTAGGAGTCGGTTCTCTGCTGAAAAAATACACAGCCCTTTTGTGTACACACATCGGAGACATACTGCCTGTAGCAACTAGTATTGCATCCACTAGTCATAGGCATTTTGCTGAAGTATCTCGTGTTGTAGATGGGGACTTAACAGGTAGTGACCTTTTACAGTCCATATTGTCAGTTTAATTATGAAAGAAAGAACAGAATGCGAATTGGTTGGTTTGCATAAGGGTGACTCTTCTAGCTTTTTGTTGAACACTTTGTTTTCTCATAGGAGTGCTGCTTCCTGAATTGGTAGTATCTATAGTACTTCTCCTCAGTAAAAATGCTGGGCTTATACAGGAAGCTGGTGCAATTCCTTTATTGGCTGGTCTGCTGGAACATCTGGACAGATTTAACCATTTAGCTCCTGGAAATGATAGAGATGACAGTGAAGACTTAGCCTGGCCTGGAATAATGGGTATGTTATTTAATGTGTACAGTCAGAGGTTTTTCCTTCTTTCAATTGGGTTTTTCTAATTATAGAACAGGGGTGAAATCCACAGTAACTAAGGGGAGTCCTTGCTCTGGTGTAAGAACAAGTTACTCTGGATTCCAATATGAATTTCCCATAGGTTTTCACTAGGTGGTGCAGTAACTACGGGTGCACGTAATGTCTCTTACGTGCTTCCGTAATTACTCTGGATTGTGCCCCTTATTGAACTTTTCAACAGAATTTCTCACTTGGTGTTCATAAAACCAACAAGGTTGAGAATCTAAGAATACAAAAACCTCCTGTCTGGTTACAGAATTTTCCTGTTACAGATAGATTATTATGTAGCATTTTCCATGTTCATTTAGTTCAGTAGTTCTCAAAGTGGGGGCAGGACCCTTTTGGGGGATTGCAACTTAGGCTACAATCCAGAGTAACTACAGGACCTTTTACACTGATGTAGTGCCACCTATGGGAAACCTATGGGAAATGCATAGAGCAATCTAGAATAAGTCCCTCTTACGTCTTCCCACAGTTATTCTTGATTGTAGGGTTAATTGCGAAAAGCTGGGTGTCACTTGTACTGGGGGTCACTGTCTTGGAATGGAACACATAGCCCCAAATCCAGAGTAACTATGGGAGCACGTAAGGGACTTTACGTGCACCCGTAGTTACTGCACTACCTAGTGAAAACCTATGGGAAATTCATTTTGGAATCCAGAGTAAGTTGTTCTTACACTGGAGCAAGGACTCCCCGTAGTTCCTCTGGATTGTGTCCATAGGTTGCTTCCTGGGAGCAAATCTCATTGAACACAATGGGACTTACTTCTGTAGAGACATGGAAGAGCTCTGGCACCACAGTCACTTCATTTTGATGTAATGTCCATCTATAATTTCCAGGGGGTCCTAGACAGATTGTCATTCTCAGGTGGGGATCCCAGGATGAAGTGCTCTAGAACCAGTGCTTTAGTTCGTTATTTTATGGACCAGAGAAATAACTTTTTTTTTTTAAATTGTTAGGTTCATTCTTTACAGGACAGAATTGCAGAAATAATGAAGAAGTAACTCTTATACGTAAAGCTGACCTTGAGAACCACAATAAAGATGGTGGCTTTTGGACTGTGATTGATGGCAAAGTCTATGATATCAAGGATTTCCAAACACAATCATTAACTGGGAGCAGTATACTTGGTGAGATTTCAATTTCCTATTAAAAATGTAATTGAAAGATGGGAACATGTGTATTCTAATGTGTATTCTGTTTCCTTTAGCTCAATTTGCAGGAGAGGACCCAGTTGTTGCTTTGGAAGCAGCTTTGCAATTTGAGGATACAAGAGAATCAATGCATGCCTTCTGTGTTGGCCAATATATGGAGGTAAAACTTTTGATAAATTTTCTGAGATCTGTCCATTGTGTTTTAAAGAGAACATGTTCATCTGTATATATAGTTTGATAGTAAACAGTTTAGTTTTGTTGATTATGATGACAATATATATTTCAAAGGAATCTCGTAGTCCATAGTCACGTTTGCATAGGGAGGTAGATGTCAGTGATTCTGATTACAGAGCTGGACTGTTCTTAAAATTCAGATGCATTTGGTAAAGCATTCTTGGTGGAGAGTGACTCACAATGATGGCGAGGAGAGATGTTGAAAGATGGACATTCAGTTTCAGTAGCATTAACTCAGTTCTGTCAAGCCCACAGATATACACATTTCATCTCTGTTGTGTACATGCTGTATTGGTCACAAATGACAGGGAGATTCTCTATGTTCAGAGCCATACTTCATCTGAATTGTTCTGCCTCTGAAGACCCTATTAATAGAAACAAAAAGGAAAGAAATTTACTGTACTATATAGACTCACTTTAACTGTCTTGCAAGCATGGCATTATTTAAATATTTGTTTGAAATGCAAATAAAGTAACCTAGTATGTTCCTTACTGTAGTATTATTAATGCCCCCAAAACAATTAATATTTTCTTTAATGTTTTTAGAAAATATGCTAAAAATTTCACTGCGAATTGAAAATGTATGCATATGCCAGCTTTGATCAACTGATAACATTTCATTGACTTGTTAGATATGAATGGTAAAAATAGAATTTTTTAAGATGTAGAATGTGAACAATACAGTGGCAGAGCATGTGGCTATAGAGTTCAGTATAAAGTTATTGACCATTCTCAGTTGAATGGAGGATGGTATTAAGTGGCGATTCTCTCAACCTCATGATAGGACAAGCAAGGTAGCAATGAGCCTTTTGGAGTTGATTTCCTCCTTCCTTATTATCTGGTTTTGTTCTGGCTTACTTTTTACTTGTAACAATTTAATTTGTCAAGTTCCAACTTTCAGTCTTGAATTAAATTTTGCTCAACTGACTTTAAATAAATACAGATGATTAGATATTTAAATCAAGTTGGAAAACTTGGTTTTACTCTTAAATTTGAAATTCAGTATGCTGTTTTTTCTAGCCTGACCAGGAGGTTATCACTACACCTGATACTGGTAGTCTGTCATCGCCTCTCATTGATACTGAAAGGAATTTAGGGCTTCTGCTTGGACTACATGCTTCCTATCTAGCAATGAGTACACCACTTTCTCCTGTGGAAGTTGAATGTGCTAGTAAGACTTTTTCATTTGAGTTTTAATTCTGTGAAATTGAGAATATGATGAATGTTGCTTCATTTTTTTAGGTCCACGTCTTGATTACTCAAATGATTATGAGTGCCTGGGATGCTGAGGGGTTTATTTTATATTTTACAAACATTTATTTTAGCATATATGAAACTTTAAAAAATGTAGTTTCCAAGTATGTATCAGTAATTTAGATAATTCTGCATTCTTTCAAAAGTACTGATAATTTGATAATGAATAAAACCTGTAAGAACAGAGGCTGAATAACCACCATTATGAATGTTCCTTGTTCAATCCATTGGTTATTATTCTTTGTTCAACTCACTGGTTTTGAATGTGTAACTTAAAGCAATTTTGTTAAAAGGTAATTTTGTTCCTTTTGTAGAATGGTTAAAGTCATCTATTTTCTCTGGAGGCTTGCAAACTAGTCAGATACATTACAGTTATAATGAGGAGAAGGATGAAGACCACTCTAGTTCTCCTGGTAACACCACCCCTAACAAATCAAAGCTGTATTCTCATCGACTGACATTGAGTGACCACTCACAGCCGTTTTTGCAGGCTATTGCAGACAACAATATTCAGGATCACACTGTGAAGGTAATATTGCACTCTCTTAAAGATACAGGCTACCAAAAGTTGTTTATGATGAAGGTTCATGATTGATCATGCATAATTTGGTCAATATGTAATTTCAGAATCTTTAATTTTTAATAAAAAAATAAAGCCACCTGCAGAGGTTATTTCTCTACATGTACATATTTGCCTACAGGATTTCTTATGCCAAGTTGAGAGGTATTGCAAGCAGTGTCATTTGACAACTCCAATTACATTCCCTCCAGAGCATCCGGTGGAAGAAGTAGGTCGTTTGTTGTTGTGTTGCCTTCTGAAGCATGAGGATTTAGGTATGTGTATTTGATGCTTAATTGTCCTAAAATTCTTTCTGTACTAGTTTAATAATTCCCTTGATATTATCATGCAATATTCTTTCTTCTCCATCCCCCACCTCAGGTCATATAGCCCTTTCTCTTGTTCATCCTGCTATGCTAGGAGTTGACCAAGTGAAACATCGAACACTTCCAAAATCTGTGGCAGATGTGTGTCGTGTTGTCTACCAAGCTAAATGTTCATTGATCAAGGTGAGCCTCAAATTTTGAAAGTCCCAATTTCTTTCCTTAGCATATTACCTGTTTTCTCTTGTTGGTTGCATTAGTAAATCTAATTTACATGATTGCTTTTAAGACTCATCAGGAACAAGGAAGATCTTATAAAGAAGTTTGTGCTCCAGTTATTGAACGCTTGAGATTCCTTTTCAATGAATTGCGTCCGGCAGTATGCAATGATCTCTCCATTATGTCCAAGCTTAAAAGTCTAAGTTCTTTGCCCCGATGGAGAAGGGTCGTTCAGAAGATAATTAGAGAGAAAAGAAAAAAGAGAGGTAATAAGATGTGTATTCACTATCTCACTTGAAATTCTGTTTTGTTAACTTATTTAGGTGGGGGATTTTTTTAGCGTATGGTAATTAAAATTGCTGGGAGATCCTTTTGTGAAATCCAGCAGCCAATAAGTGTAGACTATTTATACCTCTGGTGCAAGCTAGTCTAGGGTGTTCTACAGACAGCTCGTAGATCTCTTTCCAGGTGGAATCTTTCATAGTGTGGTCATCACATCCGGTATCAGGGAATGATTTATGTGGTAATGGGTTGCTTCCATAAATGTGGTCTCTCTCTGCAAAAATGGAGCATTTTACTTGCTTTGCATGAGTAGAATTCTTCTTGGATGGGCTTCCACTCATAGGAATGCTCTGAATGCAGAACTATTTGTATCATTCCCAAGTAGGATTTTCACAGCTCACTGAAAAGCATGGTGCCATCAGTCCATCATTCCTCAGACTCATCTAAAGTACTCAGGATGCAATCCTAACCAATACTGGAGCATTGGCATAGTTGTACCAGTGGGGCATGTGCTGCATCCTTCAGTTGGGGAGGTAGGCATGGTGACCTCCTTAAGACCAATGCAACTTGTATCTCAAGAGTTGCATTGTCCTTTCCCTAGAGCTGGAAACTTGGTTAAGATTGCACCCTCAGGTTTCATTTGGACTGCCATCTTTTTTATGGTGACTTCAAAACACAGCTCCATATGGTATTTGAGTGAAATGGAGAAATGTGATTTTTCTGAAAGAAGTCCAGATGTATCTGTGTGTAACACCGAAATGGTCAATCTGTATGAGGTGAAACGTTTTTTCATAAAGCGATTCTGATTTCTTCCTTTGGAAGTTTATACTATTTCCACATAGCCTTTTAAAGTGTGTTATGTTTGCTCTTTCTCTTGTTGCTAGTTCCACAAAAAACTGAATCTTCTGATGTAGAAGAATCCAAAATTGGGAATGAGGAAACTGATTTGGAAGATCCATGTGTCATACCCCATAGCCCTGTGACAGTTGATAAAAAAACCCTGGCAGTCAAATCACCCAAGGTAGAGTATATAATGTGTTGAATATAGAGAGTATTCATGTATATGTGTGTGTATATATACAGAGTGTCCCCAAAAAAGGTACTCACTCATTTGTTTGGAAAATGATGGAAATCAATTTGAACATTTGTGAACATGCATGAATGTGTAAACGACTTGCAGAAAAGACTAATTTACTCCATAATGTCATTACCTTTTGTTAATTTATCCTACTAGACCTGTAAATATGTCAGATCAGATTGTCAATAAATACCTTAATCAAAGTTAAATGTATGTTTAATTATTAATAATAATATGTCAATAAACACCTTAATCAAAGTTAAATGTATGTTTAATAGCCAGTTAAAGTGTGAGTATATTTTTTGGATCACCCTGTATATATCATGTTTGCAGAATATTATCTCAAACTGTGTGTGTGTGTGGTTGTTGACTGTCCAATACTGTGTTGCCATCAAAGGAGGATGCTATAGTGGTTTTGGTGTTGTATGTAGTTCTGGAGGAATTGGATGCAAATCCTAACCTTTTAAGGAATTTCCTGGGTGACCTTAGGTCAGTCAATATCGCTCAGCCTAACCTACCTCATAGGGTGCTTTTGAGGGAAAATGGAAAGAACAAATTGTGTGTACTATCCTCGACTCCTTGGAGTAGGGTTGGTGTATAAATACAAATTTTAATATCCTTTTAGAAATCCGTTATATGTTATATCTGTGCATCAGTGCACATACTCCTTCCTGCCTGTATCATGATATGTGAATATAAAGCTTTACATTTGGACTTTGTTTAGATTTGTGCCAGTCTGTATTTGCTGTGGCAGCTGAGAGTTCTGGCAACGCTAAAAGCTGTAAGTTGTTCAGTTTACAGGGAAAAATGGTTAAACTGAGCATATTCCTTGAGGAGCAGCCTAATTGCTGGGAAAACTATTGAATGTATGTATTCAAGACCAAATTAGGTAGAATATCAGCTACATGATGCAGGCTTAAGTCTTAAGTTTATTCACTGAATTATGAAGGCTGAACGATATTTATTTCAATTATTTCCCCATGACTTTTTTCAGTAAATTGCCATCATAATATTCATTGCCTACATATACCTTCCTTTATTTTAGTGTAATTTGGTATGTATTTTGGCTATGTGTTCATAAATGTGTTTGTAGGCTTTTGCAGTGTTATGACTTTTTGATGGCCATTTTGCATTTGGAGGCTGACAAGACTGGTTCTACTTTTCAATGGTTTCCACTTTTGGACAGTGCTCCAGTCCCTAACCTGTCCAATAAGTAGGGGGGTGCCTGTATGCGCAACCCTTTTCACCACACGTTTCCCTGTAGGTATGATGAGTGGGTGTGTAACACCAAGTGAAGGATCCTTAGTTGAGTGACATGGTGAATTGGCCCTGACACTTGGCTACATTTTTTTATGTATCTTAAAAGCAGAATAGATGTATTGGCTTTCATTTGTCTATATACCTACAATTCCAATGTGTGGCCCATTAAATTTTTATTCTTTTTTTGAAACTGAATGTAATGTGTACCTAAGTGTGCTGTACATAAGCAGACAAAGTAGTCAAGCCATTCATTGGACTTGCCTGTTTTGGACCCTCATGCTTTATATATCCATGCTGCAGTATAGAAAAGGTTCCCCGCAGGTTAACTGCTAATCGTGTCTGACTCTAGAGCTCCGTGCTCATCCCCATTTCCAAGCCTTTAAAGCCAGCATTGTTCAAAGATATTTCTGTGGTCATGGGGTCGGCATGACTATACGCCAACGCACACAGAATGCTGTTACCTTCCCACCAAGGTGGTACCTATTTATCTACTTGTAGTGGCATGCTTTCAGACTGCTACTTGGCAGCAGCTGGGCTAAGGATGGAAGCTCACCCCATCGGGCAGTACTTGGGCCTTGAACTGCTGGCCTGCTGAGCAGAATTCCGGTCAAGCAATGTTCTAGCGTTCTTACCATTGAGCCACTGCAGCCCCCCACTGCAGTATAGAGCAACACTATTTTCTGTTTGATGAGTGCGATTATAAATATATATTTCTTACTGATAATTTGTACTGTTATTGTGATAACCTATGGTTTTGAACAATGAAGTTTCACAAAAAATACATATTTTACTCCCTAGGATAAATGGCAGCCGCTGATAAATACAGTTACGTGTGTTCACAAATACAAATGGCTGAAACAAAATGTCCAAGGTTTATACCCTCAATCTGCTCTCCTCAATACCATTGTTGAGTTTGCCCTGAAAGAGGAGCCTGTTGATGTAGAGAAAATGAGGAAGTGCTTATTGAAGCAGGTAAGGCGTGGCTGAAATAGGAAAAACTTACTATGGTTCAATCCTAAAGACATTTTCCTGGGAGAAAGACTCATTGAACACAATGGGGCTTACTTATGAGTAGACATTGTTGGGATTGTGCTCCATGAAAATGTGTTCCTTTGTATTTTGCAGTTGGAAAGAGCAGAAGTTCGTTTAGAGGGGATTGATACAATTCTGAAGCTGGCAACAAAAAGCTTTTTGTTGCCTTCTGTGCAATATGCGATGTTCTGTGGATGGCAGCGACTTATTCCAGAAGGAACAAATATAGGGTATTCGTTTTGTTTCTTAAACAAAAGACAAATGTTTTGCTTTTTAAACCATAATCTGTTCTTTGCGGTCTGGTACAATATGATCAATCCTGATCAAGTTCAGGAGCTTGAGCCGTGTGAAATGGAGAGAATCCACTGTTGGCTTACATCTGGCAGTGTGGAAAAGCTCAATACTTTAGCAAGCTATTCATTTCTGTGCCATGAGAGCATCTTGTGTGGATTCTGTTTTAGCAATATTGAACTAGCAAACTCTTGTTGTAAAGACAAAAAAGGAGAATGTTGATTTTTTTTGAGATAATTGTGTCCTGCTTGCTTACAGGACATTGTAGCAGTCATGGCACAAGTCTGTGCAGCCGTAAAGGTAAAAGTGTCCCCACAGGTTAGCCTGCTGGTTGACTGACTTTAGGGAGCAGAGCTTTCCTGGTTTCTAAGCCAAAAAGTCAGCACTGTCCAAAGATGCCTCAGAGGTCATGTGGCCAGGATGACTAAATAACAAAGTGCATGGAGTGTTTTTACCTTTCCACTGAATTGATACCTTTTTATCTCCATTTGCATACTTATTTATCTCCATTTGCATGTTTTTGAACAACTAGGTTGGCAGGAGCTAGGCAAGGAATAGGAGCTCAGTCTTGTAGCACCTGCATCTCAGACACCAGCCTGCTAGTCATCAGGCACAGTGTCATAACCACTGAGCCATTACAGCCCTTGGTGTGGCCACAGCAGGTGTCAAAGTTGCCTCTACAAGTTTTAAAAACTGAAATTGTGATTATTTTTTTAATTTAAAAAGGGAACCTCTAACAGACTGCCTAAAGGATGTTGATCTGATTCCACCTTTCAACCGTATGCTCTTGGAAGTTACATTTGGGAAGCTGTATTCCTGGGCAATTCTAAACGTTCGGAACATTTTGCTTGATGCCAATTGCAGGTTTAAGGAATTAGGTGAGTAGTTCCTGTGCTGTTAACTGCTTCATAAGAACTCATTTGTTGACACTTCTTGCATTTACTTTATTACATCTTACTTTATGCTGGTAAGGCTAAGTTGGAATTTTTCTGGCAGAGGAAGGGGTTGTTCCTTACACCGAATGGGAATGACATGAGGTAGGGTCAGCTAATAAAGTCACTGAGAATAGCCTGTTAAGCGCAGTCTGGGTCTACCACACTGTGCGTGGAAGTCAGCTGTTGGGTTTTTTGCCCAGATTTTAATTGCTTCCCTTGGTTTTTGCAGTCTCCTTTGTCCACTTCTTGCTTGGCTTCACAGATTGGTTAGGTTCTTTGAGGGAGGGAAGGTATTTTTGGTGGCAGCTTGTCATGCAGGTCTGCATGTTCCTCGGCATGTTCCTGCATTCCTGCACCAAGTTGCTTTGAAATTAGAGCATTATTTTGTACGTATATACTCAGAAGTAAATCATATTGAGCTCGATAGTGCTTATATCTAAGACACACTGCATAAGATTGCAGCCTAGGAGGAGGATTCCAGCAGTTGAGCCCCTTCTTGAAACTCAAACTCTGGGGAGAGGGGCGTCAATGGCTTTGGCTTTACAATTTGCATTCATGTTGAAGATTTTGACCTGATGGAAATCTCATTACTTACCAAATCTGGTTTTGTAATTGCAAGCTTTAACTTAACTGGAAATACTCTAAGGTGAATCTGTTTCTTTCTTTCCACTTCTAATGGGAAAAGTCTCACACCAGAGGGAAATCACTAGAAATTATTTTGTCTTTGTTACTGCTAATTTGAACAATTAGCAGATAAGCCAATATTTATTTATCTGATTTATATCCCACCTTTCTTCATTGAAAAAGGAAACCCACAACTCATTGAAGTTGATAAGCAGTCACCCATTTGCTTATGCCTTCAAATATCCTGTCTCTGTACTAGGAATCCAACCTGTTCCTCTACAAACCATTACAAATGAGAATCCTGCAGGACCAAGCCTTGGAACTATTCCACAAGCACGTTTTTTACTGGTCATGCTCAATATGTTAACCCTACAACATGGAGCAAACACCTTGAACCTTCTTCTCAATTCTGGCATGTTAGCACTGACACAAACCACGTTACGTCTTATAGGTATGTTTGTTGCTTCGGCATATCTGTTATTCTTGGGCTTATCCAAGCTTTTAAAATTCTTTTTTAAGATGACTGTTCATTTGTTTCAATTGGTTTCTGAGCAAAAGTAGCACATGTACAGTTGAGTGAGTTTTCAGAAAGTCTGACCACGGTGTTTTCAGAAGAGAAATTTATTATTTTAACACTTTGGAGACTGTTATATTTTCCTTTAACAGAATTGTTGCTTATCTACTAATTGCTACTAGATTTCAAGATATCTCTTGTTGGATTAGGACCTAGTTCAGACAACATTGAAGAAGATATGCTTGCTTCATGCCGTGGTGCATCTGCTACCGTTCTTGAAGAGACAAGGAAAGAGACCACTCCTGTTCAGCTCCCTGTTTCAGGACCAGAACTGGCAGCTATGATGAAAATTGGCACCAGAGTGATGAGGGGGGTAGACTGGAAATGGGGTGATCAGGTACTGCCTGTGTCCTATGTTTTGCTGGAGATTAGTCCATAGTATAGCCATATTTTCCAGCCATGTGTTTTAAATTTCCTATATTGCTTCACTGAAAGATCTTTACTTTTGTATAGAATGTATAAAATTGAAACACTTCAAATTTTGCTGCTTGGATTTTATCTTTAAAATTTTTTGTAATCAGTAGAAAAACAACGGAAGATTCAGTCCCTATGTCTTCCACTTGTTGATTTGATTTCTTTTGGTTTTCAGGATGGGCCGCCTCCAGGCTTGGGTCGGGTGATTGGAGAATTGGGGGAAGATGGTTGGATTAGAGTCCAGTGGGACACTGGTAGTACCAATTCATACAGAATGGGAAAAGAAGGAAAGTACGACCTTAAATTGGCTGAACCACCACCTGCTTCTCAGCCTGTAGCAGAAGACTCTGATACAGAAGATGATTCTGGTGAGAGAGCTCTGTGTTGAACCCAGATTCATTGTAGATGCAAACCAGTAACCTGTAGCCACACCTGCATCCAAAACCAAAATTGAAACCCTCTTTAGCATGAGCAATGCATATTGTTCTCCATCACTCCTCTCTGTCCAGGCTCAGAGCCCTGCTAGGGTAATGGGCTTACAAGGCTGTACTGAATGGGCACAGCTTTTTTACAACACTGGTCATGAGTTTAGTGACCACTGATCTAATAGATATCAGAAGGCTAGCATCCTAAGGCTGAAATCCTTAAGACACTTTCCTGAACACAGTGGGGCTTACTTTTTATTGGGGTTTACATGATTGTGCTTTAAGCCTTCTTGAACATGCCTAAGCCTTTTTGAGAGTTAGATTTCACAGAGAGCTAGATTTAATGTTCTCTAATATTTCAGTTGTTGAAATTATAAACAGTTGCTGGCTATTGGTGGTTGTGAATTTTTAAGCTTTACTTCATCTTATGGAAATGAATGAGTGTGCCCACTAGAGCATTAGAAACTTGGGAGCATGGTCTGTAAGTAGTAAAGAAATCAATCAAGCAAAGAAATCAAGCAAACTTACTGTGCTTTCTTATTTAAATGTTTTCACAACTCTGATGCTGACGTTGCATGTGCATAAGTGTGCATAAGTTAAGCATGTTAAGGTTTCTTGCCTATTTCTTTCTTCAGAAGGAGAACAAGTTGAAAGAAATCTGCATCCAACTTCCATGATGTTGACAAGTACAGTGAATTTGCTACAAACTCTCTGCCTCTCTGCTGGAGTCCATGCTGAAGTAATGCAGAATGAAGCAACCAGGACCTTGTGTGGGCTGCTCCGTATGCTTGTAGAGAGTGGAACTATAGATAAATCAAGTAAATACTGGCTAATCTAATTTTCATTTCAAGTGTGCCTTAACATCAGTACAGTAATATTTTGTGGCTTTCAACCTTTGTATGTGTGCGTATGCATCTTTGTGTGTGTGACTATATGGCTGTAGCAGTGTATTTTTGGAGTAGAGTGCTCTCCTCCCAATAGAACATTATGACTATCACAGTCATAGAGCTTGGTAAAACTGAAGCTATGGCTTGTTATATTTATCTCTGCCTTTTTGTAGCCCTACTAATGCACTTAAATATATAAAACTATAAAACAGTAGGCAATTCTGAAGGAGAATATATAAAAACAGGATGTCTTAACATATAGTAGTGCTAGGTGGAAATTATTACTAGGCTGAATCATTCTTTTTATTTCCAGCTTCCTTGCCAAATACATTGGTAAATAAAGAACAACACAGGAGCTGGTGTACCCTTGGATTCATCCGAAGCATAGCACTCATGCCACAGATGTGCAGTACTCTTAGTACATCTCAGTGGATAACTCTGCTAATGAAAATTGTAGAGGGACATGAATCATTCACAGCTACATCTCTGCAACGGCAGGTAACTCATTGCATTGATAGAGATACATAATAGAGTTTTCATGGTGCAGTTTGAAAGGGGCACTCCATGTTTTCAGTTTGATTCAAGATCAGATCTCTTAAGAGATCCTTTGGCAGGTGACAAGAATGAAGGTATAGAATAGCTGTGATATTGCTGCATTTAGCTATAAATGAGAGTGAGGAAATTGGGAATGTGGCTTGGTAGAGCTAATGCTGATTGGCCCGGATTCAGAGGTGTACATGATTAGTTTTGCTACCAAACGGAGGAGTGGACATTCGTCTCTTTGAATGGAAGCTTTGAATGCTGCAAACAAAATCTCTTGAAGCAGAGGGGAGTTGTTTTCTTAGTGAAAAGCACTATAGTGAAACGGAGGCATTTGTCTACAAACAAACTTGTTTTGCTAGAAGAATTTTAAAATAAAAGTGTGCAGTAAAGTCTCATACTTTTGAAGTTGGTATCCAACACATCTTGGAGATGATATAATTTTTACTGGAGGAACACTTACAGGCCCTCTTGTTAATATATTTTATGCCTAGACGGTCAGTCTTGTATGGCTAAATGGTAGTATCTTTCCAGTATATTTGAGATAGTATTCAATAGTTTCTCTTTTTAAGATTCTTGCTGTGCACTTACTACAAGCAGTGCTTCCTTCCTGGGATAAAACAGAGAGGTCAAGAGATATGAAGTTTCTTGTGGAAAAATTATTTGGCTTCCTGGGTAGCCTACTGACTACTTGCTCTTCCGATATTCCACTGCTCAGAGGTAAGAGAAGAGTTGGTTTTGAACGTTGTCATTTTTTGTTTCAGTTGTACAAGCATCTAAGTTTTGTCTCTTTTTCTTAGAATCTACTCTGAGGAGGAGGAAATCCAGGCCTCAGGCCTCTCTAACCGCAACTCACAGTAGTACTTTGGCAGAAGAGATAGTAGCACTACTGAGGACTTTGCATTCACTAAGCCAGTGGAATGGACTTATAAACAAGTACATCAACTCTCAGCTAACCTCCATCACCCACATCTTTGCAGGAAAACAGTCAGAAGGGGTAGTTCCCTCATTTTTAAAAACTCATTTTTATTTAAGAATTAGCAATTAATCATATTTGCTTAAATGTACTGTTATATAGAATCATGTTAAAACAGATGCTTTTTGTGAAACAATATTGCATTTTCCTTAATGGTAAAAAAGCATTTACAATTTTTTTGACTGCTTTTCAAATGTGTAAAAATGTGTATATGTTTTGCATTGGGAAATTCTCCCTACAATGACGCTGTATTATTCTTTATTTTCCCTAGGCAGTTTTGGAGGACTACTTCCCTGACACTGAAAATCCAGAAGTAGGAGGACTAATGGCTGTTCTGGCAGTGATTGGTGGAATAGACAGTCGCTTGCGACTAGGAGGCCAAGTAGTTCATGATGAGTTTGGTGAAGGCACAGTGACCAGGATTACTCCCAAAGGGAAAATCACAGTACAGTTCTATGACATGAGAACCTGTAGAATATGTCCCCTCAGTCAGCTAAAACCAGTAAGTGAATTTATGTAGCTTCTTGAAGTTAGTCTTCAACTGACTTGTCATGGGAGGGAAACTAAAATCTCTGATACCAGAACCTTTAGCGACACCACTGAGGCAGTGTCCTTAGGACAGATAACTTTATTACCAAGAGTTTGTACATGAATACTTCATGTACTTCAAGGACATCCTTGAAGTAGCTTAGTATTCTCTCCGTGGAAAAAGAAATTACAATATCCCCTTCTACATGATTTTAGGAATGTGTTCCCACTGAAAGCAGAGGGATGGACACAATTTTCTAAGCTATAAGTAAGTTATTACTAATATCTGCTTTTTCTTCTAGCTCCCTGTGATTCCTTTTAATGTGAATAACTTACCATTTACTGAAACGATGCTGTCCGTCTGGGCTCAGTTAGTGAACCTGGCTGGGAGTAAAGTAGGAAAACACAGAATGAAGTCTCCCAATCAAGTTCTTTCAGGTATAACTTGTGTTCTTCATTTTGCAGTTTTTGTTCTTTCTCTTAAATGATACCACCACTCAGCAGCGATTAAATAGCATGGCAGATTTGAAAAAGTGGTAGTACACTACCATTAAATAGAAGCACTTTGGGAACAGTTGTTCCTCTTTCAGTCAGCTGAGGAAAAATTGGTGTGGTGAAAATGCAAATGAGAGAAGGGCATGCTGTAATGAGAGAAGTTCTGCCATAGTTTTAAGGTAGCCTTTCATGGAGACAATAAAAGCAGAGTTGGTGGTTAACTACTTCCATTATCTGATATTTTCTTGTTCTCAAACTTTGTTGACTACTTGCTAGAGGCTATTAATACCTGATTATCTAAGTGCTTGCAACTATTAATGTTAATAAATGCTTATAATATGTTTTGAACAGGCCAAATAGATTTGGATATGCTGAGATGCCAGCAATTAAAATTGTACATACTAAAAGCAGGTCGAGCACTGCTTTCTCATCAAGATAAATTAAGACAAATCCTATCTCAACCAGCAGTCCAAGAGGCTGGCTCAGTTCCTGCAGGTAATAGTTGTTCACTGGATCACTTTTATTCTGTCACATGATTTCATTAGAATTTCCAGTCTTACTTTTGGTATCTTTCCTGATAAACTAAGTAGGATAGTTGCTTTGGGTCTCTTCAGAGAGAAAGGAAGGTTGAAAATATAGTAAATAAATAAATGTTTGAGAAAGGAATGGTGCTTATCTGTGAATAAGTGACCTATCTCACCTGCAAAAAGTTCATGCTTGCAGCAATTTTAGAAAGTCACAAATATTAAAACTTTTATATTCTTGAAACATTATTAAAATGTAAATGGTGCGCTGTGAAAGGAAAGGTACTAGCAGACACTTTTGTATAGTTACTTCAAGCAAAATCCATTTTTTGTTAAAGATGAGGGTGCAGTGGCATCGCCTGATGCAATAGACATGTCCCCTGAAGGACCTCAGCCTCCCATGATCCTCTTGCAACAATTACTGACTGCAGCAACACAGCCATCACCTGTCAAGGCAATATTTGATAAGCTAGAACTAGAGGTAAGTTCTTCATTTTCCTTGCAGTATGGCTTGGTAGTTCTTTGTACATATTTTTAAAACTTTCCTGAGTATTGTGTTTCAGATCTGTGTATATAATCTCATAGACTACTGTATGTATATCATCTCATAGGCTGCTGCCTTGGCTGTGTGTCAGTATCTGGCTGTAGAGTCTGCACATCCTTCAACTCCAGGCTTTGAAGACTGTAGTTCTAGTGAGGCCACAACACCCATTACAGTCCAACATATCAGACCTGCAAAAGTGAAGAAATGCAAAGCATCCCCTATTCCACCACTTCCAATTGTAGTGCAGCTTATGGAGATGGGATTCCCAAGGAAGAACATTGAGTATGCACTCAAATCTCTTTCGGGAACATCTGGAATTGCTTCTGGGTTACCAGGTAGTTACAGTTTTTGTGGCAACAGGATATTTCCAGACAAGGAACTGATGGGATCTTTGTGTACATAGCATTTTGAGTCAGAACTGAATATGGATAAGGGCAGTGTGTGATGGTGAAATCATAATTGTTTAGGAAATGTTTTAGGATATTTGATTTTGAGGAGGTGGAGATGCCCTGTTTACAGAAGGGGAGGTTCTGCAGCAGTGGTGGAGAATATTCTTGCATGAGTTGTCCTTCTTGCTTGTAACTGGAGAAAAAGCTGAACCTGAGTAATCTTCTCACTTTCACAGGGCACTTCTAAATATTTGAAGACCCAATGAGTCCTTCCCCAGTATTGATACCAGTGCCAGCTACATTAATCCCCATTTGACATGCATATGCTAGATAAATGGTTATTGTCCTGTACCTGAAGTGAGACATAAGAGCGTCCTTGTAGCAGTTGGAACCTCTTTCAATTAACTCCTTGTCAGCAAGCACCCATCAGAAACAATGTTTGGGGAAAAAAATTGCTCAATGACTCCACATTTCCATTTTCCCTTATTAATGGAGGGTGATCAACTGCTAGACTCAGTTAAACCCAGAAAGTGGATTATGGGTGTAGAACGTTCTAGAGCTACTGCCTCTAACCTAGTGATTTGGACAATGGGGAGTTTGTGTAGATCCTAGAAAATTTTCCATTCAAGTCACAAAAATTGCCTAGATCCCAGGGCATTCTCATCTGCCCATGGCAGCCCCTTGTCCCTTCCAATGGGCAAAACATAGTAAAAACTTTAATTTTGGTTGAGCTTCCATTCATATGAACAGCACTGTTGGTGACAGTCTTTGATATGCTCTGTTCTAGGAGTAGAAGCTTTGGTGGGCTGGCTTTTGGATCACCCCGATGTTCAAATCCCTGATCTCTCAGATGCGGATACTATATCAGATGAATATTCAGATGAAGAAGCAATAGAAGATGTAGAGGAAGCAGAAGCTGCATATCCTGTAGTAAGTGCCAGGCGTCAAGTCATAAATTACTTCAAATACAGATAAATGCTAGCATTTTTGATACTTATTCACAGCTTTGGGTCAGGAAACTAGTTTGTCATTTGGGAAATGTCTGTTGTGGAGCATTTCCTTCATGTAATGCTACGATTATAATGATGTGGTGATTGTGTGTTTTCAGTCCACTGCTGCGGTTGTAACGGAAAGCCAGACATACAAAAAACGAGCTGATTTCTTAAGTAATGACGATTATGCTGTGTATGTGCGAGAAAACATTCAGGTAAGCTTTAACAGCAAAATGTGCATTTGCATAGTATCAATGTCCCTTTGGAAAAGAAAAGATTATATTGAAAGTGTTGAAATACTTACAATTTATGCACATGGAAAGATAGGTTAAAATGAAAGCTGTAAATTACTTTGATCGACAATTTGGAGCTTTTTGTGAACTGAAACTTTCTGTAGAAAACAGCTCCTGATGTTAAGCTTTTCTGTAATGTGGTTGTACTTTAATAAACAGTGGTACCTTGGTTTATTAATGTAATCTGTTCCGGAAACAGGCTTGTAATCCAAAATGCTCATACAGCAAAGTGAACATTCCCATAAGAAGTATGGAAACTCAGACTATTCGTTCTGCCCATGTTGAAGGGTTGCAAAACAAAGGGTCTGATGTAGTTGACTCTCTCAGCCCAGGGGTTCTGATCTCCATCAGTGCCTTTGGCACTGATGCAGATCGGCATCATGAGCCTGGCTGTCTAGCTCATTTTGCAAGACATTGCTTGCAAACCGAGCAAAGGTTTTTTAGAAATTTTTGCCCATCTTGCAAAACATTCGCAATCCAAGGTACTCATAAATGGATGCACCACTGTATAAAGCTTGAATATTGTGTTTCTGGATATGCTAGGATTCTTGCATGTGTTGCCATAGATGTTCTTACAACAATCCTGGAAGTTAAGTACAGTAGTATTCCCTTGTTATAGCTGGGGCTGTTGAGGGCTTGCTTGCCTATGGCCACCCAGTGTGAGTTCATGGAAGAGGCAAGGACTGAACAATCCTGACTGGCTGTCCAGTTCCTTATGCACTACTGTACTCTGTGTGTGTTAGTGTCAGGGAAGCCTGTAGATTCTTGTTAACCTGAATACTGTGCATGGCTGCTGAAGATTCATGAGATGATATTTTTGTCCTAGGTAGGGATGATGGTTAGATGCTGCAGGACATATGAGGAGGTTTGTGAGGGCGATGTGGGCAAAGTAATTAAATTGGACCGTGATGGACTGCATGATCTGAATGTCCAATGTGACTGGCAACAAAAAGGTGGCACTTACTGGGTTAGATATATCCATGTTGAACTTATAGGTGAGTAGAATATTTAATTCCTATTCAAATGATATTCCCAACATTTGAAATTCATGCAAATTTATGTCATTGCTTTTGATATTATAGGATTCCCGCCTCAGAGCTCTCCTTCACACATAAAGATTGGTGACAAAGTGCGTGTAAAAATATCTGTAACTACACCCAAGTACAAGTGGGGATCAGTTACTCACAGAAGTGTGGGAGTTGTGAAAGGTAATCTGCATTTAAAAAAAAAATGTTGATGGGTTACACATGAGGACCCCTGTAAGTTTTGTAGAACAGTAGTTTCTGAGATGCAGGTGATGAAGCCTTCATATGGAGGCTTCATTTAATCTGCTGCTGTTCAGAAAGCGTTTTATTTCACACTAGTTTCAAAGCTGCACGCAGTGCAGATATTTAAGCCAGCTCCTGTGGAAGGCATTTTGGACCTCCAGCCCAAATCTAAAGAGACAAATATATTGTCTCTTGAATTCAAATGGCATGTCTGCCAATCTAGGCCAGACACAAATTCCAGTGCTGGATAAAGCAGCAGGTGAAGGGCATATTTTCAATCCTGGGATAATCCTGATTCCAGAAAGGTATAAAGACTGTATGTCTACATAGCAAGTGTGGCCCAAGTTATAGGGGTTTCAGGCATACAGATGGCCAAAATAATTTGCTGTTTATATAGATTTCTTTCTGTATACTGGGACACTTTGGAGTGCTGGCTTTAGTATTTGAAAGTCCTTTATAGCTTGGGACCTGTGTTTCTAAAGACCCACCAACTTCCACATCACCTTGCCCATTTAAGCTAATCATTGGAAACTTCTGTGTGCCTTCAGAAATGAAGGGCTGATGTTTGGGAGAGGGCCTTTTTTGTGCTAACACCTTGACTGAGTAAAGTGCTTTTAATGGAGGCCCACCTGGTACGTAGCCTGGTGTCTCAAGATTTTGTTAAGACATCTTAGCTTAAAATTAGTCCGAGCTTTTAGTTATGACAAAGTGCTTCAAAGACTGTACAGTATGTATTGATTTTTCTCATTTTATGTTTAGCTGCTAGTGTTAAACTTTCTACTTGCTTTTTGTTTATGTATAAAGTTTATAAAATGTGATACTGTGTGTGTATTAATACTGTAAATCTTTACGGTAGACTGTTAATAGGCAATTCTGCACCATAGGAGCAGAATTTTCCATTAGGTAAAAGTTTTTTAGGGTTGATTTCTACAGATAAGTTTATATCATAGGAAACCAGAACTTTTAAGCTGATTCAGGAAAATATGTATTCTAGTTTTTCTATTAATTGTGATGACTTTAGAATTCATTTGGGAAAAGAGTGCAGATGGAGGGGTGCAGATAAGGTGGCTTATTTTTCTCTCGCTTATTTTGACATGGACTGCTTTCATTCAAATGTTCACACACATACTTGGAAACAATATAGTTATAGGCAGTTTAATATATGCTTGCTTCTAATATACTGATAGTGCTGTTCCACTTGTTCCCTAGTTAGGTATTTTAGATTGTGCTTAAATATTTGATGCACCTTTATTGAATTGTTCCTCTACAAATCTCTTCCACTCAAACTTTGCAATGATTTATACTGTTGAAAATCCTGTATCACATTTTATAATCAAACGTGGTATGATCTCTCAAATTACATATGTACGTGTATTTTTATGCTCTTTTGTAGGGTTTTCACAGTTAACTAATGTATTTTCTCTTTGTGTAGCTTTTAGTGCCAATGGTAAGGATGTCATAGTCGATTTTCCTCAGCAGTCACACTGGACTGGGTTATTATCAGAAATGGAACTGGTTCCCAGTATTCATCCAGGAGTTACGTAAGTTTAAAACATTCAGCTATTTTTTCTTGTGCTCTTTTGAATATCATGCATTCCCTTTTAATCTGCTCAGTGTGTACAGTGGTTTCAAGCATCCATGGATTTGGGGTTTCCATTGGGAGGGTCCTAAAACAAATCCTTCACAATACTCAGGACTTACTGTACTTATTCAAAAAGTCAAACATTTCATCAAATGTAGGAATCATGAAGCTGTCATGAATTTTACTCATCATGAAGAGTGACACTCTTCTTCCAGCTAGGGCAATACTGACTGGGACGTTCTGCACTGCCAGCAGTTTCCAGTGTTGTAGACCTGTGATACCCAAACCTTTTAGCAGTGGAACCTGCTTTTTAAAACAATACTCAACCTAAGTTTACCAGACTTTTCAAAAAGGAGATAGAGAAAGAAATAAGATATGTATGTAATAATAAGAACCTCAAACAGTTATCTCCCTACATAATAAGATCTTCAAACATTTATCTCACATGCTTGCAAGCTGCAGGAGCTGAGCTCTTTGCAGCTGCAGTATCTGATTTTTGAATAGCTTCAAGTTTTGAGCCATTTATTTATATTTCCATCGCTGTTTGGCCACCAACCAAATATTGGGTCCTGACCTATATTTTACACAGCATTTTTTAAAATCTAGATGTATCTGGGAAATGTCAGGGACTAAACCTGCATTCTTCCTCATGCAAAGCATGTGCTACAGATGCTCCCTAAACGCCCAATTCTACACAACTTTCAAGCAGTAATGGCACCCTGAAGTAAGGGAACAAACATCCTCTTTCCTTGAGCATATCTCTGTGAATAATCCCTCACTGCAGAATGGGAAAAAGATGACCTGAGATTATTTAAGGTTACAGAACAAAAAAAGCAGGCCTCCGTCAGTCTTGAAAGACTATGGTATCGTGCTCTGCACTGCATACGCTGCATGCGAAGCACGAAAGCCTGGGTTGGATTGTTATGGAGGATAGGCTGTTATCCAAGCAGCAAATCCCCCCTCTCCACGCCACTGAATTAGTCCAATGGAAAGGCAGAGCCAATACGATTGGATCCAGCTGGCGTCGCAGAGCTGGGCTAAGGACAGGAGCTCACCCTGTCTTGTGGGGCCGACCCGGGTCTCAAACCCTAGCCTGCTGGTTAACAAGCACAGCGTCTTAATCACTTGCGCCACCCACAGCCCACGGTTACAGAACAACCTAGCATACATTTCTTGTGTATGTCCAACTTACCTGGGATTTTTTCCCTGCCAAGTGAGATCAGGTGAAAACTTGAAGCAGACTCTTGTGTGGAAATTCTTGTAGTATAGCATAAGAATTAAGTTGTAAGTATTTTGTGAGTTGAGTGTGTCAGCAGATAAAAATATTGGATTTTCTTTTTTATCATTAGGTGTGATGGCTGTCAGATGTTTCCTATCAATGGACCTCGGTTTAAATGCAGAACTTGTGATGACTTTGATTTTTGTGAAACCTGTTTCAAAACCAGGAAGCATAACACTCGACATCCTTTTGGTAGAATAAACGAACCAGGTACATTTTTGTTACAGTGTTAACTCTAACATTGCTGTTAGAGTTGCATTTGGCATATTCTGTGTAATAAAAGAATAAAACTCCTGTAATAAAAGGAGTTCTAGATACATTTCTGAAAATGTTCCTGAAACTTCTCTTGGACTACTTTCTCAAATACACTTTCCATTTACGTAAGTTTTTTTTGAGGTGGGGCACTGAACTGTTTTGAGCTCTGCTTCATTCAGAAACTGTAACTCTACCAGTTGATTCAGTACAGTGGATGACAAACATTTGCTGAGCCTGTTTCTTTGTTGCTCTTGTAACAAACATTTTTAGAGTAGAAACTTTTCTGATATTTTCATCAGTTTAGAAGTTTAATGTATATGCTAGATAAGGTAATATTTTTATATTTCTTGAAATGTTAGGCTTCATATTTGTTGGTTTTCAACCAAAGAATAGTAGTTTTAAGTGTTAACAATCCCTTATCAAAGCCCTTCATTTATCACTGGATTCCATTGATTTTGTTATCCTTTGATTTTGTTTCCATTCCTTTTGTTATCCCTTGGCTGGAGGTTTTGATTTTGTTTGAAAATATGCATTTAGTTGGATGCCTTGCGGAATTAAAGCTAGATTTCTTCAGAGTTTGCAATACTGTTTACAATAGGTCAATCGCCAGTGTTTTGTGGTCGTTCTGGAAAACAGCTGAAGAGACGTCACAGTAGCCAGCGAGGAATGCTACTAGATGATTGGTCAAGAATTGTTAAAAATTTAAATGTGTCATCTTCAGTGAATCAAGCCTCACGTTTGATTGATGGTGGTGAACAGTGCTGGCAGTCTTCTGGCTCCCAAGGAAAGGTTAGTTTTTAACAGTGTCCTGCAAGCTCCCTTCGCTTCTGCATGTAATCTCATTACCCTCATAATTTCATTATGCAATACAGTGTATACTGGGGTACTTCATGTAACACATTTAATTCGTTCTGGAGGCATGTTTGTTATGTGAAACATTCTTTACGTGAAACAGATTTGCCCATAGGAAGTAATGGAAACTCAGACAATTGGTTCCACAATCCAAAAAATATTCATATAAAAATATTAACTGGATGTAAAAATGATGCCAAAACACTGGAATTCAATTTAAAATGTGCATTCAATGTGCATGATCTATGAAGTCTACTTAGGCTGCAATCCTAAACACACTTTCCTGGGAGTAAGCCCCATTTAATATATGGAGTAAGCCCCATTTAACATGGGAGTTAAACATTTAAACATTTAACATGGGAGTTAAACATGGGAGTAAGCCCCATTTAACAAACACCCCATTTAGGAGGCTGCAATCCAAGACTCTTTCCAAGTGTCTCCCCACTTTCTCCTTCTCTTCATCCGGAGCCTCTCTCTTCCCTGCTCCCTTATGGCTAGCCCTGAGCTGCTTCCTTCTTCTCCACTGCTGTTCTCTCCCTCTGCCCAGTGGATGCCTGGCCACAGGAGGAACAGCGTGGAAGTGTTGCTTTCGCAATGGGCAGGCGCGCTAGGCAGCTCTGACATTTTTTAAAAGGGCTGCCGGCCAGCACATCTGCCCCAACCGCCAACAAGTTTGTTTGTTACGTGAAGCACAGTTTGTTATGTGAAGCAAAATCCTAGATAAATTTTTGTTTCTTACATGAAACATACTTTATGTGAGGCATTTCCTACGTGAGGCACCACTGTACATAGGATTTTAAAAAAATCATATCCTATTTAATTTTTTCTTTCCTGAATTATTACTTCTGTAAGGAGTAATGTATTATTAAATGCATGTCATCTATTATTAATGTATTATTAAATGCATGTCATCTATTATTTGTTAGGATTTTTTAAAAATTTAATTGACCACGATCAATGTTTTCTAGCACTGGATTCGCTTGGAGACGTTCCCTGATGTCCTAGTACACAGACTGAAAATGAGAGTAGATCCAGCAGACAGCAGCTATATGCCTTCTTTGGTTGTGGTTTCAGGTATGGAAATCCCAATGCTGAGTACAGAAATAGTCTGATCAACATTGAATTTGTTTTGCTGAAGCACACCTTTGTAGTACTAGAAAAGATCTGGCCAGCTATCAGTAATACCATATTAACATATTCAATTGTTGTGTAGGTGGGAGTTCTCTCAACAACCTCATAGAGCTGAAGACAATCAACATTAATCCTACAGACACTACAGTTCCTCTTCTCGGGGATTGTGTAGAGGTAGGTGGTGGTTGGAAAGAATTATGGAGGAAGTGATTCTGTCTTGCAGAAGATCCCTATGAATAGCTGTTTTTATAAACAAAACAGGCAGCGGTGATGACTTCTAATTTAGAAACAGAGATAGAGGAACCAATTTGTACTGCTTTCCAGTGGCTTATTTGAAACTAGCAACAGCCTGCAGCTATTGGTTGAGATAGTACAACATTCATCAGTAGTAAACCATCCCTTTTTCCAGCATCTCAAGTGCCCTTTGCCACCTTCCAGTTCCCCTCTAGCCTGTTCTCAGCCTAACCTGTTTCTGTCCCAGAGACAGAAATGACAGTTGAAGTGTGAGTGGAATATTAACAGTCCTCCTCAGCCTTCTCTGCCCCAGAAATGCATGGAAACTGAACCCTCATATATTTTATCTTTGAATGTCTATAAGAGGAAAAAATAGAGCCATTTTAGTAAGCCAATAGAATTACAGAACAAAACAAATCCTTTTCCTCCTTTGTTGATGATTCTATATATGTTAAGAACTAAATAAAAGTAACCATCCTTTTCTTATTGTTAGTATCACAGGTATATTGAAATTGCTATAAAGCAATGTAGGAGCTCTGGTATTGATTGTAAAATACATGGTCTCAGCATTTTGGGTCGAATCCGAGCAGAGGATGAAGATTTAGCTGCAGTCCCTTTTCTTGCTTCCGATAACGAGGAAGAAGATGATGATAAAGCTAATACTGGGAGGTATGGAAGATCAAGGAGTCTTTTTAATACAGTTGGTGTAGCTGTGACATGTATAATTTCAAAATTCTGTCATTGATCTGTCATGTTTGGGATTGCACAACCAAATGTTTGGGTTTGTGCCCCAAATTTTTTCATTTAATGCTCAGTAATACAGTTGAAGGAAAGGTACATCTAAATAGGAAGGTCAACTTCCAGTGTGAATTTCTTAACAAACCTGCAAGTTGGGGTGGTGGTGGAAGGTAACTATGGGTAAGAGGATATTTTCCTAGTATAATGCCCCAGCTACCTCTAGTGCTAGTAAAAATTGCTAGCGCATATCCAAGAAACCAAGGACCAGGAGTGGGATTAGGGTATGTCCTGCACTGCTGCAGCTGGGTCTTCTCTCTTATCAAACCCAGTGCACCTCCCAACTTCAGAGCACCCTTCCATCACACACTCTAATCCTTAGCACTGGCCTGCCCAGGTCAACAAAACTTAACTCATCGAAATGCAGATCTGGCATCTGTTTGACAGTGCAAGTCTCTGCCTAACCATAAAGTATGTTTATAGCATTCCTAGGCTGGTGCAGGGAGTCTGGTCTGGCCTAACTGAAACCTTGGATGGTGCTCTCAGTAAAGTAGTGCATTTGAAAGAGAAAGGGAAAGCATGCAACTTAGGAAACATGGGAAGCCTTGAAAGGGATAAAAAGCATCCTTTACAGTTTTTTGCTTGTATTTCTTCCAAACCACAAAGCCTGGAAATTTTAATAATGAACATCAGTTTAGTTCCCATGTCTGTTTCCACATGTGAATTCTCTTCTGCAATTGTGATTAAAATTCTAGTAATGTCCTAATATAAAGTCATCAAGCTAATTTGTTTGTTTGTTTATTTAGTCTTGTTAGAAAGAAGACTGTGGGCCTAGAATCAGCTGCTACAATAAGGACCAAAGTGTTTGTTTGGGGCCTGAATGATAAAGACCAATTGGGAGGATTAAAAGGTTCTAAGGTACCGGATTTTAAAAAATCTAAAACATATGAAAAATAATGCTGAGCTCAGTACTTTATTAAAACTTCATAGTGAGCGAAGATTAGGTCTGGTGGAAATGAGAACAATCCCGATCTGGTGTGTGTTTCTTGTTGTTAGGTAGTATTACTGTATATTCTTGCATCAGTCTATTATGTGTGGAGGAAGCTTCAGCATTCAGAAACTTGTTTTTGTGTAGGAGTCAAGACCAAAGTGCAGATAACACCTAAAAATATTTTGTTGTATGAATACTTACAACAGACATGTGGATGTTTTACTTCAGAAAAACTCTCACTTCTGACATTTGTAGGCTATAAGATTGAACTTTAAAAACATTCCTTCTAATGGTTTCTTATCAGATGATTTGGCAACTGTATAGCCTTCATAGTTTACCAAATGTAAAATCCATACCAGGCCAGTCCTGAGTCCTAGGAAGGTGCCTGCACCTAAAATTCTTATCTGCCAGAAGGGAATTCTTAACAGAGGTGTAACTTGCAGATGTGAATTGTTCTGCTTACCTTTTGGCAGCAGAATGTTTAGTTGGTAAATAATATTTTGGTTAATAGCATTTTCTTGTGGTTTATATTTGTCTGAAATTAGAATGTAATGACTGAAAACCAAATATATATAAAATCCTTGCAACCATATCAATACAATAGTTGATTAAGGGAAATTCATTGTTTTGCTTTTTTGCCTTAACAAAAGGCATCTGCTTAACAACTTCTTTCTGTATGTACATTTTATAGATAAAGGTTCCATCATTTTCTGAGACCCTTTCAGCCTTGAATGTGGTACAGGTGGCCGGTGGATCCAAAAGTCTTTTTGCAGGTATGAAAGCTCTCTTTTGTGCAGCTCTAAATGACTGTTTGTAAGTAATTGCAATTGTATTTTTAAAGTTTATTTTTGATTGTGCTAATTTCTCAATAACAGAAAATATATTTTCTCTTTTAGTGACTGTTGAAGGCAAAGTGTATGCTTGTGGCGAGGCAACTAATGGAAGACTTGGTTTAGGCTTATCAAGTGGAACTGTACCTATACCCCGACAAATTACTGCTCTTAGTAACTATGTAGTGAAGAAAGTTGCTGTTCACTCAGGTATCAAGTCTTTATTTTCTGTTTATCAATGTGCAGATTTTCTTACGGTGAAACGTGTCCAGGAATTTTTTTGCTCAGCACAGTGAAACAGCTTAGCACAGTGATTTTTAGTCACATCTGGTGTGCCACAAATGGTCAGCAGGATTGTCTTGGGACTTAGGGAAGTATCATTAGAAAAGTACTTGGGGGACTTGAGTCCCCTGCAGCAGTGGTCTTCAAAGTGGGGGTTGCAAAGGCTGAAGGACCACCATCTTGGTCCCGAAGACCTCAAAAAATTGTGATGGTGTGTACCACCCCATCGTGTCATATGCTGTTGGATTAGTCATGAAGAGCTGAATCAAATGAAATGATCGGTTTTAAAATAGCTCCTTTCTATCAAAAGTTATGGTCAAAAAACTAAAAATAAAAAAATATGCATTGAGCTCTATGGGAAAGTGAAAATGGACCAATATCATGGTTTTACTCATGAGTAGGCAAACATGCCATTTTCCTCCAGAAAGGCCAGGTTGAGAGGAATCCAAGATCTTGTCCTCCTTTGGAGGTTTGGGCATCTGGTCACCCTGTGCATGGGTTGTGTGTATATGTATGCTTGTGTAGGTGTTTGGGGCTTTTTTATCTCTTTATGAAACAGTATACCTGTGAAGTGGGAAATTCCACCTCTGTATTTCAAAACTTTCCTTTATGGGGCATTTTTCTCTGTAACTGAATTTGAACTTTATTCTGGAATAAGGATAAGTAACTTTGTGTTGGAGAGCACCTGATTACATGGGAATTATGCTGAAACTGTAGATGCAAGTGTGCAAATGTATTTGCTTTTAAAACATTTAGTATTTACTTTGCTATTATCTTGTCCTCTTTCTCCTTTTCCTGTCTATTCCAGGTGGCCGCCATGCTATGGCTTTAACTGTTGATGGGAAAGTATTTTCCTGGGGCGAAGGAGACGATGGGAAACTTGGACATTTCAGCAGAATGTAAGGATATTTGGTTTTGCAGTTGTTCTGTTGCTTTATTTCCTTTCAGTTATCTTTATCTGCAGTTATTAATATATCATTTTTCAACTAAAAAGTTCACAAATCAGTTTACAAAGAAAATGAAAAAAATTAATGGCTAATGGGTCCCTGTCCCAAAAAGGTTCAGAATCTAAAATGCAAAAGGACTCCAGCAGAAACCAGTATAACAGACATTGCTGGGGTGAGGAGGGCTAGTTACTCTTCCCCACCCACCCGAAAGAGGGCCTCTTGCCCATTTTGCAGAGGCATAGTGCATGAGTTGTATTTTTTGTGAAGTGGTACTAAATAAGAAAGTGGTAAAAATTATGATTAAACAAAATATTTTCCCTGAAACAGAATTAGCATTATGTACAACATTTTTGTCTTCAGGGTACGTTAGTGACTGTTGTTATAGTATATCAGCAGTGAAGCCAAATTCTGTACAGTGGTACCTTGAATAAAAAGTGTCTTGAATAAAGAGCATTTTGTATAAAGAGCAAAATTTTCTCAGAAAATTTGACTTGCTTAAAGAGCACTGTCTTGAATAAAGAGCACTTCTGAGGAAGTTTGGAACAGGCCTCCATGGCAAGGGAACTCACAGGCGGGACGAGGAGACTAGCTTGAGCTACAGTGGGGCCCTGGGCAAAGTTTGGAATAGGTTTCCATTGCCAGGGAACTCATGGGATGTTCGGGGGGAGCAGCCTGAGTCAGGTCTGTATGTGGGATCTATGTGTGGCAGCGTGGAAGGTGTGCCTTATCAATGTTCTAGTGCTGCTCCCCGTCAGCAGCTTGGGAATGTTAAAGTTGCACAAAAAGACAATAGATTCCATTGAGCCAATGGATAGCAGTGACTCCATTAGTGATTGTGAAAGAGCACAATCCTAACCATGTCTACTCAGATGTAAGCCCCATTTTGTCCAATGGGTCTTACTCCCAGGAAAGTGGCTTTAGAATTGCAGCCAAAGTCATCCCCTCTCTGTAACCCTTACACCAGCCATGAAGGTTTTCAAAGGTACAGTACAGTTCAGTACTGACAGTATTTTCTTTGTTGCAGTGTTGTGTATTACTGTATATTACAGTGCTTTGTACAGTGTTATATTGCAGTGTTTTGTAATCATTTTTATAAACAGTTAATATTTTTATATGAATATTTGGGGGGTTCTGGAACCAATTGTCTGAGTTTCCATTATTTCCTATGGGAAAATCTTCTTCACTTAAAGAGTGTTTCACTTAAAGAGCATGCCTCCAGAACGAATTAAGCTCTTTAAGTGAGGCGCCACTGTATTTTAAGGCATGTCACTAAACACTATTAAAAAAAGGATACAATTTTTTTAAAAAAATTGTTTGCTAGATGTATTAGTTTAATATAACTTTTGTAGAGTGGAAATATTTCACTATTGTACATGTGTTTTGTGCTATTTTTCAGGAACTGTGATAAACCACGGCTGATTGAAGCACTGAAAACAAAACGTATCCGTGATATTGCCTGTGGCAGTTCTCACAGTGCTGCCATCACCTCTAGTGGTGAATTGTATTCATGGGGTCTTGGTGAATATGGTCGACTGGGACATGGAGACAATACTACACAACTCAAACCAAAGATGGTAGGAAGAAGTTCTGTTAATCTAAGGTTACATGAACCATCACAGCTGTTAAATTCAACCATTGTATCATCTATTGCTGGAAAACAGCAAAAGTAGAAATGGAGCCAAATGTTTCTTTACCCTCAGTTGTGGGGGTGACATTTTTAAATAGAGGTCCTAATTTTAGCATCTTGAAGGTGGGTCTTCCTAAAGAGAGATGAAGAACAAATGATCTACTTGCGTTCTCACTGAGCCATTGATTAAATCAGCAAGTAGTACAATCACTATGCTGCTTTTTTTAGTAAAAGATTGCTAGGACTTAGTTTTTCTGAGTATCTTAATGCACTTTTATTAAGAGTTTCTTTTCACAAACCTCAAGGTGCTTATTCTTTTGTCTTGCCTGTTGAGATACTTGATAAGAGAGAGTGTTAGTTTTTAGGAGGTTCAGAACAGTTTTGCTTGTCTTATAGAAACTTCATTACAACAGTTTGTCTTATAGAAACTTCGTTACAACTTCATTACAATCATTACACTTCTGGACTGAAGTGGTTTTTGAGGTTCAAGTGATTAACATGATATGCTGTATATGTATGCAATTTAAAATTGTGATGCATCTCAACCTTATGTTGTTTCCCATTTTTTTAAGGTTAAGGTGCTCCTTGGACACAGAGTCATTCAGGTTGCTTGTGGGAGCAGAGATGCTCAAACTTTAGCTTTGACGGATGAGGGTAAGAAATATTTTCCTTCACACATTGTTAATGTAAGTATTCTGTTACAGTTTATAATGTAAGTCTGTTTTATCAGGACTAGTGTTTTCCTGGGGAGATGGAGACTTTGGAAAACTGGGTCGAGGAGGAAGTGAAGGGTGCAATATCCCTCAGAATATCGAGAGACTGAATGGCCAGGGAGTTTGTCAGATTGAATGTGGAGCTCAGTTCTCTTTGGCTCTCACCAAGTCTGGAGTAGTATGGACATGGTATGTCACTTAAAACATATTTTAATAAAATTTAGCCTGCATGTTTTTGTGTGAGGCTATGTATGTTTTCTAACTGGATTTCTTAATATTACCATAAAGTCAGCCAAATTGGCAGAAAAAAACATGTCAATATATTGTATTATATAAAGTATAAAAAGCAAGTTTATGGGAAAGTGGCTGAAAGCTTGATGGAACCACAGAAATAGCATGACCAAACTGGATCTAGTAACTGGTATGCCCAGCAGAATATGCTGGGCCGATTCTTGATTGAAAAGGAAACAGAATCCCAACATGTTGCTTCACTGGTGAGCAAAACCAGTGAGCAACAACATATATGCAGGTTGATATGGAATGAAATAGCAAACCAAACAGCATTGCTCCATATGTTTAGCAGGAATACAATCTCAGTCCTTTCCCATGCTAGAGAGAAAGATGGTGTTCCTCAAGTATTGGGAGACTTTTTTGCTTTAGAAATAAGCAAGGTAGGAAGCTTTTTTATTCGTGTGTTTTTGTCAGAATGTGTCAATACTTAGAATAACATAATGGTTTTGAATTTATAATTTTTTCAGGGGCAAAGGAGACTACTTCAGGCTTGGACATGGCACTGATGTTCATGTACGAAAACCTCAAGTAGTGGAAGGACTGAGGGGGAAAAAGATAGTACATGTGGCTGTAGGTGCTCTCCATTGCTTAGCAGTCACTGATACAGGCCAGGTGAGAATGCCTTTTCAGTATAATCTGGGAAATGTTATGTGAGTTGAAGCACCATTGAAATAATGGAATTTACTTCTAGTAACTTCTTCTGGAGGGAACGTTTTGGTCCTATAAAGACAGAGGGACTTGAAGTACTAAATGCTGAACCTGGTTCTAGATATTTATGCATTTTCTAATTGTGGTATGAATTATTTGTTAGCACATTTTAATATTTTCGTAGATACAATGTGAGCTCCATTATTTTCATGTTGTATTTCACAGAATGATGTTGAAGTGGCCTGTTATTAGATGAATGACATCTAGCTTTAACCTTTTTATATATATTGTTATATGTAATCTATACTTTTGTACGTATAGAATTTTGTTAGATTGATGTTTATATTCAGTAACTAGCGAAATGTACCTGCATTGCGGGAGTAAAATATCCCCCATACACCATCCCCCATTGTGCAATACCCGCTTGCACAACACCTTCCCATGTGCATCAACCCTCATGCGCAGCACCAACATCCACATGCACACCACCTTCTCTTGTGCATCAACTCCCAATGCATCGTCCCTCACAGTGCATTATGCACTGTGCACCAAATTGGTTGGATGTTGATCCGCTTTAATGTTAAATATAGGATAAAAACATGTTGCAGCCCTTTTCACACCCTTAAGGGTTAAATTTCTCAACATCAGTTCTTGGTGGGTGTTGATGTCACAGAAGGAACATTCTCCTCGAATTTCATGCTTTTAGGTCCGGGGTTTGAGGCAGAGCATCCCTCAGTCAGGGACTCTTCAATGTAAAGTATAGGGAGTAAAACATGTTGTGCCCCTTTTCACCCCCTTCTTGTTGGAATTTCTGAAAACCAGTTCTTAGTGGGTGCCTCTGTCATGGAAAGAAAACCCTCTCCAAAACAGAACAACAAATACTGCAGTTTGTTACCTTTTAGTAACAAATGGCAGTAATATAAAATGAGAAGCATAAATCTTGCATTTGAATTTTAAGGAAATCTTATTTAAAATGTTTATTAACTCAGCAGAAAAGATTAAAAGGCCTTGTTCTAGGTATACATATTTGTTTAGCCAATCTTCAGGGCAATAAAAAATGAACTGAAGCCTTTCTAGAATCACTGTGCAAGTGACTTGCTCTCTATGGTCTATCAAATGTGCATTCTGTACTATATATCTTCTAACAGAAAACAATGGAAGCATAAATGCAAACAAAATAAGGTTGCTTCCTTAAAATAATCAGAAAGCCCATACTTTTCAGCATGCAGTAGAGCATTTCAAGAAAATGCACACACACTTTATAATGTGATGCCATAGTGCTACACATATTGTTCACCAAAGCTGTAGTGTGACCCAGATAATGAATGTAACCAAGTACTTGTATTCCCTGTCATAATCTTATACACCATTGACATAAAGAATATGCAGACAACCACCAATGTGTATGCTGGTTCCACAGATCTCTTTAGTTGAGGGCCTTAGATGGAGTATTGCAGGTTTTCTACAGTGACGTATTATATGTATGAATTAGAGCTCATTAAATGCATTCACAATTTTTTGAGGCATCCTTTCATCACGTTTGCCACAAAATTCTAGACTCATTAAATAGGATTCTGTGGCTTAGTTGTTGAATTCTCCCAATTCTGAATCTACTGTACTTGGAAAGCTGATTAAACAGTAAACCAAATGGCTTGATTTTGTTTGCAGGTTTATGCTTGGGGTGATAATGATCACGGACAGCAAGGCAATGGGACTACTACAGTCAACAGAAAGCCCACTTTGGTGCAGGGTTTAGAAGGCCAGAAAATCACTCGTGTTGCTTGTGGGTCTTCCCACAGTGTGGCTTGGACAACAATGGATGTGGCTACACCTTCAGTGCATGAACCAGTTCTCTTTCAGACTGCTAGAGACCCTTTAGGCGCATCTTATTTAGGTAACTTAATGGGGGAATTTGCTGGCTTGATCGTGCTGTCAGGAAAAATGGAGGGAATATGGTGAGAACAGGGAGGGAAAATTACTATGGCGTGATCCACCACCCAATCTTTTTTGTATAAGCTGGAACTCAGTCATGGGTTACTTTAATTTCCTGATTAACTTCTCTCCCCCCCACCCTTGTACAAAGGTGGTGTGGATCAATGTAGCCCAGTACTGGAAATTTGAACTAGGTCTGGTCTATCCTTCCATAGCTTGAGAATCTTGTGTATACATTCTTAATGGACAACTTATGAAAGTCTTTGATTTGCTACAGGTGTCCCATCAGATGCCGATTCTTCTGCTGCTAGTAACAAAATCAGTGGCCCAAACAGTTCCAAACCCAACCGGCCTTCACTTGCCAAGATCCTCCTGTCATTAGATGGGAACCTTGCTAAACAGCAAGCATTATCTCACATACTAACATCATTACAGATAATGTATGCCAGGTGAGTACATGCAAAAAGAGAAATTGTTAAATTCAGATTGTTTTCTTTGAGTATCCATTAAGGAAAGGTGGTCTAAAATGATTTTATTTTTTCATGGATGGTAGTGTTTTCCCTAAGAAAGGTTGAAAGTAGTGTAATAGTGGTGTTGCATGTTTTTATTCTGAATTAATATTTCAAACAATTTTAAAGCATTATTATTTAGTATATCCACTGACATATACGGTAGGTGGTATAAGGACTTTATACTCGTGGCTGTCCGCAGGCACAGCTACAAGAATAAAATGGGCATATAGAATGTGTCCATCTGTCACTTTCTCTCACTCCAAAGAGCAGAACTACCATATATACCTGTGTATAAGCCGACCTGTGTATAAGCTGAGGCACCTGATTTTACCACAAAAAACTGGGAAAACTTATTGACTTGCATATAAGCCAAGGGTGGGAAATGCAGCAGTTACTGGTACATTTCAAAATACCATAAAAATAGCTACCAATAAAATAACATTTACTGAGGCATCAGTAGGTTACTAGTAAATGTAAAGATTTTTTCCCAGGACACAAGAGTGAAAAGAGGACATGGCCTGGGGAAAATGTGCTTCTGGGAAAAAATAAAATTTATGAGAAGGCTGCATGCTGCCTGCTCATAAGGAAAAGGAGGACAATGAAGATTTTTTTCCCAGGCTCAAGAGTGAAAAGAGGACATGTCCTGGGGAAAATGTGCTCCTGGGAAAAAATAAAGAGACCTGTCCCTGCCAGGGAACTGCCAGGACTGGAGGACTAGCTGGCAGCTTAACTTATACATGAGTAAATACCCTGTATATAGTCAACTCATCATTTTCTTAGTGTTATTCCTGCTCCAGGCAGGGTCTGCTTTAGATGATGGATGCGACAATGGTCGGCCTGTTGCAGGGATCTTTTGCCAAGATATGGCTTAATGCAGCACCTGGGTCTTGAACCGCTAACTTGCTGATCTTCAAGTCAACTATCTGATTTAAATTTCAGGAGCCATTTAAGATTTGCAGTGTACTTGTATGAACAAGTCTTACTCCTTGAGCCCAATGAGCCCAATCCTACTCAATACATTTATCAGCTTAGAAGGAGAAACCCCCTTCTTAAATGTTTTGGGGAACTGTATTTATTGGATCAGGACCATTCTCGTGATATTGCATTTTTCCTAGCCTGCCCTTTCTAATGGACTAAAAAGCAGTTGCCTACTCAGGAGTAAATGCACACTGTGGCTCAGTTTCACTTCCCATAGATCTCCATGCATTTTCTGTGTAAGCTTCTGAGCATACTCAGAATATAGTCAGTGACAGTGACTCTAAGTCCCAAGAGACTTAGATATACCATGAGAAGTACTTGGGACAATCCACAGATGCCTTACAGCCACTTTGTGGCAGTGTTATTTTGTTAAACAGAATATTGTGATTTATTTATTGTAAGACCAAATTTCTGTTATTATGATGATCTGCAATACAATTTTATACTTTCCCTACCAATGAGTATTGGGAAATACAGTTTTGCTAATACAGTGGTGCCTCACGTAAAGAACACCTCACGTAAAGTATGTTTCACGTAACAAACAAAAATTTCTCTAGGATTCTGCTTCACGTAATAAACTGTGCTTCACGTAAAGAACACATTTGTTGGCAGTTGGGGCAGACGCCTTGGCCGGCAGCCTGTTTAAAAAGCGTCAAGGCTGCCTAGCGCACCTGCCCATAGTGAAAGCAACACTTCCATGCTGTTCCTCCTGTGGTTGGGTGTCCGCTGGGCAGAGGGAGAGAAGAGCAGTTGAGAAGAGGGAAGCAGCTCAGGGTTAGCCAGAAGGGAGCAGGGGAGAGAGAGGCTCAGGATGGAGAGAAGGAGAAAGTGGGGAGACACTTTGAAGGTGTCTTGGATTGCATCCTCCTAGCCAGGTCAACCCAGAAGTAAGCCCCATTGTGTTAAATGGGTCTTACTCCCAGGAAAGTGTCTTTAGGACTGCAGCCTAAGTAGACTTCATTAGATCATGCACATTGAATGCATGTTTTGAATTCAATCCCAGTGTTCCGTCATCATTTTTACATCTAGTTAATATTTTTATATGAATATTTTTGGGGGTTGTGGAACCAATTGTCTGAGTTTCCATTATTTCCTATGGGAAAATCCGCTTCATGTAAAGAACGTTTCACATAACAAACATGCCTCCGGAAAGAATTAAATTTGTTACATGAGGCATCACTGTATCTTTTAAAGGTTTGCTTTCATTTAAGAATGCCATCCAGTATTGAGTAGGACAGTCTGTTAATTCTATTTTAGATCACCTGTGAAAATGGTCTTTGGTTTTTTCTGTATAATAAATGATAGTCCTTACACTTCAGATAGTTGGTTTATTTCTAAGTCGCCTTCAGGTACAGTTTTAGAGAGTTTGTAAAACAAAAACACAATTTTACTGTAACTGATTTAAGATAACCTTATTTTGACTTTGCAGGTTGTCTTGTTCTCTGCCTCTTTTGTGTCTTTATGTTGTATGCTCATTATTTGTAAAGAGGATAATGGGATGTATGTGCTTCTGTTTGTGCATTCAAATTTTACATGCACATGAACTTAAAAGTCAGTGTTTGTATTATTCTGTACAATTTTACAAAATAAAGGCGCAATCCAGAGTAAGTGTGGGGTGTCCTTGTTCCAGTGTAAGAACAATTTGCTCTGGATTGCAATATGAATTTCCCATAGGTTTTCACTGGGTGTTGCAATAACTATGGGTGCACGTAATGTCACTTACGTGCTCCCGTAGTTACTCTGGATTGTAGGGTAAGTTACTTTGAGTACTTATATTGGCACTTTATTAGTCTAGTTAGGCAACTAGCTGGACTTTATTCTAAATAGCTAATTTTTGTTTTAGGGATGCTGTGGTTGGAGCATTAATGCCTGCAAGTATGATTGCACCGGTGGAATGTTTGTCAACATCTCCTGTACCCCCACCAGACCTTGTTTCCACCAGTGGTGCTTCTAGTGGAGAGGAAAGTATGCTAGCAGATGCTGAAGAGAGACTGAGCCCAACCCCATGGCAAGACAAAAGAGTGGAGGTAATTTCCCCAGAAGTGGAATGATCTATTTATAAAATTGAAGAGCCACTGACTGAAATTTGGGGAGGGTATTCCTTCTATGACACAGGGACCCACCGAGAACTGAATTTGGAAATTCAAACCCTAAGGGAGTGAAAAGGGACATGTTTTTGTCTCTATACTGAACATTGAAGTATTGCTGAATCATTTGTGCCCAGTTCAACCCTCTGGATCTAGAAGCATGACATTTGGGGAGGGTATTCCTTTTGTGACGTAAGCACTGATTAAGAAGCTGTGTTTAGAAATTCCAATTCTTAAGGGGTGAAAGGGGTGAGATGATAAACCTGTGAAAGCCAAATGAGTGTTTGGCTTAATTCTTAGAAGGGAGCCTTTTGCCAGGGTAGGTTTATTTGAGCACTCAGAATACACAGGCTCTGCACACTGTTGTAAAAGTCAGTAATGCTGTTGCTATGTGGTATTATTATGGCTGGTCATGTTTTGGCTTTGCCAAATCTTTAAATCTGCTGCAGTGAACCCTTACTTTTCTCCTGTTAGGTGGCTTCCACAGAAGATGCCGTGACTCCCTCTGCTGTGACTCCATCGGCTTCTGCTGCCTCTTCTCGGCCTTTCATTCCTGTCACTGATGATCCTGGAGCAGCCAGTATAATAGCAGAGACAATGACAAAAACCAAAGAAGTAATTACGGTTGTCCATTTTTACTAATAGATATGGCTTTAGATTATATTTCTCCAAATGTAACATTAGATCTACATTTCTCCAAATGTAACATTCTCCAAATGTGACTTATGGTTAACAGGCTTTATGCAGAACATGGGGACTCCATAGGTAAACTGGGCTGTAGGGTGACCAAATATGTGGAACACTTAAAATTGTTGCTACAGTTACCTAATAATAAACACTGCAGCTTGATAGTTGAATATTTTCTATTTTTAATCCCTAAGTTTGTAATTCCAAAACTTTGTATATCTACATTTTGAGGTGCTAATGATACAGATTTAAACTGACTGCAGTGACTTTGTGGTTAGAATGCTGTTTTTGCTAACTGGAATTTTGGCAAGTCAGCCATTCAAGACTGAGTTCCAGACCCTGGAGTACTGCAAGACAGTGTGAGCTCCCATATCTGGCCCAGCCCCTGCCAACCTAGCAGTTCAAAAGCCTGTACAGTGGTACCTTGCAAGACAAATGCCCTATAAGATGAATGCTTTATAAAATGAATGAAAATTTATCTGGGATTCTGCCTTGTAAAACAAATGTGCTTTGTAAAACAAATCCCCATTGGCTGGGCTCCTTCTCCTCCTGCCTGCAGTACCAGTGAACAGGCCAGCAGAGGGGAGCACAGGAGCGTCTTCAGTCTCCCCAGCAAACATAGCTTTTCCTGTAGTCAGCAAGCATGTGGCCAGCTGACCCTCTGCAGCCACCATCAGGTAGGAGGGAAAACTCCTCTTGCACCCCTTTCTGGAGCCCTCCTCAAACAAACCCTTTACCCCCAAGGAAGCCCACCCTGCCTGGACCCCACTACAACTACCCCTCTTCCCCACCACCATCACCTTCCCTGCCTGGAGTTTTCCTTTCCTGTGAGCAAGCCCCACACTTTCCTGTAAGTCCCAGTGCATACAATGCGACTTGCTTATGAGTAGACTACATAGGATTTGCTGCAAGCTTGGAAATACACACACAGAGGTTCCTTTTTAAAATTGCTCAAAAGGACACCAGTGACTCTTTTAGTGAAGTTTAGTCATCCTTGGCCATAAAGGTTTTTCTTTTCTGTTTTAATGTACAGTATATTACAGTGTTCCATTACAGTAACTGTGTTCTGTATTATATTACAGTGTTTTGAATTTGATTGGAGTGTTTTGTCATCATTTTTTCATACAGTTAATTTTTATGTGAATATTTTTGGGTTGTGGAACAAATCATCTTGAGTTCCCATTATTTCCTATGGGAAAATCTGCTTTGTAAGAAGTATGCTATGTAAGACAAACATGTTTCCGGAACTAATTAAGTTTGTCTCACAAGGCACCACTGTAAATGCAAGTAGATATATAGTACCTAGATGTAGGTATAAAGTGCTTTAAAGGACAGAAGGAGCGTCAGACACATTGAAGTATTTCTCAGGTGAGCCAAAAGTTGGGCTATGTCCAGCCAAACAAATGGACGCTATCTAGGCAGAAATAACACTAATGATACAGAAATAGTTTCTAAATAAGCTACTAAACTATAAGACAGTAGAATGCAAAGCTGAAGATGTCAGATTGCCTTGGGAGGTGAACCTTTGGTCTTGTCTAGTATGTGTTAGATAATTTTAAATAGAAATTTTTAAGCACTGTAATTATGGTAGTTATCGTACTGATTACAGTAAAAGCTTCCAAGTCCTCTTTTTATCTCTGTTGTATGGCAGGATGTGGAAAGTCAAAATAAAGTCTCTGGTCCAGAGCCCCAGTACTTGGATGAATTTACTGGTCTTCTTGTACCAGATGACACCCGGGTGATGGTTGATCTGTTGAAACTTGCTGTATCTGGTCGTTCTGGAGAGAAGGGCAAGGATGTTCTTTCAGCTATACTGTCTGGAATGGGCACTGCTTACCCTCAGGTTGGTTAAAGATGGCTTGTTTATTATTTACTCATAATGTTTTCAAAGGGTCAAGGTAGGTATGTTTGCATTTTTATGTATAAGTATTGGGAATATGGTGGGGATAGGAGGTTGACTGTAACCCAGCCTATATTCCGATCCAGAAACTGGCAATAAAGCTGGTTTGAAGCCCATAGGAGCCAATGGAATGTTTCTTTTTGCCAGTGCAAACAGCTCACATGAGAGGCCCGATCCACATCAAACAGTGCTTAGGGGACAGTTAAAACCTGGGCCAGATTTGAACTCACCATTTACACATAAAATAGTATGGCTATTTTGTACCAAGGCTAATAGTCTGACAAATATTTGTTCATGTTGGGACAAATGTTCAAGTACAGTATACAAAAACAAGTTGCTACTAAGAAGTAAAAAGTTTCTGAAAATATTGAGGAATGTTGGTACTTGCTTTCCTAAAACAGGTGAGACATCAATAGTTGTATTTGCCTTAGGAGATCAGAATCATTCCTGACTTGGAAAATTTGGTCTCCTGCTTCCCCATGTATTATTCATTACTGGGTATGGTGGTGGTTATATGGCCTTCCTTTGTAGCATAGCTTGCTTGAACCAGCTTAAAATGTATTTAATGTGCCACTTCAGAAAGAGCAGCTGGATCTCTTTCTCTAATTAGTGGCATACCATCATCTGAACATTGGCTGACGTGTGATATATACACATAAGGAATGCCTATAGTTTTCATCATAGTCACTGAGATTTCTACTTGCAGGTTGCTGATATGTTATTGGAGCTGTGTGTTACAGAGCTCGAAGATGTGGCAACTGATTCACAAAGTGGTCGTATGTCTTCACAGCCTGTGGTGGTGGAAAGTAGTCATCCCTATACAGATGATACTTCCACCAGTGGCACTGTCAAAATACCAGGTAAGACGTTTTCATAAGACATTTCCAACGTTTTCATATATTGGAAAATGAAATGTTTTTGTCTATACTTTTGCTACAGATTGAAATGCAGTTGCTTTTATGGTCCTTAAAGCTCCTTTCCACATAACTGTGTTTTTTTTTTTGTATTATTATTACCAGTAATTTAATCTAAACCATGCAAGTTTATGATTACTGACAAATATGGAAGCTATTTCAAAAATGTGTATGAGAAATTATAATTAAGATTCCATGCGGTTCAATTCAGCATCCTTATATTCACAGTCCAGTTATTAAAGAGTGATATAATAACATTATTTAATGTAAACCTATGCAGCATAGGTCCTAATGTTTACAGTGGACTCTTGGTTTAAAGAACTAGTGGGAAAGGGGTATCCATTAATGCCAAAAATGCTTTAAAGTCTATGGAGAAGCATGTGTAATATGTTTAGTTTTATGCCTATATGCAATACGAGGTATAGTTCTGGTTTTTAATAAGCAAAAGGCATCTGTTTCCAAAGTGTGTTATACTGAAATCTGTTAAATCAAGGATTCACTAATAAACAACTGTGGAGTCAGTATGTATTTTGAATGAATCCTGAAGCAGTTGGGTCAATATATATATGCCTGTTTTAAAATCACAATGAATCTGTTCAAGGGTTTGGTGCTTTACAAGAATGGGAGGGCACGACTTTGCCCTAAAAATTTCCAATCTAGATATTCCCATGAGAGAGACAACCTGAAAAGGAAAGGGGAATGGAGGCAAGCGCAAATAAGCATCCGTGGCTGTTTCAGTTTCACATACTTAAAAATACAGTAGTAACGGTCTGGAATGGAATTTAAGGCACAAAGGCTTCAGAGGAAATGCGGGTTTTATGAAGAGATGTATGTAAGAGAGGAAACATCACCCAGTTGGAACTATCTTCAGAATCTTTCCAGAAGTAGCAAGAAAGAAAGGGCTTGTGACCAACTGAGGTTGAGAAAATTCGAAATCACAGGCAAATGTGTCATGGGAGATTAGCGCTATGAGGTAAAGGAGGGCAGGGCTATAGAGGGCTATATAACCTGCTGTATAGGTTATGGCAAGGACCTAGTGCTGAACAGGTTGCTAATGAAAGGATTTAAGGAGCAGCAAGATTGTGTGCAAGAGGAGTGCTGCATTTTGGCAGCTGGGTGCTGGGCAGGACTGAGGGCATTAAGGTAAACAAACAGAAGACCAGAAAAGAAGGTTGCAGTAATGAGACCAAGAGACATCCAGAGTTCTTGCTGAAGACATGGCAGGTCAAATGCTAAATCATGCTAAATCATGTTTTCCTTCACATTACTGCAGTGTGCCAAATATAGTTTGTAAAGGAAAGAGGAATCAAAAGTAAAGCCAAGATCTCTTAATAATACTTGATATTAAATTGCTTTTGTCACAAGTGTAAATACTCAGCTTAAGAAGTCTTTAAAACAGGCATGTTTTCTTGTACAATGTATACATAAAATAGAGTTCAGGTTTTACCCTTAGGTATTCATTATGTAATATTTTAAATTACCCTGCTGAAAATATAGTAAGGCTTTTAGAGCAGAAACCATTTGATTGACAGTATTGTATTTGAGTGATAGTATCTAAAATACATGGCTTTTTTCTAAAGAGCTCTGGTTTTGTTTATTTTGTTTTAAATGAGAGAATTAAACTTTCTGTGGCTGTTAACTCTTAGGTGCTGAAGGCCTTCGAGTAGAATTTGACCGCCAGTGTTCTACAGAGCGACGACATGACCCACTCACCGTCATGGATGGAGTCAACAGGATAGTTTCTGTCCGATCAGGTAATAAGACTAACCCCCAAATCCAGCGTAACTACGGGAGCACGTAAGAGACTTTATGTGCACCTGTAGTTACTGCACCACCTAGTGAAAACCTATGGGAAATTCATATTGGAATCCAGAGTAAATTGTTCTTACACCAGAGCAAGGACGCCCCATAGTTACTCTGGATTTTGTCCTAAGTTGCACTCCTAAAGACACTTTCCTGAGCGTAAGAACCATTGAACGCAATGGAGCTTACTTTTGAGTAGACATGATTAAGGCTGTGTTCTAAATGTTAGATTGTTGTATTTGTGTCTGTTTTTTTAGGTTTATCCCAATATGTGAGCAAACTGTATTGTAAATCATTTATGTAGGTTAATTTTGGTTGTCAATAACTTTGAAAGCAAATAAGTGATTGTGACAGAACCATAGTCCTACTCTTTAGCTTGCAGTGCATTTGCTTAAAGTCTTGATCAGTGTGATAAAGTGATTTCCACAAGTAGAATCTTACAAAATGTGCTTTTGTTTTTATTTCTGATATTTATGACATTGCTATTTTTTGTTACCTTAAGTTTCAACTTGTTTTCAGACCTGGTGGCTCTATGGATAATGAAACAGCTGGTGCCTCAAAGTTATTTTCCTGAGTAGAACTGACATTTGTTTAATCCTTTATCATGAATGTATGTGATACTTTTAGAGTGATGTAACAAAACAGGTAGGCTCTTACTATGTAATTTGGATATCTTATCTCAACTGTACAGGTCGTGAATGGTCTGACTGGTCTAGTGAATTGCGCATTCCTGGGGATGAATTAAAATGGAAGTTCATCAGTGATGGATCAGTGAACGGATGGGGTTGGCGTTTCACTGTTTATCCTATTATGCCAGCAGCAGGTAAACAACATATCTCATGTCAGTATCAAAGAGTTAATTGTTTTAATTGTTCTCAATTTTTTATTCAATCTAATTGTATTTGAATTGTGTTTTAATTTGTATTTATGATCTATTTTAATGGTGTTTTATTGTTTTCCTGATGTTAGCCGCCTTGAGCTCCCTGTTGCAGGGGAGGAAAGGCGGGATATAAATAAAATAAATAAAATATGTAGAACAAGAGCTTTAATCCATATGTGTTGGAGAATATGTGGCTAACATACAATTTATGTACACTCAGCCACAGTTTTCTTTCCTTGATCACAACCAAGACCCTGTGATAAGATTATCACTTGAAAAGCCTGTATGAGAAAATGTTTGAATGACCCATTTGGCATGTGGTGATAGCTACAGGAATAGCAGCCATCACATGAACCTGGCTCAATATTGAACTGTTACTCGTTAGGCCGATTATTACACAGTATACACAGTTAAAAGGAGAGATCAGTTTCCAATCCATGGAATACAAGAACAAAAATGAGATTTTATTTGGAAAATGTATATCTTGCAATTCCCAACTTGCAGATGCCCAAGTCAGCTTACACTGTGTCCTGATACACTGTGCATTTATCACAATAACTAGCTGAACTTACCTGGCATTGCGGAGGTAAAATTTAAAGAATATTTTTGAGCCATGGACACTGACAGGAACAGAGCACTAATGGCCACTAGCAGGCAGCAGACACCTACTGGGTGCTGGGTATCCCTACCTGGCACCAGTACATCTACTGGGCATTGGACTCCAGTAGGCACTGCCCATCCCAACCGGGCAACAGCAGTCAGCAGGCACCATATAGGGCATCAGCAGAAACCTATGTACATCCCTACTGGGTACCAGGCATCCCTGCTGAGAACCACTGGACACCAAATTGGTTTTTAGAGGGGTACTTGTATCACAGAAGGAATATGTTCCCCACATTTCATGCTTCTAGGTCCAGGGGTTTGGGCTGAGCATTGATGAGTCAATGAATCTATCAGTCTTCAATGTTAAGTAAAAGGCCGAAAACACCTTATGCCCCTTTCACATCCATAGGATTTGAATTTCTTGAGGTAGGTTCTTAGTGGGTGCTTAAGTCACGAAAGGAATATTCTCCCCAAATTTCATGCTACTAGGTCCAATGATTTTGACTGGATGTTAGCTGAATTTACTTGTTGTTGTGGGAGTAAAATTCAAATAATATTTGTAGGCACTGGCGGGAACAACCGGGCAATGGACGGGGAGCACTGGCAGGCAGTGGGCACCACTGGGCACTCGTACTGTGCAGGGGATACCTGGCACTAGGCACCTCTGGGCACCAAATCTGTTCTTAGAGACTCACAAAAGTAATCTGCTACCCAAATTTCATGCTTCTAAGTTCTGGAGTTGTGGCTGATGTGTCAGTGATTCTTCAACGTTAAATATAGGGATGAAAATACACTGTACCCCTTTTCAGCCCCTTCCAGTTTGAATTTCTCAAAATCAGATTGGGTGCCTACATTGCAGCAAGAATACCCTCCCCAAATTTCATGCTTCTAAGTCCAGCTGCTTTGGCTGGGCGTTGAATCAGTGAATCAGTCAGTGACTCTTTGATGTTATATGCCTAGATAAGTAAAATCATTAATTAATTTTAACATAAAACATTATTAAAAAAAGCAAAAGCCAACATATCATCATTGAGCCATTGAAGGGAGACACAAAATAGTCCAGGGAATTTGTCAAGCCACAGCAGTATTACTGTGGCACAGAGGACTAACTACCACCCTGCAATGAAAAGGCAGATGGAACAGACATGTTTTGATTCCTTGTCAAAAAGCCATGAGGAAGTGGAAAGGAATTCTCCTTTCCACTTTCTTCCCCTGGAAGGGAATTCCATATTAGTGTGCTACCACAGTGAATTCTTGCCCCAAGCCACCATCGCTTTGGCTTGGAACAGAGGAGGCTGTTGACTTTGACTTTGAACAGCAGTTGACTTTGAACAGCAGAGGAACAGAGAGGGCCCCCAGATCACCCAAGAGGGCAGGCGGAAATGTATGGACCTAAAATGTGAAGGATTAGGTTAATCCCAGCATTTTGAATTGGAACCCAAAACAGATGGGCACGCAGCAAAGCAGTACTCTTTCTCTTGCAAGCACATCTTAAACCTATACAAACTCATATCCTGTGTTTATCAGTATTATGACTTGAAGGGTCCTTATTGCTAACTTGAAGAGTGCCTTAATGTTCCTGTTTTCTGCCTACAGGTCCAAAAGATCTTCTTTCAGATCGTTGCATTCTTTCTTGCCCATCAATGGATTTAGTAACATGTTTGTTGGATTTTCGCCTGAATTTTGCTTCAAACAGAAGTATAGTGCCTCGCTTAGCAGCTTCCCTGGCAGCGTGTGCCCAACTGAGTGCCCTAGGTAGGCACAATGTTTGGGGTAATAGAAATTTCTTTTGTTTAAAATAGAGTTTTTCTTGTTATTTGCATCTTGTTTTTTAAATTCTGCATTTTCTAGCTGCTGGCCATAGAATGTGGGCCTTGCAAAGATTGCGAAAGCTGTTAACTACTGAATTTGGCCAATCAATTAACATCAATCGAATACTGGGAGATAATGAAGGTGAACCTCGAACTTTGGTAAGTAATCTATTTTTTCCAAATTTAGTAATGTAAATTATTGAAAATAGTGTCATTCTAACTGTACAGAGCTACCTTGGTTTAAGAGTGACTTGGGTTCAGTGGTGCGCTCCAGCAGGTTCGCAACTACTCTTCAGAACCGGTTGTTAATGAGAGATAGGACATATAAAGTTTAAAAATAGTCATTTTAACCGGTTGTTAATTTCTCTGAAGCCCATCACTGCTTGGGTTAAGAGGGTTTTGGATTAAGAGCAAAATGTTCTCAGAAATTTTGACTTGGTTTAAGAGCACTGTCTTGATTTAAGAACATTTCTGATGAAGTTTAGAACAGGCTTCCATGGTCAGGGAACCCACAGGGGAGACTGGGGGGGAGGGGTAAGCATGAGCCAAGGTTGGGGCCCTAGGCAAAGTCTGGATCAGGCTTCCATGGCCAGGGGACTTTCAGGGGGATCTGGGTGGGAACAGCCTGAGTGAAATGTGTGTTTGACCGTGTGAAAGGCATGCCTTTTTAGTGTGACAATGGTGCTCCCCAGTAGCATGGAAATGTTAAATGTGCACAAAAAGACAAAGATTCCATTGAGCCAATGGATAGTAATAACTCAGTGATAGTGAAAGTCATCATCCCTCCTCTCTCTTGTCTGTCTCACACCAGCCATGAAGATTTTCAAAGGTGCAGTACCGTTCAGTACTGTACAGTATTTTCTTTATTACAGTGTTTTGTAATCATGTTTATATGCAGTAAATATTTTTATATAAATATTTTTTAACTGTGGAACCAATCATCTGAGTTTCCATTATTTCCTATGGGAAAATCAGCTTGGTTTACAAGCATTTTGGATTACAAGCATGCTTCTGGAACAAATTATGCTCCTGTGTAAACCACTGTAGAAGACTTTGTACTTGCCAACCATGTAATGCCACACAGCTTTTGGGACTGCTTGAATTTTAAGTTCTGTAACTTATTACTTCTAGAAATGCCACATTGTATTTTGGTTGTTTGGACTTCACACACGTTCCTATATTGCAGCCAGGTTTGAATGTTTCCTTCCACTAGTGCCATAAATCTTCTATATATATAAAAGAGAAAAGTCACTGACTGACTCACTCACTCACTCATCACCGCCCTGCCAAAACCGTTGGGCTTAGAAGCGTGAAAATAGGGGTGGGTGTTCCTTCCGTGACGGAGGGGTGCATTAAGAACTGGTTTTCGGAAATTCCAACCAGAAGGGGGTGAAAAGGGGTGCAACATGTTTTCCTCCTTATACTTTGCATTGGAGAATTAATGACTCATCAACATTCCGCCCCAACTGCTGGGCCTGAAGCATGGAATTCTGGGAGTTCCTTCTGTCACCTGAACTCCCACCAAGAACCATCTGGAGAAATTTAACCCTTCAGGGGCTGAAAAGGGGGCAACGTGTTTCTGTCCTATACTTAACATGGGAGACTGACCAACATCCAGCCAATTTGGTGCCTGGTGCAGTGGGAATGTTGTTCGGAGGAAGAGGTTGCACTGGCGAGGATGCTGCGCATGGGGGGAAGTTGCGCATGGGGGACTGATGCACATGGGGAAAGTTGCACATGGGCTCAAGTTGCGCATGGGGGGACGGTGCGCATGGGGGGACGATGCGCATGGGGGGACGATGCGCCGGGGGGATGTCGGATGGGGAAATGTTATTCCTGCAACGCGGGTATGCTTTTTGCTAGTTGTATATAAACCATTGATTTTTATAGTTATTCAGACAAGCATACTGGTTTTCCCATCCAGGGAATATTTGACAGAAATTTTCAACTCTTGATTACAGAGTGCATCCATTATCAAGTGTCATTCAGAAAATCCTATTTTTTATCTGTCTTTAGGGTTTCACAGGTAGTGCTTTAGCTGCTTTGGTAAAAGGCCTTCCTGAAGCTTTGCAGCGACAGTTTGATTATGAAGATCCCATTGTGAGAGGTGGAAAGCAATTACTTCATAGTCCATTCTTTAAGGTACATTTCTTCTTAAAGGGTTATCATATTATGCTACCTTGAGGTGCTAAAATCTCACACTATTCATCACTCAGTTAAAGCAACAAAAGTAGAAAATTTAGTTCAGTCCTAAAAATACTGTTTGATGGGTAGGAGACTGAAGGTTGGGGAAAATGTTTGTACAAGCCTTGTAATTTGTATATCTTAAAAGAATCACTTAAATTTTTAACACTGAGAACAACTAATAGTGATTCTGTACATAACTTTTGCACTTTTTAACTCGGTTTCATTTATTTGTAGGTGCTTGTAGCTCTTGCTTGTGATCTGGAATTGGATACTCTTCCCTGCTGTGCAGAGACACACAAATGGGCTTGGTTTAGAAGATACTGCATGGCTTCCAGGGTTGCTGTAGCCCTTGATAAAAGAACACCGTTGCCTCGCCTTTTCCTTGATGAGGTACTGAAGGAATTGTTTAATGCATAAATATTGAAATCATAGATATTTTCTTTTTAATGTTAATTTTGTAAAGGTTTTACTAAAAAGGCTATTCTCGGTATTTTTGGCTGTAGCTCAGTGGTAAAGCAACAGTAAAGCTGGCATCTCCAGATGAATGAAAGGGAAAGACTGTGGAGTCTGAAAGCCTGAAGAGATACTGGCAGTCAGTGTAGATAATATGGGACTAGATGGCCCAATAGTCTTACAGCCCAGTCCTATTCCCAGTCACTCCACTGGGTGCAGTGGGGCCAAAATAGCTACTGTTGCACCCAGTGGTACTGCCAGGGCAATTGGAAGCCCCTTGCATTCTGCATTGGCTTTCTACAGCTTTTCAGCCCAATACGGAGCATAGGAGCTGGCTGGGTGTCAATACCAATAGTGAAGAAAACAGTAGCAGAAGATAAGCCATGATTTGTTTCAGTTCTAACTGATCACTGATTGTTATAATTTATATTCTAGGTGGCCAAGAAAATTCAAGAATTGATGGCAGATAATGAAACCATGGATGTTCTACACGAGAGTCATGATATTTTTAAGAGGGAGCAAGATGAACAGCTTGTACAGTGGATGAACAGGTTATTGGGGACTGGATAGAATTGGGGGATGGAAGTTCTTAAAATAGTCAGCATTCTGCCTGAGTACAGTATATGGAGAGTTGTAAACAACTTTGCCACTATTGCATAATTTGATTTGTCAATAGGCGACCAGATGATTGGACACTTTCTGCTGGAGGGAGTGGAACTATTTATGGTTGGGGCCATAATCACAGAGGACAACTTGGAGGCATAGAAGGAGCAAAAGTCAAAGTTCCAACTCCTTGTGAAGCACTTGCCACACTTAGACCAGTGCAATTAATTGGGGGCGAGCAGACACTCTTTGCTGTGACTGCTGATGGAAAGGTAAGCATATATAACAAGTCAAATTAGGCTAATGGGTGTAATTTGCTTGCAATAAACTAATTTTTTTGTTTCTGCGGGGGGCTTTCCATAGTGTTTTGGGAATCACTGCACTATTGCTGTCCCCTGGTGCAACCCTGCACACTTTAACTTGAGAATAATCCTCTTTGTACTTGGTGCACTATTTTTCATTAGACACACTATAATTCTAGCTCTTTTCACCCCACCCCTCTCACTTCCTGGGCTGGTATAGGTACTGCTGCAGTACAGGGAAGATGCAGAGAATGAGACAGGAAAAGCACACCTAGAAAGGCCTATTAGAGAGAAGGCAGGATGTGTAACACTTGTTCTTATTGAGAGCGACTGTATCCATTCATTTAAAAAACGAGCTTTCACTTTCTCTTACTGGGCCTCCTATACCTTTTCCAGCCCTATGGCTCTAGTTGCTGCTCCTGAGAGCCCTGATATGGAAGCCCAACTTCCTCTGCAGTTGAGACCAGTTGGCACTTCATTTAGGAGCAGTGGTTGTCCCTCAGACTTGCAAGTATTTCCAACCACTGCAAAGTGATTTTGAGTTGGTGCTCTGCTCCTTGAAAGGTGTCCAGCCCTACCTCGAGCTGAACTACATTCAGAATACTGGGAGGGCATCTCCTCTCAGAGAATTTTTAAAGCCTGTGCTGATGATTATAGGTCCTGCTTGTGACTCATTGTAGAGAAATAATCCCCCAAGAACACCCTCCTCTCACCCACAAGAGGAACCTTTGTATTATTGTTCTGAGAGTGACTGCGAGTAATGTTCAGTATAAACGTTTGTCTTGGAAAAAATAATTCAAGTGGCACCTGACTTTTGTAATGTTTAATGAATATAAATCCACTGTGTACTAGAAACAGCAAGCTTTCATTGAGAGCTTTCCAAATTGCTCAGTTGATTGACTTGCCGTCTGTACTAGTTGGATGTTTGTGAACTGGCTTCAAGGGCAGGCCCAAGCAGTATGTGTTGAAGTAGTCCAGTCACAGTATGCAAAGTGTTATAGCATGGATTATCTTGGCCAGATCTACATTTTTCAAGAAAGTTCACAGCTAACTCACCAGACAGTGCTCCTGGCCACAGCTGTACTTGTCACGACTTGCGCTTTGTTTTCATTGTGACTGTTGATGATGGCCTTCATTAGAGAGATGAAAATTTACATTCACATGTTTTGAATGTATAAAAGTTGTATAGTTAAACTGAATCCTGTCATCTTTTTTAGCTGTATGCCACTGGATATGGTGCAGGTGGAAGACTTGGAATTGGGGGTACAGAATCTGTTTCTACCCCAACATTATTGGAATCCATACAACATGTGTTTATAAAGAAAGTTGCTGTGAATTCTGGTGGAAAGCACTGTCTGTCACTGTCTTCAGAAGGAGAAGTCTATTCCTGGGGTGAAGCAGAAGATGGTAAACTGGGTCATGGTAATCGGAGGTAAATGCAAGATACCTTAAAACAGAAAATATTTGCATTAGGATGTGGATATTGAAAAATCCTGAAGCAGGAGAACTGGCTTTTAAAACACATCTTACTGTGCTTATGACAATGGAAATGTGTACTGTCCTGGTCATATAGGACACTGAGGAATAATGCAATTCTTATGAGGTGTGCATAGTTTGGTATTGGTATTGCACAGTCACATCAGTGCAATACCAGTGATATTTTGTACAATAATTGACTATGGCTGCAATCCTAAATACACTTCCCTGGGAGTAAGACCCATTGAACACATTGGGGCTTACTTTGGAGTAGACATGGTTAGGATTGTGCTCTATGACTTTTTCCATTTTTATAAGACTCTACTTCTCAGATTAGAACAAATGAGAAATAAATCATTGATTTGGAGCTTTGAATGCTTGATTTTCTTTTTATTATTATTTTTGCCTTGCCATGACATCTTGTGGGCATGAAAATTGAGCCATGCTCCATTTTGTGTTCTCCTTTCTGTTATTAGAAATATCAAACTAGAAGGCAAATGGGCATTGAGACCATTTGTTCCATATAACTATTATTGAGGAAGCTCTTTTGACATCAAATTAGCAAATAGTATGTATACTGCAGTGTATTGATTTATGTGTACTATTTGAATAAGTTGTCTGCTGGGTTTTTTATTTTGTTTCAAATTTTGTTGTAGTCCTTGTGACCGACCTCGTGTAATTGAATCTTTGCGGGGTATAGAAGTCGTTGACATTGCAGCTGGTGGAGCACACAGTGCATGTATTACTGCTGCAGGAGATCTTTACACATGGGGTAAAGGAAGATATGGACGTCTTGGCCATGGGGATAGTGAGGATCAGCTGAAACCTAAACTGGTGAGATGTTTCCCAAATTACTTGCGTGTATCCATCTTTATGGATGTAATCAATACTATTTTGTAACACAGCAAAACATGTCATTAATGAAATGAAGCTTGCAGTATGTTGGCAACAAGGGTGAGAAACAAGTATTTGCATAGCTTTATTCCAACAAGATTTTGCATTGGATAAGTTCTCAATGTTAGTTTGCTACAGTATGAATTTATAATGCAGAAGTTAAAGCTTAGTGACATGTCTAGATTTTAATTGAAAACAATGATAGTAGGCATAGGGTGCAATCCTAACCAACTTTCAAGTGCAGGCATACAACACCAAGGTGAGGGAATAAACATTGCCTTACCTTGAATGAAGAGGCCTCTGTGACTGTGCCTCAACTACAGGATGCAGCACATGCCATAGTGGGACAGCTATGTCAGTGCTCAAAATTTGGTTAGGATTGCACCCATAGATAAAATCCTAATGTAGTTAGTGTGTTCCAGTTGCACAGTTTCCTCTTCAGAAAGTCCTCTTGCTTGAAATATATGGATAAGTCTTTTTAACTTTCCATAATACAAGGAAGAGCTGAACACATATAAGCTAATATATTGAATGAGTTTGGGGTTGACAGTTATTCTAAATAATTAAATGTCTGTTTATTAACTATTTTGAATAAATGGATTGGTGATAAGGTGTTTTGATAAAACACACATTCTCCAGTCGGTTCCTCTGTGACGGGATCGATCTTGGATGCTATTGGGGTCTGTTCCACCGATCAGGCAAGTCGAGCAAGTTCTTAAGGAGTGGAGCTCCCTCTGGTATCTGTAGCCGGATGGAGATGTAAAGCTGAACATACCCTGAAACAATAGATTGAGACACACAGAGGAGACTACCTCACCCCTCATACAAACAATGGAAAGGCCCCATTTTAACATCCTTTACAAACAGCAGCCTCAAAGGGGAGAACCAGGAAAGAGAGCGATGTCCCAAAGTTAGGCAGTGCAGGTGGGGTACCAGTCCCGTCAGAGAGCCCACAAGGAGAGTTCACAGTGAGTAACAAACCTCACCATTCTCCAGTGCGTTCCTCCATGACGGGATCAATCTTGGATGCTATTGGGTCCAATACCCCAGCCATGCCCTTAAGGGTGGGAACTACCTGATTTGTGGGAGACCACACTCTGGAGTACCCTTCAGCCAAACACAGTGTCTCTAGCTGCCAAGGTACCTGGCTTATAGTATGGTAAGGTATGGGGGTACTCCAATTGCTGCCCTTGGCAGATCTGTTCTAAGTAAGGGTAAGCCTGGTATGCCACTGAGGTGGCTGCTTCTCTAACATAATGAGCTACAATGCCTTGAGAGGGAGCCTGACAACTGGAACTTATATGCTTCCACTATGCCTCCCTCACCTTCTGGGAAATACTGAAGGCAAAAGGAGAAGGGGGACAGCAGAGGATGAGGTGGTTAGATAGTGTCATACAAGGCATGCTGCTGTCAGTACAGGGCTGGCATGCACAGTCATATGCTGTGCAGTGGAAGCATGGGGGAGGGTGGGACAGGGATGTAATGAGGCATGGGGGGCAGAGAGGGGAAGGATTGGGCCCAGGAGGGTTGACAAGACTGGCTCCTGACATATCATATCCCCTTCCCAGGTATACTTCTCTGATAAGAGGCTGCTTGGGGTTAGGGTTAAGGATCTGAACAGATTAAGTTGTCCCCTCTAGGGTAGGTGCATGCACTAAAGGGTGAATGAGTTTCTAAAGACAGAACCAGCTGAAGTTCTAACTAAATGGAATAAACATGGTACATATACAAACCCCCTTTTCCCCTGCATATATAGGGCATGTACTTATATACACACACTAGCAAAATGTACCTTTACCCTGCTAATCATAACCAACTCTAGGGAGCAGTGCTCATCCCTTTGCTAAGCTGAAGAGCCAGCACTGTCCGAAGATGCCTCCATGGTCATGCGGTCATAATGACTAAATGCCAGAGCGCATGGAACACTATTATTTTCCCACCAATGTGGTACCTATTTATCTACTTAATTTTACATGCTTTCGAACTGCTAGGTTAGCAGGAGCTGGGCAAGGGACAGGAGCTTACCCTGCTTGTAGCACCCAGATCTCAAACCCTAGCCTGCCAGTCAGTAAGCACTGTTTGTTGTTATTAGTATCTATTAAAAGACTGTATTGCTTTCTAAGATAACTCCAATGATGAGAGAAACATGCATGAATTTGCATTCTTTCTGTTTCTTTAGAAACTGGTAATTGCATATTCTTTGAAAAACAAAATGCTCATGTCTTTCAGGTGGAAGCACTTCAGGGTTATCGTGTAATTGACATAGCCTGTGGCAGTGGAGATGCGCAGACATTGTGCTTGACAGATGATGATACTGTCTGGTCGTGGGGTGATGGAGACTATGGAAAACTTGGGAGAGGTGGCAGTGATGGCTGTAAGGTGCCCATGAAGGTATGCAGGCTTCAGAATTCACTTATGGTCTAGAAAAGGTGGAGAGAGAAAACAACTCATAATCATATACTTGTGAGATTTCCAGATGTTTTTGTTCAGGAATTCCTATTTGTTAGGCATAATTAATTGTGTGGTCTTAAAGTGTACCTGAATATAAGAGAAGACAGCTGTTCTACTGAAATTTCAAAATTTTCATCTCATGTTTTAATATTGTCATATCCTTAGTGACCATAATTATGTGTTATCAGTAATTATGCCTTATTGGTATGTATAAAGTTGCCATATAACTTTCTAGGCATGCGTGATAAATTAGCTATCACAAATCTAAAAAAGAATTAGTTCCACTGGAATTGTTAACATATCTTTAGCTGTCTTATTAAACTTACACATGACATGACAGATGTCTAGGCAGCTTTCAATGTCTTTTCAAGGTCTGGCTTATGAAAACTGTGTTCACTCACCTGAAAGGGAAAGAAGTCATTCCCTCTCAGTCACAGAGAAAGATTACATTTATCTAATAAAAATTAGCTTTAATCACAATTGAAACTTCTTTGATTTCTTTGAACGTCAGTTTTAAGTTGCATCTATATGCTTAATGCTGTGGCGTCGTCCTGCAATTCTGAATTGCATTTCCTTTTCCCCCTTAGATTGATTCTCTAACAGGTGTTGGTGTAGTTAAAGTAGAATGTGGCTCACAGTTTTCTGTGGCCCTTACCAAGTCTGGAACAGTGTATACATGGTAAGTGCATCACTTGCAGAATGTGGTAGTTTTGCTGGATTTTATATTTTTGTGAATGGTCTTAGAGACTCCTAGTGGCTCTGTGGTTAAAGGCACTGTATCTGTTGATTTGAAGATCGGCAGATCAGCAGTTTGAGACCCAGGTGCTCCATGAAGCAACATCTTGCTCTCAGTGGTTGGGCCACTCAATTTTTTTCACTTCGAAAGAAGTTGTTGACTCTTGCAACCCATATCTTTCAAATGAAAAATAAGCAAGGGTTTGATCACTCTGAGCAATAAGCAACCACTGTGAGTGGCGGAGGGGAGAGAACCTCCTCCATTATAACCAGTCAGATCACTTGCATGGCACTTGGAGTGGCTGCCTGTTTCTTTCTACTTTGAGTGGACTACCACTCTAAGTGGCTGAGGAGAGGGCAGAGGATGGTGGTGCTCTGGAGTTACTTGCCCCCTTTCATGCCATCTGGAGTTACTTGCCCCCTTTCACTAGTAATAAGCAGGTTTAAATGCTTTCAGAAATATACTTTTCACCTGACACCAAAAAGACAATGAGATTTAAACACACACTGTTTAAATAAAGGACATGAACTTGTGAAATTGGTAATTGTTTGTTGATTGAGAAGAAAACATGGATAATACACTTGTGTTCTGAATGCAGGGGCAAAGGAGACTACCATCGCTTAGGCCATGGATCGGATGATCATGTTCGGAGACCTCGACAAGTCCAAGGATTACAAGGCAAAAAAGTAATTGCCATTGCAACTGGCTCTTTACACTGTGTGTGTTGCACAGAAGACGGTAAGTGAAAACACAGTTGGTGTATTTTGGGGATCAGGGATTCCCAGGAGAGAAAGCTGATGCCGTTCATAAGAATGGGTAGCCCCTCCAATCGCAGTCAGGACTTAAACTTCAAAACCTGAAAATTTTCTGGTAGAAGGGAAGGATGAGAACCACAATTAAAAACTGTAGTGATATAAAGTGTTAATTCAAATACATATTAAACATCATCGTTTAAACACTAATTCAGTTACTTCAATTTCAATCATGCATGTTCTCATTTTCTTACTTGGACCTGACTGCTGTTTAATCTCTCAGCTGTTATTGTACATAGTGCCCTTATATTTGTTTGTTATTGCTCAGTAGTAAACCAGCCATTTTTATTGGTGTAGGTGAGGTGTATACATGGGGCGATAATGATGAAGGTCAGCTAGGAGATGGAACAACTAATGCTATTCAGAGACCGCGCCTAGTTGCAGCACTTCAGGGTAAAAAGATCAACCGAGTGGCCTGTGGCTCAGCACATACTTTAGCTTGGTCCACTAGTAAGCCTGCAAATGCTGGCAAGCTTCCTACCCAGGTAAGATAGTAATCTAGAACTATGTTTTTTTTTAAAATGCAGTAAAAGAAGTGAATGCTATTAGTTCTCAGAAATTGTTTTTCTGTGTGTCTTCATTTGTCCCTTGATCCCATGGTTCCATTAATTGGCTAGCATAATGATAAAGGCTGCTCCAATATTTCTTAAGTTTAGATTTTCGCATACTGCATTCAGTACACTTGGTCCCTGTTAGTTTAGAATTAATTAAGATGTCATAGTCCACTCAGGTTTGACGGCAAGGTTAAACATTTTGAATATCCAGTGAGTTTTCTATGGGGGAGGCTTATGGAAGAAAAAGGGTTTGTCCATTTTCACACCATATTTTGTATAGTTATCCAAGTTGTATGCCTGAATGAAATTGCACCTTCAGGGTTCCCATCACATCTACAGATGGCAAATTGGGGACAGTGTTCTGGCAATTTTCTGAAGGAGAGAAATAGTGAAACTAATTTGGGAAGGTGGGTGTTAGCAATGGCATGGGTCATTCACTCTCAACTATTTTTCTGCAGGATGGGGGCAGGGAACTTCTGATATTGCACTTGTGTATAAAAAGATTAACATTTATTAAGCTGTATCACCATGATTATTTCAGGTTCCCATGGAATACAACCACCTACAAGAAATTCTTATCGTTGCCTTGAGGAACAGATTGCTTCTGTTGCATCACATCTCTGAGCTCTTTTGTCCTTGTATTCCCATGTTTGATCTTGAGGGACGCCTTGAGGAAACTGGCCAGGGTCCATCAGTGGGATTTGATACGCTACGAGGCATTTTGATATCTCAAGGAAAGGTAGTCATCTTTGGTTTTCCACTAAAAATCACCTGTCAAGAAGTCTGTCACTTTTTATTGTGTGAAGTTCTTTGTAAGTTCTCGAAGTTCTTTCTTGCTAACAAGAAAGATACACTGTACACATTCTTCAATCTTTTATTTTAACTTTATAGTGTAGCTATATGAAATTTATTTACTGATAGTCCAGCACTGAGTTTAGTCAGAGTTATTGTGGCCATAGAGAGGTGTTGTAATGAGAATGTATTTAAAGTAATGGCATCTCCTTTGCAGGCAAAATGTTAGTGTGCCATTGGGAGCAAGACTGATGGATGATCAGGCATAGTTTCAGACTTTTCTTCATACTTGCCAGTCTCTTGTGCTAGGATAGGGATATTGTTATTCTGGCACATTTTTTTTCCATCTCCCAGCTCAAGAGTTTAGTAGGAGATCTTGTTCTTCAAGTTCTTGAAGCAGGAGATCGTGTCCATCCTTCAAACTCATTCAATAATAGGAGCATGCAATACATTTTAAATAAATTCACAGATAGCTACCCAACACTGGAACAGACAGCTCCATACAGCTATGGGCTGTTCCTCATTGGAAGTTTCCTAGTAGAACCTGGATGGTCATCTGTCAGGGATGCTGTGGTTAACTGCACTGAACAGGGAAGGGGCTGGACTAGATTACCTTAAAATATGTTACAACTCTCATATTCTATGAAACTGTTTCTTATTTAGGAGGCAGCTTTCAGAAAGGTTGTGCAAGCGACAATGGTGAGAGATCGCCAGCATGGGCCAGTTGTGGAACTCAACAGAATACAGGTAAGAAAGCTTTTCCTCATCTTGGACGGGAGGGTTCTGTAGCTATAAAAACTCATGCCAGGCCTCCCATTGTTTGGGCTGACTAGATCATGATTACTTGTAATACTATAATTTCTATCACCCTTTTTGGACTAATTCTGGTGACTGCTGCCATTGTATGCTGTGTTTTAAATTTCTGGTCTGTGGAATTGTAACATCTTTTAGTAGCAATGAATCACAGGCACCAGTAGAGCAACATTTGCCTATGTGGTTGAAAACTGGAGTTTTCAGGAAAAGTGGCCAGCATTGATACAGCCTTATGCATATTGGTCCCAGTTCCAGATTTATGTATAAGCTAAATAAGCTATAGCTTAGGGCCCCACTATCTTGGGGCCCCCCAAAAAAATTTAAAGGGAAAAAATGATTTACATTTCCAAAATATAAGATAAAAAACAAATAAAATAAAACCTACATACAGAAACAGTGTTTTGTGTTGTGTAGGCTCCTATTAGGTTCATAAATTTCCATATAGCATATATACAACACAAAAAATCCGACAACTTGTTGTTGACAAAGGATAGATGGACATATAAGGGCCCCACTAGCTTCAATAGCTGAAGGCCTCATCAAACCTAAATCCGGTCCTAACTGGCCCAGTATGTCTTACAGATATGATTGTGTCTTAGCACACATGGAGCTCCATTTCTAGAACCTCCAGAATGCCTTCTGTGTGACCCTCAGAAGGCCCTCTGGATGCCACAATAGTACAGCACACTATACATTAGTGTATATAAATCCTGTAGATAGAGCTAGATCCAGGTCCAGATGAACCTGAGGTTACATAAAACCAGTGGTCCCAAATCTGTAGACAAGCAGATTCACATAAATATTTCACAAAGTCTGGGAAAGGAGGTAATGATCTTAGCACTGGCCTCTGTTGTGTGTTAGGCTCTCGCAGGATTATGTTGGGTGAATGCAATTCTGATCCTCCACTATGGATCTATTGGTTCCGTATGTATCCGTGGTAGTGATGAAGAAAATATACTTGAACAAAATATTAAGAAAGATTTTTATTTTCTTCACTATAAAGGTAAAGGTGACCCCGCAGGTTATACTGCTAGTTGTGACCAACTGCAGGGGGAGGTGCTCATCTCCGATTCTAAGCCTTTAGAACCAACATTGTCCAAAGACGTTGTCCATGTCCGTGGTCATGGAGCCAGCATGACTTCTGAATGTGCATGGAAAGCACTATAGTTGCTTTCAAAAGTCCTTGCTACTGAAATGAGTTACAAAGACGGACCCTAAATAAGCTATCATCCTTGCCATAGCTAGGTTTGCATTGTGTTCAGGTACATAAGAAAGGCTATGCTGGGTCAGACTGAAGACCTATCTAATCCAGCATTTTATTTCCCACAATGGCCTACCAGCTGCATCTGGGGAAGCCGATAATCAAGAGGGAGAGGGATTGTTCCCTTCAGCTATTTTCCCTGTTGCTCTCTTCATCCCACTCTCTTCCCTTGCTCTCTTCAACTAGTATTGCAGAAACAAACTTCCATTAGCAGGAATTTGCCTTCAGTCTGCTGCAAGGTGGGTCATCTGTTTTCACTGTGCTGTGCAGCACAGCCTCAAGATTCCTGGTTTGTCACAGACAGTTGAGACCTCATCAGTGTATATTTTGCTTTGGTTTGTATTGCCTTATATTTATTGACCTAGAACTACATTTACCATTTGCTTGACAGTCATTCAGTTGCGAGAGTTTCGTTTAGAGCTCTTCACAGTCTGCTTTGGTTTTCATCACTTGATGTCACCTGCATTCCAGGCCACATCACTTACTTAGATTTATTTCAGATCATTTATGAACAATAAACTTGTTTTTTACTATCAGGTAAAGCGTTCTAGAAGTAAAGGAGGGTTGGCTGGTCCAGATGGCACAAAATCTGTTTTTGGACAGATGTGTGCTAAAATGAGCTCATTCAGTCCTGATAGTCTTCTTCTACCTCATCGTGTGTGGAAAGTAAAGTTTGTTGGTAAGAATTTTCTTTTCATATAGCTAATTGCTCAGATTTCTTTTTCTCTTTTCCTTGATAATATATATTGCTGTGGTAAAGAAGCAAAAAGAAATATCAAAATTGTACATGTAACAATGTAACAATCTCCTTACTTGAAACTTTGTGAACTATCCTTGTGTTCTTGCAAGCATGCTAGAACTAATGATTGATACTGTAAAGTTTCCCTTATGTAATCTTCTGTAATGCGTTATGTGTTGGAGTTGCTATTTTCCTGGTATGTGGGTTGCTCTCCTAGAGTGAGATACGAAACAACTGTTTTTCCCTTTTATTGTTTTATATTTGAAAGACAAAGTTGTCTGGAACCTAAAGAGAAATGTGGTGGTGGTGGTGGTGCTAGTTTGTAAGTAAGTTGTTTATAGACAGTTCCAATGGCTATGTTTTTATATAGCTTATATGTTAAGTCAAATGTAGTTTTATTGGATCATGGATATTTTAAAATAAGCAGTACCGTTGAGCTTAACTGAGTGGCAAAATATAAATACTTTTAGCCATTTTTTATTTGCACTGAACTTAAGTGATTTTACCAAACTTTGCTATGAATGGCTTTCAATTGTAATTTCCATTTGATGTTCTTAATTAATTTTCTCCATCCCCCCATCAAACAAGGTGAATCTGTGGATGACTGCGGTGGAGGGTACAGTGAATCAATTGCTGAAATGTGTGAAGAACTTCAGAATGGTCTGACTCCACTTCTGATTGTCACTCCAAATGGAAGAGATGAATCCGGAGCAAACAGAGATTGCTTTCTTTTAAATCCCCCTGCCAAGTCTTTGTTGCATATGAACATGTTTCGTTTCCTGGGTAATTTGCTAAGCTAAGCCTCATTGAGTCTCCTTTAAAATATAAAACTTTCATCATCATAATGCATTCGATGCCATACTTTTTTTTTTTAACTTCCTAGGGGTTTTGCTGGGGATCGCTATTCGCACTGGAAGTCCTCTGAGCCTCAACCTGGCAGAACCTGTATGGAAGCAGTTAGCAGGAATGAACTTAACGATTGCTGATCTCAGTGAGGCAAGCATTTATTTATTATCATTAATTAGAATAGTGATGAAGTCTAGAAAACAGGCTGATTCTGATCTCATTATTATAGCAGCTATAGTATATCCCAACTGGGGCTTAACAATACAATCATGTCCACTTGAGCATGTACAAGCATGTCCACTCAAACTGAATATAAGGAGGCTTTCTTCCTAGTAAGATTTTTTTTCCAGAGCTGTAGACCTCTTTTGTAATTTTTAATATCTAATTTTAATACTGTTTAAACAATGAAGGGTGACCACGACCAATATGGCACCCTGATGACTTGAAGAGGTAACATTGCTGACACCCTGAAAGGAAAAGCCAAAAAGAGTGGTGTGGTGACCTCTCCCAGTCTTCCACTGGTCTTGTTATCTGGGTTCCTGCAGCACAGAAAGAAAAGTTTAAGCATCCTTTTTGACAGCAGTCCTTTTGTCAGAAATGCCTGTACCATTTCCTATACAGAACAGTGTCTATATAATTTCTATGCTGACTATATAAATGTTTTGTGAGAAATGCTTTATTTGGATTTGTGTTTTATTTCAAAGGTTGATAAGGATTTTATCCCGGGGCTTATGTACATCCGAGACAATGAGGCTGCTTCTGAAGAATTTGAGGCCATGAGCCTGCCTTTTACAGTGCCAAATGCAAGTGGTCAAGATATTCAGCTTAGTTCCAAGTACAGCCATATTACACTGGATAATCGAACTGAGTATGTGCGGCTGGCAATAAATTACAGGTTTGTGGAATAGTTGTAATCGATCTGTAATGCACAACTATTGAGATAAAAATTTCCAGGTTTTTGCTTAATATGTAGTATCCTACCAAAATTATTGCTGCCACCACTGTATTGTCTATTAGTAAGAAGAAAAATGAAATCTGTTTTGGGCAAGATGGCTGTTTTGCTAGGTATGAAAGTGATGTTCACTTGCCCTAACACTTTCCAAAATAGGGAAAAATTCCTGAGATCCCGGTAACTCCAGGAATCACAGGCTAACAGCCCAACCTTATCCACCAGCAACCTCTTCATTGGAGACGATGAAAAAAGTTTCTGAAGTCCTCTCCTTAGATTTCTGTTATTTTACTAGGTAACGATGCTTATTTCACAGACAAGTGTCTTTATTTCTGTAGACTCCATGAATTCGATGAGCAAGTTGCTGCAGTTCGAGAAGGGATGGCCCGTGTTGTCCCTGTTCCTCTTCTTTCGCTTTTCACAGGATATGAACTGGAAACAATGGTGTGTATTTAGAATGGTCTTCTTTTGTCCAACTTAGTAATACATCACCTTTATAGCCTAATTTTTGGAGGATAATTTTTTTAGCCTACTACAAGTATTGGAGTTTGAGACTAATTAATATGTATAACTACACTACTGCATATTTCTGCCTCCTTGTTGAATTTTCTTTTTTCTCTACCATATTCATGTACTTAAGAAAAAGAGGGAGGGCACTACTTTGTTTGGTTGTATGGTAACTTTATTTTTTTCCTACTTCCTTACCTTTCTGGAAACTTCCCTGACTTTTTTTTTTAGGTTGAGCTAAGCTGCTTATAGTTTCCTCTTTTATAGCTGATTTTTCTCCTCATTTTACTTCAGTTTGTACCTGTTTGGCTTTAAATTCAAGAGATTTCATTATTTGCTGCTAAGGGATGGAAATAGCAGGCAACACAACCTCCCATGACTGTGCTTGTAAATCTGCAGCAGTTCTTGAAGACAGCAAAGCACATTCTCTTCCTTGTAAACAAGGGTGTCAGTCAGCACAAAGGGCAAATATCTAAAACACAAGACCTCAAGGAGGAAGAAGGTGGTTTTTAGAGGAGGAGGGAGTTCTTTAATTTAGTGTAGACCTTATTTGAAACAATCACGTGCACTTGAAGGCCTGTGGGTCTTGAATTTGATACCTGTGCTCTTAAAAGAGAAGAAATAGCTATTGGATTCACTTTCAGAACTGAGGGGATTGAAGAAGAATTAGCTGTAAGGTAGGGCAAGACTGGAGAAATTGTTAGCCCCATGTGTTCATGAGCCATTAATAATTGACCTCTAACTGGCACCAGCAACTTCTCAAAATATTCAGAATGCCCCTGCTCTGTGTGGTAAATACAATATTTTGGGTCACAGCAAGTCATTAGCTTTGGATACTCTAACTCCAGGCTTAATATGCTAAATGTGCTTAATACTCGAATGCTATTAAGGGCATTCCCCATAATAGGTCTGGGGAAAATGTTGTATTGTTCTCACTGAAAAGCTGTTTTAATTTGAATTTTTTGTCTTTTTTCAGGTATGCGGGAGTCCTGATATCCCTCTGCACCTCCTGAAATCCGTAGCCACATATAAAGGGATTGAGCCAACTGCTTCTCTTATCCAGTGGTTCTGGGAGGTGATGGAATCGTTTTCCAACACAGAACGTTCTCTATTTCTCCGTTTTGTATGGGGCAGAACCAGGCTTCCTAGAACAATTGCAGATTTTAGAGGCAGGGACTTCGTAATCCAGGTAAGGTTTTTAGAGACTCAGGCTGAATATCGGTTGCAGTGTGGCTACTATTCCCAGAATCCCAAAAAAGCCAAAATAATAAAATCCATGGGTCACGGCACTTTTGAGACTTCAAAACATGCAGCTCTGCTGGCTTCAGAAATGCTCCCAGAAATGTTTAATAGGCACTTTTGGATTTTGCCAAACCTCCTTCATACTAGAGCAGAACAATTTTCCAGTCATAACTGCAAGACTCAGTTGGGTCTTCAGCTATGAGTTTGGGACCCATAGTGAGTCAAATCCATGGGTCCTGCATCCATAAAGTAGACCCACCATGTATACATTCAGGTATACATCCAGGTGAGGTATACATTAATTTGTTCCAAAGCTGCCCAGGCTTTTTCATCCCAATAACAGAGCTCCAAAGTTGTGAACAGTTATCAGATAAAAACAATAAAATTGCACAGCATCATATAAAAAACCAAAAACTACATAATCCACATGACAAACAAAAGTACACAGTTAATAACTTCCTAACAGCACAATCCTAACCATGTCTACTCAAAAGTAAGCCCAATTGTGTTCAATGGGACTTACTCCCAGGAAATTGTCTTTAGGATTGCAGCCTAATTTTCACTTCTGGTCATTATTTTGCTGTTTACTTTTCATTAGATGTGGTTTGATGTAGCCAAAGTATACAGTGTGTTTCTATATTAATGTACTTAATATATGTGTGTTTCTATATGACCATTAATATAATGGTCATTTCAGTGTTGCAATATTTTTCTGACAAAAGTATGCTGAATTCTATTACTCATAAACAATTCATTTCTGTTTATGATTACTCACAAATATAAACTATCCAAACAGGACTAAAATTAAATATGATAACTGTATTTATTTTTAATATTAAAATATTGACCAGCTAGGATTGACCAGCTAGGACAGAAAAAGGATTGCAAGATGGCTTGTGCAAGAAAAGTTCTGCTATTTTAAGACAGGAAATTTATATTAATATTTCTGAAACCATTGAAAGGGATATGCAATATATGTGTATAGCTACAAGTGCCTACTGAAAGGAATTTGTTATTTTACTTTGAAAAAGGAAGAATTAGGCAATAGGCCAGATGTGATTGTATTGGGCCTGATTCACTTATACTGAAATGTTGTCTCTTGATTTGACAGGTACTGGACAAATATAATCCCCCTGACCACTTCCTTCCCGAGTCATATACATGTTTCTTCCTGCTGAAGCTGCCCAGATATTCTTGCAAACAGGTGCTAGAAGAAAAACTGAAATACGCTATCCATTTCTGTAAGTCTATAGACACTGATGATTATGCCCGAATAGCACTGACGGGAGAGCCAACCGCAGATGACAGTAGTGATGACTCCGACAATGAAGATGCAGACTCTTTTGCGTCGGACTCCACGCAGGACTACTTGACAGGCCACTGAGGAGGAATGTTCCTCTCAAGGATTTATGTTTCAAGCACTGAGGAAAAAACACCACATAGTAGCATTTAAGCAATGGACAGTTTGTGAGGAGAATACAAGGCTCTATAAACTAAAGAACTACTAATGATTGCTGAACACGGGGAGTGTGTTACTCATTGTAGGAATAATGGCTGTAACTGAAGAAACTTTAGATTAAATGGGTGCCATAAATGGGCATTGGAAATCTTTTTTTAATAGCTGAGGGTTACCTTTTCCCCTTTATGCTGCACTGCAGACGGAATTTTGTGTTTAATGATGTGTTGTAAATGTTTATAAAATATTGGTAGTGTGCAATTTAAATAAACCTTTTAAATTGTGAGTGCAATAGGGTTGGTTTTTTCCCCTCAAATTAAGTGTTGTGTTCCTTGCATCTTCTTGATTGTATATTGGAACTACTGTGCAATGACTGAATAGTATTATAAATATTTCAGTTAACTTTATTAGCTGTTTGGTTTATTAAAAAACTTTTTGGAACACCCAGTTATCGGTATTCCTTACATTCTTGAACAGAACTAACACCTCATTAAGTTCACCCCACCTTCCATATTTTAGCTCATATATATAATGTATCTTGAATTGATAAATTTTTGTGAACAGCAGAAACGGAAAGTATTCTGTACATAACTGTGCCATGTATATGCAAAGATTATAATTTCCCTCTGAATAAAACATCTATCACAAACAGTTTGGTAGGGCTTTTTTGGTGAGAAATCTTCCAAAGGATTTTGTGGCTTTCCCAGTTCTAAAATATCACTGCATGCCTACCTACCTCAGGGCACAAGTCCAAATTCAGTCTTGGTTTTACACAGCAACCAGGTCAAATCACTGAACCTTGTTGGGTTTGTATCTGTGAACTGTTAAGCTTTCATCCTCTTTCTGTATTCCTGCTCTTGAGGAGATGAAATGCTTCTAACATTTGGCCTTTTTTAGCTTGAAGTTGCCTATTGCAATTAAAATACCTTATTTCCAAAAGAAGCATTTCTTTAAGAACTGTCCTGCCTTCCAAGTGATTCAAATGTCTTTAGTGGTCTTTCAAATTACCCTCTGCATCTTTCAAAATTATTAATTTTTTTTTTCATTATCTCAGCTGTTTTGCATTGCACACTTTATATCCACAGTTAATCTTATTTTTTTTCTGTACCTGATGTACCAGAATATTTTTTTGCAAAGTTGTCTTGATCTAACCAGATGAAACTAAATCCGATGAGCACCTGTCGGGGATGCTCTAGGAGGATTTCCTGCTGCAGGCAGGGGGTTGGACTAGATGACCTACTATGTCCCTTCCATCTCTAGGATTCTATGATTCTAAATTACGGTTACATTTAAATGCGTTCCACAAAAAATCCCTGTTGTAATCCAATCTGCTCTGTTCTGTATTAATAAGTGATCTATGTAGCAGAATATTTGTAGTTGCAAATGTTGCTGGAACATAGTGATATAACGGATCAGGTATCAATAGTCAGATATCTACTTAAAGTAATTAGTAGCTTAAAATATCCAGTCATAGGGCAGCCCACCAAGGCTCAGTCTAGCAAGAAACAGGGCAGCCAGAAACAAGTCAGCTAACAGTTCCTGCTCTGTGGCTACCATGCCAGTCAGATGAGGTTCCCAAAGAAGATTCCTCATAAACTCCATAGTTGCCTCCCCTGTTTTCCTTTGATGTTTGATTTCAACTGCTTCTCAGACAAGCCAGCCAGGTCAGCCCCCTCCCCACTCTTACAAGACCCAGGAAAAGGAAGAAAAAACTAAAGCAAAACAGCATTTTTTCCAGTAATTTCACGCTGTCAGAATTAACCCCCGTTAATTATCCCTAATTATGGATCCTTTCTTGTATAGCTGAGGAAGGAAGAGACACGGGCAACAGAAGAGCTGAATTTTTTTTTAACCACTCTCTTTACAAAATCCAGGAAAATCCACACTGTTAAGCCAGATCCTGGAAAACAGAAATGGTTGGGAGGGATCAGCATGAGAAATTTTGCTCTGAAGGAGTGGAAGATTAACTCTGGGACTGCATGGTGTACTTTCAACTTGCTAAGGAAATTCCCTCCATAGCAGTGGTCATTAGGATGGTGTGATCATAGTTGTGATGTCTCCAAGTGGTCATGGTTGCACTCATCTGATCTCTGCAGGCTTATGGGGTGGATTTCTCAAACAGGGTTTCTCAATCCTCGGTCCGGGGACCACTGGAGGTCTATGGCAGCTGCCTGACCGGTCTATGAGAGGACTTTTTTAAGTGCCTCTTCCCCTCCTCACAGCAAGGGGATTGCAGCCCTAGAGATCAATGCCAAGTCTGTCTACTCAGTAGTAAGTCCATTGTAGTTAGTGGAGCTTACTCCCAGGAAAGCATGGATAAAATTGCACCTCAGATTCCAAACGAATGCCTATTACTCAGAAATAAGTCCCATTATAGTCAATGAGGCTTAGGGTGAACTCCAGGGTAACTACAGGGAGTCCTTGGTCTGGAGTAAGAACAAGTTACTCTGGATTGCAATATGAATTTCCCTTAGGTTTTCACTAGGAGGTGCAGTAACCACGGGTGTACGTAATGTCTCTTACATGCTCCTGTAGTTACTCTGGATTGTGCCCTGACTCTCCAATAAGAGAGACTGACCCCCAAATCCAGAGTAACTACGGGAGCACGTAAGAGACTTTATGTGCACCCATAGTTACTGCACCACCTAGTGAAAACCTATGGGAAATTCATATTGGAATTCAGAGTAAGTTCTTACACCTGAGCAAGAACTCCCTGTAGTTACTTTGGATTTTGCCCTATGAGCACAATCCTAACCATGTCTACTCAAAAGTAAGCCCCATTGTGATCAATGGATCTTACTCCCAGGAAAGTGTCTTTAGGATTGCAGCCTAAGCTGACTAAGAAAGACCAATCCCTTCTCTGAATAGACATGCATTGAGACATTTTCTTATCTTGCCAAGCTCTATGAGGGCAATTCCATTGGTTTTCTGATGCATTGATTTAAAAAAAATGGCTCGGTTACAGGTTTGAAACCTCCTTGTCTTAATTTTTAGATTTGGTTGAAAAATCAAAAGTGATACAAGAACACATTTGCAGAAGAGAAAACAAAATGAACCACTATTAACAATTGGACCAGCATCAGACATGAGAATGGGAAGCCACAATATTGACCGTCACTCGAGGTATTCTCTGCACACTTTTTCCTGGTATTCTTTACTGAATGGGAATGCTCTTGTGCTCATGATGTAGTAGGGTCAGCTAGTAAACGGGCAGCCCAATCCTATCAGGCCTCATCATTTGTGTCGGCAGTGTGTGTTGCAAATCTACCATAAGGGTCTTATGGTACTTAACATCATCTCATTGGCACTCCAGAGTAACCCTGGCTGCCAGAGAAGCAAACTATATGCTTTTTATTCCACTAAGATCAGTGTGCCTAAATAAATTTTATATCTAGTCATTACCTTATTTTTATGAGTTGCAGAATGTATGTGTGTGAGAGAGTGAAAGGTTAAAAGGAAAACAGGAGATGTGGAGGCAAGCAAGTCTAAGACACTGGAATTGTGATGTTGCACAATGATTCCTTCTATAATTTTTATCCTTTCCCTTCATATCAGAGGATAAGCCCACTTTTCTTGCATTTACAGAATTGAACTGAGCCTGCCTGAACCCAAATACAAAATAGATAAAGGCTGCTACCAAGTAGGCACTTATCTCGAAGTAAGCCCCAGTTAATTCTAAAGGGCTTACTTCTGAGTAGACAATGCCTTTGTCTTTCTGGAGTTTGCACCTGCTTTCTGGAGTTTTGCACCTGCTTTCTGGAGTTTTTTTCCATTGCTCTAGAAAAGAACATTTTTTGCTGCATTTGAATTTGAACCCAAACCAAGTGTCCAAACAAAAACTGGTAACAAGTTCCAAATAATCAGGTGTTCAGCTCTGAATTATAAATGTTGTGTATTTAAATTGTTTTTCCTAGTTTGTAATTTGTAATGACCTTTTAAAAGAGAAAAAATACAATTTAAAATGTTTTCTTAAGTTACATAGTTTACTTGAAAACATTTCATTGCAGTAATGCTTAATCAGTATATCAGTAAAATGATTGTGCATGGAATTTAACTGAACTGCTTCAAAATTGGTTCAGAGTGCCTTTGAACAATCATATGCTTGTCTACTCCAAAGTAAGTCCTATTGTGTTAAATTGGGATTACTCTCAAGAAAGTGTATTTAAGATTGCAGCTTTTGTTCCTGAATCTCTTTTTCAAGTTAGTATCTGTCTGAATTGGAAAGGAAAACAAATACTGATGCGTTTGAGCAAAAACCAAATGTATATTGTTTTGAGTTGCCATTGATAGGTATGTACAGTTGCATGATTTGGAGAGGCCTCCAGCAGTATCTAGGCTCACATCGGTTAGGAGTGTAGTAAAACAGGGATGGGCAAATTGGGTCACTTTAGGACTACTATTATCTACTTTAAGAATTGTATAGAAGAAGGAATTTTCAGCAGGTACAGCTTGTTATCTCACAGGTGACCACCTACACCTGCTGAGATTCTCTCCTACACAATTGTTAAAGGTCCAGGATCCCTAAAGTGGCCCAGTTTACCCATGCCAGTAGTAATGATGATGCATGAAATGTATATTGATTAATTAATTGGGATGCATTTCATGCATTAATTAAAATTAGATCCGAATCAACATACCACTATCATAAAATCTAAGTTCTTGGCATTGAGATAATGTATATGCTTTCTCAGTTTACTCCTGCCTCCACTTCCCTACTGTTTCTTGTTTCTCCTGTGCGGCGGTTTATTTATTTAACAGATTTATATACCACACCTTTCCCATCCACACCTTTCCCATCCCACGGTGGCTTACAAAGCATTTATCCTTTTGTCTTCACAACAACCCTGTGAGGTAGGTCATTGTTCAATTGGCAGCTCGTAGAACTCTTTCAGATGTAAACCTTAATGGTGTGGTCATCACATCCTGGCCTCAGGGATTATAAGCACATTGGGCAGGGGTGTGTCATCTCACACCCCATGAAGGTCCATGAACACTAATGGTGTGACAACATTACTTAACAGATTAAGAATGTGCTTCCAAAATTATTTGATTCACAAAGAATTGCTGTAATGTGAGGGAGTGATTCCTGCATGTTCTCCTGCTTGGTCAAGAGGCTGAACAAAGAACCAAACTATTCAGCTTTCAGTTGTGGGATTTAAACAGTTACCTTCCCGACATCAGTAAGAGCACAATCCTTACCATGTCTACTTAAAAGTTAGCCCCATTGTGTTCAATGGGTCTTACTCCCAGGAAAGTGTCTTTAGGATTGCAGCCTAACAGAATCAGTAAGTCAAAAGCATATATAGTATCACTTGGAGGCACCAGTTAAAACAGATGAACTGTTTCCTTTTCTAACTGCCATCTGCATAGATGTTGCTAACCTGTACTGTGCAGCTTGAAAAATGATAGCTTGCCTCTCATCTCTTTTTCTCAGATCTTTATTTCACTTTTGAGAACCTCAATCTTGGAATTATTTTGAGCATTATGTTTTTTCCCCCCATAGCCTTTTGGGTTGTAAACATGCTTGCCTATAGTCACCAGTGCAGTGTGATCTGGCTCATTCATTCTCCTACTCATGGCCAGTCTGCAACAAGCACGGCCATAAGATTGACAGCTAATTTTTATGCATGACAGAAGCACATTCCATTATATTCAAAGAGCCTTACTCACAAGCAAACGTGGTTAGGATTGCAGCCTGAGTCCATCCATTAATTAACTCATGACACAATAGATGTTTCACCTCTAAAGTGTCACTGGATTCCCCCATAACAGAAAAACACAACAACATTTCTGGATGTATAATTTTCAACGGCCCCATAAAGTTGGTCAGTGTCATTTATCCCTGTATGTGTGGAGGCCGAGAGGCTTAATCAGAGTGGGCCAGTGAGTTTGATGGGTGAGGCAGGATTTGAATCAGGCACTTCAGAGCTAATTGCCTTAAATGCTAGTTATTAACTCCCCAACTTGTTTCCTGTCATTCAGTCCTTCTAGCTGTGGGGCTTGGCAGCACTCATATCAATCAGAAAACCTCAATTGATGAAAGAGGCTAGGAATGAAAAACAAAGCATTGGGTGCCATAATTGTCTGGTGGCTTCTTGAGAGGCAACCGTTTTCAAAGACCAGTTACCAAAGTAATGACTCTTGTATGAGGAATCACAGTGTAAAGAATAAGAACATGTGGGGCAGGCGGTGATGAGATTCAAAGAAATGAACAACCGGTTCTATGCCCATCTGGCAGCCACTTTTAAATGGCTATTTTTAAACTTTAGATGTCCTATCGAGTCCTACAACCGGTCCTATTGAGTAGGAGAGAAGCTGCTGGAGCCCTCCACTGGCAGGTGGATAAATGCTGGTGATGAGATATATGGCCGGAGGGCAGAGAATTAGGGACTCATCTAGGAGTGGACTCACCAGGGGTGATTTTGGCCAAAGGTCCGTCCTTGCTAAGAGATACAGGAGATGCACAGGAACCAAATGTGCAAGTCCTGGGAATGCCCCAAAGCATCTCTGAGATCAACATGGTTTTAAAACTTTGCCATTGGCTCATAATGAGGTTAGTGGGTCAATGGTGCTAAGGGCCATGGAGGACCAACCCATTCCATAAGATGGGCTTTTGCCAGGGCTGCTGGGCTGTTAGTGGAAAGGATGTGAGTGCAACATTAAGCTTCTCTCCATAGATTTTTGAAAGCCAAAGAGGTAGGTTCTGAACCCCCTATTAGCTGTGGAAAAGTGCCACCAAATGCGGATTTACATAGGAAGCAGAGACCCAAATGCCCAAAAGCACAATCCTAATGACAAGAAAAATGACGTCTACTCAAGAAAAATTACAAAAAAATGACACAAGAAAAATGACGTCTACTCAAAAGTAACCACTATTGTGTTCAGTGGGTCTTACTCCCAGGAAAGTGTGTTTAGGATTGCAACCCACTCCCTGGCTGAAATGGGAGTTGTAGAGGAGAGACACTTAGAACCTGAAGACCACAAGATGGGACGCAGGTGGGTGTTAGGTAAAAGTCAATGACTCCATTGCTCCCTTTTTAAATTTTTAAAAATCCTCCTTGCTGTGGAAAAGAATAACAAAAAAAGGAACTCTGTACAAGTCAAACTGAAAAAAACAACTATATGAGCATTGGGCAGGGGGACTAAGTCATAACCAGAAAACAGGTTACGACAAGGCCTCCCAAAAAATGTCTGACAGCCAAGAAAAATGTATGACATGACAAAATAAAAGCTAAAAACCACTCATATATATACTGTTTTCATGTGGTTAATTTAAACCACTGTTAATTTCAAACTATTACATATGACTTATTCCATATCATTTATTAATTCCAAGAAGACTACATACTGCTTGCTCACAAGAAAAAGGAGGACAAAAAAGATTTTTTTCCTGGACAAAAAGTTAAAAATAGGATAAAAAGAACATATAGTCAACCTAGACTTGGGTATGTGTGGTGTTGTCCCAAGGGAAAATAATACCATCTTCTCCTTTCCTTGCCCCTGCCTGCAACCCTTGTCTGCAGAGCCAAGTTTCCAGCCCATGCCATTCAGAACTAATTCCAGGCATGACATTAATTTTGGCAGAAGCCACACAGGTGCAGAGGTGGCTCTCAGGACCCAGAGCCCAAAACCACGAGTACACCTTGTGAACTCCTCTTTAAGCATGTCGCTCGGCTGGCTGTGATTCCAGCTTAACCAGCTTAGCTGCCAGCTTCTCAATAATGGCACTGGGCATTGGTTCGATTTGTTTTCCAGTTTCAACAGCAGATGATTGATTCCTGGTGCATGGTACAAATGCCGCTTTACAGGGAGACTCTGTGTGGGTTATCCAGAATCCCAAGTGGTATCACAGCTCCCCAGACTCTTTGCACAGAGCAGAGGATGGGGGGCTGCATGCCAAGCTTGGCACATGTGCCATACGTTGCTGACCTCTGGCATAGCGCTTCCTCATAGCTGGTATTTAGATATCTCTCCACCTTGGCAAATCTATATTTATTTATTTATTTATTTATTTATTTATTTATTTATTTATTCATTCATTCATTCAATCAATCAATCAATCAATCAATCAATCAATCAATCAATTTTATTTAAGGGATTTATACCCTTCCTTTCCTATCCAAAGAAAATGCCCAAGGCGGCTTACCAAGCTTTTAAAATAAAAATACATAGTAATAAACAAGGATAAATATCAACAAGGTACTAAAACGTTGATCTTTATTAAGAGTGCCCAATCCTAACCATGTCTACTCAAAAGGAAGCTCCATTGTGTTCAGTGGGGTTTACTCCCTTCCCAGGAAAGTGTTTTTAGACTTGTGTCTTAAATGTCTAAAGACACCTTACTGGGAGTAAGACCCACTGTACACAAGAGGGCTTACTTTTGAGATGATATAGTTAGGATTCTGCTCTAGATTACTTAACAATAAGGGATATTATTAATAAGTAATAATATTAAATTGCATGTAATATTTTAAACAATAATTTTAAAAATATTACATGTGATTTATTAAGGACAAGAAGGCTATGTGCTACCTTTGATGGGGAAAAGGAGGACATGGAAGTTCTTCTCCAGGACACAAGAGTAAGAAAAGGGGACATCTGGTCACCCTGTCCCTGCTCTGGGGGGTCTCAGGAAGCCACTGTTGGCAAATGGGGTTTGCTGCAATGCTGGGGACTGGAAGAGCGCCTTCCTTCCCAGTTAGCATGGTTGAGTTCAAGCAGCCCAGCACCATGCCTGAGTTGGTGGACTGAAAGATGGAAGACAGAGAGAAACCTCTCTGTCTTTTTATGGGTTCATGTGGTAATGAGGTCCACAGTGCAAAAGGCCTGCAGGAGCTTGTATGGGAGCTTGTATGGGATCAGTTCCCAGAAGGTGGGATCCCACTGACTAGATGGCAGCCCTAGGTTCTGAATAAACTCATGTTGCAAGGGATTTTCTGGCAAATGGTTGACACTATTAACAAGTTCCTGGTATGTGTAGGATTATTCACTGTTGCTCTGGGTTCACAATCCTAACCAGTTTAGGCCAGCACACCTGGATCCCCATTCCCATGGTGGCAGGAAAGATGATGCTCCGGGGACATCACACACACTCTCTTAAAGATGCTGGTACACACATACACACACATACATATATATGTACTTAAAGATGCTGGTACACACACACACACATGTACTTATGTACATATGTGCGCCTCTTTAAGTACATATCTACCTATATCTATACACATATGTATAGATATCTTTAAAGATGCTGGTACACATACATATAGATAGTTGTATGTACTTAATTTAATGACCATCACGCATAAGGGAAAGGGTGACTGCGCTGTTGAATGTGTGAGTGGAGCATATGGTTTACAGAGAAGGCTTGGCTGCTGCAGGGGGCAGAGGAGGCTGTCAGGGCTGGTCCCGGGCGAGGGCGAGGGAGCTGTGGGTGCTGCGGGCAGAGTCGGGGCAGGAATGCGGAAGGTGCCCGGCGGGGCGGGCGAGGCTGCTGGGGATGCCGCTGCTCAGCTCTGCCAGGCGGAGAGGCCGCCACAAGCGCCACCCGCAGCTCAGAAGGAAGGAGCGCCCGCACTCGCCTCCACTGCACTGCGCTGCGCTGCGCTACACGGGAGTAGGCGCCACTCCCCGCAAGGGACTTACTTCTGAGTAGACACACACACCCGCACCCGAAGATGCTCCTCCGGCCCTTCCACATCCCTATCCCTGGGGAGGATCCTCTCTCCTGAGCAGGTAAGCCTAGGAAAGGTCTACTCAGAAGTAAATCCCACCAGAGTCAACGATGCTTACTCCTGGGGAAGCATGGCTAGGATCACAGCCTCAGAGCCCAATACTTTGCATATCTACTCAGAAATAGGAGTCCCGTAATTATTTTATTTATTTATTTATTTACTTTTATTAATTTATTTATTTATCAATAGCCAACAAATAATAGTCAATTATTTATTTATTAACAGGCAATGAATAATTTATTAATAATCAATTATTTATTTATTTATTAATAGGCAATGAATAATTTATTAATGGTCATTTATTTATTTATTTATTAATAGGCAATGAATAATTTATTAATAGTCAATTATTTATTTATTTATTTATAGCCATTTATAGCCATTTATAGCCATTTATAGCCATTTATTTATTTATTTATTTATAGTCAGCTCCCAGGTGAATGTATATAGGATTGCAGCCTTAGAGCCCAATCCTCTGTACATCCACTTAAAAATGCCCCATTATAGCCAATGATGCCGATGTTCCATTATAGCCAATTTTTTTCTGTGTCCTGTAGTGTGTACAGTATGTGTCCTCCCCCATATCATGTGTCCTACAAATGCCAGCCTCATACATATGGTGGTGGGCACAGTGTGCCAGCTGGAGCCTCTGAGTGAGCAAACTGAGTTGATGTGCAGCAGGCAAGCAGCGCAAAGTCATGCTCCTCTTTTTAGGCAGCTGCCTACTTTGTGACCCAATCCATATATAGGTCAGTGTGGTCTGCATTGGGCTGTAGCAGGAGGGCCACATCGTACCTCTGAAAATTAATTTATATTTAAAATTGGAATACAGTAACTGTACATAAGTGAATACATTAGAGATGTAACTAAGAGCACAATCCTAACCATGTCTACTCAAAAGTAAGCCCCATTGTATTCAATGGGTCTTACTCCCAGGAAAGTGTCTTTAGGATTGCAGCATTAATGAACAAAGTTAACTGAGGCAATGATGCCTGCATGTGGGACAGTCAGGGATGTGGCAGGTTAAGCCCGTGCTTATCCTCCTTTTTAGCCTCATGTCCTGGAAAAAAATCTTCACTGTCCTCCTTTTCCTTGTGAGCAGACTGCATATAGCTTTCTTGTAATTAATAAATTAAATGTAATAAATTACATATAATTTAATAGTTAATATAAAATAATAGTTTTAAATTTAAAAATAATATAGTCAGGGTGACCAGATGCCAAAGGCAAAATCCCTGAACGGCAAGGTCAGAATTCCTGCCCAAAGGCAAAAATTCCTAGCCCCCAAGCCAAAATTCCTGCATAAATTCCTGCAATTAAAAAATAGAAAACCCCAAAAATGTAAGACAAGCAAAAATAAGCTAAAAACGCTTGTGTCTCTCTCCTGTATTTAATTTCAGTATATATTTCCCCTTTTAAAATTGAAAAATGATGGAACTCTCTACTCACTGTGGCTGTGAGAGAGACAAGAACTCCATTATTCTGGCACAATTATCTGGGAGGAAGTCCCATTGTATAATGGAGTTTCCTTCTGGGTAGACACAACACAACTAGCATGGGGCTCACACATTTTCCAATTCCTCCACCTCACTTGGGGCAGCTGGGAGGTTGAAGACGTGGTGACGGAGCGAGGCAGCAGTAGGCAGACTATCAAGGGATAGCAGGCAAGCAATGCCGGGAGGCCGGCGATGGAGCATGGAGGCAGAAATAGACTGGCAGCAGACTCATGGGGTGGGCGGCTGCGGCGAAGGTGGCGGGCAGCTGCGATTGCAGCCCCGTGAGGAGAGCACACCAGAGGCCTTTGCCAGCTTGCTGGCTGAGAGTGATCTGAGCCACAGTGAAGTGGTGAAGGGGAGGAGCTTCCTTCTCCCGCTCACTCTTTCTCCCGCATGATGGTCCGCCCAATGATCAGGACCAAAGATAACACATGCCCCAGACACAGCCAAACAAGTGTGCACAGCTGCAGCACGCCAAATTTAAATGGCGGTCATTTTCCCGGAGGCTGGCCACATTTTCCCTGAGGAGGGGCTTGTTTTCCGGAGGTCTCCCAGAAATTCTGGAGGTCTGGCAACCCTGAATATAGTGTTAATTTAACTGCCTGAGTGTTTTTAGATTTTATTTTGTCACGTACTACATTTTTCTTGGGTGTCCTACATTTTTGGCAGACCAAAATGGAAGTACGTAGCAAGCAGCGGAGAGAAAATTTGGCCCACACGGCTTGGGTCAGACCAGCATGTGCTACAGCTTGTTAGAGGCTCACTCCCAGCCATTTTAACTTCCAATTCAGATGCCTCCAGTGGGAAGACAGGTACAACTTGAGGGAACAGGTGACCAAATGTGGTACCTGATCACTGTGGAACTGATGCCAGACCTAATTTATCCCAAGAACCTGACCCAAACTTCTACATGCCAACCATGTGCTCTACAAAACCATATGGCTTCCTGAGTGAAGTCTTCCTGCTGATGCTCACCAACCGGCATTCAGGTGTGGCATCAGTGTGCACCACCTGGCATCTTGATGTGGCATCAAGATGGCATCTTGAATTCCAAAATCCACTGAAATAGAACTTTCAGTGTATTTTGAAACTTTTTCAGCTTTTCCTTTTTTTCAGCTTTTTCAACTTTTTCAGCTTGTGGCACGTTGGCAAGGTACTGAAATTGGTAAAGCACCCCACCAATTTTGTTACAATTGACAAGACACAACATGCTGCCCGTGGTGGCTTACATCCCCCAACTGTCCCATGAATAAGTGATCTTCCTCCCAACATCCATGGCACACCTGGACCAATTACGTGGCACAGCTATGGACCATGATGGGCCACAACACAGTGGTTGAAATCACTGGAACATGCAATCTGTATTTACTTGAAGCCGAGGTATCAGATCTAATGCGCACCCATATTTTAAAAGGGTTGAGATAAAAAAAAGTTTACTGGTGATTGTAATGCGCGGCTGCAAAGGAAGTGCAAAATTTAATTTTACTGCATACAACGATTAGTAATTTGATAATAATAATAATAATATACAGTGGGTTTATGTTATGATTTTTACTGAATTGTTTATGTTATAATTGTTTATGTTATGATTTTTACCGATTTTTACGGAATTATACAATGAGTTTGTTACATTTTTATTACAGTATAGTAATCTGTTAAACAAAATACTGACCTATGCTTATATTCAAAACATTTCATCGAATGTAATGTGCCATTGAATCTAATGTGCACCTGAATTTTGGAGACATACCCCCAAATCCAGAGTAACTATGGGAGCACGTAAGAGACTTTACGTGCATCCGTAGTTACTGCACCATCTAGTGAAAACCTATGGGAAATTCATATTGGAATCCAGAGTAAGATGTTCTTACACCGGAGCAAGGACTCCCCGTAGTTACTCTGGATTTTGCCCTAAATTTGCATGAAAAAGATGCCTGTTAAAAATACAATATTTTGCATAGAACGGAAGTGTTGGTAATGAAGGGGGCACCTGGAAACCCAGTGACTATGAGATGCACATGAGGCATGACTAGGTAGTTTTAGTCATTCAGAACTTCACTGGGCTGCTTGGAGGAAGTGGCACACTGGGTGGTGTTGGTAACTTTAACAAAATGTGTTATCACTTGAGTACGGTCGGGCTGACTGCTCATGTTCTGTTACTGGTTGGTTTTAAGTAGACATCTTGGAGGAGGTTTTAAGTAGACACCCCTCGTTGGGAGGGCTGCCTGTTAATCTGGGAGAGAGTGGCTCTCCGACAGCAGTCTGGGCTTCTAGTTTTGGGTCGGGATTAACTACCTCTACCCACTTCATCCCCAATTATTCCAGCAAAGCAGAGGGCAGGTAGGTGAGAAACAGCTGCTAACCACTAGGTTCTACTTCCCAATAATGGGAGTAGTAGAATATCAGAATATTGTTGATTTTTGTTAAATTGTTTTTATGGCAATTTTAAGGCAGGGAGGATGGAAACAGAAGGAAAGGAGGAAAGGAATTTGAGAGGGAAGGAGGGTATGGGATGAACAGATAGAAGCAGGTTATGAGCCCAGGATCAGAGAAAAGGCTTGTCTTGGGAAGTGTTACAAGCTAGGAAGGAGGCAGACCAGACTGGAACTGGGAAAGTACCAACAGACTGGAGTTGAGGACAGAGGAGAGATTCCTCCTACGCAGAGGACAAGTTCTCTTGGTGGTTTGTTTCTCCCACATGGTGTGGGGGTTCGGGGTTCCCAGACTGGCTCTGCCAGTGTCCGAGGTATAAAACTAGGACGGCCACCACCAGGCAGGCTAACCTATTGAGGGTTTCCCACTGGGACTGGTTTCCAGGTGGTGTCTTGCCTTGGAGGAGATTGCTGTAAGGTACTAAATCCAAGTGAAGGTAACTATTGAGTTATGAATGGAAATCCAGAGTGAACAGTACACTTTGGTGCAGGTGTGAGTTTTCTTTCCTTGTCACAATAAATTCTCTCTAGAGCATATACTGATTACAGGGAGTCCTGCCTTTCTGATGGTTCTTTTTCTTATGGTTCTGCTCTTTCAACATCTTTCAGTTATACTCAGGATTCATTCATTCAACACATGCTTCACTCTTTCAATCTCTGCTGGTCTAAAGGCTAAAATTCTCTTGTCTTAATGTTGATTTTCATGTGACATGGTGAGCAAACTGGTTTTGTCATTTCCTTATGACTTTCTTTAGTAAATAACCATCATTCAAATACATTTAAGATATTCATTGCTTATGTGTACTTTTGTTCATTTTACTGTAATTTGTAATATATTTTGGATTTGTGTTAATAAATATGTATTTTTAGTCTTTTGCAAGTGATATTTATATCTTTTTCTAGTGGCCATTTAGCATTTGCAAGCTGAAAAAGACTGGGTGAAAACTGGGTGCAAGCTGAAAACTTTTCAACAGTTTTCATTTTTGGACGGTGCCCTGGTTCCTAACCCATCCAAAAAGTGGGAGATATGGATAACTGTACTTCAGTGATCCTTCAAACATCAAGAATACCAATCACATCCTATTCCACCTCTTTCCATGTGGGAACAAACATGGTTATGTTTTGTTTAGCATTTGGGTGCTAATGAAATATCCTATTTACTTGAATCTAATGCTCACCTTTGCAGCTGAATTTAGTCTCCAAAATCAGGGTGCAAATTAGATTCGATGGCATATTAGATTCAAGTAAATACAGGTATTTTGGATATAGGTATAGATCAGTATTTAGTTTAACAATTCACTGTACTGTAAATAAAATGTAACATAAACCCATTGTTGTATAAAATAGTGCAATTAGGTAAAAATCGTAACATAAGCTTATTGTTTATTATGATCATATAACTCATTGTTATAGGCAGTAAAACTATATTTATTACCTGCTTTGCAGCTGCACATTACAATTTCCAATAAACCTTTTTAAAATTTCAAGTCTTTTAAAAATAGGGGGTATGCTTTAGATTTGATGGCACATTAAATTTGAGTAAATAGGGTAAATTGACATAAACATAAATTGACATAAACATGTCACTTTATGTGATTTATGTCAAAATAAATTGACATGTAGTTGTCAATCAAGTGAAGCCACTCTTTACAGTCTTCCTTCATTAATTTACCCTGCTAGATTACTGAACTCCTGAGGTTCCTGGAGTTTGTCACTAAGATTTGAAAGTCTCCAGCTGACTTTGTTGCACTGATGATTTGTTAGTTTTGTTGCACTAATTGTTGTACTGATGATTTGTTTGTTTTACAAAATTGACCTCTTTAGTAAACAGTAGGAAAGGGGATTGTGCAGAAGTAGGTTAATAGATGCAGCACTAGAAGGTCAGTTGGTGCAGCTGTCAACACTCAGTGTCCTATCTATGGCGTCAGATATGCTTGGTAAGAGTCTCACATTTTTCCCCTCCCACATGGCTTGATCTGATTGCAATTTGCAGATGCCAACCTGTTCTCTATCGCTACACTATATGTAACTATATAACTGTATTTATGACTACAGCTATATGTTATCTCCAGTGTGTGCACACAGACACATATATGAAAAAATGATGTATGCATGCACACACACACAAAATATGCATGTACACACACACATATGGAGTTGGCCAAAGCATACATAATTTTTTTTTTCATATTTCCTCATATGCACCTAAGTTCCCCAGGACAAGAAAAAGGTAATTTGATTATTCTGTTAATAATCATATTAAAACATAAAGATGTATTCAGGCAATCAGGCTGCAATCCTATACACACTTTCTTGACAGTAAGCTTCATTGAACATAGTAAGACTTATTTCTGAGTAGACATGCACAGGATTGTGCTAACAGTTTCTTCTGTGTTGATTTTTGCAGTTCCGCCTCTTCGTGTCTCAGAAAAGGAAGCAACGTTTTGTACTGATCTTTATCTGGTTGTAACAACATTTAGGATTATTTAAATAATAGTTTTGGCAGGTGTCATGGAAGTGCTGCTTTTTCAGCGTTGGTACAAAGGCTCCATCTGTGTGGTTTTGTTTGCCTAAGCAGGGTGCTTAGTTTATTGATTAATGAGAATACTGTTTTTAATCATCAGTTTACTTTAGGAGTAAACAAACCCTGGCCAGGGGACCATTTGTGGCTCCTTGAGACCCTTAATTTGGCCCACATGGAGCCCCTGGACTACATCAAACCTCTGGCCCATAGGAGAATGTTGGGACCCGCACTGGCTGTGACAGCAGTTTGTGACACCCATAATTGTCCCAGGTGCACCCGTTCATGAATTCATGTTTTCTGCTTTGCCCTTGGGCATTACTTTAACCTCATTACCTCTGAACAACTTATGTCTCCATGTGTTTCTGTCTTGGTCTATATGTTTTCAATGTGCTAGAGTTGTGTCTGGCAAACAGCTTGTAGTTCTCATGTGGTTCTACAGATCTGTATTACACTATTTATCCAGAGATGGGCCCAGCCTGCCCCAAGATCTGGTTCGCCGGAAGTTGGGGGCGGGGCTGGGGTCAGGGGGAGGGGCAGGGGCGGGGCGAGGGATGGGCCCCAACCCCACCGCACTGCGCATGTGCAAGCTCGACGCAAGCTCGGCTTCAGGAGACACAGTGCGCTTGCGTCCAACTTGACGCAAGTTCACTGCGTCTCCTGAAGCTTGGCTTTAGTGTGTCCAGCTCGGCTTTAGGAGACGCAGTGCGCTTGCGTCCAGCTTGCGTCCAGCTCGACGCAAGCGCGCGTCTGGCAGCTGCTCATGAACCGGTCCCCATGGTTCTTGCCAGCCACCGCTGTGACCGGCTCACCAGTGGCCGCCAGGTGGGAAGATCTGGTTTAGGCGAATAGGCCCGAACTGGCATCTGCCCACCAGTGTTTTTATCTGAATTAAATAAACTCAGTAAAATTCATTCATTCATGTTAGTTCTGTCTCTACCGTATTCATTTATATAAATTTAAGACAATTTATTTAAATCTGAGATGTAAATTAATTTTTTTTTCCTGGCTGCCCACACCATGTCAGAGAGATGTTCTGACCCTCCTGCCAAAGTGTTTGTCTACCCCAGGTTAATCGGATAAGTACTATGATATACGTACTTGGATAATAGTACTAAATCCTATTTTGTTGTTGTTGTTTCCTTTCCAGAACATTCTGCCAAAGGGGAAATAATGAAATTTAAAAAAGCTCGACCTGTTCCCTGTGCAAATGGTGCATATTGGATGTCTTATTTGCCAGCATGTCTCTGGAACGTTCCTCTTTCTAACCTAGCACTGCCAGGTAAATTGAAATTCTGTTATAAAGATTTTCTGTTCTTCAATTGCATTAACACACGCTTTGATTTTGCCTGTGGAGCCCATTCTCCTCCATGGCATCCAGTGCAGGCCAGAGTATTGGAAGCTTCTAGAAACTTCATAGCTCCTTAACCTCTCCTTGACTAACTTTAGTCAAGGTGTAAAGCTCACTAAAAGTGCAATCCTGTGGATGCCTAGTCAGAAGTCCCATTGAATCAAATGTGTTTACTCCCAAGGAAGTGTTTATGGCAGTGGCTCTCAGACATGTTTTGTGCACTGCTTTGTTATACCTGAGAGGGAGACGAGAAGACTGAGAGGAGACATGATTGCCCTCTTCAGATACCTGAAGGGCTGTCATAGGGAGGAAGGGGCTCATTTGTTCATAGCTGCTTCTGAAAGCAGGACTAGAACCAATGGGTACAAACTGCAAGAGAGGAGATTCTGGTTGGATATGCAGAAAAAATTCCTGACGGTGAGGGCGGTTCGGCAGTGGAATAGATTGCCAAGGGAGGTGGTGGACTCTCCCTCACTGGGGTTCTTCAAGCAGAGGCTTGATGAGCACCTGTCGGGGATGATGTAGGAGGATTTCCTGCTGCAGGCAGGGGGTTGGACTAGATGACCTACTAGGTCCCTTCCAACTCTAGGATTCTATGTTTCTATGAGACAAGGGGGACAAATCCTCTGAGTTCCAGACTTGGGGGTGCATAGCCATCCACCTTCCCACCTAGCCACCCCATCAATGGTGGCCCTCAAAAGGCCTTCTAAGGCATCAAAATATCACTTTTTGATGATTTTTCCGTGAAAAAAAAAGTTTTTTTAACCTTCAAGTCTTTATCAAGCCTCCAGAAGTGGATTAGGATTGCAACCTTAAAGATACAGATAGGACTTAAAAACAACAAACATCCTCAACATGTGAGACACTCTTCTGAGTTCACTATGATGCCCAATTTTGCAGGGTGACCAGATGACCAGGTGACACAATTTTGCAGGATGACCAGATGACCGGAAAAACCCAGATTTGTCCGGATTTTTAACGTCCTGTCCAGGTGTCCTACATTTTGGCATCATTGTCCATCATTGGCTTCATTTTGAAATTTTGTGATAGTGCACAGTACCCCATCATGCCATATGTCGTTGGATTCGTATTGAAAAGCAGAATCGAATGCGAGATATCTCCATCTTATCAAAAGTTATGGTCAAAAAACAGAAAAATAAGAAAAATACATTTTTGGCAATTTTTTCAGTGGGTAGGAATTTTGGCCTACAATTAGGAATTTTGGCCTTGGGGTTCAGGAATTTTGGGTTTGGCATCTGGTCACCCTGGGACTGCTAGTTTATAGGATTGTTGACAGTAACAATCTATCACGTGGATTACTGACAGTTAAAACTGTTATCAGAGCCTGAAATCAACTTGAAACAATTGAGATGAATTATTATATGTTTTAACCATGTTCTATAAATGTGAATGAGTCACTTGAGTTGTCTCTTTGGCTTTTATTCTGAAACATCAGTCTCAGCCTCCAGTATCAAATTTTAAAAAAACCAAAGTGATGATAAAGCAAAGTGATGAAAAACTATTAAAAAATGTTTGAATGACTGTTGTGTGAAAAAGAAAACAAACCAGCTTTTTTATTGCTCATCAGTGTCATGTCTTCATTAAGTCATTAAAGATATTTGACTGCAGTCAAATAATAGGTGGTCAAAGCATTTGGCTGCATTGATTTGATTGCTCAGTGGAAAGAGAGAAGCCTGCAAAATCCCTTTAAAGAAGGCTCTCAAAAAACAGAAGCTTATAAATCCTTAGATAATTCCCATATAAACCCCCCCCTTTATCCTAATTGGGATTTGAAACTAAAATAATTCCAGATGGATACTTGTAGAAGCCATATATGTAAGCTAAAGGTTGCGTGCAAAGCCCACAATACTTGGTATACGTGGACATTGTTTTTTTCTTCTTCTTAGGGAGTCATGATGCTATGACTTACAGCTTGGATAAAAGTTCAGAAGTAAGTGCTAATGGATCCAAATTGCTGCAGTTTATGGACAAACATATGCATTGCGTAGTACATCCAATTATTTTGAGATGGTCTATAACGCAGGTAAACAATTTCCACACTTGGAGTTTTTATATTTGAGAATTTCTTTTACAACATGTACCTTTCTTTTTCTGTAAGGCAGAGGTGTCCAAATATTTTGGCAGGAGGGCCACATCATCTCTCTGACACTGTTTTGGGGGGTAGGAAAAATGATTTACTTTCCAAATTTGAATAAATTTACACATTAGAGACAAATCTGGAGGATTATAAAACTTGCCTGTGTACCAGGTGTCCTACACTGTGCTCCCCTAACTTCCAAAGCCTTCTGAGCACCACACAGGCTGTGTGTATACATTTGTGGCCTCTTTGGACATTAGAATAGCCACTTTGGCAAATTAAAAAAAATCATTTTTGGTTTTTCAGCAAAACAAAAAGTACTTATTTTTGCCTTTAAAGGGATTTATGAAGGTGGGGGAAGCCCTTATTGGTGCATTACCAGGGAGGCATGGGTCCCATTCATATGCATATAATTGAAATGGCAGATACCATTTTCTGTACTGAAAACAAGGATCTTGCTTGCTCTCTTGTGTACTTGAAGAGCTCTGCATGCTTGGGAGGTTATGATATTCTTTATTATGCAGGTGCTGACTGTGTCACAGCAGCTGGATGCTGGTATTCGGTATTTCGATCTAAGAGTCGCTCACAAACCTGATGACCCTTCAATGAATTTATATTTTGTTCATATGCTGTATACAACTATCAATGTACAGGTACAGTTCCTTACTGAATGGTAATGAAAACACCTTTATACAAACAATGAAGCTCTTATATATAAGAGTGTGTGTGTGTGTGTGTAGCTTGATATTTCTCAAGATTATTATCTAACCAAGTTTGGCATAAGGGGATGCAGCCCAGTTTTTCAAGTGGGCTTGCTTTGGATATACTCTTATATCCATGGGTTTCTAGCCATTTGGTCTAGCTGACCTGAAAAACACAATGGTATTATGGCCTTTCTGCCAGCGACCCAGGGTTTAAGGTGGCAGATTATGAGATCCACCATTGTAATGCCTCCATAGGATTGGGCTGACAGTCAAATACACTACAATTTTTATAAAGAGAGTAATTATCACCTCATTCCAAAATTGGTCGCCTTGAAGATTTATTGCTGCCCTTGTTCTGCATATCAAGAAGTCATTTGATCCAAATTGGTCTTGAGAATATGGAATTAATACACAGTGGTGCCTCGCATAAAGAGCTTAATTCGTTCCAGGGACATGCTCTTTAAGTGAAACGCTCTTTAAGTGAAGTGGATTTTCCCATAGGAAATAATGGAAACTCAGACGATTGGTTCCACAACCCCCAAAACATTCACATAAAAATATTACCTGGCTGTAAAAATGATGACAAAACACTGTAATTGAATTCAAAACATGCGTTCAGTGTGCATGATCCTATGAAGTCTACTTAGGCTGCAATCCTAAAGATACTTTCCTGGGAGTAAGCCCCATTTAACACAATGGTGCTTACTTCTGAGTAGACATGGTTAGGATACTGCAATCAAAGACACTTTCCTGGGAGGCTTATCTGGGCTGCTGCTGGAGGTTCAAGGTGGTCGGTGGGGGCACTTGGGGGCATTAGGGGCAGCTGCCTCTGGCACCTCCAGGCAGCCCTTTTAAAGAGCCTCCATGCGAAGCGTCAGGGCTGCATAGTACTCATGCCCATAACACACTAGCTTGTTAAGTGAAGTGGAACTTGTTATGTGAAGCAAATTTTGCTTGTTATGTGAAACGCTTGTTAAGCGAGGTACCACTGTAGTGTGGACATATACCTCAAAAGGGCTCTCTAGCTGGATACTGGATGTGTGTGTGTCCTATTGACCCAGAACTGGGCCTTGGGCAATATCTCCGATTAACTTGTGGCCAGATATGATAATTCGTTCCTGTTGGCATGATGTATTTGACACCTATGGTATATGCATTGCAATGGCAACTGAAAGGTAACGTATAATTTATCAAACATCTCCAAATTCTATAATCCAAAAACCGTTTATTGGTTTGTTCATTTCTTATCAATTCAATTGATTCATTTCAGTTGGAATCTTAGGGTGCAGTCCTAACCAACTTTCCAGCACAGAGGAAAGGGCAATGAGATAAGAGAAGAATGATTCCTTTACTTTTTTGGGGCGGCTGCATAACCCCCCCCCCCAAAAAAAATTGCAAGATGCAGCATATGCTGCACAAGCACAGCTTTGTCAGTGCTTGAAAATTGGTTAGGGATTGGGCCCTAGTCTTTGGAGAATTTGGATATATTTGTGGGTATCAAGGCTCTTAGCAGGGTATTTTAATTATTTCTATATTGTATATAGGTCTATCTGCCATGCCTTTAGTCCGCTGGGTCTGGCTTAAAAAATTACAATAACCTCTCATAATGAAAACCATCTGTCAAAATTGTGGTGGTTATAATCAAGAGTACAGATTATAAAGATATTTATAAGAGATATCCAATCACTGAACTCACTTAAACAATGGATTAAATAAATTGCATATTTTCAATTTATTTACATAGCATTGGAGCAAGAAAGTAGGGCATAGGGACAAAGGAGAGGATAATACAAGTTGAAATAAGTGGAAATGGGAGATTTATATCCCCTTCCTGACTGTTCCAGCTTCTTAGCTTTGCACATTTTTAAAGCTTTTCTGTATCTCTATTGGTGCTGTTGCACTAGCAGATTACCGTATTTACTGATGAGCTATTGTTGTTACTATTGCTGGCATTATGCTACTGCTGTCACACCTAACAAGAGTTCAAAGCTGCTAGAACAGTTATTTCAAACTATATTTCATGGAGTAAAGGTGACCTGCAGGTGCATTAAGGGGAAACAGCAAAAGATGGGAAATAATACAAGAAAATAATTATGCTCCATGGAAAATAATACAAGAAAAACCCAAGCGCGTTTTGCAGAGCAAACAATGAAATGCTGAATTCAAGTCTTTGCAATTCAGTTTTCCTCCTTCTCCTGATGTTTATAGTATACAGCATGTTTTAATCAATAATTAAATTCGGAACTAAATGTGTGGCTTGTAAGTTTTCAGAGGCTCTTTGAGCAACCCTTTTATTAGTACCCACAATATAAAAATATTTGATGGGCTGCAAAGAACATGCAGTTTACAGTAGCAGTCAGTGAAGTCTGAAAATCACCGATAAGGAAATGAAAATCTATAGTTAATTAACAAAAATTGTTCATATTTGGACAGCATGGACTTCTGTAAGGCAGCCTCCCTTAAGAAAGCTCCTTATTCAAGCTACCCCCAAATCCAGAGTAATTAGGGGAACACATAAGAGACTTTACATGCACCCATAGTTTCTGCACCACCTAGTGAAAACCTATGGGAAATTCATATTGGAATCCAGAGTAAGTTGTTCTTACACCGGAGCCAGGACTCTCCGTAGTTCTTCTGGATTTTGCCCCTAAATTTTGCAACTTGGCATATTGAAAAAGAGGAACAGAAGTCTCCTGTTGAGCAGCATCATGAACAGTGTAAAACTCTACTCGAAGAGGTCATGGGATTGGTTGTTTACTTCCTTAAAACCAAAAATGAAAGCCATGATTGCTCAGATTTCACAAGTGGCAAATCTTGTAATGTCAGCCTTCTAGATTACATGCTCAGCTAATAGGAACTAGTTGTGTCAAAACAGGAAAGAATATGCAGATGTTTCTAGACCATAGGAAACATTCCGCCTAATAAACATTCTCATGGTAGTCTGCAACTTGGTGTAACTTGATAAACTGGTTGAGTATTTGTTTCCGTTTCCTTGAAATACAAAGTAGCTTATTTTGCCTTATCATGTTTTGCTTTGACTTTTTTAGGATGCCCTGTGGGATATTTTATTATGGTTGGAAGCCCACCCCTGGGAAGTTGTTGTTCTGGCTTTCAGAAATTTTGATGGATTAGATGAGAAACATCACAATCATTTGGTCTCCTGTATAAAGAGCATCTTCCGTTGCAAACTGTGTCCTAGAAAAGTAAGTTGTTTGGAATGCTTGATTTCCACATTTCTAGATGGTAAAAGTCTTATTCACATCAATCTGATCAGGATGTGGGACGGATATAAGTCTGACCTGCGTGTTAATTGAATGAGATTCTATACATATTAGTCTGACTACCAATATCCTTCTACAATTAGGATTTTAAAAACCAAAAATGTTTGACTCAGAATTTGTTGCTTAGTGTTATTTCTAAAAAGAGAAATGCTGAGGTTCAAATGATCCAGAGTGCCATATCTATCCTGCATGTCTGTTCTTTGATATGTGGAACTCACCTGAACATGAGTTATAGCCCAATCCTAACATCCTTTATGCAGATTCAGTGGTAACTTCTGTACCCCATGGGAGGGATTGCAGTATCTGGGAGCGGGGTTCCTCAGGGTAAGAAAGCACTTGTTCCTGTTGTATTCGCTGTCAGTAAGACAGAAGAAAGCCCCATCTCCTGTACAAAGTCAGAAACAGTTAACTCCTCTCAGTTCCAATTAGATGTACACCTAGACAGAGATCCAAATATTAAATCATATTTCTGCAAATTGGCAGGGGGCAAAAACAATTTACAGACCTAAATCCTTTACAATTTCAGGCATGAAAATCCATCCTTTTAATACATTTTAATTATGTCAGTCGCCTATTAACATCCTACTGTAACATTTTGTTGTAACCATTATGCTATTTCTTGCAAGCAGACATTGTCAGGTCAGCAATTAAACAAACCAGGTTCTATGTTTGTTAGTTGGCCAGGAAAGGGCTCCTGTCCTTCCATACTTTACAGATTATTAACAAAACAAGTTCTGTGTTCTGGAACTTGGTGACCTCCCAAATACTGCTGACTTTAAATATCATTCTGACATTAAAATATTGCTGCTATTTACTTTTATGCTGGCAGTTTCATCTGTGCCAAAGAAAAGGAAGTAGGTGACGTGGCTGTCAGTATAAGGCCTTGTAAGCGTGACTTCTAAAAGCAGTTTTTGTATTTAGAAATTACCGGTAAATTTTTGATCGGGCGCAAACTGAACTGTAACTGAATAATTGTGATGCTAAATGTTTTGGAAGCTATCACTTTCTCACTTAGGGTACAGTTTTCCAGCTCTAAGGTAAGGGCAATTATTCATTTAAGGTTTGCAAAATGCCAAAGGCAGATTAGCGTTCCATTAGTTGCAACCTCAGGCATAAATAGGTTTTAATTGCCATGGTAAGCAGGCTGCTTTTAAGCCATTAACTACTACTTAGTCCATTTATGCCTGCAGTTGCAATTTTTTGAATTGCAAAAAGTGGAACTGTAGGCTTAAATGGGTTAACTCGCTTTTATCCTTTTGTCCTTGTATGGATACACTGGTAAGCTGAGCTTGACACTAGTGACTAACATTGTAAAAAAACAGGGTATGTATGAATGATAATACCAACATGTTATATATTGTTGGAAAGGTAATTTTATACAGAATGCATTGTAATATGGTCAGTTAACCGGAAAAATGAAAACACAAAAGCCTATAGAACAAAAGTGGATTCTTTTAACTCAAAACTTTCCTGTCACTCTTGGCTCTGAGAGCCAATGAGATACTGTATGGAATAAGGTGTTAATATGAATCAGTTCCCAGCATATACAGTACATATATACAGTTACCCATGCTTACTTGGTATACAGACACTTCTATGTGGTGGCTCCTCTTATATTTAGCAGGGAAAGAATAACCATTCCTCTTTGCCCCACCACAGTTTCCCTAATCAATAAGGGACACAATGTTCATTTTTTTTACCAAATTAATTTTTTGTTGCGAGGAAGGCAGGAAGGAGATAATCTTCTTTGACTCCTGATAGCAAATAGGTGCTGTAGCTCTGCCAATAGCAGAGCAAATAGTAGTGAACTGCTGAGGAAGTGGCGGCATGTTTTTTCCCCAATTTTCTTCTTAAAAATACCCAGGGATGACGTCACTTCCGGGGCAACATTTTGAGGTTTGCACCTGGCTGTGTGATCATTCGCTACACCACTGTTTCTAGTAATAGAGAAACATGTATATTATGTGATTTAACTTCTTTTCTACACATTTTAAAATATAATTAGTGAAATGGAATGTAGAATGTATTATTATTTACAGTACTTGACTATATTTAAGAGGTGAGATCAAATACTTAAATCTTGATTCCCCCCCCTCCAAGATTTTGAAAATATTAAAAAGTCTGCCAACTTTCTATGTCTTTCAGATGGTTCCAACACTACATAACATGTGGTCCTGTGGTTATCAAGTCATTGTCTCCTATGATGACTTGACACAAGTGCACCAGCATCCTGATTTATGGCCTGCAATTCCATACTGGTGGGGAAATAAGACCACAGCTGAAAGGCTTATCCATTATCTGGAGTTGAGGAAAAAGGGTGGGCGCCCAGGTATTGGTTGCATTTTACTTTCACAGAAAAGTAAAACGTTTTTAATTTACTTTTTTATTATTATAAATTAATTAATAATTTACCATTAATAATGGTATCCAATAATTTTTGAGGGCAAGTTAGATTAGCGCCAATTGTTCCCAACGTATAGAGATACCTAGCTTTACTGTGAACAAATTTTGTTAGAAGGATTTGGGAAAATTCAACCTTCACCCATTCAACTTTTAAGAAAAGTTTTATGCTGTTTTTAAAATATTCTGTTTAAAAATATTTAAAATTTGTTTTTAAAATATTTAAAAGGTCCAATTCAGACTGATTCATGGTGGCTTAGGGCTAGGTACTGCAAACATACAGTAAGGCCAGCACTGGGAGGACAGGTGACTGATTCCTGGAGTTTCAGGCCAGTGCTCGGTGGTTGAGAGGTGTGTGGAGTGGTGGAAGAGTCATTTCAGCATTGACTGGGCAGGAGGGATTGGGATGGGACTGTGTGGAGTTCAGCTCCTCCAGAGCCAAAGCCCCACATCAGACCTCCTGGCCCAACATAGGACTACAGTATGCTGCATCATCTAAATAGCCAGCACAGAGTCAAGTACCCCATTGTAGAGTTTCTTGCCTTATAGAAAAGATGGAGACATTTGTTCCCTTCCCTCAAGGATGCATCAGAAGCCACTGGCTGCCGAATACCCATAGAAAGCAGTGACAACCATTTTGGCATTGGTGTAAATACTAGAGAGGGCAGTGGAACAAACAACTTGCATTTGACGAGCAAGACTATATTGCTAATTCTGTTCAAACCGTGTTTCAACCAGCTGTTAGATTTTGGGCAGCCAAAATAGTGTGTTGTAGAAAATTAGACATCTGTGGTTCATGCAGAGTATCATGCTTACTGCTGAGCAATTCTGCATAAATATTAGGCATCTGCTCCAAATAACAATCTGCTGTTCTTGTCATTGTCAAATTTGTTCCCAAACAGGGTTCCCTAATTGCAGTGGGAGACAGGTAGAACATGGATGAGTGAATATGAACCCTAATCTGTAGTAGATTAGTTGCAAACAATTTTAAAGCTACAATCCAGACTAACTACGGGACCTTTTACATTGACGTAGTTACGCTGCCACCTATGGGAAAAGCATAGAGCAATCCAGGGTAAGTGCCTTTTACGTCTTCCCGTAGTTACTCTGGATTGTAAGGTAAGGCTACTTTTGGTGCACAGGAATTGCAAATGTAGTAAGAGATGTATTGGTATGAGTTTAATATGAATGAGTGATCAGGTTGGTGTGGAACATTATGTGCTGGTGTTACTTACATTATGGTGTGGATAGAAGTGACAGAAATAACAAATGGTGGTTCTTTTTTCTCTTTTTCTTACAGAGGGATTATTTGTTGCAGGAATAAACCTCACTGCAGATTTAGGGTACATTCTAGCTCATCTACAGGGATCTGTGAAGAAAATGACCTTTCGTGCTCTTCCATTTCTAAATATGTGGATAAAGAGACAGCATCCTGGATTTCGGAAAGATTGCATTAACATCATTGCTGGAGACTTCATAGAGAAAAATAATTTTGTGGAGAACGTAATAGGACTTAACATAGAACTTCTTTCTAAACAGCAGCACTACTCAGTTTTGGAAAAAGCACCGGTGGGTTGATACACAGCTTTTTGGAGTGACAGAGGACAAATTATCCATCTACCTCACAAAAATATTATGAGCTTACTTACAAAAACAGTATTTTAAAACCTCTTTAGGAATGAATACTAAGTTCTTAGCATACCTCATCAAAAAGACCATGTTGTCTTGAGAAGCATTTAGTAACAGCACTATCCATCATTTCTTATCTTTGAGTATGCCACAGCTGACCTCCAAGACACATGTGAGAAATCTGTCATATGCAGGTCCTATCTACATGACCAGTATCAATCAGGTCTTTAGAAGGGAGGGATAAACTTGTAATCACCCATAAACAGACAGGCCCAAAGTCTTTCTGTTGTATTGCTTCAATCCAGGAAGGGAACAATTTCTGCAAAACCTTATAATGTTTAGTGTGGGAAGTCAGCAGCAGAAATACTAGGCAGTATTTTCACACACAAGTCATGGTACAGAAGACTTAGATACCAGGTTTTAATTCTGTGTTCCATCCTGTGAAAAACTAACCAGTTTTTCCAAATCCATTCTAGGCTTTCAAAATTCTGGGTCCTATGTTGCCCTAATTCTGGAGCCATCATCTAAGAATGTGAAAACCATGCACTTATATGTCCAACAAAACAAAAACATTTCCAGCCTTCATTTTACAGAGTGGGCTAAAAGTAATTAATAATAACAACAACCAACAACAACTTTATTTTTACCCCACCTTTCTCCCTGGAGACTTACAACATGTATAAAAACATCAATAAAATCCTGTGAATTTAAAAACAGTTAAAACAATAAATAAAAAAACATCTCCATTTAAAAAACTGATTAAACTTGTAATGAATTAAAACTGATTAAAACCAGTAATAACAACATTGTGCAGTGGACAAGGCTACCAAGCTCAGAAGGCTAAACTGAAAAGAAATGTTTTTAGGCCAGGCCGAAAGGTTCCAAGGAAGGGAAGTTTTTAGATCAAGAGGGAGGGAATTCCAGAGAGTTGGTGCCACTACTGAGAAGGCCCCATTTCTTGCTGCTGCCCCACATACCTTGCGAGGTGGCAGCACTTGAAGCAGGGCCTTCTCCAATGACTGAGGGAACGGGCTGGACTGTATGGCAGTAGATGGTTCTTAAGTAGGTCATATCATTATGATCATTGGTTGGTGAAAAATTTGGTTATGTATTATCTCATAGAATTCCAACAGCTGATCTAAATTATACTGTATGCCTGCTTTTGGCCCATCCCGTATTTATCTCAAATAATATGTGCAAATTGCAAAACAAAGCACCAGGTGCAGATAACAAGTTTGCAAACTATCAGTATCAGAATTTCACTACATAAATCTGAATGGCCATATTTAAAGTAAGATCTGGTTTTCCCTTCCAAAAAAAGGATATAGTTCTGGAAAAGGTGCAAATAAGGGCAAGCAAAATTTTCAAGGCACTGATGCACTTTCTAAGGAAAGGATAAATTGTTTCATTTAGGAAAAATAAAATAACACTGGGGTAGGGGGATATGAGAATACTTTGTTAGGGGTCGAACAGGAAAGAATGTTGCATTTATGCTCTGCTTGTGGGCAATACTCCTGGCTGACTATGTTCCTTGCTGTTGGAAACATGTGGACTAGACAGTACAGTTTAGAAGTGTTCTTATATCTCCCAACCTGGAGACCAAGGGGAAAATTCAGAGTAACTACAGGGAGTCCTTGCTCCGGTGTAAGAACAACTTACTCTGGATTCCAATATGAATTTCCCATAGGTTTTCACTAGGTGGTGCAGTAACTACGGGTGCATGTAAAGACTCTTATGTGCTCCCGTAGTTATTGGTACTCTGGATTTGGGGACTAATCTTCAATTTCTAGCCTCTTACTCTGCAATGTTTTTAAAATTATATAAAGCCTCCTTTCACTTACAGCTAATACAAGGCACTACTTCTGACCAACTGGAGGGGTGCAAGCTTCTCCTTATTAATGGTCCTTAATTTATGTTATCACTCTGCACTTTACTTTGGGAATGGATGTTAAGTATTTTTTTAAGTTTAATTTTTAAAAGTTTACTTGTAGTTATACAGTATTTGTATGGTATTTAAACAGACATATATGCAATTTGTTGGTTCAAATTGCTATTCAAAATTTAACTATAAGCACACTACTAGGACAGAAATGTCCTGAACCTTTAGCCAAAGACCCATGGGTTTGTGTCCTTGTGTGCACACATGCAGTATGTGCACAACTTTACTGTCGGCTCGCTTCTCAACCTGCTGGATTGCTCTTGCTCCTGCTTGAATGTGCTGACCTATGTGCAAGACAGTGATTATTCAGCTGGATGGCCAGTGGGGATTCCCATCACCCTTCCCACTAGGCCCTCTGACTCAATTGCCTAGGAAAGTAAGCACTGATGAGAATCTAATATTTCATCTGTATGATGCAACTCAGCATAAAGGATAGAATATAGAATGGATCAGGCGCTTTGCTGAGGATTTACAGAAGAAGTCTGCAAGTTTGGGGAGTTTGAACTTTTGCTTTTTATTTCCACTGATGAATGGAAAGATGTTGCAAGTTGGTAACATTGGTAAAACTTTTTCACAATAATCTCTATTTCCAGGGAAAATGTCAGCTGTTCATGCCAACACAGCTATTGGTTAATTTGAAACAGAAATAGAATGAAGATTTGAAAATAGTAGATTGCTGTATTTTTGTATCTGGTAAAAATACTGTTTTAATACCAGTTAGTCAGGAGTTTTCTCCCACAGAGGATCATATGAATGTCATGAGAAACAACGTGATCGAGGAAACAATCTTCTGTATCTGCCCAAGGCAGAGTTGCTTATGATCACCTTTACATTGGCTGTGCCATCTTCTTCAGGTATAGTATTGACATCTTGCACTGTTGCTTCTTTGTACAGCCAACTGAAATGGCAAAAAACAATCAGCATCACATAGTCATTCAGTGCTGCATTTGGAGTTGAAAACTATTTTGATATGTAAACTATACTTTTAAGTGTCCTTATACATGTTTTCAAAGATACAAACTCTGGTCATGATGGAATGATATAAATAAGTAGAACAGGAAACTTCTCAAATAGTATTCTTGTTATATGATAATTATTCGTACACTGGAATCAATGCTTGAGGCATTGATATTCCCATGCTCAGGTGATCATACCTTCTTTTATCCATGAGTAATAAATAACATTTAGTTTTTTGCTTACATAAGAACAACAGGATTGAATAATTTTGTATAACAGAATAGACCCAGGTAGGCCTAGTGGAAAAATTATGCAGTATATTGGATTTTTATAACTTGAATGTTAATCAGCAATGTCAGCATTGCATAGATGTATGTATAATCAGATGTATAGCTGTATAATCAGCATATGACTGAAGTTGGTACCACAACTCTGGTGGCATTAATAGTATAAGTTCTTGAAAGTAACGCTCACACAGCAGCACACTCAATTAATTTACTTGCTAAATATATGGCTCTTTATTTTTTGTATGCACAAATCAAAGAAAACATGATCTATTGCTTTCTATTGGCTCACCACAAACTTTGTACAGCAGTTTTTTGCAAATGCATAGCTAGGTAGGTCAAAGACACTCCAGCACTGAATGGAGGTAGAGCATTCAATGCTGGCATAGCTACTGGCATGGTGGTACCTAGAGACATAATACAACAATCCAACTGAAGTGGATTCAGATTTAGCAGTTGGAATACAAAGAGCAGTGGAGAGCAAACGTTATGTATTCATTTAAGACAGGGTTAGCAAGGCAATGCTTCCAGTATGAGCAATTGTAAATATGGTTACAGCAACAAGCTTAAAAAACTCCCAACCTTGTAGTGAATCCTTGATATTTATTTGTGAAACTATCACCATCCCGCTGCCTAGCTATTTATTACCTGCCATCATACTTACTTACCTGAGTTGGGGTCCAGATAAGTTGACTTTAATTGTTAGAATATTTTTCTCAGTTACTTTCAAAACTGTTTTTTCTATTTCCTCTTTCAGTTTTTCTAATCCATGTCCAAGGAGAGCTGAAATGGCTATAGAACTTGGTTCAGTGGGAAGATACCTAGAAAGAAAGTAGCAATTAGAAAGAAAAATCTTGGTGAAAAAGACAAGCAGGATGTAACAGGAGTGTAACTGAGAAGCAGGAGTGTAACAGTAGACTGTGATTCATAACTGCTGCTCTGGTGCTTATATCTACTTTTAACTTTAAATAAAAAGACATTTGAATTGCATATGGGTATCAATCACTTTTTAAATGTACATTCTACTAAGGTAGAATACTATGCATTTTGCTCCACGGTGGAAAAAAAAATTTATGCAGCATGATTGTCATTTGTCTCTGGCTCTAAAACCAACAATGGACCATCGTTTTGCTTCTGTTTTGATTTTTTTTCTGAGCACCCCCTCTATGTATGCTGCTAAATGCTTATCTCTCCACTTTTAGTAAACCAATCCAGAAGTGAGGGAGGAACTGGACTGTCATGAAACATTAATATCTGTGTCACTGTGCAGGGCTGGTTCAGGCACTCCAGTGTCATCATCGTAGTCCACTTGGTCCTCAGCAGCAGTTAGGCCAGCTTTAAAGGCCTCCTAGCCCATATGCATTTGTCCTGAGCATATGGCCTACTTAGGACAGCTTAGCTCTCCTCCCTAAACTCAGGATTGTACCCTAAGTATGATGAAAAATGAACAGTTTTTTGTGGGTAGATGAAAAGTCTAATTCATAAAAACAAATCTATCTGAAATTAAGTGTTATACTGCAGACTTTAAAAAAATCAGTGGACCACAAACATGTTCAAGAGTGCATTGAATTCCACCTTTATAGAGATCTCATTTCAACGAGAATATGGATTTCTAATTGAATTTCTATTTTAACTGAGTGATGCAAATTTGGCTTCTGTTCTAATTCTTTTGTGCTAGCAATACAAATGACAATTCTGCACAAATACTCCTGCACAAATTCTGCACGATAGACTTCCTTCCTCATTCTCTAACTTGTTTATTGACTAAAATGATCAAAACACAAACTTTAAGATTTAGGAAGTATTTTCATGTCTCTTACCCGTCTACCAAATCTACTTTGTTATGAACTTCAATAATTGAATCCAGGAGGTGGGTAGGAAGATTAAGATTACGGAGAACAGTTAATACGCTTTCCCTCTGGAGGATGGTTTCTGGATGGCTAATATCTCTCACGTGAATAATTAAATCCTACCCAATAAAACAAATAGGCATGCATGTTAATTACACATTTCACTTGTTTTAGGTTTTAAAACAGCAAAAAATAAAAATTTTATGTTCTGCTCTACTACTTGAGGTACAAAACCAAAATTTAGGTGGAATATCATAGCTGGTGCCTTACTTTTGTGGGAAGGTAGGAATTGCTTTCAGCCCTAGCATATTTACATTGATTGCATATTCTTACTGCAAGGCAATTGACAATACCTTGAATAATAAAACTGAATAATAATGAACACTTCGCCCACTACTGAGTGTAAAATTAAAGTCAAAATCAAATCCTCCCCTTGCACCACAGAGCGAAGGAGTGATCCAAATATAGAAAGTTCTCAACTTACAGGTATTTGAGTAAAAGGGTCTGGCTGGGGCTTTGAAACATCAGTTAAGTCAAAACAAATAAGGAAAGCTGCCTGAGAACAACTAACAGTGCAATCCTATTCATGACTACTCAGAAGCAATTTCCAATGAGTTCAATGGGGCTTATTCCCAGGAAAGTGTTCTTAGGATTGCAGCCTACTGTAAATCACTCTGAAAGTAGTGATCACTTGCAATGGCAGTAGGGAAAAAACAACAGATCAATAACACTGAACAACCTCTGGAGATTCCTGGGGACAAAAGGTAGTGAGATGATGAAGGAAGGTGGCCAAGGCTTATTTAGCACAGGGAGAACTGAGTTTTTGTGCTGCTGTTTTTGCACACATGCAGAACATCTTTCATTGGTGGTATCAGTGTGATAACACTGGGCCAGCAAGTAAGAGACTTGTTTTATACCTACCGAGCAGGCTACGTCTTCTAGGGTAGCTGAAAATGATTCAACAAGGTCATGGGGTAACTGAGAGAGAAACCCAATAGTATCAACATACAAAACAGTCAGGTGTGATGGCAGATAACCAGCATGGGCTGTAACATCCAATGTGGCAAATAGTTGATCTTGAGGCTGTAATCCTGCATCCCCAGTAAGGGCCTTGATAAGAGTAGTTTTTCCTTTAAAAAATATTTTTAAAAAGTTTGCTTTACTGAAAATCAACTCCTATTTCAAAAAAATACATGAATGTGATATGGAACCACAACATAAAGATCATCACTGCAACCACTTGACATTTACAAGTCTGCATTCTTGTGCAACATTATAATTTCTTGCCTGACAGCTTTCAAACTCCATTTTACTATTTCAGTGACTAACACAACTTATGATCTTTTTCATGATAAATATATTCTTATAATGCATTTTGGTTACTGATCGCCAGAAAAATTCCTTGTCGCTCCTCCCTCCTCTTTACTTTCATCCTGTGAAATGTTAGCAATCGCAAAACAAAGAGTGCAAGAGAAGCGTGAATGTAAGAGATGAACAGTTTCTTATCAACTTAGCAGTAAGAAGTCTAGATTAAATCCAGCAGTTAAATCCAGATTAAAGCAGTTAAATCCAGATGCATTTCTTCATTGCAAAGAGACACCGAGAAAAGGAAAAGCTGTAGGTGTGTCAGGAAGAACTGACACTTTATCCCCACTCCTAAAAAGCATCTGTGCATTTATCCTGAAGCTGTGACAACTTAGAGAGGCTGAGATGGAATTTCCCACTTTAAGGAAAAATGACAGAAAAGCCATTCAAGAAGGCAAGGACTGCCCAAAGGGGATGAAAGAAAGGACACTATGCAATAGACATCTTACCCTACAATCCAGAGTAACTACGAGAAGACGCAAGAGACACGTACTCTGAATCGATCTATGCATTTCCAATGGGTTTCCCATAGGTGGCACTCTAACTACGTTGGTGTAAAAGGTCCCATAGTTACTCTGGATTGTAGCCAAAGTTATCCTACTTCTCACCTGTCAGGATTTTCAAGGGAAGCAAGGAGCAATAGATGTGAGTAGAAAAAGAAACCACACAACTTGACCTGATAGTTAAAAAAATTCTTAGTAGGCATAGACTACCATTAAATCTGGATGAATTTTCATCAACGTAAGCGAGAATGACTGCTTATGGTGTAACAGTATTGAGGCTGTAATCCTAACTTTTAGGCCGGCATATGTCTAATGCTAGCCTGGGGCGTCACAAAAGTGCTATAGGACATTTCTATGCTGTTCCTGTGAAAGTTAGGATACTGCACAGACGTGTATTGACCTCCCCACACCACCACAGCAATGGGCAGTGAGTGAGTTGTGCTAGCCTAAATTGGTTAGGATTGTGCCCTTACAAGTGTGTGCCACCCTACTAACAAACAATCACTTCTTATGTTTTTAGCAAATCTTCATTGAACTTAGACATTTTACAGTCCAGGAATAAAAATTCTACAACACAAAAACTTTTTTTTGTGTAAAATGAATATGAGCAAGTATTTGCACTTAAATATCAGAATGAGTTTTAAATTGCTCCCCTACCACAGTTAGTGTAGCCCATTACTGAAACAGTAGGAAATTCACGCTTCTTCCGTTGGCTTCTGAGTAACTGCCTTTTTCTTTTGAGCTTCTCCAAAGCCTTTCGAATTTTAAGTTCTTTTTCTTTTAAGAGCCGAAGCTGTATTTCCATGAAAGTTTCACCTAGAAAAAAACAAAGCCATTGTCATTTGGAGCACTCAAAGAAAGCAATGGCACTATCACCAGCAAATCCTCTAACGTTTTTGAACTCCACTCTACCTGAACCCATAATGTATCTTGATCCACCTCTCTGCTGATCCATCTGAGCAACCTCATTTCTCACATTGGCTCTGAGAAAGAAGATATAATGTTATTAATTATGAGACTGTACAAGATACTTCCTTGTAAGTTTAAGAGGTATTGACTATAATGAGACCTTAGTTCCAATGAAACATGCATAAGATTGGGTTTTAAAATGAATAAAAATAAGGTAGACATGCATAGGATTGAGTTCTAAAACGAGTAAAATTTAAGTTCTACTCAGGCAAAAAAAAAGTTATTTACAACATACTTAAAGTCATAGAGCTTTGGCTAGGACTTAGTATTGATTAACTATTAGATCAACCCTACAATCCAGAGTAACTACGGGAGCACGTAACAGACATTACGTGTACCCGTAGTTACTGCACCATCTAATGAAAACCTATGGGAAATTCATACTGCAATCCACAGCAAATTGATCTTACACCAAGGACTCCCCATAGTTACTCTGGATTGTGCCCCTAGTCTAATAATTTTACCATGCAAATTGATCTGGTTTTTCCAGATCATTTATCTCATACTAGTGAAAAGCATACCCACGTTGTGGGAGTAAAATTCCCCCATACGCCATCCCCCTACATGCGCATCAGTCCCCCATGCGCATCAGTCCCACACGTGCATCATCTCCTCACGCACATCATCTCCCCATGCACAACAACACCCCATGCGCATCATCTCCCATGTGCAACATCTGCCCATGCGAACATGACCCCTAAGCACAACAACCCCCCTAAGTGCATCAAACCCCCATGCGCAACATTCCCCACACGCATCATCCCCCATGCGCATCAACCCCCCATTCGCAGCATCCTCCCCAGTGCAACCTCTTCCTCCGAACAACATCCCCCCCTGCACCAGGCACGAAATTGGCTGGATGTTGGTTGGTCTTCCATGTTAAGTATAGGACAAAAACACATTGCACCCCTTTTTAGCACCTTAAGGATTAAATTTCTCCACATCAGTTCTTGGTGGGTATTCATGTGACAGAAGAAACAGCCTACTCACATTAATTTCATGCTTCTAGTCCGGGGGTTGGGGCGGAATGTTGATAAGTCATCAATTCTTCAATGCAAAGCACAGGGAGGAAAATGCGTTGCGCCCCTTTTCACCCCCTTCCGGTTGGAATTTCCAAAAACCGGTTCTTAATGCACCCCTTGGTCACGGAAGGAACACCAACTCCAAATTTCACACTTCTAGGCCCACCGGTTTTGGCAGGGCGGTGATGAGTGAGTGAGTGATTTTTCTCTTTTATGTATATAGATTTCTAAGCTGTTGATGAAACCCATTTACGTGATTATTCACTGGGGCTTTAATCTCAAATGGTGTTTCCTCACATCATGAAATATGCTGAGGCCCAAATCTGAAATAGGCCTCCTGAGCCTGATTTTAAGAATTATAAAATACGACAGAACCATAAAGTTAAGACACACTTAAGTTAAGACTAAAGTTAAGACTAATGCCAAATAAGCGTTAGTAAGAAAGTGTGCATCCTAAATCCAAATTCAAAATGTTCCAAAATCTAAAATAAGTGGTTGAGATAAAATGACTGTTTTCTGATGACTGAATATACAGAAACATTTCATGTGCAAAATTATTAAATATTAAAGATATTTCATTATGTATGTGGAAATACTCCAACATTTTAGATAAAGGATACTAAACCTGTACTAATAAAAAGGTCACTGTGATAGAAGAAGCATAAACATAATCATATGTGCTTAAGGTCCTGGTAGAAAACTAGGCTGGCAAAACTGAAGGCTTAGGATCATGTGCCAAGCCATGTATTGGGGAAAGGATTTTAGTTTTCTCTCCATCAGTTTGGCCTATGGAAACTGTGTTCTTTCTTGAACATCATTAGTTAATAGGGAAGATGGAATAATTCCCATCTGGCAAAAAGATCCACCCATTTATTTAAAGATGCACATCTTATTTACTTTGAAACAATTTGTAGGCAGCATGCTTCAAATTATTTATTATAAGTAGTCTTAAGAGGATTCTATTGAATGACTGGCATGGTTTAAGATAGTTCTAACAATGCTTGGTAAATTATCTACTTGGGATGATTTGTTTCCATGTACATCTTTGACAGGAATGATAATTGAACATGCATACTTGTCAGAAAGATACTCTAAAACAAAACATCCTGACTTGTTCAAACTTTATAATGAAGTCAAATGTAGACATACCCCCAAATCCAGAGTAACTACGGGAGCACATAAAAGACATTACGTGCACTCGTAATTACTGCACCTCCTAGTAAAAACCTATGGGAAATTCATACTGGAATCCAGAGTAAATTGTTCTTACACCGGAGCAAGGACTCCCTGTAGTTACTCTGGATTTTGCTGATAAACACATTGCACAAGACACACTGGAAGCTCATAATCATTTTGGTTATTGTTTCAAAATGTATTTCCTACTTTTTCAACTAATATGATGCGTTTTGTTTCATGTACCTTAGAAGTGGTATTTCAGCCAATGCTATCTGAAGTTTTGCCTCTTTAGTTCGAGCATGGAGGCGAAAAATATGAAGGACAACAGTATATCTGTCAAGAACCTCCACTCCCCAGGCTTCCTCAAGTTCTTTCTTTAAAAAAAAAAACAAGTTGAAGATTTTGGTATTATCTCTAAATTTGCAATCACTGATAATTTTAAGAAAGCAACATTACTAAAATAGCTAAGGCTCCATAACGTCTGGACTTGTGATTCCATGGTAAAAAAAATATGAGTTCTTCACATCTGAAGTCTCAGGAGTCAAATGGAATTAAAATTTGAGCAAAAGCTTACTGTCTGTCTCTTAAAGAAACCTTTTAATGACCAAGCATTTGATGGTAAACATGTCCGAATAATTTAGGCTACCATATGATGTACAAAGTAAACTACGGTTTATCTCTACTTTCCTGCAGACAAGTTCTTCCATTAGCTAGTCTTGTGGTTCCTTACTCAGCACACATGTACTTCCTCAAAGAGTTTCTTCAGCACAAAATGTATAAATGGGTCATATGATGTGGTTTCATCAGAGAGTGTGTTTCCTTGTCTACAAGTTGGTGTAACTAAGCTGGAATAGGTGGGAAAACTTCCAATATGATGTTGCCACATTACATGTTGTACATCTTGTAAAGAGGAAAACTCATCACAGGGAAGTGCTTAAGAGTTCAGATAAGATAATGTCTAGATAGGTGCTTCATTAAACCTTCTGATGGGGTGGATCTGCAATTTTTTCTACTGCACCACAGTCCAGGATCCATTTTAGTTCCCCAAATATTACTATTGTTTATTTACTATGAACTTGGTCTGTGAACCATCATTTTCAGTTGCAGTGGTCTCTAGTTAAAACATGCATGGGTAAGAGAGGGAAGGACCAAAGGACAGTATCATTGAAGAATACAGATCAAAACGTAGGTCAAAAGACTATGGGCACAAAACTGAGGCAAATTTAGGCATAAAGTACTACTCAATTGTGGTCCAATTCTGAACTAATCCCAAGAAAGAACATGGAACTGAAAATAAAACTGCTAAATTTGTACAAATCTATGGTGCGGCTAATTGAATACAGTTCAGATAATTACATCTCAATAATGGAGATAATTGATGTTTGAAAAATAATGTTTGAAAAAAATGTAGACAGTATTGGCATCCATCAATCTCGAAAGACTATGGTATTGTGTTCGATGCTGCATGCGAAGCACGAAGGCCTGGGTAGATTAATATGGAGGATAGGCTGTTACCCAAGCAGCAAATCCCCCCCTCTCCATGCCACTGAAATAGTCCAATGGAACGGCAGAGCTGATACGATACGATTGGTTCCAGCTGCGTCGCAGAGCTGGGCTAAGGACAGGAGCTCACCCTGTCTTGTGGGGCCGACCTGGGTCTCGAACGCTGGCCTGCTGGTTAATAGGCACAGTGTCTTTAACAACTTGCGCCACAGGAGAGTGTTTGAAAAAAATGTAGAAACAGACAACTAAAATGACAGGGGAGGGGGGAGAAGCATGTTCTATAAAACATACAATTCTTAGGGATTTTTAGTCTAAGAAAAGAAAGTATCTAAGGAACATACATCCTAACTAAGGCTGCAATCTTAATTCCCATTTAGGCTGGCATAAGTCCTCTGCTGGCCAGGGGATGTCACAAAACTGCCATAAGGCACTTCTCCCCCACTCTTGGTGAGGTTAGGCTGGTACAAAGACACGCACCGGCCTCCCCACACCACCACAAGATATTACGTTAGATAAGTTATTTGGGCCTAAATTGGTTTTGTAAACAAAATTGGTTTTGTAAATTAGATTTGTAAACTATACACAGTGTGGAGAAGTGGAAAAAGAGAAATATCTTCCTCTCTAACACTGACTTCCTCTCTAACACTAAAAGACATCCAATGAAATTCATTGCTGGAAGATTTTTGGACAGGCAAAATGAAATATTTCTTCACACAATACATAATTATAGAATTTGTTACCACAAAATATGGTAATTGTCATGTTTAGATGGTTTTAAAAGAGTTTAAAAATTCCATGGAAAAGAAGGTACTTGTCATAAAGGTTATATCCTGCCTACGGATTCAGAAGCAGCATGGCTCTGAATCATAAGAATTCCTCCCTTTCCCAGAGGCAAGGTGTTTGGGTCAGCAGCTGGTCATTATGTTGCTCACTAGTCAGCCAGGTTACTGTCCTATTTCTCAAATAAGGTATGAGAAGGAAGATGCAAGGTAGATGAGCAGGACGTTTTCCAATCCTTTTCTCACCCTTGCCCAAACTTGCATGTTTTCACAAAGGGTCCAAGACAGTCTAATACAACCATTGCTCTGAATATCAGTGCAGAAGAATGAGAATGAAGGATGCCTTCATCCCTGCTTGTAGGCATTTTGCAGACAGATAATATGGACTGATAGCTAAACTGTTGTTATTACCTGAAGAGCTAAGCTGGAAAATCCGTGGTTATGTTTTTGGATAGGAGATGGAAAAGATGCAGTAGGAGTTGTGGAAGGACAGAGCTGCTATTGAGCTAAGTAGCCATCCAGTGAGAGCAGAATGGGAGTGAAAAGGCCAGTCAGCAAAAAATGGAGGACAACCTTAAGGCCCTGTCTAGGCTTGATTTATGATTGCCTACTGAAGCTCGATGGAAACAACTAGAGTTGAAAACCATACTGTGAAGAAAACACCCAGAGTCTGAAGATTCTTTGATTCACAGAATACATTTGTAAAAACCCCACTGAATATGGAGGTTTGACTAGCCTGCCCACGTAAACTGCCCTGAATACGCTTTGAAAATAGATAATAGATGAGATGAATGAATGAAACTTCTGGGAAACTTCTGATGAATGAATGAAACTTCTGGCCTTCGGGAAACACGATGCTCAATCAGGTTGGCATCCAAACAACAGTTCTTAGAATTGGAGTCTTACTTTCGTTTGGTAACATGTCCAGGGGTGTATCTGGCCCAGTGACTCTCATTAGACATATGCAGCCTTAGAACATTTTCACTTTATTGATACTATTAAATAGAAATAGCATTCCAAATGCAGATTCCAAAGCATAAAAGCAAGAATTACCTGTGTGAGAGGAGAGAGTCTTTCTATATTTACGAAGACAGCAGATATACGTGGCAATCCTTTAATCTTTTCTAAAACAAAATTACTAAGATATAAATTCCAAATCTTACAAAATTATATATTATTTATTTTCCAAAGTGAGCTAATGGTATTGAATAGCTGTGTTTTTTGTTCACAGAAAATGTACTGGGTTGGCATAATTTCCTCAACATCCTCTTACAAATGTACACCCCATGGATAATTCTCACACCCATCAGAGAAACAATTTTCTTGTCCTTACCAGTTAAAAGCTGAAAATTTCCTTTGCCAAAAATAAACTTCTTCTCAGGAGTCTTTGTAGAAAGGATTAGAGTATCTAATACTGTCCAGTTCTGAATTGTGTTTATGAGAGCAACGGCCTCAGCTAACTGTAGTTCAGCTGTAACGTTAAAAAAAATAAACATATATTTCTAATATTTGCTTGCACATAAAAAAACTTAATTATAATGCAAAACATATCAAATAATAACTTGGAATGTCAATTTCCTTGAAACCAGGAGTAAAATATAGGGGTGCTTTGGTTTATGAGCATAATTTGTTCCAGAAGCATGCTTGTGACACAAAATGCTTGCACTGTATATCAAAGCAAATTTTCCCATAAGAAATAATGGAAATCTGGTACTCAGTGCTTCCATCTTGGAATGGGGCACACACGTTAAATCTGTGCTCCCTATTGCATCTGGTGGGTTGCTGTGAGAGACAGAAAGCTGGACTAAATGGGCTTTGGCCTGATCCAGCGGAGGCTCTTCTTATGAGGCTGCTTTCCTGTGAGTAAGGGCGCAATCCTACAAACTACAGGCGCAAACTACAGGGAGTCCTTGCTCCGACGTAAGAACCATTTACTCTGGATTGAAATATGAATTTCCCATAGATTTTCACTAGGTGGTGCTGTAACAACATCAACGTAAATGTCTCTTATGTGCTCCTGTAGTTACTCTAGATTGTAGGGTAAGTCTCACTGAATGCACTGAGACTTACTTCCAACTAGACAAGTGGTCGTGGAGAGATTGTCATTCTCAGAAGGGAGCATTGGACTGAAATGCTGGAGAAACACTGCCCTAGTCTCTGAAATGGCTAGCAGGAGGACACGTTTACCTTTACATTCAGACAATAGATGGGGTGAATAATCTAATGGAATGAAATTGTAATTATTCAACGGTGTGAAGGTAGGAAGAGGCACTCTATCAAGTGGGTGTTCCTCTTTTATTTAGCAGGGGGAGAGTAACTGGCCCTTCACACCCCAGCAATGTCTGTTCTAGTGGCTTCTGCTGGTGTTCTTTTTGCACTTTAGATTGTGAGCCCTTTTGGGACAGGGACCCATTAGCTATTAATTTTTTCATTTTCTTGTAAACCGCTTTGTGAACTTCTTAGTTGAAAAGCGGTATATAAATACTGTAGATAGATAGATAGATAGATAGATAGATAGATAGATAGATAGATAGATAGATAGGAATTAGCCCCTTCTAACTTGGCATTCAAGTGGCTGTTCCTCCTTTATTTAGCAGGGGGAGAATAACTGAAGAGAGCAATCAGGTGGCTTCTGCTGGTGTTCTTCTTGCATGTTAGATTGTGAGTCTTTTTGGGACGGGGACCCCTGAGCTATTAATTAGCTATTATTTTTTTCATTTACATTGTAAACTGCTTTGTGAACTTTTTGGTTGAAAAGTGGAATACTTTTACTGTATACCAAATACTGTAGATTTTGGTGCTTCTCCTTCCTCCTCCTCCCCATCCTTGTTACAAGCCAGACCTCAGTGTCAGACGTGGGTCAAATCCAGGGGTCTCCAAACTTTCAACTTCAGAGCTGCTTGACCTTTCACAAAACGTGTAGAGGAGGGAATTTTTCAGCATGTGCAGCTTGAGAGGAGAAGCAGCACCTTCTGAAATTCCCTCCTTTTGCAGAATTGTTAAAAGGTCCTGGAGCCTTGAAGTTGATAGTTTGGAGGTCACGTAGGAGGATTTTGTTCCACTGATTTGTTTTTCCACTGATTGTTTTGTTTTGTTCCAAATAGAAACCTATGTGTGGGGCGAGTGGTGGGTCAAGTCAGTGGATGCCAAATCAGTGGATACAGAGCCAGTGCCGGGAGTCAGCCTGGCAGCCCTTCCCTTTGTGGTGAGGAGGGAGCTGCTGCCCCTCAGTGGAGGGGAGAGGCAGGCCCAGGCTGCCCATTGGAGGGGGGAGCAGTGGGGGTCTTCCCACCTGTGGTGAGCTGCGGCCTTCCTGGCCCCCACTTGACGGCGGGATGGACCACGAAGACCTCTCGGGCGCCCAGCGGGAGGAGGGGCAGCTCCGCCTCCGCCTCCAGCAGCTCTTCGTCCTCCTCTCCGCAGCCCCCGTCCCTCCTTCCCTCGGGGGCGCCATGGCCGGGCCAAGGAGGTAGGCCGCCGGCAGAGATGCACCGCCAAAGCCGGGCCTGGCCGGGCCAAGGGCAGAGCCTGCTCGGGGAGGGAGCAAGAAAAACCCCGCGGAACCTCCGTCCCAGGCACAGCAGCGGCCGCCACCGCCAACTCATGAGGCCCCGCCGGTGTCACAGTCACAACGGTCCCCCTGCGGCTACAGGTCCGCTCCGAAACAAGCCCCTCCGGAAACACACCCCACCACCTCTTAGTTCCGCTTCCTACTGCGCAGCCGCACTTATTATTCCCCTAACCCAGCTATAGAGGTAAGAAATTGGTAGAGTGACTCAATGCGGAGGGCACTTCTGGGTATACTTGGAAAGCCATAAGTTTCCAGGGCAGAATTAAGGGATGCCCATAACAGCAGGGTGCTGAGAGTCAGATATCCTCTTTTTCCAGGACGTGTCCTCTTATAGCCTCTTGTCTTGGAAAAGAACTTCAGAGCCCCATCCTATGTATGTCTATTCAGAAGTAAGCCTCATTATAGTCAATGAGGCTGGCTCCCAGGAAAATGTTTACAGGGTTGCAGCCTGGGATCATAAAGCAAGATTTTTTGCAGGAGTGCTTCTTAGAATAAGGAAATAAATGCCCAAACCTGGACTTTCTCCACTATGGGTAACTAGCAGTGCAATCCTATTAGTAGTAGGAGTCTGTAGTAGAAGTACTGAGTGTAGTAGTAGTAGTAGTAGTAGTAGTACTGTAGAAGTACTGAGAAGTACTGAGTGCAGTAGTAGTAGTAGTAGTAATACTGAGTCTCTACTCAGAAGTAAGTTCCATTGAGTTTAGTGGGGCTTACTCATAGGAAAGTGCTATTAGGATTGCAACATAAGTTCCCTTCTTTTAAAAAATCCTACAGACCCGGAAGTTGGTCTCTGTGTGTAACTCTAGCGTAAAATTAGTCTATGTACAGGTAAGAGGCAGAAGGGGGGCGTGTTTTTTAAAGAAAGGCGCTGTGACGTCATCTCGGCTCCTGGGTTTGTAGTGTTTGGAGGAGCGGGTGCACGTGACGCAGAGGGGCGGGGGTTCGAATGTTGAGGCGAGGTGGGCGGGGCTTGTGTTGGGCTGTGATTGACGGCTGGAAGAAGCAGCTGAAGTCTTCCCAGGACCTGGCCCTGTGTGGGCCTCTGCATTGAGCAGGGTAGGGGCGCGCGGACAGGCATAGGGGGCAGAATGCTGGGCTGCAGGGTGGGAATTCCTGTCCTTTCCTTGCAAGGGTCCCAGTGCTGCACTGGGGAAAGAGGCTCTGGCAGGTGTCCCTGTTGAGTTTCTGCCTCTCCTTCCTCTACAAAGGTAGGAAGTTCTGGAAATGACAGGTGTACCTATTGGGTTTCTACCTGTCCTCCAAAGTTGGCAATTCTTGGAGGTGCCACAATTGTACCTGTTGAGTTGCCATCTGTCCTTCTCCCTCCAAAGTTGGCAATGCTTGGAGCTGTCACAGGTGTACCTGTTGAGTTGCCACCTGTCCTTCTCCCTCCAAAGTTGGCAATCCCTGGACTGTCACAATTGTACCTGTTGAGTTGTACCTGCCCTTCTCCCTCCAAAGTTGGCAATTCCTTGATTTGTCACAGTTGTACCTGTTGAGTTGCCACCTGTCCTTCTCTCTCCAAAGTTGGCAATGCCTGGAGCTGTCACAGGTGTACCTGTTGAGTTGCCACCTGTCCTTCTTCCTCCAAAGTTGGCAATTCCTGGACTGTCACAGTTGTACCTGGTTGAGTTGCCACCTGTCCTCCTCTCTCCAAAGTTGGCAATGCCTGGAGCTGTCACAGGTGTACCTGTTGAGTTGCCACCTGTCCTTCTCCCTCCAAAGTTGGCAATTCCTAGACTGTCACAGGTGTACCTGTTGAGTTGCCACCTGTCCTTCTCTCTCCAAAGTTGGTAATGCCTGAAGCTGTCTCAGGTGTACCTGTTGAATTGCCACCTGTCCTTCTCCCTTCAAAGTTGGCAATGCCTGGAGCTGTCACAGGTGTACCTGTTGAGTAGCCACCTGTCCTTCTCCCTCCAAAGTTGGCAATCCCTGGACTGTCACAGTTGTACCTGTTGAGTTGTACCTGCCCTTCTCCGTCCAAAGTTGGCAATTCCTTGATTTGTCACAGTTGTACCTGTTGAGTTGCCACCTGTCCTTCTCTCTCCAAAGTTGGCAATGCCTGGAGCTGTCACAGGTGTACCTGTTGAGTTGCCACCTGTCCTTCTCCCTCCAAAATTGGCAATTCCTGGACTTGTCACAGTTGTACCTGTTGAATTGCCACCTGTCCTTTTCCCTCCAAAGCTGGCAATTCCTGGATTTGTCACAGTTGTACCTGTTGAGTTGCCATCTGTCCTTCTCCCTCCAAAGTTGGCAATGCCTGGAGCTGTCACAGGTGTACCTGTTGAGTTGCCACCTGTCCTTCTCCTTCCAAAGTTGGCAATTCCTGGACCTGTCACAGTTGTACCTGTTGAGTTGCGACCTGTCTGTCCCCCTCCAAAAGTGACAATTCTGTCACAGGTGTGCCTGATGATTTTCCTTCTGTCCTCCCCACCTATTCTCATCCAAAAATGGCAATTCTGAACGCAGTGCAGTGCTATCCTATCAGAAATAAGAACACAATACTCAGAAATAATATCTCATTTATTTCAGTGGAATGTACAGGTGTCCCTCATTATCCACTAGCATTCTGTTCCCAAACCTCCCATGGATAAAAAAAATTCATGAATAAAGAAAACAATGGAAAAATAGGTTTAAAGAACCACTTCCCTTCTTTCTCTTCTGTTGTCCCTCATTGAATAAAGTAGCCTCAATATCTGCAGGGGTTTGATTTTGGTACTGAAAAATGGAATATTACCTACATGACACCTATTAACAAAAGTAGGAAAGCAGTTTTTAAAAACTGATTTGCAGTGGCCATTTTTGTTGAGTCAAATCTGCGCATAAAAAATTTACATGGATTTTTTATTGATAAAAAGTCTATGCAAATCCATGTATAAAATAATAAATAACAAGGTTGCACCTGTTCTCCCAGGTATGTATACGGAATTGCTTCCTTAGAGATAAATTCTGTGCACACTTTCTTGAGTGTGAGGCCCATTAGTCACAGTTAAACCCTTGCAGCTATTGATGCATGACCTTATTCCATTAGAAACAAAATTGGTCTTTATCAGCACAATCCTATGTTTACTCAGAAGCAAGCCCCATTGTGTTCAATGGGTCTTACTCCCAGGAACGTGTGTTTAGGATTGCATCGCATATGTTTTTCTATTGTTTTCTTTATACACAGATGTTTTTAATACATGGTGGGAAATAAGAGACAACTGTAATATCCTAACTAATCTAATTCTTAGATTCTTTTAAAATATTGGCATAATTTTGGCGACTTTCCACTTCTCTAGTTAAGCTTCCAATTTTATTGCCAACTTTCATTATGAGAAAAGCGTTTGAACTGGAGGGTTATGTTTTTTGGATCTGTTATCTTGTTTATTTGTAGTTTGTTGCATAATTGTAGATAATTGGCTCTTGCCACCTCTAAGCATGACTTTTCCTATTAAATGACTGAAAATTTATCTTTTATTTTAGGAGTTTCTTGTTTGGAAATTAAACTTAGTTTGATCCTAGGGTCATCTTTTCCCTTACACATATGTAGAATATGACAGCACTGTGGCAATTTGATATTTGCATCTCACCTGGGATCTTGGCCACCACTTAACATAAAATTTGTGGCACCTGTCCTTGAATTGGTTGTGGCCAGCAGCTGTTCCAAGACACAGCTTGTTGTCTTTTAAAATGCCATTTCTTCATTGCTAGCTAATGTGTTTTTCTTGGTCAGTTTGAAGCTATACACTTTTGTCCTCTACCTCCTAGGTTTTCCACCTCTGGATCATACTTCGAGTTTTGAGAAGTAGTTTTCAAGCCTGGTGTTTCCAGCATTGCAGCTTTGTATTTATGCCTATTTTCTTAATATATTGAACTCTATACCATTGGCATAGATAATGATCATATGGCCTGGTACCATGCTCATAATGTTGCCATGGAAGTGATGTCACAACAAAAACTGATGTCACCCCTGGGTATTTCTAAAAAAAAAAAGAAATTGGGGAAAAACCTGCCTCCTCTCAGCAGTTCACCAGCCATTTGCTCTGCTAGTGGCATAGCTAAATCACCCATCTGGAATTGACATTTTTGTTGCTTTCCTCCTGGCAACAATAAAATCAAATTTAATTAAGTAAAAAAAATGAAAATTGTGTCCCTTCTTGGTTAGGGAAACTGCTGGGGCAATGAGGAATGGCTGTTCTTTCCATTCTAAATAGCAGCACCGCTTAAAAGTGCCTGTATACCCAGTTAGCATGGATAACACTTTATTCATCCATACAGTATCAGAATTACATCTCATTGGCTCTCAGAGCAATCAGTATACTGAAAAAGTTTTGCGTTAAGAAAATCCATTTTTTGTTCCTTAGGCTTTTGTGTTTTCATTTTCTGGTTAATTTGCTATACCTTTTGATAGAATGTAGATATTCAAACCAGTGCAGTTTGTTTCATTGCATTATTCATTATAACACCTTGAGGTTAGAGCCCCTTAGGAGATTTTTGCACCCTCCGGCTGGAGGAATCACTGGAGGAGGAGAGGTTGACACATGGTCCGTCCCCCTTAAGGAGACTGGAACCAGGCCTGTGTGACTGCAAACCAAATACACACGGGCACTGACATACGGCCCCAATCAAAGTCTGTATGTGACATACCAACCCCCTCAAGACCTCCCCTGGAAGAAGGAGGGGAGAGGGCGAGGGATATAAAAAGGAGAGGGTGGGAGGTCAGCAACAGTGCGCGGGAAACCAACCAGAGACACTGGAGAACGTGCAGGGCCCCAAGGCGCGTTGAAAGCTGAGAGAAAGTTATTGTTAGAGAGAATTATGGTTGGAATACTTACCTGTTGAACTTACCTGATGATGAGGCCTGAACTGGGCACAGACAATACAATACAGTACCCCAAAATATATTTAGATACACCAGCGTTACTCCCTTGATTTGAAAGGAAGGAAATAATATATTATTAATTATTTAAATTCAAAATTTTATTGAATCTGTTTTTAAAAATCCAGACTTAAAAAAATGTAGGACGTCCTATATTTTCTCCTACATTTTTTAAAAAATCAGGAGTAAGCTCCATTGAATTAATGGGCTTTCTCCTGAGTAGACACCTGGGAATGGGTGCTTACTTTGGCTGGGGAGGCTGCTGGGGAGGCTCAGACTGCAGCTGTGTCTCGGCAGCACGACCATCCATTATCCCCAGGAATTTCATTTTTACCCCATTTGAGATAACTTAACCCTGTTCCCTGACCACTGTAATATATGGACCTTCCCTATTGAGAGAGAATAGGGTCGTGTCATTGAGAATTTGGTGACTACGATGATAACTGTTCTTGAAAGAATAGTAAATTAATGTTATTATATATTGACCTCTGGAGTCGCGTCCTTCAGTTGCCATGCATGTGACGGAGGAAGGGATGAGTGGGGGGGTTGACTCCCCCTAGAAGTTGGGGCGAGTACAGCGATGATGACACACCTTAACAACAATATAGAACATGATTGTATTAGCTTTCATACATATCCTGTTTTTCACAATTTTAGCCACTAGTGTGAAGCTCAGCTTGTTTCCCCCTAAAGCTTGTAGCTTAGTACAACTGCATCCTCCTAGCTACGCCACTGCTCAGTACCCTTTTGACATAATAAGTAGCACAGATTTGTACATGTTAGAACTATGAATCTAACAGTTGGTTCAGGTAAACGAAGCTGAATGGAATGTTCAGATTTGAATATCTGCCAGTTGGCTGTGACAGTTGGAGAACTGTTTGTCTGTTGGAAACGGCAGTTGGAGCTCAGCTGTTCATCAGAGCAGAAGCATACTGGTTAGCTCTGAGGAGAATTAGACTGAAGGACTTAATTCATGTGTAGGACCCAGATTGTGTTAGACTACTCTGAACTTGTAAATACAGTAAATGTTTAATCTACTCCACTGTGTCTGTCTTCTCTCTTGCGGCACATAAACAGTCACAGGACACAACTATCAGTCAACATACTGACAGTACAGAGTTAAAATTCATGGACAATCATATCTCACTGATTCCCCCCATTTTGCCAATCTGATCAGTTATCTATAACTGTGTTCTCGTATATCCATGTATATAAAACTGAAAAGTGACTGACTGACTGACTGACTGACTCACTCACTCACTCATCAACACCCAGACAAAACTGCTGGGCCTGAAATTGGGCAGGGTGTTCCTTCCATGATGGAGGTACCCACTAAGACTTGGTTTTCAGAAATTCCAACTGGATGGGGGTGAAAAGGGGCGCAACATGTTTTCCTTTCTGTACTTTCCATTGAAGAATCCCTGACTGAGGGATGCTCTGCCCGAACCCCCAGACCGAGAAGCATGAAATTTGAGGAGGGTTTCCTTCTGTGACATCAAAACCCACCAAGAACTGATGATGTTGAGAAATGTAACCCTTAAGGGGCTGAAAAGGTGTGCAACGTGTTTTTGTTCTATACTTAACACTGAAGACTGACTGACTGATCAACAAACAGCTGATGCACTGAGAGGGCTGGTGTGTGGGGGGGGATGGTGCACATGGGGGAATGATACGCATAGGGAGATGTGCGCATGGGGGGATGGTGTGCATGGGGGTGCTCATGTACGGGGGGTGTTGCGCATTGCGGGATGGTGCTCATGGGGGTATTGAGCAGGGGGGATGATGTGCACTGGGGTGTACTACATGGGGGATGAAGCACATAGGGGGTTGCATATGGTGCACATGGGTGACGATCCACACGGGGGTGTTGCATACGGGGGGCTAATGTGCATGGGGGGACGGTGCACATGTGGGGATGGTGCGCATGCGGGGAAAGGGAATTTTACTCCTGCAACATGGGTACATTTTCGCTAGTTTATTTATATACTGGTACCTGTATCTGTGTTCCAGCTCCGCCATCTTTCTTTTCTGCTGTCTTTTTTGATCTGCCATGGAATCTTATATCTAATTAGTGCTAGGATCAGATGTATTGTAAAATGGATTATTTTTAAAGGTGCTGTCTTCATTATTGTAACCTGAAACCCTATCAAAACAGTCTTAATATAATTCATGTTTACATTTTCTTCCACATTTAACACTCACAAAACAAATACTATGTTTGTGTTCAGAAATATTGAGAACTGTTGTGCTTGGACCAGGGTGGGGCCTGCTCAGTCAATGCCGTAGAATTCTCTTGGGTAAATCTATAGTCAGATAAACCTCAAGGTTGCAAATATTCAGTGAAATCATAGAATCATAGAGTTGGAAGGGACTTAGTAGGTCATCTAGTCCAACCCTCTGCCTGCAGCAGGAATTCCCACTAGAGCAGCGTTTCTCAAAGTGGGGGTCGGGACCCCTTTGGGGGTCGCCTGGAGCTTTCCTGGGGGTTGCCTAAAGACTCCTGGTGCAGGGGGCCAGGAGGGAAGACCTGGCAGAAACACTGGAGCCGCTGCAGCTGCAAGAAGCAGCTCAGAAGGAGCCTCTGAGCAGCTGTGAGACAGTGTGGAGCCTTGGGGGTGGGGAGGATTGCAGCCTTAGAGCCCAGTTCTATGCATGTCTACTCAGAAGTCAGTCCCATGATAGTGAATGGGACTTACTCCCAGGAAACAGTGGCTGGCTCTGCTGCCTGAGATCCCAATCCTATGGAGGCCTCCTCTCACCCAGTTACTTACCTTCCTATCCCTCCCTCCCTCTTTCTTTCTTTCTCTCTCTCTGTCTCTCTCTCTCTCCCTCCCTCCCTCTTAGCTATGCCACATCTGTCTGTCTGTCATTACGTATTGTTTTTATGATTAATCACTATGCTTTAATTATGTTCAATTTGTAACAACAAAAATACATCCTGCATATCAGATATTTGCATTACTATTCATAACAGTAGCAAAATTACAGTTATAAAGTAGCAACAAAAATAATTTTATGGTTGGGGGTCCCCACAACATGAGGAACTGTATTAAGGGGTCACAGCATTAGGAAGTTTGAGAACCACTGCCCTTGAGCATCCCTGACAGTGGAGCCTCTGCTTGAAGATCCCCAGTAAGGGAGAATCCAACACCTCCCTTGGCAGTCTGTTCCACTGCCGAACCGCCCTCACTGTCAAGAATTTTTTCCGGATTTCCAACCGGAATCTCCTTTCTTGCAGTTTGTACCCATTCGTTCCAGTTCTGCTTTCAGAAGCAGCTATGAACAAATACTGTATACCTCAAGGTTGCTGGGAGAAAAGGGTCCTGATTCGTCTCTACTCCAAGCCCAATATTTGATGTCACAGCACCTTCTGTATACCCAAACTTGAATGCCTTGAAAGATGTTAGGAATACAAATGTGATACATGGAATAATAGCCTTTCCCAAGGAATTTTTTGGTGTGTCTCTGAAGCTTTCTTGCAACATTTTGAATACTGGGGGCTCTCTGTAAAGAGCACTATTCATTGCTTCCATGATTTCTGTCTTGTAGGTTCACTCACAAGTACAGACAAGTCTTCATTTAAAGTTGTCAACAGGTTTTTGGAAACTGCAAATTTAAGTGAAATGGAATTAATGAAACCTATTTTACCAAAGGCAAATATAGACTAGAAAGTTAAATAGCTACAACATATGTCTAGTCACAAAACACCACCAAACTTTTAAATAAATTTCTAATATTAAACTTCTAATATTTAACATGGAAATAAATGTGAGCTTTCTGGAACAGAGAAAACCTGGACATATGTTGGGATAATTTGTAAATTCCACACAGTAGCCCAAGCCAGGAACTGATTTTTTTCCTTGAACAACTTTAAAATGAAATAATGTGCAATGAAATTTAAGTGAGGACTTGCTGTACTGTGCATGGGTTCCTATCTTAACCATAGTACTGAAATATAATTTAAAATTTCATTTTGCTGCTCTTAACGTATCTATTATTTTAATGTCTATAGTTTTACAGTATGTCTTGTCTGCTTCTTTTTATTTTGTACAGTTTTGCTATTGCTTCTCTGACAAGAGCTAAAGGAAATGAATTTGAATTTCGGCTGCTTGTATTCTTTTTCATGCTGAAGTGTCTCATCAGGCTAACTTGCTTTCTGTGCTGCTGAGAGGATGTAGTGGAAATGATAGCAGAACCCAATTCCGTTGTCAATCTTCCCAGCCACAAGTAAGACCTTAAATGTCTGAAAACATTGCCTTGGTATTTGCATTGCAAAGTTTGTCATGTGTTTCTTGGGCCATTGAATGTGTTGATGCAAAGCAATGATTTATGAGATATTACACTTTGTCTGAAGACTAAAGCAGGCCTCTGTCAGTCATGAAAGACTATGGTATTGTGCTCGGCGCTGCATAAGCTGCACGCAAAGCACGAAAGCCTGGGTTAGATTGTTATGGAGGATACGCTGTTACCCAAGCAGCAAATCCCCCCTCTCCATGCCACTGAATTAGTCCAATGGAAAGGCAGAGCCAATATGATTGAATCCAGAGCTGGGCTAAGGACAGGAGCTCACTCTGTCCTGTGGGGCCGACCCGGGTCTCGAACCCTGGCCTGCTGGTTAACAGGCACAGTGTCTTAACCACTTGCACCACTATGTTATCAGTTTTGTATATAGCCTATAAGGGTGAAGATAGATGCAAGAATAGGTCAGTCGCAGTGAGATTTTCACCAGTAGTTTTATACTGGATTTGTAATCTTAAGAGTCAACTTTCTCAATATTCTGTGTTCATATGAACTGATTCTGTCTCGAAGTCAGAATGCACATATTTGGAAACAGCTAGCTCTTGTTGGTCTACAATTTTCTTGTGCATATTACCTGAAAAAGTGTACTGTGTCTTTACTAAAATGCAGGCCCTGCCCTTTGTAATTTGGATATCTATAGTTTAGATATCTAGTGTATACTGGCATTGTGTCACACACACATTTGTTCTGTGTGTTCCATCTTAAGCATCAGGGGATGGAATTGATGTGCAGAGTTCCCAGTGCCTCCTCCACTGGGAGAACTTGGAAAAAGCATCATGATGTCACTGCTCCAAGTACCAGGCATTCTAGCAATCCTTCTGGGCTCAATTAGTCTTGCTTCATTACACATGCTTCTGCATGTGATAGATCTTTCAGTCTATCAATTTTTTAAAAATACAAACATTTTTTAAAACAGTTGCAGAATACTTGAGTGCCAGGAGTAGGCATGCTGCAAAAATCTTGAGTGTAAGCCAATAAGTTTCGTCACAAGTATCTTTGCTTTGGTTCAAACGGAATTGTGCTGAAAACTTGGAAGTTTTTTTTAAGCGCTCACCTTATGATAGGGAAAAAGTATGTTTGCAGTGGAGGTGAAAGTGGCTATTTTCAAATTCCTCCACAGTTTTTAAAAATATCACATCTGTTTTCACCTTAATTCAGGGGTCTCCAAACCCTGGCCTGGGGACCAGATGCAGCCCTCAGCAAGCCTCAATGTGGCCCCCAATAAGACCACTCTATCAGGCCCTTAGGCAAGCCTTGTAATCCACTCCAGTACATTCTTATATGTAAATTTATTCAAATTTGAAATGTAAATTATTTTTCCAGCCCCTGATGCAGTGTCCTCATGATGATATGGTCCTCCTGCCAAAATGTTTGGAGACCTCTGCCCTAATTCAACAATAGTGCATATATGTTTTTCCTGATGCATGGCCATCCACTCTTAATATTCTCACATATGCATAAAGCAGGCATGTCAGGAGTGGAACCTGGGATCTTTAACATCCAAAGTGTGTTCCACTCCTTGTTTGTTTAATTTATCTCAGCATCCTGAGCATGTATAAAGACACTTCTTAGGTTGCAGTGTTGTTAAGTTGGCTGTTGGGAGAAATGAGAAAGGCTAGTATGAAAATTACTTGAGTAATCACTTGGCATGAATCTGTGCTTTTATTCTTACGATGCAAGCCTACACATGTCAGGCTTTGTGCTTGTTTCTGCTAATTTGGAAAAACTTGGAAAAATTATATAGGAGAGAGGAAGCTCTTAAGCTACAATCCTGATCTCCAGTTAGGCTGGCATACATCCTGGCATAATTCCTGTGCTGATGTGGGGAGGTCACCAGGGTGACCAGATGGAAGCGAGGACAGAGTGTCTGTATCTTAAACCATTGCGTGGAAAAGGGAATTTAGGCAGGGAATTGTAGCTCTTTGATGAGCTACACCTGCATAAATTCTTTCTTCCATATGCAATGGTTAAAGGTACAAGCACTCTGTCCTCCTTTCCATCTGGTCACTCTGGATGTCACAAAAGTGCCAGAAGGCACTTCTCCCTACTCCAGGGGGAAGACTAGGCCAATGTATAGGCATGCACCAACCTCCCCTCACCACCACAGGAAGATATGTCAGATAAGTTATTCCGGCCTAAATTGGTTAGCATTGCGCCCTTAATGTGTTTACACTACAGGATAAAAACATTTCTATAATTATACAGTTGGTTACTAAACAAAGCGATTGTATGCTAGATACTTTGTGAGACAACCCCAAATATAGCTGAAACCAGATGCTGCCTAGGAGATATGTTAACAGTCCCCCATCTTTTTTAAAAACAGATTTTGTGTTTTAGTTATGTAGGCTCTTGCAGTTTGGAGCAGAAGAATGTTAGGAAGGACTGCTGAACTCTTTCCTCTCCAGCTCGACTGCTAAAAATTGCCTCCATAAATGTGCCTTCTTCCCATGCAGAAAGGATAAGGGTGAAAAAGGAATGAATTTTTCTCATGGAAAGCAAAGGGACTGGATGAATGGATAGAAAATTGCTGGAAGGGGGAGGGTTGGGAAGAGGGTTAAATAAATACAGTACCCTCTTTCCAGTATATTACTGTTTTGCCCCCCAATTGCCTCTTGTAGCTGCTTTTTAATTAAAAAAGCTAGAAGGTCATTTATGGGCCCTCTGTCTGATGAGTATTTTGGCTTAATGTTTTCATTAACTGTGACTTTATTCAGACAAGTCAATTTATATGGGATATGTCTGACCTGAAGAAATAAAGTGATGTGTTCCTTGAATAGGAAAAAAATAATAACTTCAACCTTCAGGGTTAACTTTTGGATTTTTCAGTTTAAGTAGTAGCTTGACTTTCAAAATGTTTTCAGAACTGTGGTCTCCGTTCTTCTAAAGCACACTTTAAGGCAGCAGTCCCAACAACACTTTCCTGAGAGTAAGTACTATTGAACACAATGGGGGTTACTCCCGAGTAGACATGCCTAGGATTGCACCGCAAGTTGTATTGTCCAGCTTGTTGACGTGATCTTCTATGACACAGGGAAAATGGGATCCATGATGAGACTGTGCCTGAATCCACTTCACAAAATGGCAGCTGCTTGAGAATCGGCAACGTTAAAACTTTTGTAAGTTTCTGTTTCATAATTAAGTGGACAAGAGACAAAGAAATGAGAGTATTGCTTATTGAGCTTATTGTCTCAATAAAAGCTTATTGTCTCACAGCTTACTGCTGTGTTGTACATATGACTCAGGGATATATTATGGATGTTATCAATTTGTCTTTGTAATTTTATGTATACTACAGTGAGAGTTTAAAATTGGTGAAGTTGAATTTCATATATGAAGGGTGACAATCCCGGATGAATTTTCTGAATATAGATATCCATCCCTCACTATATATATAATGTAGATATCTGTCCTTCACAATTTATAGAAATATGCAGTTGAATGCTTGATTGTCATTGATTGCCAATCAGTGTTTGCCTGTGTATTTGTTAATTGTGTTTTCACATTCAGGCATTTCACATCACAGGCATTCACAAAAATTTTTCTGGTATAGGGATATCCTTTTTGGGGCGTAGTAATTCTATTAGATGCCTCATTGATTAATTGGATAGTATGCAACAGACATCATTAGTAGTTCATAAAGTGGTCTTCTTTACTTATTGTTTCCTTGATTATTACCTCTCATAGGGAATTGCAGATCACAAGCATCATTCCTTTCACTTATTCTTCTATTGCAGTTTCTTTCATGATCCTTGTTTATGCACCTAGCATATGAATGAAATATATGAATGACACACAGGTAGATTTTTTGGCTCATTTCTTACCATTGCTCTGTTGTGAGTTATAGTTTGTATTTTATGCCTTTAGAGAGGAAAAAGAAAAATCCGACAACAGTGTGAAAACCGGAGAAGAAACTCTTCCAGTAGTAGACGGTCAAATCAGCCACAGAATGGAGAAGTGGTTGAAACAGTTACCTTATTTGAAGTGGTCAGCATGGGCAAAAGAGCTATGCAGGTACAATTTACTTTCTGGACTATCTGGACACTTAATCTGTTAAACTGGGAAAAGTTTGATATTAATGATTTGTTTTTTAATTCTGTTTATTTGTTTTGTACCCTGGTTAAGTCTGTGGTAGATGACTGGGTTGAAACCTATAAAAAAGATCGCGATGTAGCACTTTTGGACCTCATCAATTTCTTCATTCAGTGCTCAGGCTGCCAAGGTAAATCTGTTTCCTATGAACAGCTTGCTTTTCAGTGGGCAAATGTTCTGAACAGAGCTCATTCATTAGCAATCCTGGTCAAAATCTGAGTTTTGTTAGGATGTCTGTGAGTCAGGTGTAGGACTATATGCTTCCAAAAACTATTCCCAGTGTAGCAAATCACAGTTTGGAGAGCTGGAAACAAGCCCTGCATTCATACATTGCTTTTGTAACCTCCATCTTTCTCTTGTGCTCATGGCTTAAAATTTTACTTTCTGTCTTATGCCTATATCCTAAAGTGAAATTAAGCCCCTTGCTCCGGAGCAGTTAAGATGACTTTCCATAAGATAACACTAGAGGGTGACATAACTGCTTGGACCCATAACTCCTATGAATTTTGCCCTTAATCAAATCATAGTTTGGCACTTTGTCAGGCAAACAATGGTTTGACTAATCTGTCCAAGAGAGGATTACAATTTAAGATAAAACTCTAATGATTAGCCTTAATTAGGATAGCTCATTCAAATCATGGTTTCCAGTTTGGCAAACCAAGGTTTGTTTCTTGAATGTTTCAATCTGTTAAGCTGTATAGTATGAGGTACATGGATTGAATGATATGCAGTATTATGTATGATTGCAGGTTTGAAGTTGGTGTTTCAGTTTTTGATGTCATACTGTGTGCAGTTTCCCAATCCTTTATTTTTCATTTTTTAATGTTTCCATAGGAATGGTTACAGCAGAGATGTTCCAAAGTTTGCAAAGCTGTGATGTCATGCAAAAAATGACAGAGACATTTGATGAAGTAGGTACAATACAGAATTGTCTTAAGGAATATTGGTTTGAGAAAGTTGATAAGCATATTGGAAAGAAATATTAATTTTACGTAAGCAATTTATATTCCACCTTTCCACCCCACTGGTATGGTCTTGTATTTCTTTGAAAGAAATATTTTAAGTTTGGAATATCAGTGAAACCAAATATCTTTAAAATATTCTTATGTAATCTTATGGGCATCCCAATCCTAACCTGCTCTGGAAAAGCAGGCTGGTAGACCTGCACTGCAATTAGTGTAGGATTGGTGCTGGATGTGGTTCAGCACAGAGCAAGGGGAACTGATTTCCTTTATTCTTGGTAACCTGGCAGTAATCCTAATGGGGCAACTTGGATCTTTGCTATCTAAAGTAGTGGCATAGCTACAAGCAGCATGGCACTTTGCCAACTTTCCTGCAAGTGAGTTTAGGATCCTGCCTAAGTGTTGGATCCTGGTTCCACCCTGCTCTGGGCCCTTGCAATTCCATGATCTTGCCCACTCACTGTAGACTGAAATCCCCCAGTTTTATCCTCCCCAGATCACCAACCTTGCCTGAATTGTCTAGCACAAACTCACTGTAACTGGAGAGAATCTGGCATGAGGAAGCCACACACATCCATGGATCGGCCTCTGTGACTCTAAAGGAGGCACAAACATGCCTTATGGCAGTAGTACACAAACTGGGTGATCACAACCTCCCCATTTGTATAAAGGTCCCGTGATTCCTTAAGGGGAAGGGGCGATGGCAGCAATGTGACCTTCAGGATCAGGCCTCTAAAGGGGAAAAGTGGGGTGCTTTCCCTTTCACTCTGGATGTGCTGCACAGGCTCCAGGAGGTCTGCAACATTGGCAAGCAGGCTATAGGGTTTGGAACATTCACATTTGGAACATTCACAAATGAACATTCCAAAGCACTTCTGTTTTCCAGGTACTTTGGAATGTTCATATGCGAACATTCCAAGCCGTATAGTCTGCATTCAAACTTTCCAGACATCTAGGAGCCTGCTGCAGCACATGAAAGTAAGTGAAAGCACTCCCCTCTTGCTGTTATTTATACTACATTATAAAATGCTAAATTCTATTTTATCCTTGGTCTTGTTTTATAGGAAACAGGGTTGCAGTATAAAAAGTTCATGGCGTATCCTTGGATTTTGACAGTTACTTGGCCGGTGGATATGGTAAGTTTCATTTATGTCTCACGGATTGAAAAAGTTGTAATGGAACTTAAGGTAGGATAGTCTCCCAGTGATCTGATCTAGATCTGCTAAGCTTCAGTAAATTTGTTGCATCATCTTTTTAGCATTCTTCACATTCCTGGTGGGGTCCACCTAGATGATTGACACAACATGGGGAAACCTGTGGGGCCTGTTGCCAGGAAGTTGCTTTTCCCACAAAAGTGGTACCTATTTATCTATGTGCATTTGCGTGCTTTTGAACTGCTGGGTTGCTAGGAGCTGGAACAAGTGATGAGAGTTCACTCCACCATGCAGCACCCAGGTCTCGAATCACTGATGTGCTGATCCTCAAATCGGCAGGCACAGAGTCTTTAACCACAAAGCCTCCGCAACCCCCTGTTGTTGCATCATGTGTTTTATAACTAAACAATTTGCAGCACAGTCTTGTGCATATCTTCTCAGAAGTAGGTCTCATTGTTTATTCTGGCATCTAAATTCCAAGCAAGTAGATTCAGGAAGAGGTTGCTGGTAAGCTGATCACCTGTGGGTCTCTTGTCAGCTCAGGCCTGTGCCAGCAATATTGCTGGTGTAAGTCATTGTTGACCTGTGAAGGCAGAACAGATTCAGGATTCAATGGGTTCTGCCGCTGTTGAACTGCTCTCTTCCTAGGCCCATTCTAGCCTGCCCTTGTTGCAACCTCACATTGCTGTAGTTGGGCAATGGCCATTAGTGGCCAGCACATTTTGAGTGTGATCCTGATTTTCTCTTGTACACCATTGTCCTCTACAATGCAAAGGTATCTATTTGGTGTAGACTGGAAAAACCTGGACTCTTTTTTCCCCAATAAGGAAGGGGTTTGCTGTCTAATAGTTTCTGTTTTCCATTTTGGTTGTTTCTTTTTGTGTGGAGCATTCCCATTTATTAGACCACTGTTTTTTTCCTGTGCCATGCAGGAAAATGAAGACTATCCACTCATCAAAACAGGGCCCTACTGGAAGAAGTTCAAAGCTAATTTTTGTGAGTTCACTGCAGTCCTGATCCAGCAGTGTCAGCGCAGCATCCTTTATGACAACTATTTAATGGACACAATAATCTCTCTGCTGACGGGCTTGGCAGATTCCATGGTCAGAGCGTTCAGGCACACCAGCACTTTAGCAGGTATGCAAGCAAGCCTATTAATATTTTGGGGGGAATGGAAAGTTGTGGTTCTTGTTAGTAGTGAAATTACTTAAGGTGTTATTGCTGTTGATCGCCTTAGCATAGGGATGGCTAGTTAGCAACTGCTGCCTGTCAATCAGCCAGAAGTTCTGAAGGTGCAACTTGTCATAATCCAGTGCTGCAATGGGTTGTGAAGCTGTGCTGTCAAACTTCCCTCCTCTTCATGACTTTTAAAAGTTCAGGAGTGTTAGTATGAGAAAGTTGATGATCCCATTGGTTAGGGGAGCAAAATTCTATATTTTCAGGGTTTGAAGTGTCTTTCCTTACAAGCTTTCCCTGCATCCCTCTATTCATGAATTTTTTTCTTTTATTTACTGTATTTTGTGGTTTGTGATAGCTTTTTCAGTGCCAGGATTAGAGGAAACTAATGCCATTTTCTGCTTGCTGGTTCCTAATGTTCTTCTCCACAATGAGACAAGTTCTCTTTGAAGAAGTGGACTAGAATGCACCTCCCACTTCTTCCCTAAACACTGTCTTTCTTTTGCCTCTGCTGAAAAGGGTTCCTATTCCTTCCATTGGCCTGCTCATTGATAGATTAAAGAGAAGCTGATAGTACTACCTGCGCAATTGTCTTTTTTCAGTAATGGAAAAAATGGAATCGGTGGCAAGGAAAATAAAAAGGATATACACCCCATCCCCCAATCGAGGCATTTTTTTCAGGAGCAACAGAATGCAACAACCGGCACAAATGGTGTATACTTGTATATCGGGAATAAATCCGGGTTATGATCACATAGCTAAGGAAAACTAGTGCAAATTGTCTTTTAAGTTTTTTCCTTTAATTTGTGGCCCTGCAAGACCGCAGATATTGTTTCACTGTTATGTTTGTTTCTAGCTATGAAGCTTCTGACAACGCTTGCCCATCTCGCTGCAAACCTAGATGTAAGTAAGCGTAACCTGGAACGTTTATATGAGGTGGAGAACAGGACTACTGGCAAGAGGACCAATTATAGACTGGACCAGCTGGAGAGAAAAAGAAGAGAGGTGGAGTACTTTGGGGAGATATAAGTGATGGCCCCTTAGAAATGCCCATTCTGCGGCTGTAGATTACTGAGCTTTAGATGTTTGAAAGCAACTTGAGATGGTGGTATTTCAATTTTCTTCAAGTTATTTGAGTGCAGCATAAATGAATACATGTTAACCCCTCCATTCCAACATTTAATTCCAGGAACTTCTGTGATTATTTATTTTCGGCAGGCAATGAATCAAGATGAATCAAGTTTCCTTTCATATGGCTTAAAATGTCTGAGTTTCAGCTCAGAGGGAATTCAGAAGTGATTATCACTTGGGGGAAGGGAGGAGATCTGCCTCCCAGCTGAAACAGAAATGAAACTGTGAAACTTTCTAAGGCAAGCCTAATTGCCTGCCATGTTGCCATGGTAGGCAGGCTGCCTTTAAGTCATTAACTGCTAGTTAAGATATGTTTATCTTTAAAGAGCCAACCTCACTTGATTTGAGACAAAATCACATTTAAATAAATTGCATATAATTAAGTTAAACCTGTATATCGTACTCGCAGCCTTTTTCTGAACTTGGAGCTGGAGGAAGGAAATGTGATGTTATTCCTTCAGAACAGTAATGGAATATTACAGAAATATTCCATTTCCAAGTGCCTTTGAAGCTCTGTGATTATCAACCAGAAAATCCTTCTCCTAAAGTGGGGAGTTGGATTAGGTTATGGTGCTCACAGATTTTATCTGGCTGTCAAGGCCAGCCAAAATTTGTGAACACTTGCAGTTAACTATGTTGCTGTGCATTGCGGAATGGTTTCAGGTATGCATAATGATGGTTTAGTTGTGCTAAACGTGAATTCCGGGGCGGGGGAGTGGTGGTTAGGCCAATGCTCAGGCATACGCCAGCCTCCCCTTGCCACTGCGGGAATGGGGAAGTGGGTGAGTTGTGCTGGCCTAAATTGGTTAGGATTGTGCCCTGAGTTGGTATTCAGTTAAATGAGCCTTATTATATGAATAAATAAGAACATTCAATTATTCTAATTTTAGTATGAACAGAAACCTCTGGAGATAGAAAATATGATGAGTGCAATTTTCAAAGGGACCTTTCTGCAACGATATCGGTAAGAATATTTGTGTTCTTTGAAGGAAGCCCTAGTTAGGCTTTGGACATTCAAATATTGTTTGAATGATGTCATTCATTTTGAGGTTGGTTAGCATATGGACATGAATTGCTTGTCATCTGCAGCATTCGTTAATGCCTTGCAAATACATCTGAACCACCACTGATTAATCACCACAGAAAGAATGATCATATTGCTTTTTATCACTTCAAAACAGAACTCCAGTTCAGTTATTTTTTTCCCATGTTTGGTTGCCAATAATTAAATGTTGATATAAAACTATGGTTCCCAACCTTTCAGAACCTGTGGACCACAGGCAAAAAATGGAATTTTTTCCACAAGGGACCACATGAAACAAGGACTTCTAAGATAAAGTTTATCAGTTTCAAAGTACAAAGTTTCTTGAGGTCCCTTTGGTCCCCAAGTGAAAGGGAAAAAACAGGTGAGGTGAAACAGAGGTTGGCAGCAGGAGACGACAGAACAGAGGTGAGAAGGAAAAAACAGGGCATAAAGAAGATGGCAACAGCAGGAAGAATCTTTGGAAATCAGGTCTACTGAGCTTCCCAATGTGCTCACCAGGTCTACTTACCCACATGTTATCAGCAGCGAGATAAGGTAATCCAGAAAAACAAACACATTCCTAAGTCTCCCTAAAATATTTTAAATGTAGAAAATCATTGCAGAAAAATCAGCTTTGCCATATTTAGGCTTACACTAGAATGGAATGTGTCAATATCTATACCAACAAACAACTTCTGCAGCAACAGTAGTCCCATAGTTGTGTCCTTTAAGGTCCCTATATACTCCTTCATGATTAGCAAATCCACAAGCCAAAGAGCTTCTGATACAGGTTGGCTTCCTATCAGATTTGATGTTGTTATATGTGCATTACTCAGGCTGCAATCCTGAAGACACTTTCCTGGGAGTAAGACCCATTGAACACAATGGAGCTTACTTCTGAGTAAACATGGTTAAGATTGTGTTCGTAGCCCAACATATAGGACTTGTGGCAACTACCAGCAGTGTGCACCCAACATCAGAAGTGAGCAGCAAAGCTGAGCAACATAGGAAAATATAAGATCCAAGGAAATATCTGGGACCTCTTTTTTGGCTCCTAGGCCCCCTACGTTGGCTACTTGGGCATAGGAACAAATTACCTCTGTGCCCCTTCTTATCGGTGCTCTACCCCCATCCCTTCACACAAAAATTACAATTAAATTTGTAATAGAGAAGATTTATTAGAGATTTATTATTTATAAAGATTTTTGGGTTGTTGCTTTTGTGGCTAGACAGAAGTTGTGGCTAGACAGAAGTTGTGTCCATTCTCCTTCCTCTCTGGTGGTCTGTGGGAGCATGCTGTCAGTGAGCAAAGGCAATCTTTTTTCCCCTGAGACTTTACAGTCCACCTCTCAGGATTTTATGGAACCACAAAGAGACTTTCCTGAGATTTTGAGGAGCACAGTTGGGAATCAGTGATTTAAGAAGTGACACAAGAACACAGCGAATCATTTCCCAATACCTTACAAACCCTACTTTTCTTGTATTAAAGTGATGTTGTTCCTGAGATCCGAGCTATTTGCATTGAAGAAATGGGCAACTGGATGAAAATTCACCCCAATGCATTCTTAAATGATAGTTACTTGAAATATATTGGATGGCTACTATACGACAAAGTGAGTCATCTTTTTCTTTTCATAGGCAAAAGCTAATACTATCAATATTATTTTATTTAACTTTAACAATGCAATACTGCTTTGCAGCAAATAAATATATGTCGTAATTGTCTTGTAAGATGCAGGTTAGGGAGACCAAGAACCTTGTTATTTCAAGCACTTAACATGTTCTGTTCCCCTGCTTTCAAGCTTATTTTAGCAATCTCAAGAAATATAATTTCCATAAAGCAAAAACTTCAATAGACTAGCAAAAAGGAATGTTACAAGGGCAATGTTATGTATATGTTGTTTTCCCCTGACTTCCGACCTTAGAATGTTGGGTTAAGGCAGGGTGACTATATAGAATGGAGAACAGAATACCTGTACCTTTAATGATTGCATAGAAGAGGGAATTTAGGCAGGTTTAGCTGGACATAGAAGGGTTTAAAAAGCAGCACCTGCCTAAACTCCCTCTTCTATGCAATGGTTAAAGGCTACAGGCACTCTGTCCTCCATTCTATGCGTATATGATCACCCTGGGTTGAGAAAATACTCAGAAACAGAGGTGCTACTCTGAGAGAGGCTTCTAGATCCTTCTTTCCCCTACCCTACTTCCTACAGTGCTCTTTGAGTGCTGTGCAGAAAAATATATCTTTAAGTGTGGGCAATTGTTAGTTATTTGTGAGCTTTAGGTGCTTTACCAACTGGTTCTTTGCTAACATAATTATGATGATTATCAGATAGCCTCAGTAGTGCACTTTATCACTTTTCCTTCCTGTCCTGCAGCAACCTGAAGTGCGGCTGAAATGCCTGCAGGGACTACAAGGAATATATAGCCAAAAAGAGCTGGCTTCTAAAATGGACCTCTTCACTAGCAGGTTCAAGGTGAGCTGAAGCTTAGTATTTTCCAGTTCAAAACCAGTTCAAGGTGAGCTGAAGCTTAGTATTTTCCAGTTCAAAACTAGCCTTGGTTGGTGGAGGAGGGCAGGACACAACAGTTCTTCACACAGAATTGGGTTTCAGTTTCTTGGCAGACCTGCTAAAGCAATAAGTGTAGGGGAGAAGGATACCATTTTATAGGATACCATGAATTAAAAAAAAACAGCCCATGGTGTTAATGAGAGATGTTTTGATGATTATAGACCAGCAGTTCTCGAACTCTGTGTCACAACCTGAATTTTGGTGGGTTGTGGAACACTGCCTGAGCTCTACTGAGCTGGGTAGCCAAGCTTTCACATTTAAAAAAAGACCAAAAGCCCATCTCCTCAGTGTGTTTTATTAGGAAGATCATACGTAATGTGACTTAGCCTGCAGTGGACCAAAGATCACATTCTGCTGTGTAGTCTTTGGCCTGCCCTTGGTCACGTTACATTCTTAGTGAAGAAAACATGCTCGCAAATGAAAACTTGCTCGGGCAGTGGGCTTTTCACAGACAAAAATTGCAAAAGCTCAACAACATGGAATCTTCAGAGATGGCATGATGTCATCATGTTGCTATCAAACCATCTGGATTTTCAAGCTTTGCACTGAAAGTGGTTCATGGGGGCTAATGGAGAATCCATGTTCTAGACCAGTGGTCACAAAACATGTGACCACTGTGTACTGAAAATGTGGTCCCAACTGGGACTGCAGCTTACCATTTGCCTCCACAGCAGTTTGTCTTCCAAGTAGATCTAGGTATTGGGACACACTGGGTAGTTGGGTCTGTTGCCTTGTGTCCCAGAAGGCTGAGCAATAGGACATCCAGGTACATGTAACTGCCCAGATCTAGTCAGAATATCTACTTGTTGTGCCCAGATCTACTCAGAATATAAACTGCATGGATGCAGAACACAAGCTCCACTCATAGAGCAGAAATGATTCCCCAAACCCTGGACCTATGCTGAAGTTTTGAGAAGCCTGTTCTAGACAGATTCTCGTTACCCATTTGAGGTCTTGTTTCAAACTGGGTTGATGTTTTCGGTGCCAAATTAATTTTAATTGGTATGTAGAAACTTTGTGTTTCTATAACTTTGTGTTCACTGTAAGCTTTCACGTCTTGGAATCTCTCAAATAAGAGAAGCAGCAGCCAATTAATCAAAATTAATCATCAGTGAACTTTGAATCCTAGTCTTATGCCTACAGACAGGAAGGCTTGCCTTTTTCTTCTCCTTGTAATAGACATACAAACTAAATGCATACAACCATTTAATACACAGATTAAAAATGACAAAACCTTGATTACCACTACAGAATTACAGTTCTTGAATTTTGGAATTTGTTCATTGTTGTTTTGATGGGGCTTGAAAGTTTATTAATCCAATGAGAATGTTTCTAAGGATCATTTCCATCATACTCTTATTTTCTTTGCTGTGATGTGGTTTTCTTGATCAGAAAATAAAATATAGGGATGTGTTTTAAGTTATCCTTCTGCTCGCGTACAGGGGCTTGTGCATATGAAAGTGCATAAGCACTTTCTTCTACCCTATCCTGGTGATTACTGCACAAGGTTCTGGAGCACAAAAATGTGAATGAAAGTCACAAAAACAGTGATTTGGCTTTGTGATAGTGCAACACACTGCATGGGATGTCATACATAAAATTGTTAACATTTTGCACTACAGGTTTTTTTTTTTTGCATGTGGTTATTCAAATGAATGCAGAATAGCATTATTCCCATTTCTGTTTCTAGGAATGCATCTCAAGATCTGAAATTTTTAGGCCAATTAGATATATTATTAAATGCGTTATTTGGCTGTATGGTTTATTTTTGTTTGTTAAGCTGCAGTTGTTGGATGGAAGGTTGATCTGTGCCATTGTCCGCTTTCCTCCTGGGATACCTGTTGGAGTTCCTGATTTGACTCAGGACTATGAGGTTTAAAGCCTCTCTTCACTCTTAACTCTTAATACCCCACTGACTTCTGTTTAACAAAGAAAAAAATTGAATGCTCAGGACCACGTTATTTAGTTTGGTCCTCAGATTCAATTTTTAAATAATTTTTGAATTTGAAGATAAAATGTTCGTTAAATTAAAAAAATGGTTTAATTTTCATAATTGAAAAAAATATTAAGGAAAGGGATTTCATTTCTGTTTGTAATTAGTCCAAATTAAAATATCTCCTGTGTTCATTATGTGAATATGGTGGGACTTGCTTCTGCAATATGGGTGTCATTCCTCTGTGTGGGATTTGCTGATCTGATTGCTAACTAAAAAGTCTGAAGAACACCCAGAGTTAAAACCTGCAGGGGGTGCTGTAAACCCTCTGTTGCAAACCTTGTTATTTTCATTTGAACTTCTGAGTATGAAATAGTTCTGAACCACAAGATGTAGTCTATGGTGTAAGCACAATTCTTGCTTGCTTTTAAAATATGATCCAAAATAATTGATTCATTCTCAGTTACATAGGAAAAATGTACTGCATGTCTATTATGAAACTTTATTATAAAATGTGAAAGAGCACATTGGCAACACAAAGCAGCCCAAAGCATACATTTCTGCTGCAAAGACTTTTGAAATGGAAAGTGTTGCATTTCTTTTCTTGTTGTTTTGCATCCATTAGGATCGAATTGTGTCCATGACACTGGACAAGGACCATGAAGTAGCAGTTCAAGCCATGAAACTCTTGATGCTTATGTCACAGTAAATAACTTTTTAACATCTAAATATAACCTAATGTCTAATGGGTGGTAGGCTCATATTTATTTAGGTTGTCAATTTCATTATTTATTGATAAAGCATTATCAATGTAGGTGATGCTTGACTGAAAAGATGTGTTCCTGTTCTGAGATTTATAGTCTAGACCAGTGTTTCTTTACTTTTGTCCATTGATGTATAGTTTTCTATAGTTTTCTATAATCTAATTGTCTTTTTTATCACTGGAAGTAACTGGAGGTTATAGAATCACCAGTAACTTCCAGGTTAGGAAGCTATATGTGATTCTTGAAACAGCAGTAAAAGCATTAGGGTGCGTTCATGATCATTCTCAAATATGTGAAAACTGTGTGTTGGAACTCTTGCCTCTCAAGCTAAGGCTGTAATCCTAAATATACTTTCCTGGGAATAAGACCCATTGAACACAATGGGGCTTACTTTTAAGTAGACATGGTTAGGATTGCACCCTAAGTCTCCTACAGCTGTCTGAAGTGTTGCATCACTTTTTCATTGCCTTGTGGCCAGTGTCCTCTGGGAGCTATGCAGATAACTGCACAACTTCTCATATGCCACCACTGGTATGCATATCACCAGTTGGAAAATGCTGGTCTTAGATGTTGAACCTAGGGACACAAACAGATGGGGTGTCTGGAAGAGGAGCATGGAGCTAGCCAAAACAAGGGAAGTAAATGTGATTGTTAAAGTTATACAGATATGCCTAAGCTTTGTTATAGTTGGGAATGGGGTTTCAGAGAAAAACTACTAATAAATGAGGGCTTCAGAGAAAAGATGGGCTTTAAAGAAAGTTTCTGAAGGAAGGGAGGAAATATCTCATAATGTTGTTAAGAAGTACATGGTAACTTGCCACCTAGGCAAACATGCATTACTTCAGCTATAATTTTAAGTATAGTATTCTAAGTATAAGCCCCACGGAAGACAATGAAACTTTCTTCTGAATAGGCAAAAATTAGATTGCTCTTAGGTTGCAATTTTATACTTTGCATGGTGGTAAGAATTCAGTGAGACTTATTTTTGACTAGACACGCATAGGATTTCACTGTGTGTGTGTGTTTGTGTGTGTGTGTTCTCCTGCATGTTTGCTGGTCAACCTGACCACAACGTCACCAGCTGATAACTGGGAAAGGACCATTACTCCACTCCCTTAGCAAAAAGAACAGTCAAGCTGGATCCATGTGTTTGCATCTGTGGGAAGAAATATGGCTAACTTTGACCAGCTATGCTGCCTCTTGGACCATATTACTGTAAGGAGAGAACTTCCCTTTTAGCAAACCTTGGGAATGTTCCCCTTTGAGATCATCATAGCTGAATTAGAGGGCTCACTCTGCGGAGATTGTTGTTTTGCCACAGGGACTTTCATGGGAATGCTCGGATAACAACAATTGTTCATGAGTGGTGAGGTTGCAGCTCTCATGACTTCCACATGTGATTGTGCAAATATTTCCACCCAGGGTATGATGAGCTGTAATCTCTCAACTCATACAAAATCTCTCAACTCCTACCCTAGGCCGGCACAACTCATTAATCTTCTCTTTTCTGTGTGATGTGGGAAGGTAAGCTCATGTCTGCGTAGTTGCCTAACCTTCCCTCAGGTGTGGCACAGAAGTGTCTTACAGCACTTTTATGACACTCCCAGGCCAGCAAGGGACTTGTGCTGGGGCTTATGCTGGACTAACTGGGAGTTAGGATTGCAGCCTCATAGATGCATGTGATTTTTTTAGAGTGATGAGGAAATAAAAACATAACACTGCTTCATGTTTTTGTTTAAAAAAACACACCAAAACCCACCCTGAAATGTAATGCGGACTGTGGCTGCATCTGCTAATAAGACACCATCTTTACACAATCTTAAACGGTTATGTATGACACCTTTAAAGCTATTATTAGAATGTATAAAAATGTGACCTTGGAATATAAACATAGAACACAACTTTCTTCAGTTTGTCCTTTGGAAAAATTAATTATGGGAAATAAAAAATAAAGAAAAACATATAGAAACACCTAGTCATGGCCCATAATAGAATATGGTCAGATTTTCCTAACCACTTAGAAATGAAGCTCTTTATAAGGTCTGATTTTTGTGCAAGTGGGAGTAATTTCAAAACTCCATTTGTGTGAATTTCACTGTTGGGAAATAAAAAGCTCAAGTGAATTTGTTCTCTCTTCAGTTTTCATACTGGTTCTGTGTCATAATGTCCTCTTTTCTTCAGATATGGGGAAGGGAGAGGGTTTCATTGTTCAAGCAATTCCTATAGGAGACAGGCTGACCCTTGAAAACAACGGTATCATGTCATCCCTGCATCTTTCTGGTGTACAGATACTGGAACAAAGTACAGTGCAGTGTCTCTATCCTCACCCTGATCCTGTGCTAGGAGGCGTATTGTGTTATTATAAAGATACAATGATAGCTTAAACCATGAAATGTTACTCTTATTCAGCATCTGAACAGGGAAGTATTGTACTGGCATTGCAGCTGTTCAGACTTCACTGTTGTTGCTACACAATGTGATCAGGAGTTCAGCTGTTTGGGCTGATTTCTCCCAGTGTCAAAACTCCATCCTATTGGGAAGCAGAGCTGGCTTTTTGAAAAAACGAAGTCAAAACTCTGTATCTAGCACTGAACAATTGTCCCTTCAGAACTCAAGCCCATCTGAAAATGAATTTCTGCATCAATTAACTGTCTTTGCAGCTCCCCTTTCTTTTATTTTAAAATCCTCGCTGGGCCCAGGGACTGTCTTCTTGTTGCCTTTGTTCCTGCTTCCATCTGTTGTAGAGCTGGTGTTCCAAAGTCATTTAGAGCTCTGTGTATTTGGTCTAATTACCAGGAAGGTGTCAGCAGGAGAGCTTGGGACAAAACTAAATAATATGCAAATTTATTTTGGATATTTTCTCTTTTCAAATTTGGCCTCAACCAGCCTATAAATTGTAGTTGCAAAATATCAGTCTGTTTTGGTTTGAGAAACTTTTACACTTTAAAATGTATTTCACGTGCTTTTCTAAGGTTCCAGTTCTGTTACTGAATCTTGAGCAGAACAAATCCTTTGCATGTCTTTTTGAAGGTTTTTGTGCTGTAGGAGAGTGATTCATGTCTAGCATGGATTATATAAGCATGGATTATATAAGCAATTGTGCTCACAACACTTCAATAAAAAACAGATGTCTTAGAGCCCAGACCTAAACTCTCCTAGACCCAGTGCTGAGCTCCAGTGTGTAAAGCAGTGTGTAAAGTGTTTACAACACTTACAGTGCAATCCTAAGCATGTCTACTCTGAAGTAAGTCCCATTGTGTTCAATGGTACTTACTCCCAGGAAAGTGTGGTTAGGATTGCAGACTTAGTGTTGTAAAGCACATAAAGCAGGATTATGGCACTGGGAACACAAGGAGCACCAACACTAGGCCTGTCCTAATTGACCCTGTTCTGGAAGGCGGGAGGAGTTTGCATGTGCCTGAAGTGCTCAAGAAGTGTTTCACACTCCTCTGGTGGTCCTAGAGCGCTCTGAGTTCATAGGCTGCCTCCAAACTCAAAGAGAGGCATGATCTCAGAACACTGCTCTGAAGGGAGGCGTATCTGGCATGTCACCCCACCTTAGGTGCACTAGCCACACCCCTCTAACGACATCCCTGTCTGCCCTATCTGAACTCATTGACCTTTAACTTTGAACATCAAAAGGATAGTAGTTAAGGATACTGCTGAAACAGTCAGCCTTCTGCTTAAGATCTTACAACCTCATGAAACAGTAGGTCTAGTTGGAATTTATCAGTGATCTGTCACTCCAGACATAAACGGGAACCGCAGTTATTACAGACTATGGTTTGCAAAGTTGCTTTCCAAGCATGATTTCAGATCTTGATTTGTTAATTCTAAATAATTAACCAATTGCTGGCAACTATAACATCAGATACAAATATAACACCAAATAACATGTCAGCTAAACAAGTCATGTTGTCATCCATTCTCTGAATTCATGTGACATTGAGCCTGCTTATATTCCAGGCCATGTCAGAACTTGACATAGCACAGATATTAACTTGACATTGCATTTCTCTGTTTGAAGTATGCTAGTGGTAGAGATTGACTGGCTGTAAGAACTTTGGTTTTGATGAAACAGCTTTTCTTTTTATCACTCAATACCAGTTACATTAACAAGTGCTCTGACAACCTCTATAAGACTGTTCTAGACAGCAAGCATATCTATTTTAAGTTCAGTTCCATTGCTTGTGCTTTGGCTTAATAGGAGAAATTATATCAGTGTTCACATACTCCTTCTGAGTTCAGAGAAGAAAATACAAGCATGTGCCTCAGTAGGTAAAGTGTGCCCGTGCTGTCGCTTAGAAAATTGCATCCTTGAGTCTCATTCTTCTCCCAAGATTTTATTTTTTTGCATCCTTCTCATCACTTTTTTCTGAACCTGTTCTGTCTCTCCATCAGCTTGCTTTGTTCTTTAGCATTAAACATTGGTTTCATATTTCAGGGGAAGAATTATCATCGTAGGTCCAACAAAACAGACTTATACTTAGTTTTTTTTGTATGCTGTGGGCAAGCTACAGATGAATCTAGGGCTGTCTTGCCAAAGTCACTTTATGAACAGGGTGACCATATGACTGGAAATTTCTGGATTTGTCCTCTTCTTTGTCTTCTATCTTGGTGTCCTCCAAAAGGGCTTCATTGTCCTCCATTTTGGCTTCATTTTGGAACTTTGCAGTGGTGTGTGGTTACCCCATCATGTCATACGTTGTTGGATCCATATTGAAGAGCAGGGTCAGATGGAAAAATTGGTTTTGAGCTTTAAGGGAAAGTGAAAGTGCCCAGTATTGCACGTGAGTAGGCAAATGTGCCAGTGTCCACCAGAAAGGCCAGGCTGAGAGGAATCCAAGACCTTGTCCTCCTTTTGAGGTTTGGGCATCTGGTCACCCTGCCTTATGAAACTTTGGCTGTCCTGCCAAGATCACATGAAGATAGTCAGTAAGACTCTTCTGGTAAATATCCAGAGGAAATGAAATTTGTATTGCTTCTCTGGAGAGCCCAGTCTTCCTTTCTTTGAAACATGTTCTACTCATGCTGTGTCATATTGAAATGTGCAGAAAAAAATGATATAACATGGAAGTGGTATGCAAAGGTCAGGCCTATTTTTAGATGTCTAAATGCTGGCAGGCATTTCTGGCTTAACCTTTATCTTGCACTTGGCATGCTGGATATTTGCAGCAGAGGGTTGCACTCAGCAAAGTATTCCTTGAATGCTTAATTCCTGATCCATGGCATACTTCTGAAATAGTTGTCACCTTCTGAAGACCCTGTTCTGGATGCTGTGATTACGGTATAATAGTGTTGACTTTTACAGAAAGCAAACAGACTCAATGAACTAGAGTTTATTTTTTATTAGCATTTTGTGTTTGTATTGGCATCTTCAGTAACTGACTGACAAATTGCATGTGAAAGGGGAGAGAGAACAGGTGCACTGAGAGGCAGATTCCTTTACTCCTCCTAAAATGAAACCATTGATAGAGATATATTTCATCTGACTGTGATATATTTCCGGCTGACTGTGAGTGAGTAGAAAATATTGTCCATTAAGATTCTCATTGTACCAGGCAAACTCTCCTTCTAGTCTTTCTCTTGTACCAGTTTTATTATACATGGCTTATTTGCTGGCTGTGTGAGGGAACAACTTAATAGGAAGAGTGCCTATTTTCTTATCACAATAAGATCTGTGTAACAAAACTGGTACAAGAGAAAGACTAGGAGAGTTTGCCTGGTTTAATGAGAATCTTAATGGAACAGGGTGACCATATGTCATAACCAAAAAAAGAGGACAAGGGCCCTCTAACATGTAGGGCACCCAAGAAAAATATTGGATGTGATGAAATAAAAGCTAAAAACACTCATTTATATTGCTGTTCTGTGCTTAATTTAAACACTAGATTACTTATAGTGTAATACTAGCGAAAAGCATACCTGCGTTATGGGAGTAACATTTCCCATATGCCATCCCCCCCACCGCACAACTTCTCCCCATGCGCAACTTCTCCCCATGCGCAACTTCACCCATGCGCATCAACCCCCATGCGCAACTTTCCCATAAGCATCAGCCCCCATGCGCAACTTCCCCCATGCGCATCAACCCTCATGTGCAAATTCCCCCATGCACATAAACATCCCATGCGCAACTTCCCCCATGCGCATTAACCCCCATGTGCAACTTCCCCCATGCGCATCAATCCCCATGCGCGACTTCCCCCATGCGCAACTTCCCTCATACCCAACTTCTCCCATGCGCATCCGCCCCCATGCGCAACTTCCCCCCATGCGCAACTTCCCCCATGTGCAACTCCCCCATGCGCATCAACCCCCATGCGCATCAACCCCCATGCGCAACTTCCCCCATGCGCAACTTCCTCCATGCACATCAACCCCATGCGCAACTTGCCCCCATGCGCAACTTGCCCCCATGCGCTTCAATCCCCATGCACATCAATCCCTGTGCGCAACTTCCCCCATGCACATCAACCCCCATGCGCATCAACTCGCAACATCTCCCCATGCACAACATCCCCATTCACAACATCCCCCTATGCGCATCAACTCCCATGCACAACATCGCCTGTGCACATAATTCTCTCATGCGCAACATCCCCCATGCGCATCAACCCCCCATGCACAACTTCCCCATGCACATCAACCCCCATGCGCAACTTCCCCATGCGCATCTTCCTTCATGCGCATCAACCTGCCCATGCGCAACTTCCCCCCATGTGCACCAACCCCCCCTGCACAGCATCCTCCACAGTGCAACCCCTCCCTCCAAACAATATTCCCCCAGTGCACCAGGCACTGAGCATCAAATTGGCTGGATGTTATTCAGTCTCCTTTTCAGCCCCTGAAGGGTTAATTTCTCCAGATGGTTCTTGGTGGGAGTTCAGGTGACAGAAGGAACTCCCAGAATTCCATGCTTCAGGCCCAGCAGTTGGGGCGGAATGTTGATGAGTCAGCAATTCTCAATGCAAAGTATAGGGAGGAAAATGCTTTGCGCCCCTTTTCACCCACTTCCGGTTGGAATTTCCGAAAAACGGTTCTTAGTGCACTTATTATTAAGTTTAAAAATATTATAACTAATTTATTAATTATAAGATTCACAAGGAAAAGGAGAACAATGAAATTTTTTCCAGGACACAAGGCTAAAAATCCAGGATGTTAATTGTTATTAATTGACATATACATGAATAGAAATATTTCAGTTGTAGCTCATAGGTTCTGAAAGCTGTTTTCTTATTAGATGGTGCATCTTTAAATATTTTCTTGGTACATATTCATCTACTCTGCTGAAAATAGTTTACTGTAAAGAGTTTCACCAAGAATGTCCTCACAGGAATGAGAACTTTTACTTGGATAGTAAGAGGGAACTTGTTGCAAAAGATGGACAGGGCAATAATGAGCAGCTTTCAATCTTTCTGAGGCTGCTTTGGCTCTCAGACTTAACAAGATATGTGTGTTCCTTTGTGCTTTTAGCCCTCTGCTCTTCGATTGTTTACAACAATGACAGCCCATATTCATCTTTAGCCAGAGCATGGCTTTCAAGACTATTTATTTGTGACTCTCCTCACCAACACAAACTGGATGTTGGATCAAATAGCGAAATGCTTGTTTTGTTACCTAATTAGCTGCTAGGGGACATGATTTAGGGGTGCCGAGTTTTCACTCTGTAGACTGTCGTTTACTTAGGATTAGGGCAGTATTTTGTGCCAAAGGAACTGCCATCTCACATACAAAGGGCTCAATATTAACTCCAGGATGCCAAAGTTTTAACTTGTATATTGACTCGTGTATTTATAGATGTATTCATGTATTCTTTTCTGCGAGTGTTTCTCCATGGCCAGAGGACCAATCCTCAGTTGTCTTGCATTTTATCTTGGTTCAAATGCTTGTGCCATAGAAATACTATACAACCATCTTCGAATATTTTATATGTTACTTTTGCACAAATGTTAATTGTGCAAGACAGTAAAGAATGAAGTCCAGATGCAAGGAATTATAGATTTGACATACGAACATGTATATAATAATACCCGTTTCACCAAAACATAGTAAATGCTATGTCTTTTTACAGGAACTGTGAAGATGCCTTGTCATCTGAGGACTGTGAAATCTTATACCACTTTGTTTACACCACCCACCGAGCATTGGCTGTAGCGGCTGGGGAATTGCTTTATAAAAGGTATCTCTGTTGGTTATTTAAAATTTACTGCTTTGTTTGCTATACAACATCAACCCTGACATTGAATCCTGCCCAAAAAATATGTTGCATGTCAAATAATGTACTCAGGACTGATTCTAGTTACATTTTCATATAGTAAGCTTCATACACATATACATAGGAATGAGTTCAGAATAAGAATTTGCAAGTGAAATTTTTGACCATAATATGGAATGCCAATAAACTTGCATATGGTCAGTCTCAAGTTTATTTAATATGTGCCCTTTTTGTGGACGACCAAAGCTGATGTATGACATGTTTCTCAAATTCAGATTCTGACCTGTTGGAACCAAGTTCTCTTTCCCAGGAAATTCTCCAAAGTAAGCAAATTCACTAGGTAGACAGTTTTTTCAGATGTGGTTCATGTAGGTGGGACAGTGACAAAACATTGTTGGAGTTCACTGAAAAGGGTTTCGTTGTTCGGTTATGTTCTTGTCAGTAAACCTGATGAAAGTAGAGGTTCAGTTGCTTCTTCAGCTTGCTTATTAATGCCATTTAGCAATGCCTGCCATTTGTTTTGAGTTTTCAGATCGCTTTTAGTGCATTAGATCCAAAGATATCCTTCTGCATGTGAAAAGTGTTTTCTGCTCATAGGAGAGCTGGTATAGCTCAGCAATACTGCATGCACTTCCAGTGCTGAAGGTTCTATGTTCAGTTTCCAGCATTTTCAGATGGGTTTGGAAGTTACCCCTAGCTGCTGCTGATCAACACAATCAATACAAAACTAAGACTGCAATCCTAAATACCCTTTCCTGGGAGTAAGACCCACTAAACACAATGGGGCTTACTTTTGAGTAGACATAGTTAGGATCGTGTGACTGAGTGTTGGATTGGGCAGTTTCATTTGTCTGTATGTTATATGAAAAAGTGACACTAAATCATATAGTCTTCTGTTTCTGAACCCATAGCACAGTGCAAAGTCTTTCCTGTTTGTCCTTCTGTGAATATTTGATGCAGCCCATCGTCTATAAATAATGTCCATAGCCCCTTGGAGGGCAGGGCAGGATTCTTATTCCCTTGTGCATATATGAAGGCTTGAGGTTGAGGAGCCTGCTGAAGACCCCTTAGTGTAGGCTGTAAGATTTGTGTTTAAAAAAAAACTCAGATAGTTTTTACTACTACTACATGTATGTATTTTTCTTGTTAAACTTCTAACCAGCGTGCCAATTCATCACCAAGCAGCATCTGCTGGTGGTTGTGGTTGTGAAGAGGTTCTTTCTTGTGATTAATCACAAATGGTTTCCTCTTCCACACTCCAGCTGTGGACATTATCTGCTGTGCAGTACAAAACCCCATATAATTCAGTGAGCTGGTAGATTAAAACACTTCCAATTTTCAGTCAAGTTAACAAAGTAGAAAAATCTAACTCCCTCTAGAGAAAGTTTCTAAATGGGCCTTGGTAACAATACTTGCATTAGGGGAATGAACTGGAATGCAAAAAAGGAAAGTGATGAATATATACCCCATTTGTATTATGCTGAACTTTTTTTTATTACTTCTCACTGTGATATGTTGATGAAAATAATTCATTTTTGCACCAAGGTTTTTAGAGAGAAAAATATTACAAGTTGATCATGCTGCTGCATACTTTAATGTGCTTTTCCGTCATGAAACTTGCAGTCGAGACCAGTGCAAATTAGATAAAGATTAATATTGAGACTCGAGGAGTACAATTCGTAGGCAGAGAGGAATGAAGTCTAAAGTTCTCAATAGTCATTGCTCAGACACTTTCAACTTTTTTTCCTGCAATCTATAGATTTGAAACTTAAAATGAAAGCTGGTATTCTACATGAAGCATTGGAATTCTATCTAATACATAATCTTGATAATAAGCAGTTGGATTTTTGTTATATGAAACAAACTCAGGCTGCGGTCCTAAACACATTATCCTGGGAGTAAGCCCCATTAAATATAATGGGACTTACTTTTGAGTAGACACCCTCAGTCTAAAATTGTATTTTCAATCATGGGATTCTGATTTATTGTAAATGTCTCTTAATTACACTTTTAATCTTTGCTTGCAGTTGTCCCCTTTTAATGGGGATAATCAATTAAATTGATACTTATGCAACTGTTACCTCGAATTGTTTTTGATCTTTACTGCGACAAAAGGGGCTGGATTTTATTATTGTGAACCATATACCACAAGCAGGCCTCCATCAGTCTTGAAAGACTTTGGTATCGTGTTCGGCGCTGCATACGCTGCATACGAAGCACGAAAGCCTGGGTTAGATTGTTATGGAGGATAGGCTGTTACCCAAGCAGCAAATCCCCCCTCTCCACACCACTGAATTAGTCCAACGGAAAGGCAGAGCCAATACGATTGGATCCAGCTGGTGTCGCAGAGCTGGGCTAATGACAGGAGCTCACCCTGACTTGTGGGGCCAACCCGGGTCTCGAACCCTGGCCTGCTGGTTAACAGACACAGCGTCTTAACCGCTTGTGCCACCCACAGCTACAATATGAATAGATAGAGTATTTATTGATATTTAGCATAAATACTTTACAATTTATAATAACCTAGCAAGGCACTGTAATTCTTTTCTGCAACAGAATAGGAACCTGAATCTCACTGACTCCTGTTTCCATTGGCAGACTGATTGCCCAGGGAATTGAAGTAGAAGCTTCCTCCAAAGGAAATGGAAAACTGGAACCCATTGCTAGCCAACTGAAAACATTAATTATTTTCTACTTGGAAGGCGAGGTAAAGAAAATACAAATAATTATGGTAACTCAGATACTTGGATTCAGAAGGCTATCTCATTTTCAAAACCATTGAAGCTAAATATACCTTCAGTATATATTGAATATATATTCCGGAATATACCGGTATATGTGATGGGGAAAGGAAAAAGAAATTTGCAATAATCTTCAGATAGAATTTGCCAAGAAATTATGTATGAAAAGCAGAATTTTAAATGTGATGGGTATTTTCAATTAGCTCTAGATATATTGGAAGATTTGTCAAACAAAACACAAAAGAATTACCAGTACTTTAATAGGGGTATCTGCAGTGGGCAGAGGGGAAGACCTTAGTTATGCTTATGGGAGAATGGGTAGGTGCGTTGGTGAAATTGCTAGAAGTCTGATTGAAAGATATTGTATGTGTTTAGACAGCATGATTTCTCATCAGATAAATTATATAATGATGGGTTTAAAATCTTATTTGGAGAGCTTTCTGACAGAAAGCAGATTAATCAGTTATATTAAAATGTTGTCTGACCTTTCTTCTTCTAAGGCAGTGCAGATAGCTAATATTTTAACTTCAATTTTGTGCACAATCAAATTAGGTATAAAGCACTTCGACTTTAAACATTATTTTCACAGTAATAAATTTAATAGTCATATGCCAGTCAAGGGAAAGTTGTTCTTAGATGACTTTGGGCACAGTCTTAACCAATTTAGGTCAGCCTAACTCAGCTGGCATATATTCCCCTGGTGTAGGGAGGTCAGAGTAAGCCTGTGCACTGGCCTAATGTCCTGGAGTAGGGCAGGAGTACGGCAGAAGTAGCTGACAGTACTTTTGTAACACCCCCATGTCAGCACAGGACTTATGCTGGAGCTAAAGCCAGTCTAACTGGAGGTTAGGATTGCAGCCTTTGTGATAACGGTTTTGCTGCATATCTTACCATAATTGGTGATAGGTGATTTGACTGTAAGCTCTCTTCTCAGTCTCCTTGTTACTGATAATTCATGTACTGCTTTGCAAAGAACTTTAGCTATTAATTAGCTATTAATTTTTTCATTTTCTTGTAAACCACTTCGTGAACTTTTCAGTTGAAAAGCGGTATATAAATACTATAGATAGATAGATAGATCGATAGATAGATAGATAGAACTTAACACTGTGGTTCCCAAACATTTTTGACAAATTGTTCCCTGTTAGGTCCGCAGTCTTATACACTGTAAAGCAGTGGTATTTGTGAATTTCTGCTCAGGACCCCCTTTCAAATTAAAAAAAACTCTGTCTGGGACTCCCAGTCAAACTTACCTACATATCTACTTGGAAGTAAGTCACATTGTCTTCAGTGAGACTCCCAGAAAAGCCCAATGCCAGATTCCAAAATGGTGAATCTCGCCCTCTCGCAATACCCCTCACCCAGGGTCATGACCCCCCCAATATGGTCCCATCTCCCACTTTGAATATCACTACTTTAGAAACTGGTGGGTTTTTCAAGAGGATTTTGTGGATCCCTGAGCTGTTTTCCATGACTCCCTGGAGAGCAACAGCTCATAGTTTGGGAACCCTTGACTTAATACAGCAGTCTAAAAAGCAACATGCCATCTGGAGACAGATTGCAACTCAGGTTGAACTTTGCTTGATATTTCAACCTAGCAGCTTTCATTGTTGTTGAGACAAGCCATAGTTCAGTTTAAGCAGTTTGTCTCTTTGGCAATGGAAACTTTTTCAGGTGCCAGCTGTCATATTTTTATGTTATATTTTTTACTCACTCCCCCCTGTGGTTTACTGCTGTCTTGGATTATAGCTAATGCTAACTGGATTATTTCTGATGGTCTGTGTTTTATCTTTTTTTTAGCTACATAGCCATGTCACATACCTTGTAGATAGCCTGTGGGACTGGGCCATGATTTTATTGAAAGACTGGGAGTGCATGACAAATCTCTTATTAGACAATGCTCATCATCAAGGAGAAGGTAAGTATTAGGCCAAGAAATTTAGCATTTTCAACTAGAGTTGATAACCTTCTGGTTCAGCCAAACCCAAAACATTGTGTTATGAGAACAGGTTGGAAGAGAGGGTTCATGTGTAATACTGGTAATAAGGGTTCAACATCAAACACTAGTTTAAAAAGCTGTGTGTTGTTCAGGAGTGAAGGGGATACTCAGTCCCACAGTTACTTCTTTGCTTCTTGCTCAAAAAAATTAATCACTGGTTTCCGCAGAGCTCGATTTCTACTTCAGAGAAAAGAGTGCAATAGCTGACTCCATGTATGTGGATGACGCGGATTATTGCTTGCAGCTTATATATGTGGAAAGGCCGTATTGGTGCAATAATCAAATTTACAGATGTCATTTCTAAAGAACTTAGAGCCAAATCTAGCACCGATGCAGTCACAATGGAGACTTGCTTAAAGGGAAAGAAATGTTCCCTAACCTTAAGGAGGCTTCTGTAATTGCTTTTGCATTGCAAGATACAGTGAACTCCTAAATGGCACAGCTGCATAAGCTCTAGGAAGTTGAATAGGATTGGTCTCTGAATCCCTACATCTTTCCTCTGTTTTCCATTTCCTACAGCATGAGCATAGAAAGAGAGGGAGAATTCCATAACTTTGCCTGAGTTAGCTAATGTGGTGTTGGTTTTTATCCTATGTAGGCCTACTTGGCCTATGTAGCTAAAATGTTGCCTGTATATTCTGTGGCATTAAGTTCCACAGGAGAACTGTATGCTTTTTGTGGATGACATTCAGTTTAAAATAAATTTACTAAACTTCCTGGTTTCCAGTTTTAGCTGTTTTCAAAGTTGTGTTAAGAAATGAAATCTCTGCATTAGCTGTTCTAAAGTCATCACTCCTTTTTTGTGAGAAGCTGAATGGAATCTGTCTTCTTGTATTGCTTGCAGCACTTAGTGATGCCCAAGAGAGTGCCCTCATTGAAATCATCTTGGCGACTGTTCGAGAAGCTGCTGAAGGCCATCCTCCCGTGGGCAGAGGAGGGATCAGGAAAGTCAGTGGGATTTTATTTTTTTACCTACATAGCCATGTTACACATCATCTGTAGATAGACTATCGGGTTGTGCCAGTGGGGAAAGTCATCAGGAAAGGTAGTCCTAAACATCTTATGTGGAAGACTGGGACATGTAGGGTGGTTCGTGTGTTCATTTGTTTATTTGTTCATTCATTCATTTGTGGGATTTCATCAGACAGCATAACCTGCAGTTATGTCCTGGTTTTATTTAGGTATGATTGAAAACAGACTTGTTGAATTGGGAAGAGCTTCACAACTTGTTTGCAGAACTTAGCAGTGCTGAACTTTTTCACAAGGCATTGATTTGGTTGAAATGCCAAATGCTTCTTCACTGTTCTTTATATTCCTTTGATCAAACTTGGATAATTCTTGGAACACCAAAAAAAGTCTGTTTCACAAAGTTATTAAAGCAACTTTTATATCTGAAGTACAACTACTTCTTCAAAAAGGAATCTACCATTAAACTTTCAATCAAGGAATCAATAATATACTCAACATTTAAACAACAGCCTGCATTCCTAACATTTTGCTATACCAACATTTTGCTAAACCAAGTTTTAGCCATACAGCTGATCTGAAAATACTAATTGACCTTATGCTTATATTGTAATTGCAACAAAGTGCTTTATCTGTAGATCCTGTCTGCCAGAGAAAAGAAGATACAAATGGAAGATTGTACTAAAATAACTGAACACTTCATTGTGGTGCTCCCTCGGCTCTTGGCAAAGGTAACTAGCAGCTGCTCTTGTGAATGCATTAAATAATTCATTTGGGTTTCAGAACACTCATATTCTGTTTTTCCTTTTCAGTATTCAGGAGATGCAGAAAAAGTGGCAAATCTTCTGCAAATCCCACAGTATTTTAATTTAGATCTGTATGGTACTGGACAACTGGAGAAGGTGAATTAATAGAGATTTGTGTGTGTGTGTGAGTGAGTGCGTGAGAGAGAGAACGAGAGAGAGAGAGAGAGAGAGAGAGAGAGAGAGAGAGAGAGATTAAACAGGAAGATGTCAGAAATCCTATGAGACACATAGTGGTATATCCTCACTTTTGAGACCATTTAATATTAAGGCAGCAAGAAATGCTGTTGTACAAAGGAATCATACATAATACATGGCAGAGCAATCCTAACGCTTTATAAGTTTATAAGTTTATATAAGCAATCCTAATGCTTTATAATCCACGAGTGCTGGAACAAGATATCTTATTCAAGACTGCACGTGAGTGCATGTGAATGAGGATTTCAGCTTAAAAGTATTTCGGAGTCTCAGTCAGCCATTATTCTGTGGACCACATTGGGTCATAAATTGATATTTATAATGCTTCATTTTCCTTTCAGCACTTGGACACATTGCTGGGGGAGGTAAAAGCCATCGTAATCAAACACTCTGATGCAGATGTCCTTGAGGCATGCTCCAGGATGTACTACGTTCTTTGCAATGAAGTACTTGTTATCTATAACAAAGTAATGCTGGCTAGAGCTGAACTGGTGGATGAATTGGTAGACAAACTAAACCATCTGTTGGGTATTTTTTGGGATGAGGTAGGTGTGACCTCTAGATGTAATAAGTAGCTAGCTCAGTTTTTTGGACCTAAGTTTAGAAGAAGAGACAGTTTTGTCAATTTTTAAATGGCATATGGGAGGGAATATAGACATTTTTGGCACATACACATGGACTGTATCCAATTTCCTACACAGAAATGATATTCATGATTAAAACTTGCCATGTCTGAACCAGTTAAAATGCTCCTGAGTAATTCAGATACCATATATCTGTCTATTTTAGATAGATAAATAAATTTGGATGCATTATGTAGGTATTAAAAGGTATTTAAATAATGTATTTTTATGTGTATCTTCTAGTGTACAGGACAATTTCAGAACATTTAAAACTCCTGCTTGCATATAAAAACAGATACTATACATTGAACAATTTTGAAGTATGAAATCTGAATTAATGCCTCCCTGCTGTTTGACAGCATTTATCCTTGTTTGTTAGAAAGTTAATTTAAAATACATGTATCTTGGAGATAAAAACCAAGCTTTTCTGTTCTGGAGCCAGTGAGCTCACTTCCCCTCCATGACTGAATAACCTTTGTCTGAGCATGGAGCCTGTTGGTTTGAAACATCTTGCAAAGCTTTTAGGTCTTAAAAAGTGGCTTTCACATTTCCATTGGTGTATAAGGCCTCAGAAATACTTGAAAAGGTTTTCCTAAGTTCTAAGTATACAGGAGCAGCTGTTGGAAGTATGAATAGCCTGCAGACTCAGTTCAACAACTTTTGATCAAGTGTGCCATTGCTAACAAATATCATTCCACTGCAGAAGAGTTATACAGATCAGTGGGTTTTTTTTAAACTGAGATCTGAAGTTCAGTAAATGTGTCAAGCAAAATTAGGCCTCCACTCTATTTATTTTTGTAGAGGACATGCTGCAGACATGCTGTATAGAGGATGCAGTGCTAAATTTCCACTGTCAGTGAGAATGGTCACTTGTTCCTTGGAGGTGTTTGTAGTTCTGCCTTCTATGTCAATGGAAATCATTTGTTTGATTATTCTGACATTGGGGAGAAAAACTGATATGATGCAGGAAAGTCTTTTTTTGATTAGTCTTTTAGGGAAGGGGTGTTTTCACATAAAGAGGAGGCAGAGATACTCCAGGTTTCTAAAGCATCACTTTAAGATGGTTGCCATAATAATTTTCCTTTGTCTTCTGCATATGATTTAGAGAGAAGGTATTTGTGCAGAAGATGAAGGGATTCACCAAATATGCTCCATGTTGCGAAGAATAACGGCTTTTTATAAGTGAGATGTTTGTTTATGTTGGCTACTAATGTTGTTTTCCTAATGCTACTAACGGGCAAAAAGTGCAATAAGAACAATATGTTCAGCGTTGAAATATGAGAGATCCATGTCCCACTCTGTAACATGGCTGGGTGAAGTGGAAAAATATAGGTGCTGGGATTTTGCCTACTTGAGTCCTTGAGAATATAAACCATCATGGTAGGTAGAGTCTTGACAGACTGCATTGGGGCCCATATGTGGACTATGTACTGGGTCTGTAGAAGGGTTTAGATTCTTCAAGTTAGAACATGAGTTTCAAACCAAATATCCATCTACTGTAGAGTAGACCAGCCATTATTTTTCTCCCTTGGGAATTTAAAATATATGTATGAATTCCATATGTATCTCTGTGATCAGTGCTTCTTTGCAAGTGGATTTTAGAGGCCTTTAGGGATAGTGTTAGCCATTGATAGTATTAACCATCTTGAGATAATATTAGCTGTCACTACTAGTAGGCTATTGTGGGTGGTGCAAGCGGTTAAGACGCTGTGCCTGTTAACCAGCAGGCCAGGGTTTGAGACCCGGGTCCCAACAAGATAGGTCCCCACAAGACAGGGTGAGCTCCTGTCCTTAGCCCAGCTGTGCGACGCCAGCTGGATCCAATCGTATTGGCTCTAATTCAGTGGCGTGGAGAGGGGGGATCTGCTGCTTGGGTAACAGCATATCCTCCATAACAATCCAACCCAGGCTTTCGTGCTTCACATGCAGTATATGCAGCGCTGAGCACGATACCATAGAATTTCATAGAACTGACGGAGGCCTGCTTTTTTTTAGTAGCAATTGAAAGATTTATTCTCCATGAATTTGTCAAATCCTCTTTTAAAACTATTTAAGCTATTGGCCGTTACTGCATCTCATGGGAGTGAATTCCACAAATCAGTTATGTGTGGTACTGTTAGAAGTACAATACGACTATTTTAGACTATAAGACTGTCAAAGATTGTTCGTCAACCAATTTCATTGCATGACTCCAGTAGTACATTAATGGCCAGTACAGCCTTTAAATCTCAATGCAGGTATCTTCAAATAAATAATAATAAACTTTATTTCTTTCCCCCATTCTACCAGGGGGTCTCAAGTCCCTCAAGCCAACTCTATATCTGAGGTTCCCTGTAAAGAATTGAGCATGGAACCCTATTGCTAGTGCTTTAGTGTCTTTTGACACTTAGGCTTCTCATGCTGCTAAGGGCCTATAGGGGAATATTTAGTTTGGCTTGAAGTCCTTTCATTTGGTTAAAATTAATCTCAGGTCATCTCCACTGACTGATTTTGTGCTGTGTCACAGTATAAATATATTCTCACACAGGCCCTTGCATAGTGGGACAGCTGTGATCAGCCACTTCAGGATTTGGAAAACGGTCACCTCTGATCTTCACTTGGTCCTACTTCTGTGGCGCACTTAGAGAATGAAATGGATCTATTCTGGGTTTAGTTTTTTTGACATTTCCCTTTGCACATAAATTCTTGTATTATGATGTTATTGGGACATTGCTTCTGGACCACATGTAAGCTTGATGTTCCCTGTAGGATTGGGCTGGCAAAAGTATGCATGCTAGCAGTCTGTGTACCACTTTGAGACCAGTTGGTTGGCTCAGGTTGGACCTGAGATAGTGAAAAAACTTGCATTGTACTTGTTTTTCCCCAGTTCCTTAATAATAATGAAGAAAACTGTTTATAAACATAAGGCTCACTGAAAAAAGGCTCTTCATACCTTTTTCTGGCCACTGTGCAGGTTCTATAATCACTATTTGACAAAAGTTGTGGACAGTGTTGAACTGCAATTACTACAGTAAAGATATTTGTGTTTCAGTGATCTTGTAATATAGGGGAAATTCTGTGATAGTAAAATCTATATATATTCATGTGACATGATTGTACTAGAAACACACTAGGAATGTTTTAACTAAACACATTTTTGAAACTGCTGAATTATTCCTTTTGCACTTTTTTTCTAGATGGTTGCTTATGTGCCTGGAATATTTTCTAAAAACATTAAGCTCATGTCCAGAGAGTGGCTTTCCCAGTTGTTGTAGTTTCCCCGGTGTTGCTAACAGGGATGGACCATAGCTCAGTGGTATAGCACATGCTTTGCATGCAGAAGATCCCAGATTCAATCCCTGGCATATTCAGATACAGAAGAAAAATATTCCTATTTGAAACCCTTTAGAGCCACTGCCAGGCAGTGTCAACAGTAATAAGGCAACTGACAGGCCCAACCATAGCTTTTTTGGGTTTATTTTTTATGGAAGATTATTTTGCCATTCTGTAAAGAATCCATAGTGATCATTTCCTTTTTGGACTTGTAGTGCCCATGATCTCACTCCTTGGAATCTCTATGACAAGATGTCAGAGCTGCTTATTTTTGAGGTGGAACACAGTCCTCTGCCCGTTCAGGTAAATGTTAACAATAATGCAAAAAAATATTTTAGTTCTTAACAAACAGCTCACCAGTATTTCTGTTTAGTCCTACTTTCAGCATCCTCAGAGATATAAAGGGTCGTCATTATAAGTCTCATTAGACTTAAATATCAGATAGTTCTTGAATCTTTCCCCCCAAACAACATTTTAATATAACGGAGGCCACATTTTGTGGTAGTGGAATAATGTAATTCTATTTTTTTTTTGAAAAAAACTGCAGGAAGTGGACTGACATACTAAGTTTTTGAAATGCATGAGTCAATAATTATGCCTGCTTTTATTTTGCAGATTCTTTCACTTACTCTACAGTGTGCTTATTTTGCACTTCTCTGGCAGCTAGATTCTGTGGCAAAGGATAGTTCTTCCAAGGTGAGGCCCATTGTAGTGACTGCAAGTAGTCTTCTCAGGTAGTCTTGGGTTGTGATGTGTGATGTGATTATCTACTTTGGCTATAATGTGAAAAGCAGTGCTGTGTGGATTTTATTATCTTTGCTCAAGTTTAGAGATTTTTTGAAGGTCTGCATGAGATCCATCATTTCCCACTTTTCATTTTCCATGTTGTTCTAACCCTTGCATTTGGTTTTATCTCAAAATTGATCTTCACTTTGGGCAGTTGGAGTAGATCACAATTACCAGTGAAATAAAATGTAACAGTAACCTTGTCTGTTATGAAATTAGTGAGAGCACTTCAGTACCATGGGCACTCCTAAATTTTATATTGGGATTTATATTTCAATGAGGCAGCTCACGTTATAAAAAAAAATCAAGAATACTTTAAAACAAAATGAAACACTTAAAACAATACAGCAGATAATAAGCTCCATAGAATCATACATGCCCGGTGAGCCCATGCTGTAGGATCCAGAATTGGATTGTTTTCCCAGATCATATAGAGTACAAATAGAAAAAATGTTTTTTTTTCATTATCAAACTTTAGAGGCAATATAATCTCTACAGTTAGGCAGATTAGGCAGCCCATCCTATGCATATTTTCAGAATCAGAAGCCTCAATGATCAGTAAACATTCAAATAAAGCTTACTTCCAAAAAGGGTTGATAGGAAAACAACTGAAATTGCTTTGATGTTAACAGCATGGCATCATTTGGAATGTCTTCCTCATTGCTAGCCATATTCATACATCTGGGACATGTGTGCTTTTAGTGCACGTACATCTGGGGTATAAGTACAGTAATTTTATATCATGTAATAACAAACAACATGTTACAACATAAAATAACTTGTATTAATTTATTATTAATTTATTAATTTAATTTGAAAACTGTTCATTTAGATCAGGGGTGTACAAACATTTTGGCAGGAGCCACATTGTCTCTCTGACATTGTGTTGGGAGGTGAAAAAATTATTTACATTTCAAATTTACATAAATTTACAATATAAGAGTGTATTAGAGACAGATCTTAAAGATTAAATGCTTGCCTGTGGGCCAGATAGGAGCTGCATCTGGCTCCTTTTGGGCCCCACCTGGGCTGGAGTAGGAAACCCCTGCTTTGGGTCATAGTGGGTAAACCTCAGCCCTGGGGGCTTCCCATTTCCACTCCTAGTATGCTGATGCGATATCCATACTTGTCTCAAGTACATTAGTTCATTTTTCCATGTGTTTGCTGCTTTTTCTTGAGCATTAGTTTAACCTTTCCCCATTGCCTGAGCCTCCTGGAATTGGGTTAGAATTTAGCACAAGTGATGGATTCTGGCTTTCTATCTGCCCACCCTTCACAATGCCTGCCATGTGCTCTCTCCCCATCCTGAAACTTTTCCACCTCCTTCACACACATCCAGCCCTCTGTGCTGGCTGAGCTTGGCCTGCACAAATTTACCCCTTGGTTGTCAACTCCCCTTCGAGTAGTGTGGAAGTGTTTTCAGATTTGTTATGTTCCTAGGCTGGTGCGAAGAACTTGGACCAGCCCAAGATGCAGTTAGGATTCTTCCCTTAATTAAGTAACATTATTATTCAATATTTGCACAAATATTTTTTAAAGGAAAACCAAATGGTTTTGAGGACACACTTGAGGCGCTACTGCCACATTTCTACATGCTACCTCAGCCACAACAATAAGGAATTACGTGAAAAGGTAAGAGTCCTCCACTTTAATTTTAGTTTCTGTTTTCAATTCATGTTGTGTCCTGTCCTCAGCACAATACAAGTAGCGAACTATGAACTTTTCATACAACTACGAAAGAGATAACTTCCCTCTCTTGAAGACTCTGTCTCCATTAAACAAAGAATAAGTATGGGAAAAGCAGAAAGTAATAAAATCTCTTCTCCCTAGCACCCAGTAACTTCAGCTCCTATCTCCACAACCATCATTTCCATAAATTGCCCTATATTGTTACTTCTGAAAATGTTACACATGAAAAATTGTCAAAAAATCCATTTTTCCCCTTGCCCCAATAGACTACTCAATTTTGCTGGTGCAAGGCTATGTGGACAGTTTGGCAGATTGAGGCCAGGAAAGAAGACAGGAAATTGCTGACAGCTGCCAGTACTACTCTGTTCCCAGCCTCAATCTGTCCCATTCCAACCCTTGCCCAGCTTGCAACACCCTTTACAGACTTACTGGCACTGGTGGGCATCTTCCAATTTCTGGTGCACAAATGTGGCCACAAAACCACTTGTGGTGGCAGCCAGACCACTGCGACCACATTAATTGCAGCAGACATAAAGGGCCTTGCATCACCAGAATGCTTGTTGACAAAAGCCCTCACAGGAATAGGTCAAAAGAAACAATTGAGAGGGAAAACAGTAGAGCATTTGATTTGCAAATGTTGGTCTGAATGAATTAAGTGACAAGTATTTTTTGTTTGCTGCAAAGTGTTTTTGGTTAAGACCAAAGTATGATCTTATTCTGAACCAATAGAACAGAGTCAGCTGGCTAAATTTTCCTGTTCAGAAAATTCCTGCTTTCCTTCTTCATTGTTTTGCTAAGTCAGGCTAAGTATAAATAACCCTGTCTTCTGAGGGCTGCTAATTGCTGTAAGATGCTTCCTGCTTCTACTGTACTGGCAGACTGACCTTCTGAAGCACAGTTGTGGTGCATAGGAGTCCAGGAAACATACCCTACAATCCAGAGCAACTATGGGAAGACGTAAGAGGCACTTACTCTGGATTGTTCTATGCATTTCCCATAGGATTCCCATAGATGGCAGTATAACTATGTTGGTGTAAAAGGTCCCGTAGTTACTCTGGATTATAGCCATATATGCAGAGGAGCACCAAAGGCAGCTGACATGTCCTATCCAGAGCCACAACTATCTGAGAGGGGCAGATCACTCTTTTACCGCAGCATTATAGACTTTGCAGCAGATCTTTTCAGAATCATGTTTTTTCATTGGCTCATCATGGTGCTTAAATTCTCCATGCAGCTTGTGAAGCCTTGCATTTTTTAGCTCTACATGCATATTTTCCTAGGGTCTGTTTTTTGGATAGGCTGATAACACGAACTATTGGCAAAAGTTTTGGCTTTTCAGAAAGCGATCCTAGTAAACTAGTCAGTGCGCATTTGAAGCAGAATGACAACAGCTTTGTCAGGATGTTGACTGATTGATATCCTGTGACTGTTTATGTGCTGCAAGAGTGAAGGACTTACACAGCAGAGTAGATTTACTATTAACTATATTTATAGTTCAGAGTAGTTTAAGACAGTCTGGGTCATACATGTGAAATCAAGTCCTTCAGTCTAAAATCATCTAGGAGCTAATTCATTAACTAACACAGAGCTTCTCAGCTCGCATCTGCTCTGATCAACACCTGAACTCCAACTGTCACCAACTGACAAAACCCAACTATTAGTTTCAAATCTGAAAGTTTTATTCAGCCCACAATTCACCTAGAACCGTTAGATTCAGAATTCTAACAAGCTTCACTTTTATTTAATAGCGAAGGGGTAAAGTTTCCATCAGCGTGATAACATTCTCTGAAATGCCTAAATTATTTTGTTCTCCACCATGATAGGCTTTTATGATACTTTGTGACTTGCTGATGCTAGTAAGCCATCAAGAGTCAAGCAATGATAGAGCTTCCAAGTTACTGGAGTATCTTCCCAGTACATCTCTTCAATCCAAGATGCTCTCATTCATTCAGAATCATGTTTTCACAGAGGAAGAAGAAATCAAAGGTCAGAAGTATACTTTAGCAATAATGTAAGGAGGGTGGGACTGGATCCGGAACATCTTGAATCCAGAGCTGGTTTTGGATCCTCCGACGTAGGCCTCTTGGCACCACATGGTGGCTCTTGCTTCTACAGCAGCCCAAGGGCTGCCGAATAATCAAGTAATCCCATTGCGGGACCACTTCTCTTATCCAGGGGAAGGGGACAAAAGTCTCCTTCACCTGAAGAGCCACTGGCGGGTGCCTGATAGTATTCAGAATACTGTGGCTGCCATTTTGGCACCGCAGTCACTGTGGCAGCTTAAGATTGAGCTGTTTTCCTCCCAAAAGTGAATAAAATCTGTTGGAGGTTTTAGTTTGTTATATAAGAATCCATTTGAAAAATACATTGGAATGAAATCTCACCAATCTTCCTGCTGTAAAATTAACAGAAGTGGAAGAGACCAAAAAGGATCACCCAAAATTGGATGCCTTGCATATGAAACGATCCCTCCTGGCTGCTTATTGCAAATTGATAATTTATAATGTTGTGGAGATGACTGCAGCGGCTGAAATCTACAAGCATTATGTGAAGGTAACTGAAGAATCCTGTCAATGATGTCTTCTGAATGACATAAAGTTAAAACGGACAAGGACAAGTTTTTCATGGTTTTTCTAATGCAAGTATTGAGTATATTAGAACACAGCCTTGAGTGTATTAGAACTGGGAATGGGGCTATGTTTTAGTGTATAGAGCCTATGCTTTGTATGCAGAAAGGTCCAGATATAACCACGTGGTGTCTTCAAGTAGGGTTGGGAAAGACCCTCTTTGAAACCTTTTTTGCTTGATTCCTGTCAGTCAATAGACAATACTGAGCTAGATGGACTAGGTTACTTATAGGCCGTAGAAGGTTGCTTCATATGTCTTCATCATGATGGATACAAACTGTGTATTCCTGTCTGTCCTATTTGTATCCTGTGTATTCCTGTCTGTCCTTCTGTTTATTCCTCTTCTGTCCCAGAACAGGATCCTCTGAATAGAAGCTTTTATTTTAATTGTGGAAAAACAGCATATACTAGCAGGCAGAAGAAAAAATAAGTTTACATTGTGAAAACTCTCCTTATTCAGAGAGAAGTGTTACAGTGAAAGAGCCTTTACAGTTTCCTTAGACTGCACATTTTAATTTTCAAAGTGCAATGACAAGTGTGAAAAATGGTGAACAAGATGTGTTCACAAATACATAAATTGGCCGTCTGTGATTGTTGGGCAGAAGGGACTAGTGTTGATGCCCTGTTGTTTGTAGCTGGGTGGCAAACCTGGTTTGTTGCCAGAAAAATCCTGAAAAATTGACTAGATCTTTGCAGCGATCATTTTAATGTATAGCATACAAGCTATGTTCGTAAAGTCTCTGTTCTAATAAAAGTCAAGGAAACTGATTCCCTAGAAAATAAGTTTAATCATTAATACATTGCTCAAAGTAAGATTGTTAAAAAGTACATGCAGTTTTTAGAATCTAATATCTACATTTTCTAGCCCAGTGATTTTCAACATTTTTCATCTCATGCTACACTGTCAAGATGCTAAAATTGTCAAAGAACACCATCAATTGTTTTGACCATTGGCAAGGCACACCATGGTGCTGATAGGGGGCTCACCTCCTCCAGTTGCCCTTCAAAAAATGACCCATGATTTTATCCCAACAAGTGGGGGGCACACATGGAGACCACCTGCTACACACCAGGGTGCCATTGAAAAGTGGCTGAAAATTGCTGCTCTAGCCCATAAAGAAAACATTTTATTTGAAGAAAACATTGTATTTTTAAAAAAATTGGTTCTGATTGTCCTGTTTGATGCTCCGGACACTGCTGTGTTGATGATATGATTTGCTTGTTTTTTGACAGGCCTATAATGACTTTGGAGATATAATTAAAGAAACTTTGAGCAGGACAAGGCACAATGACAAAATTCAGAGCGCGAAGACACTGATCCTTTGTTTGCAGCAGGTGGGAATATTTTGATAAACAGCTTTACCATTGTTATCATAATTTCCCATTTATGTTTTTATTGTTAGAAAAAAATATTTTCTATGTTACTATAAAATTTTAAATTCTGGAATTTCAGGAATCTCCCCTTGCATCACTGCTCACTCATTCACTGCCTTAGGCCTAGTTTTCACTGAACTACCTGGACTGCACTTCAGATGGAGCTATTCACATACAGAGGTCTCTCTATAGAAAAAATTGGTAGGGAGAAGTTCTAGCCTGATTTTTTTCTGTAACATATTAGTTGTGTGTGTAGGAGCATTTAATTATGTGCCCCCCACCTGTAGTCTTACATGGTGAAACACAGATCCAAGTTTACTGTCTCAATGAGAACTAGGCTATAGAAGCACAGAGGTGGCTTTTGCCTTAATGCTGTCTAAAGTATCTGTGTAGATTACAGGGGTGCCCAAATCCCAGCCTGGTCAGATGCTGTCTGCAGCAAGCCCCCTCCATTTGGCCCTCACGCGAGTCCGGTAATCTCTGCTGCCTTCGCCTCCAAAGGGTGTTCTGAGGGTCAGGGAGGTTGTGTGCACATCCTCTCTCTCTTTGTGAAAGTGCTTAATAACTGTTTGAAGAACACCCCCTGCTTTGTGTAAAAAAATGGTTTTCATTTATTCATTCATTCATGAAAGTTCCATCTAAAATATATAAATTTATTCAAATATGAAACGTAAATACTTTTTTTTCCAACCCACAACACAGAGATGAAGTGGCCCTCCTGCCAAAATGTTTCCCTGGAGTGGAATGTTAGATGTACACAGGCAGCCTCGCCCAACTTACCCAGAGCCATCTGTCCAGCAAGCTTTCATGCCATGATCCTGGCTTCAGAATGGGCCCCTTTGGATGGCTGATATATGAGCCCAGTCGATTTCAGACGCATTGCAAAGAGTTTAGGAAGGTGCATGACCATCCCCTGAAATGTGAGATAAGGGCAGGCTCAGCAGCATTAAGTGAGCTGTGCCTACTTTGCATAGTCAGAAGCTGGTGTTTATATATTGCATAGGCAACTGTCCCAGTTGGAGTGTTTAGTTGACCTTGAAGTTTTCAGATCAAAGCATGCCAATTACCCACTTCAGAGAATTGGTTTGGAAAAACTGAACATGCTTTCTCCTGTCCTTGGATGCATTGCTTGGCAGAAGGTGCTGAGAAAGTGAATCGGCAAGTGCTTGGCTAATTACCTTAATGCACACAGAAGTTTCACTCACCCTGTTCTGAAAGTGCCAGGCAAGTTACAAATATAAATGATCAAACAGCCTATCTACATAAATGCCTTGACCTACGTGCATGGTGTCCGTATCTTCAAGCAGGCTGAGGGTTCTTTCCACGTCTCTGGATCAGAGAAGGCTGAGGGTTCTATTCTCATGTGTCTCTGAGGGTTAGGCTGAGAGAATCCAGTTGGAGTGTTCAATAGCTGGCCAGGCGCAGAAGAAGTTGGGGGAGGGGCTATTGTGGAGAGTCATTAAGAGAGAGGTAGCAAAAGGGCGGATCGTGAAGTTGAGGTGGGCTGATCTGTTACCTCAGGAAAGATTTTAGGAAGATACAGGGAATTCAGGGGATGCTTTTTACCCATGAATGTTGTTATATTATACTCGACCAGTGACAGTTGCAAGCTATTACTAGCAGCCTAGTAAAACAAAGCAAAATGTCAGTTTATGTACTTTCTTAGAATCTTAATCTGGACCACTGAAAATTTCCCCAGATATCCAGGTTTCAAAACAACATGGATTAAAATAATTTATTTTAATTTTTTTTGTTAAATCTATTGTGTTAGAACTATGGAAGGAAATTCCATAGTGACAGGAACAGCCAGTGGAAATTTTGCACATGGCCTTGATGTTTAAGAGTGTGTTTATGTGTTCATACATACTTCATTATGCTAGTAGTTTTATATTCATCTGAAGGCAAAAATTTCCGTTATTTCAGTAAGTAGTAATTGAGAGTTTTATGCTGTGGTCCTAAAGACACTTTCCTGGGAGTAAGACTGATCGAACACAATGGGGCTTACTTTTGAGAAGACATGGTTAGGATTGCGCACTTATTGTATTAGGTTGTGTTTTGTTTGTATAGTGATCTTCCCTCCTGTTGATTTCCATCTGCAATTTTCAGATGCTTTTCAGCTGGGTGGGATTCTTAAAATATGTAATTGGATTATTGGATAAGTTTATGCCAAGCTCCATCCTGAGCAAGGGACTTACCAGTTGTATGACAGGTATGTCCTCCTGGGGTGTTTTATGACTTGGAAAATTCTATGTTGAAATCTGTGGTCTACAGCTGTTTCAGAAGCATGCTGCAAGCCAGGATGACAACAGCAGTCACCCCTCTTCTGCCACCTTCAACAACATAAAAGAACTTGCACGACGCTTTTCTTTGACGTTTGGCTGGGACCAAGTGAAAAGTCGGGAATTGGTGGCCATGATACATAAGTATGTGCCAAATCCTTCTTGTCCTTCAGCAATTTCATTGGTATGGCATTTATATTCTAAGTATCTGCTCTCTCCTTTCTCTTTTCTTACCCCTGCTGAAAGAGAAGGCATTGAGTTTGCTTTCCAAGGCGCAACAATGATGGAAGGGAAGTGCCTGCCTCCTAATCTAAACTTCCTGCTCATCCTCAGTGAATTCTCCAATAAGCTTCTCAAGCCCGATAAGAGACTTGTGTAAGTTTTACTGCAATGAACATTCTTTCTGGGAAATGTTAAATTATCATGAGAATCTCTGCCGTGTAAAAAAAATGGCATGGTCCAGGAAGTTTATCTGAACTTTAGCAGGATCCTACTTGAAATTTCCTCACTTGTGCACTTCAGGCACTCTCAGCGTATCCTTGGGGTTGAATGAATGGCAGGCCCAGAAGATGGATCTGCCAGGGACTATTAGTTTATACTCCTTCCCATGTTTCCTATTTCTCTTTGTGGGCAGACAGCTTGAATAGTGAGGCTGAGCTCTGGTTTTTTTTTCTTTGTGATATTCTGCTGCTTGTATGGAACCAATTGCACTTAATGCCACCTGCTTCCAAACAGATCCTTTGGTGATCAAAATGCTAGTAGAATGATGAAAACAATGGGAAATAGATATAAATGGCAGTTGACAGATGTGCTAGTGTGTGCACACTCGCTGCAGAGGAGCACACCATGAGAAGAGTTTCTTCTAACCAATCCTTGACTTAGGAGCTGAACACTGCAGTTTTGCTCCCTATTGAAAACCAAGTTTGGAAATCCCTGCAATATTACACTAAGGCTGCAATCCTAAAGACACTTTCCTGGGAGTAAGACCCATTGAACACAATGGGGCTTACTTTTAAGCAGACATGGTTAGGATTGTGCTCATAGTTGGCAAAATTGAAGTTTGGTTAAAACATCTTGACAACAGGGCTGTTTGAAATTTTCTGAGCATAATTTTTCTTAAAATTGTTGTTGTTGTGTTCGCTGGTTTGTGCTTATGGGTGGACTGTTCATGAATAGTTCATGATCTTTGCGTATATATCCCCATCCTGCATTTTTATATGCAGATATAATTATTTGCTGAGATACATACCTGAACCAGCACTTTGTAAAGAAGATTCCTGGCACTCAGTGGCTTGGTACAGAAGCTCTTTGCTGGCCAACGAAGATGAAGAGAGTTCTGCTGTCAGCAGCTTAAATGACTGGTCACCTATGAGAATTGCTAGGACACCTTCTATTAAAAGGAAATTATCAGAAGGTATGACACACTCTTGCCATTTTGTTTGTGATGACACAGGACACTGTATTTATGTTGGCACTAATGGGAAACTAGGATCAGGCTAGGTCTCACGGAGTTGGTAAACTTTTTCTTAGACCATGTCTTTTTTGTATGTATTTAATATATTGATTTATTTAGCCACTTTGATGTCACAAGGGAAAAACTATCATGTAAAATTAAAGTTAAAATAAATTGGGCTAACAATTGTGTCTGGCTTAAGTGAGATCGGGGTAGTTTGCCGTTTTCTTATCATTTTTTTCAGTTTCTTATAAAACGGAAAAGTCACTCACTGACTAACTTACTGACACATCAACAGCCAGCAAAAAACCGCTGGACTTAGAAGTGTTAAATTTGGGGAGGGTGTTCCTTTCCATGATGGAGATACCTACTAAGAACCAGTTTTCGGAAATTCCAACTGAAGGGGGTGAAAAGAGGTGCAACACATTTTCCTTCCTATACTTTCCACTGAAGAATCCCTGACTGAGGGACGCTCTGCCCCAACCTCTGGGTGTGAAATTTGGGGGGGTGTTCCTCCTGTGACAGGAGCACTCACCATGAACTGATTTCTAGAAATTTAACGCCCAAGGGTCTGAAAAGGGGTGCAACATGTTTTTGGCCTATACTTAACATTGAAGAATGACTGATCAATATCCAACTGATGCACTGGGAGGGAGGGTGCACAGAGGATGATGATGCGCATGGGGGGTCTTGTGCATTGGGGGTTGGTGCACATGGGAGGGTATTGCGCATGGAGGGTTGATGCGCGTGGGGGGATGATACAGTGGGGGAGCGTTGATGTGCATGGTGTGTTGATGTGCATGGGGAGTTGATGCGCATGGTAGGATGTACATGGGGTTGTTGCGCAGTGGGGGGGGGGAATGGCATGTGAGGGGAATTTTACTCCCACAACACGGGTACATTTTCGCTAGTTTACAATATAGAAGTGGTTCCTTTACTTTATTGACTGGTGGCTACCATGACCTAGTGGGCCACTGGGCATGGCTCCCCATTAGCGTTATAATCCTATACATTTTATAGGACTGCAGATTTTTCATGAATATTCCATAGTTTCCTGAGCTGGTTTCTGTGGCTGCCAAGTGAACCATAGCTTACAGTTTGAGAACCATTGCAATACAAGTACAGGAATCTCCAACTGAAATCAAGAATTTAAAGTATAGCATCTAAGGACAAAACATCAATAAAACTGATGAGAATTATAAGCTGAATAGATGTGCAATTTCTCACATCTAGGGTTTTTCTTACTATCCTTTATTAAAAAAGCTTTAACAGGTTTTAAAGCCTCTCCTGGAGGTTGAGGATCCACATTAGAAGAAAAGCAGTACATAAATACTGTTGATTGATTGATATAATGCAAGAAATTGGAGCTAGAGTAGGAACAGGCTATTTTCCCTTGCACACTAAAATAAACATATGGGATGGGCTCTTCAGACCCTTAATGGTGAATTGGAAACATGCAACCCAACTTCCCAGCTCTTGACTGTTACTGTCTACTTTCTGTACTGGGATATTGTATGTCAGCAATAACAATGATATAATTCACTGTGTTTCAGGATCTTTGTTCAAAACCAGTCTCATTGAAACAGGAAACAAAACATCAGATTATTCATCTCCTCTCCCTTCCTTGGCAATGAGAAGCAAGAAAAGGATAAAATCTCGTGACAGTTATTGTCAAGAATACCCACCAGTACTTGGTTCTGCAAATCTGAAGAGGAAACGTAGGTGAGAAAATGCTTGCATTCTAGATGGTCTGCTTTACCTGCTATTTCTGAGGTATTTTGAGAGATACAGATGAACCATACTGAGAGTAAAATCCAAACCGATTTAGACCAGCCTCAACTGGCATATCTTCCCATGGTGGTGTAGGGAGGTCATTGTATGCCTGTGCACTGGCCTAACCCTCACAGGAGTGGAGCAGAAATGCCTTACGGCACTTTTGTGACACCCCCAGGTCAGAACAGAACTTAGGCTGGGGCTTATGCAGGCCTAACTAACCTAAGGTTAGGATTGCAGCTTGAGTTCCACATCTGTATGCATAGGAAAGCACATTTAATCAGCACTACTGGGAGTCCCAGCCTTTCCCATCTTAGAAAAGGAGATTGTGAGCACAATGTTAATCATGTTTACTCAACAGTAAGCCCCATTATGTTCAATTGTTCTTACTCCCAGGAAAGTGTCTTTACAATTGCAGCCTGTATCTCATGCAGCCGATGTCTCAGGCTTACCTTCTTCCCTTGTTCACACACATTCATGAAAACATAATACACATGGCTTCTTCCAGTTGGCAAACCCTGAAATGGAACAAGGAAGATAGTCTAAAATGTAAAAACACTAACTTAAATGTTGGTTATTTATTTATTTGGGCTATGAGTGGCACAAGCGGCTAAGACACTGCCTGTTAACCAGCAGGCCAGGGTTTGAAACCCGGGTCGGCCTCACAAGACAGGGAGAGCTCCTGTCCTTAGCCCAGCTCTGCAACGCCAGCTGGATCCGATCGTATTGGCTCTGCCTTTCCATTGGACTAATTCAGTGGTGTGGAGAGGGGGGATTTGCTGCTTGGGTAACAGCCTATCCTCCATAACAATCCAACCCAGGCTTTCGTGCTTCACATGCAGTGTATGCAGTGCCGTGCACGATACCATAGTCTTTCAAGACTGATGGAGGCCTGCTTATTTATTTGTATATATATTCCACCATTGCCATGCCAAGGTGGCTTACAAAGCTTTGGTTCATACCATCCTATTGTCTTCACAACAAGCCTGTGAGGTAGGTAAGGCTGCATGTGAGTTATTGGCCCAAGATCATGAAGCAGAACACTTCATGGCCAAGGAGGGATTTGAACATGGATCTTCTAGCTCTCAACCAGCTCCCTAAACACTACACCATCCTAATTTTCCTACCTGGAAGCTACATATTTGACACTATAAATGTGAATTACTATGAAAATAATTTATTTTTCCATGGAGAACTGGACAACTGCCTTCAACATGTTAATCAAATTACATAATAATTAAAGTGGAATAAAACTCATATGAACTTGAAACTGAGAAAAGTGGGATATAAATTGAATGCATAAAGTAAATGTAAGACTGAGCAGATTTGTGTTGTTTAGTCATTAACTTGTCTTGACTCTTTGTGACCCCAATGACTTTGGTTCATATATCTAACCATCTCATCCTCTGCTGTCCTTTTCCATTCCATTTTTCCTAGCATCAGGCTCTTTTCAACAAGTTCTCCTCATGAGATAGCCAAAGTATGAGTTTCAGCTCCAGCATCTGTCCTTTCAATCAAAAGTCAGAATTGATTTCCTATAGGATTCTATAGGTGATTTGATCTTGCAAATCAAAAGAGTCTAGTCCTAGGTGGAAGCACACAAATCCTTGAGATTGCCTATACATTATGAGAGTTTCCTGTGATTGATTGGTATGTGCTAAAGGTGAACAAAGATACTGTTGTAAATTATCTTAGATGAGGAACCTCATTGACTATATGGAGGCAGCATAAAAATACAGTGGATTTTTCTCCTGTGATTTTATCCCAGTGTGAATGAGCTTGGCTCTTAAAATTAAAAGAAAAAACCCTTTAGGCCTCCTTACCATGGTAATTAATGGAACAGGCAGGCACTCAACCTCTCTTTAGAGTTTGTAAGTGGTTCACTTCAGCTTGGAGGCAGACCCTTCATTTTCCCCAGTGCATGTGACAGTATAAAGCTTTTGAGAAATTATTTTGCATTGATTTGTGTTGAGGGTAGAATGGAAGTGGTTCTAAGCTCCAAAGAGGGGCATTAAATCATTGCCTGCCTCTCTGTTATCATGATAAGCGGGCTCTTTTTAAATGACTGCTTAATTTTTAATTGCTTTTGTTTTAATATGAAAAATAGCAAAATCATTTGCTTCTCATTTTAGTAGCTGTGATGTGATCAAGGTAGAGAATACAGTAGAAACTCCAGCTGAAGATGCTGATGTTGATGTTGTTGGGGCTGACCAGGTAAGAATGGCTTTGCTTGGAGATTGAGTATTTTGCTTTTAGTACACACTGGTGGGAGAGGACAGAATCCTCCTAACAGGGCAGCATGGCTTAGATCAATGTTTTGACATATGTGTGTTATATAAAATTTGTAAAGAAAAGTACAAATTTACAAAACAAGTTGAGTCTTACAGTATATACATAGTTGCAGTATATATATATCTTACTATGGGGCCTACTTCAAAGTAAACATTATCTTGATTATAGGCTCCAATCCATTGGACTTCGTGGTTATACTCTTAGAATAACGATTCACTTTGACTTCAGGGGATGAAATAACTGTTCATCAGAAGAGTCCCATTTTAGAGATATCTGGCTTGCAGTGATTTTGGATTAAGTGCAAAATGGCTTATTGTGATATTTCTTGTGACTATATAGGAATTTTGAAGCGTAAAGAGAGCTGGACATGCCCTCATTCTTGTGAACAAAGACAGAACAGAAAGATGCAGTGTGCCGTTCCTGGTATCAAGCTGGTCTTGAGTATGATGGTAATGATACGCAGAAAATGACGGAAAGAACTACTCCATTTAGTGTTATTACAGGGTTTCTATCTGTGTGGCTGCACCTGAAAACAAAAGTTTGTATCAAGTGATTTTCATGTTTTTGTTAGCACCTTTTTCTGTCCAAAACATGGCACCATGTACAGAAGCCTACCAGAACAGTTTTTTAAGAGATGGGTCACAACATGACAGAAGGACATTCTGGAATTTTTCCAGAGCTCTCAAATTTGCACAGAAGGTGCATTTTGATTCAACAGAAGAGTGAAGAGAATACTTTCATATTTAGCAGGTCTTTCAGGGCCTTTTTTTGTACACATTTTCTACTTTATTTCCTATGTTCCCCTTTAAATGGATGGCATGAGAACTTACTGGTGATTCCATATTTATCACTGCCAAGCTTGTGGAATACATTTGGTTTCATATTTTTCTATTCAAACATTTGCAAAATAAAAGAAATTATGTCCAATTTGTCTAAAGTGAATCTTAATTGCAGAAAGCTGTACAGGTGCATGACACAATGAGAGTAAACATATAAGCAGTTTTATATGTTATATATAAGAGAGTAAACATATAAGCCTAACTGTCATGGGTGTACACTACTTCAGGAATAGTTTTAATGCAAATTCTTATATACAAGTAGTATATCATTTTCACTGGCTTTACAGAACTATCAGGTAAAAAGAGGCAAGTGGAGACAATGTGTGGAAATGTAGATAAAACATATCTGAGATTTTTGCCACTATATTTTGTGTTCTTTGGGATGCCAGTTATATTTGGGAAAGTCTGGAAGGAATTTTTTCTGAAAGCTGTTTTTCATTTTTCCAGGAAAAAAGGAATGTGGAATATTTTTAAAATGATAAATAATATATCTGGCTCCTGCTCATTAAATATACATTGATTAGAGGCAGTCTATAATGGTGAAAATGAAACACATAGTATAATAACACATGCTTATGACAGTGACTACACCTGATAAAAATGCTTTAAAAGGTTAATTGTAAGAAAACAGTACAACTTTCAATTTTTATTTTTGGTTAATACTGAATCACCAGGAAAAAAGAACTCTTAGACTCTTAACAATGAGAACTATTTAAGAGTACTGACCCTGAAGATCATGATCATCAAGAAATTTATTCTGGTAAACCTACCAACTTCATGAGATGTAATAAAGAGTTTTTTTTAAAGTAGATTTATTGCACTTAGTACTGAAGAACAGATGGATAACATATGAAAAAACTTTATTTCAAAATACCAACATGATATTAAATTTAACAGATCTGCACCGCAAACAAATGGCTTACATCTTTTGTTTTACATGAAAATCTAACAGGTTTCACTCTCATGTGAACATGTGGGATAATTAAGGCACTACAAGCAATTTTCCCCCCTCAAAAATCTGGCGTAACAGTATCTTGTTTGTCCAGTAAGCAGTCTCCCTTGCCTTATGTAGGCAAATGAAGCATCAAACTGTTCAGCTGCTCTGACACTACAGATGTGACTACTCATGGAATGTGTCAATAGCTAACCATTGAAGAAACAAACTAAATGCCCATGACAAGGTTAGTGCACATCACAGATCAAGTAAAATGTATATAAATTTAAAAATTGGTTCCTTTGACATGGTGTACAAATTCACTGCAGTCAAATGTGAGCAATAAAAGCCAGTTTTGCAATGGGCATGGAACAACCAAGGTGAGAAAATTAAAAGGAGCAGAGAGGGAGAGAAAGAGGCAGCTTGTTATGGTACATGCAATCATTGTATGTTGCCTGTCCAGTGATACTTTACTCCAATGATTAGCTAAGACCATCATTTACATCATCCTCTCTTTCTGAGCTCTGACAACATGACTGGATTCTGTTAGGAGATTTCAGGGGCAAAGGGTCTAGGGGAAATTCTTGTATCTTATAAAAAAATTCCACAAAAACAAAAGCCAGCAAATTAAGATAAAGAAGAAACACTTAAGGAATTACAACATTATCTATAAATAATTTAAGTCTATTTTACAGGCTACTGAATAAATACAAAAATTGTGTCATTCAATACATACTCACTTGTTCACTTGTTTTCTTCAAAGTATCTAGTTGACTAAAATGAATTTTGCAGCACAAAGAACTAGATTTTACTTTTTCTGAAAATGAGGCCCTTCATAGATTTAGCAGACCTGCTGCACTCACAGTCATTCTTTAACAAAGAGAAAGCACAATTTATTCAAAGTCCTCTTCATAGTCATACTCATCCAAGTCCACATCTGCCAAATGGGAAGGTATGTCAAAAAAAGGCCTTTTCTCCATCTGATACTTTAATACATTGGTTTTCTGATGATCACCAGGGTTCAGTTCTGCCTCATAACTAAGAAAGCAAGAAATGAAAGCTTTTTTACAATGCACAGGTTCAGCAGACATGAATTAAATTTAGTTTTATCTGTTTAGATCTGTTTGGTGGAATTTTGGTGGCAACCAGACAGAATGATTTAGATGCCATATACTGTTCATTTGAATGCTGTGCTGAATTGAAGCAGCTCATTCCTTGGCTTATTATGTAGACAGCAAATTGTTTTACTCTGCCTCATAAATATTGACCTGAACATAATGAGAGCCGAGGTAAAGCTGTTCTTACCAGTCATTCCATTGATCGCTAGCTGCCTCCTCAGCTACTAGGATATCATATTCTTCAGCCGCATACTTTTCCCAGTCAGACATCTCTTGGTTTTCATTTTCAGCACCCTAAGATTGAGGATAAAATTTAAAATATTGAATTTAAGAAATGAAAACAAAGAATATGGTTAAACATGAGAAATATCCTATTAAACAATGACACTTACCTTGAACATAGAAAACTGATCCTTTTGCTCATAGTCTAAATACTTCTCAATGTTGAAAAAGGTGTCAAAGAACACATTTGCCATTTTACACTTCTTTAAGTCATGGAGAGTTATTTTTCCTGGACATTGGATAAGAAGTAATGATTTAAACATTCAAGAGCTTTGGAATTATGAAACAAGTAATTTATATACTTTTAATTAGCACGATAGTTGTGATAAATTCTAACCCCCTGTGAGGATGACTATGAGGCCTACCCAATACGAAGATCTGGCAAGTTCTCTACCTACAAATCATTTTTCCATACTAGAAAGTTAGAAGAATGGGACAAACCCTTAGGAACTTCCTCCAAAAAAGCATGTTTGTTTAATAGCAAAAAAGGATAAAGTTTTCATTTTAGTGAACTATTCAAATTTTGAAACTGATATTTTGCTGGCTCACAGTGAAGTGGATCACAGTGAAACTGGAAAAGGTAATCTTTCGGTGTGTCCCAGGGCTCTGTCTTGGGCCCGGTTCTCTTTAACATTTTCATCAATTAATTGGAGGAAGGGATACGGGGAGCCTGATCAAATTTGCGGATGACACCAAGCTGGGAGGAGTAGCAAACACAACAGAAGACAGGAGAAACCTCCAGGAGGATCTGGATAAACTGGAATACTGGGCTGTAATAAACTGAATGAATTTCAACAGGGAGAAGTGCAAGGTTTTGCACTTAGGCAATAAAAACCAAAAACACAGGTATAAAATGGGGGGTACTTGGCTTGGCAGCACAACATGTGAGCGGGATCTTGGAGTCGCAGTGGATCACAAGCTGAACATGAGTCAGCAGTGTGATGTGTCTGCAAAGAAGGCAAGTGCCATTTTAGGCTGCATTAAGAGGACTGTAGCTTCCAAGTCACGAGAAGTTCTTGTTTCTCTTTATTCTGCATTGGTCAGACCTCACCTTGAGTACTGTGTTCTGTTCTGGGCACCTCAGTTTAAAAAGGATGCAGTCAAACTGGAGCAAGTCCAGAGGAGAGCGACAAGCGTGATCAGTGGGATGGAAGGGAAGCCCTACGAGGAAAGGTTGGGGGAACTGGGGATGTTCAGCCTGGAGAAGAGGAGGCTGAGGGGAGCCATCATTGCCCTCTTCAGATACCTGAAGGGCTGTCATATGGAGGAAGGGACTCATTTGTTCATAGCTGCCTCTGAAAGCAGAACTAGAACCAATGGGTACAAATTGCAAGAAAGAAGATTCCAGTTGGATATCAGGAAATAATTCCTGACAGTGAGGGTGGTTTGGCAGTGGAACAGATTGCCAAGGGAGGTGGTGGACTGTCCCTCACTGGGGATCTTCAAGCAGAGGCTCAACGAGCACCTGTCAGGGATTGTCTAGGAGAACGTCCTGCTACAGGCAGGGGGTTGGACTAGATGACCTACTGGGTACCAACCAACTCTAGGATTCTATGATTCTATAATCTAAAATATTAAGTAACACAGGAATTTCTGCTTGCTAATGTGGTAATTAAGCTTGGAAAAGACTTGCAAAGTATGGCAGAACAGCCATATTCTCTCATCTCTAGAAAAGAGATGAGTGTGGAGATACTATCTAAGATGGAAAAGAACCAATCACCTTCACATTCAGGCTTCACAAGATCAAGCATCTGGCAAAGACAATCTTCAAACGGTAATGGTTCAATTGCCATGTTGTCCAGTTTTTGACACTGTTCTTCATAAAAGTACTGCAGTTCATACATTGACAACACACCATCACCATCCAGGTCCATGCAGCGAAACCAGTATTCAATGCTGCAATGAGTCAGGAAACAATCTATTTCAAATTCACTTCAATCTCATTTGCATTTTATATACAGGAACACAAAGAATCTATTTGCAAATGGTTCTGAATGCTGTACAAGAAACAGTGGTCTTTGAGTACATAACTGGAAGTTTTGTTTTATGTACCCCAGAAGTATTTCACAGTAACCTCTTCTGTGGTGGCACTGGAGCACTACATACTGCCACAACTTTCAGTACACAACTGTACTATGATACTCAAGAAGCATGCCACACAACAAGACTGGTCCGGTGCTGACACAGCACCTATGCGTTCTAAAGGGACTCATAGTCTTGTTCTCCTGCCGTAGTCCATTTTGCAGTTATAAGTAATTTGCATGGCACTTGGAGGGAGGACAAGAGGGGCATACAAGAGGAGCATTATGGGTCTTCCATTTCTTAAGAGTGGCCCATCCAGCTACTCTGTGGCAATGCAGAGAGACAGAACTGCCTGTGGCAATCTTCACCTTATTGGATGTTGCAACTGTGCTTAGACTGGTTCAGGCCCATACAATTAAGAAGGTATTTGGCATATTACTGGACCTGCATATTAACTAATATGTTATTAATATCAAACTAATTTACATTTTATTAGTTCTGAAGGCCTATACCATAAAATAAATTCTAATTAACTTTGGTTTCAACAAGGGATCACATTAATTTTGCCTGCAAAATCTTGTTTTACTTTTTAAAAGAAGTATTTTGAAATTCTTTAAATCTTTTTATTCAAACCTGGTTTGAGTCTTTTTGTCCTCTTCGGATATCAAAAACCATACAAAGTCTGCATAGCTGATTTTCCCTTCTTTTTGTGCTTTCTTGCCCCTTTGAGATGCAGGTTAATAAAAAATAAGGAAAACACAGATGTAAGCAGTATTTTCATAAATACTATGCATAGCTGCCAAGTCTTGAAAATGAAGGACAGCACACCTTTTACTTATCTCATTTTTTACCCTGCCCTTCCTCCGAGGAAATCAGGTTGGCACACAGGAGGCTGTCTCATTTTATTCTCATAAACAGCCCTATACTATAGAGTACAGTAAGATATAGTAACTGGGTCAAAGCAATCCAATGACTTTAATAGCAAAGGGGGGTTATCATTGAATATTTCTCATGTTCTACTCCTCTTCTGTTTATTTTTTGCATATGCTGAAAAAGATCTCAGAACATACTTCTGTCATATTCTACTAATTGCTGTTGTAGAAATAGTAATAGCTAAAGCAGTGGTATGGGGTTATGACCACTCCAACTTATGTAATAACCATCCTATTCCCTTAAAAAGGTTGGGGGCAGCGGAAAACCAGTGACGAGATCCCCAGGATCATGATCAATATCCCCAGGACTGTGATGCTGTGAGGGAAGGAGGGCTATTGTCAGGCTAAATTTAGGTCCTACCCAGGTCCAGGAGTGGTGTGGGGAGTCCTATGCAGCACAGTTTCCAAATACTGTATTTACTTGAATCTAATGCTCACCTTTTCCAACCAAATTTAGTCTCCAAAAATCAGGGTGCGCAAAAGATTCAATGATTAATTAGACTGGAGTAAATACAACATTTTAATTATAAATATTGGGTGTCCATTAGATTCGATGGCACATTATATTCAAGTAAATATGGTTGTTAAGTTGCAATTGTTTTTAAATACAATTGTTTTACAATTAAGTTCCACTTGCAGTTTAAATGTCTCTAAAAGTTTGAGAATCACTGATCTATAACTACAATAATAGCTAGAGCAGTGGAATAGGGTTGTGACCCCCTCCCCAACTTATATAAGAATGCCCTGTTATCTTTAAGGGTCAGGGGTGGCAATAATTCACAGAGGTGTCAGCGAAAAGCCCAAATGTATATAATGACCGAATAATGTATGCAACCGTGCAATATCAATGGTGCTCAATTAAACTTGATAATCTATACTGGCCTTGAAAGTGCCCTACGTGAAAAATCAATCAACAGTAGTTACTGTATATACTGCTTTTCAATGAAAAGTTCACAAAGTGGTTTACAGAGAAAATAAAAAGTTAAAAGAGCATTTAGTTTCACTGAGAGTCAGCTGCAGAGTAATAAAACTGATAATATAATTACCTACCTGTTCCCATTTACAAACTGGGAAACTTAAAGTGATACAGGTTTTTATTGTGCTTTTTAAATAATCAGTTTCCATTTTACAAATCCTTAAAAAAGAGAATGACCCAAGCTTAACCAAAACTACTGCACCAACAGCCTAATCCTACTTAACTCCCTCTACAACAATGTAGTTGCACCTGGGTCCCAAAGGTAATTTCTGCTGCTGGAGGCTCCCTTAGGGTAAGGAACATTTGTTCCCATGCTCGCAGGCTGTGTCTACTTGGATCTGTGCCAGCTCTACAACTGGTATAGGTCTGTGTGGACCAGGGTCAGAAGATTGAGACCAGGAAGGGGACTATGATATCGGCATGTGCTGCCACCATTGATACCTCCCCCTTCATGGCCCAGATTCACCCTTCTCTCCATCCCTTCTTGTCCTCTCTGTTCTGCTTCCTGTGGTAATTTACTGGTGTCACTGGGCACAACTGGTCAGTGGACAGTGGATCTGGCTGCTAGTAATGGTGGCCATGCCATGCCAATAGCTTGTTCCCTTTAATTACAGCCATGAAGGGCCTTACGCTGCTAGAACATGCATCTGGGCAGCACAAGGACCAAAAAGGATCAGACCATAAGTCTTGAAAAAGAAGTGTTTCCTTTTTTAAAAAACTAAAATTCATCAGCTATCCCAGGTGATTTGGAATTAATTGTAAAACATGAGTAGATTTAGAAGTTGTAACAAGTAGTCACAATAATAAAACCACCACAAAATAATAACAATAATAACAACACCTTGTTACAGCTCCTGAGAAAATCCTCTCTATCATCCGATTAGATATAGCTGTAAAAAAAGCACAATTATTATATTCAATTCAGGCGTTTGTGTTAATATCTACACTTTGAAGTTTCAAACCTTGTGCAGAAACACAGCTTGGGTATAAATCCCCAGCACCAAAAAGAAACTGCAAAGAATAGCTTTCTACCTCGTACGTGTCACTAGTGATACCCAACACACAATCTGGAGAGAAATACAGGGATAATTAAATGTTATGTGGAAGCCTAAATTACACTAGGAGATGTAATTGTCTTCTTCTAACAGATGCTGTGGGAGGCTCAAATGTACACTGGGGATTCAGAGGAGAGAGGCAATGACACTTATCTTCTGCCACATACCCAGTCCAAATTAAGGAACTGCTATAAGCTGCAGAGGAGAAAAACACGGAGTGTTCATCCTAAAGTTTGACAAAATGCTGTTTTAATCAGAGGCTCCTTCCATTCCTGCAAGGAACACTGCATGCACAAGAACTCATGCTGCACAAGTAAAGTATTCCTTTTGGGAATGATCCAAAGGGTTTCTGATGACAGACTAGTGCTCTATGAAAAAAGATACAAACCACAATCACAACTGAGGTTGAGAAGAAAAAAAATTGTGGGTAAATCCAATCACAGATCTCACAATATTGCAATATTTATTTTGATACCCTAATCTTTCACTGAGAACATAAACCTCTTGGCCCAACATATAAAAACAGATACAACAGTTACACTGAGAGCACAATCCTAACCATGTGTACTCCAAAGTAATCCCCATTGTGTCAATGGATCTTACTCCCAGGAAAGTGTCTTTAGGACTGTAATCATAGTCTAATTGGTTTTACCTTCCTTCTCCCTTTCCCTTTGAGAGTGACAGATGGATTTTGTATCTCATGAAGCACCTTAGCACTTTATAAGCCCATATGTTCTGCGGCCTTGTTCTGGTTCCAACTTAGGAAGGTTTATTTGGAATTGCTATTAAAATAAAGATTCCAGCTGAATGTAATTCTAAAGCTCAGCTTAAGCCATTTCTCTGTTACATACATGCAACAGGGACCAAAAGTGTACACCTGTGGGCCAGGCAGAAATGGGTTAATAAGTACTAAGGATATTTCAGCACTAGGCACAGGAGAAACTGGTCTCCAATTTACATATGCTTACACACTACTCATTTATGCATATGTGTTTTAAAACCTGAGCCTACAACAGAGTTTCACTGCATTAAGGAATGCTCTGCTACAGATATTATGGATGCTGACACATAGGACCTAGGAACATACACCCTTCAAACTGAACCGAATTGCTTGGTTTGCCATACCATGATCATTATGCCGGGCTAAATCCTTTGGATCAATATAAAGGTCATGGTCGGTATCCAGCTCCCAAAATTTGCAGTAGATAACGTAGAAGTGCTCATAAGAGAAGTATTCTGTCAGCTGGTTAATATCTACTTCCTCTTCCAATAATGCCACATTCTATTTACAAAAGAAAAAGTAACATTAAGAAATTATTATTCCATTAGACACCGAGTCAACTTGTAGGAGGAGTTCAGTGTCTTATAGTCCAATCCAATGCATATCTATTCAGAAATGTCTCATTCAGTTGTTCAATAATACTGGAACAACGATGAGTGTGTACAAAGTGGCCCATATAGCAGGGTTAAGAAGGAGAATGATCTGGCTGTGAAGAACTACTTTCTTATCACCAAATTTATATAAAATATAGCACAAGTGGATGCCAGAGGCTCTCAACAAATTTAAAATCCACTGAACAATAGTACACCAAAATGTTACATGTACATAAATATCCCTAAACTGAAACAAAATCTAAAGAAAAAACCAGTTGCACTCATTGAAACAGCGCTCATTAATTTTAACACTATTTATTTGAAAAAAATTCACAGCTTTTGCTTGATGTTGTGCATATACTATACCTGTAAAAAGCTGCTTTTTCTGAGCTCGTTACAAGTGATCCTTCCAGACCACGACCTATTTACTGTATAAAATATCCTTTGTATTACCTGCAGCAAGAAAATAAAATTTTCAATAATATGCCAACTGCAGTCAAGTGCAGTATTACAATCCAAAGTAATGCTTTCTTCCAGCAAAGTTTTGTTAAAAACAAAGTTTCGACAGCACTGTCACTAAACTTATTCAACTAATGCTGCATGTCACAAATGTGTCAAAGCACATTTACAGCAGCCAGTAAGAAGAACTGGCACTGGGCCAGGCCAGTAGGGGTGGAGGAAGGTAGGACCCCCTTTCTGGGGGAAGGATGGGACCATGACACAGTCACTCATGTCCCATTGTGAGGTTTGAGACTTTCCTAACGGGATGACTCCTTGGCTTTCCCCAAGGAGACTCCTGGCAGCTTCCCATCACCTGCTGGATATAGTGGTAGCCACTTTGACATGCTGTTCCAGCAGGCATTGGGAAATTTGGAAAGGACTGTCTGGAAAAGGATGCTCAATAATGACAGTTTATGAAAGTGTGGTGTTGAAGCAGCAGATAATCTCTACAGCACAATCCTAACCATACAACTCAAAAGTAAGCCCCACTGTATTCAATCAGTCTCATTCCCAGGAAAGTGTCTTTAGGATTGCAGTCTTAGACAAACTTTGTATAATCAAATGATATCATTTAAAAGAACAATGGGCTCTCTTTACTTGCATGGGATCCATACCAGGATCCCTTCTTCAAGGATAAAGATTTCCACAGATAATTAAATCCACAGAAGGACCTCACAGGCCCTTTTGGATGCAACCAGAAGTGCCTTCTGGTCTCCTTTGGTAGATGTTTGGGAGGACTCCCCACCTTTCACAACATGTGCATCCTCCCCACACCTCAGAACACTTCCCAAATGAGACTGAGAGGTGCTTTTGGTTATATATGGGAGGTCTTGAAGGAATGTGGGCTTAAACCCATGTTGAATCAAGTCCACAGGTGTCAAATAAGGTAAGGATATCTTGTAGATAAGGAAGGCCGACTAGAAATTTATACATTAGAAATTGGGGCCAAAATTAGACAACAACAGCAGATCTACTTGTTTAAGCAGTTGTTTGCACCAGTTAAGACTGTTTAAGTAGCAAAAAGACACGCAATTGAGAAATAGCAAACATTGCCAGCAGCTTGTCACCTCTAGGTGATTTTCTCCATTGATAGACTTCATGCTGGAAGTATGTTCGCCTCAGAGAAAAATATCAGGGTGTCATAAGACTGCAGAAAAGTAAGATTTTTTCCAGAAGTCTTTTGTCCTGTTAGAATTTAACACCCACACAATGCTTTCTATTCAAGTTGGACAGACCAGGGTTATAAATCATATTTAGTTTGGTTCTGATAGAAAAACAAGTTTTATATATATTAAAAAGACACTTACTGTGGTAATGTACCGAGAATGAAACTCTGACGCTTCTTTTAAGAAGACTAGACTAGGATGGCTGTTGACCACATCCTAAGAAAGAAGCATGAGGGTTACAAGCATGTACTTGATGCTGTCATACAGTCAAAAGTTTTCTGTGCAAGCCTTTCATGAAATCACTTTATTTAACCATATCACAAGATACAATTTGAAAAAGATCTTATGTTGTGTACACTTACACAGGGAAGAAGGCATTCAGGCAGGTGCTGCTTTTTAAACCCTTCTATGATGAGCTAAACCTGCCTCAATTCTCTCTTCTATGCAATGGTTAAAGGTACAGGCACTCTGCCCTCCATTCTATATGGTCACCCTGTTCCTCCCTGACCAGAAGTTCTATCCATTATTAAGTGTCAATGAGTGTTAATGAGGCCCAGCCATCTTTTTAAAGATAAAAAGTAATCAAGTCAATAATTTGATGGCATCTTTGAGATAAGGAAATAAAAACATGCAATTTACTTGTAAAAATGGAATGAAGTCTTCTTGTACTAAATAGTTACACCCAGGGTTCTTCAGAAGGTGAACAAACTTGGCAGCAGGATCATGACAAGTCTGTAGTATTCTGAAATACATTAATTCATTTAATCTTAACATATATATTATATATCCTTTATATAATTTTCCAAAGAAAGTCAGTCAAGTCCAACTGAATTCAGTGAGACAAGTTTGTAGATAGTAAATTGAGTTCCATTAATTTAAGATGCAACTTACTTCTGAATCTACTTTTTCAGCCTTTATAAAATTTCACATTTGAATTACTGGCATAATAAATTTATATCATATTAAAAACACTCTTTTAAAAAGAAATACAATTTTTCTTAGGTGAATGCTGGAATTTTCCTAGTAATGTTATTCAGTTTATAACATGTTGAAATGGTTTTGCTAAGGAAATACTCACTTCCTCCACATTGCAATAAATTTATGAACTGATATAAATCCTGTTCGTTCTCCTCCAGCACAGTAAAATAAGGGACCTTTCCAATAAAGAGGGCATTCACAGGCCTAGAATTAAAGAACAAAAGCAGCAAATGGAAGGGTTACTCTTTCAGACCGTTTAAAGGACTAAAATGATATTTTGTACATATTAAAATTATTCTATTTTTACTGTGTAATAGTGGACTTTACGGCAATCAGTGCCAGTAGAGCTCTAGGACTGACATTGGAAGGCAAAGGATTGGGACCTTAAATACATTTCATATTCTTACTGATGACAACAAAGGCACGCACTCAAGAAGACGAAACTAAATAATCACCTTTGCAACTTCACCCATGTCTTCTAATGTTGCTCGCTCATTTGGAAACTGAGAGAAAGTTTTCTCTATTTTAGCAATGACAGCATCTATATTCACTTTTTCTTTAGGACATCCTTGGGGGAAATGAAATGTTGGAATGGATTGGCTCAACGATGGTGTCAAAGGTTCTTCTTTCTTTGACTGAACCTAAAAAGAGAGGGAGAGACAAAGACCTTAGGCATGGTAATCAATGCACGACCAGTCCTCTCTCAAATGGGAGCAGTACACTAACCACCTGACCCTCACAATTAACACACATGACATCATTTGAACTTAAATTGGACAAAGTTGTTGCAAAACCTAACCAATTACTATTCTTAAATTTGTGGTCAGCAAAACCAGTCTTTTGCCCTGGTAACTTCCTCACCCACTTTTAGAAACAGAGCTCTAACAAATCATCTGCAATTAGTCATAAAGGTTATCTATTATTGGAACCAGCATTACCAAGTAATCACAAGCTATTAATGAACAGTTTTCCTAAACGTGACAAGACTACCCTATAATTTTCAGTTGTTTTGAATATAAGAACCTATACAAGCAAAGCAAAAGCTGTATTCCAAATTAAAATGTGGAAAGCAAGGGGTGGAAAGGATTTTGCAAGTGTCTGGAGATGCAGGGAGGTCACTTTAAAAGATGTATCAAAGTAAAAGGAAAACATAACCCCATGCCAATATATAGATGTTACATCTCACTAGATAAAATGAAAAAAGAAAACGGTGTTAGTATTTTGGACAAGAAGGGAAAGATTTAATATAAAATTGGAGTTTGCACAGTATTGACATCATATTCATCAATTCTTCTGAAGATATGGCAGCATACAGGTTAAGGACAACGGATGGAATAAATCAGGTAAATGCTACCTTGCATTGATTGGTCAATTGATTGATTGCTATCTTGCTACCTTGCATTGATGAGTCACCTGATACAGAACAGGTGACTCATTAAAGTGCATTCATTCATTAAGTTTGTTCTAATTACTGCTGATGCATTTCTAATGATCAGATGTGAGGGTGAGTAGTTATCAACAAATGCTACATATTAGCAAAAGCGCCACTATGAAGTCCATACTGACAAAGGGGTCCTTTACTGGTGGAGCCCTCTACCTGTGGAAGTTTCATTCTGGACCCCCTGATCATAGCTGAAACCACTCCTCCCCTCCAGAGGTAAGAGAAGCTATGAATTTTGGAGATGCAGAAGTGGTGAACACAGAAGATCTAGTACAGTCATGTGTGGTCTTGGAATAGTTACATGAAATTGCAGACTGGGGAAGCTCCTTTCACCACCCGAGGAGATACTGAGCTCCACACAGAGGATGCGTGTGTCTCCTTGGGCCCCCCTAATGCTTTTAAAGGTTTAAATACTCCACATTTGACAAACCCAGATGTGGTATTTTTTATCACTTTTGATGGCAGTAGGAGAACTGGGGAAGCACTCTGGAAAATCAGTTTTATTTTTCCCTGAGGCCCATAAAGGCATGGGCGTCTCCGGCATGCAGATTTGATCCATTGACTGAAACAGTAGATATAGGATCTGTGGATATTGCCTGCATACTTAATAGAACTGTCCTCGAATTCCTCTCCAACTAATACCAATTGTAACATGTAAACTGCAGCTAACGCAATGCAATTCACATCCCATCTAAGTTGCAGTTTTATACTTTACATGACAAAAAAAAGTTTTCACCTTTACCGCAGAACACTCATTAACAAGGAAATGAATTATTTTATAGATTTATAAAAAGAAATATTTATTCTTTTCTGCTCACTAAAGCATTTTAGCCCAGGACCCCCTTCTGAGAATGACAATCCCGGACAGAAGTGACATTAGAGGTGCTCAGATTCCAAGATAGCGACGCCCAGCTTTTCACAATCCCCCTGAAATGAAATCACGACACTCCTATGGGGTACCGACCCCCAGTTTGAGTACCACTGCACTACAGAAACTCTGACATGCATACCCCCAAATCCAGAGTAACTACGGGAGCACATAACAGACTTTACATGTACCCATAGTTACTGCACCACCTAGTGAAAACCTATGGGAAATTCATATTGCAATCCAGAGTAACTTATTCTTATACTGGAGCAAGGACCCCCATAGTTACTCTGGATTTTGCCCCTAGTTTATATTGCATAAACAGAGTTCTAACTTAAGTGCAGAGTTATGGAGCCTAACCTATACTTAGTAGGAGCTATCTGTATGCTGTTTCATTCAGTTTACCACTCTCTGGGTGGTGCTAAAATTTATGTTCATATGGTCCTCTCTGTTACCTGCCTATGATACTACTTGGAGGCAATACAGAACAGTTGCGAAATGTATAATACTGACTATGAATTACAACAGCAACTCTCAGTGGATTGGAATCCACCAACGATCTTACAAGCTGCTACAAGTTTATGCTGGGTCAGGGCCAAACATGAGAATAATTACTTCTAGGCCCAGGAGAGGGATGAGAGTGGATGCTACAAGTGGGAACTCAGAAAAGGTTTCTTCAATTAATTCCATATATACTATCTGGAGTTTCACCCACGGCAATGGGAGGTAATATGGCAATCTCTACTGTGAAGTAGATTACATACATTATAAAATGGGAATGAATTATGAGCTTCAGAGGCAATTTAAAAATTCTGAGTCAGCTTCTGTTTAATCAGTAGAAAGCTGGCAGCAATACCACGCATGGAAATGGGTGTTTTGCCAAAGCTCAGTGATTTAAGGTGGTACTTTCAAGGATCTTTGGACAAACATGCTAACTATTCAAATGTATAAGGAAAACAAAAGGAAACATTTCCAGAATAGTGTGAGGAACTGAAGACAGCTTTAGGAACAGGCAAACACAACTTGAAAATTGTTTAACATGGTACTGAAGTCTCCGTTGCTGCAGGAGTTCTCACCCGCCCCCGCCCACCCCAGTCTGCAGTGCCTGGCCAGCTGGGCCACACCAGGACTGAACCCCATACTGGAGGCAGGAGCCCTCCTGCACCCGGCCTGGCCCTGTTGCAAACTGGGCATATGCAGCCATGTTGCTGGACTACACGTGCACAGCTCGCTTCCACTTCTAAGCGAACTGGGCACATGTCGCCCAACTGCTGGACTGCACATGTCCAGCTCGCCCTGGTCTCTGAGTGAACTGGGCAGATGTGGCCCAGCAGCTGAGCTGCGCATGTGCAGTTCAGACTAGACTGGCCCAAACTGTGCATGGGCAGCCCAGCTGGTCCATTGGAAACTTTTTCCTAAGGTCCTGGGCTGTAGTTCTAAAGATATTCAGGACTGCTGCTCCAATTTAGCATATTACCACAATGAATGGGGGGAAGCTCCCCAAATACAGGTGCATAGTACATGTGCACCTGGTGATGTGCAAGAGAGCAAGAAGCACTAGCACTCTGATCTGAACAAACAGGTAGGTGGTGAATAGTCTAGAAAAACAGAGGGAAAATGCTAGATTTTCCTGTGTGTCCGTAGTTCCTGTGTTTGCCTCCATGGACTGGAGGAAAATGACAGCAATGTGCAGGAAATTCCACAGTCCTGGAATAAAATGTGTCATGTCTTAATCCAGCCACCCATTTTTCTGGAGTTTTTCACGTGGCAATCAAGATTTCAATTTTTTTATTGGCTTTGCCTGTGATGAGAAACACAGGCTCAATCATTGTACAGTGGTACCTCGCTTAACAACACATATGATCCACATAACAAGCAAAAATTTCTCTAGGATTCTGCCTCACATAACAAGTGTTGCTTCACTTAACAAGCATACTCATTGGCAGTTGGGGCAGATGCGTTGGCTGGCAGCCCTTTTAAAAAGCATCAGGGCTGCCTAGTGCACCTGCCTATAACGAAAGCAACACTTCCACACTGCTCCTCCTGTGGCCGGGCGTCCACTGGGCAGAGAGAGAGAATAGCAGTGGAGAAGAGGAAAGCAGCTCAGGGCTAGCCAGAAGGGAGCAGGGGAGAGAGAGGCTCAGGATGAAGAGAAGGAGAAAGTGGGGAGACACTTTGAAAGTGTCTTGGACTGCAGAAGAAAGTGTCTTTGATTGCAGCCTCCTAAGCATGTCTACCCAGAAGTAAGCCCCATTGTGTTAAATGGGGCTTACTCCCAGGAAAGTCTCTTTAGGATTGCAGCCTAAGTAGACTTCATAGGATCATTCACATTGAATGCATGTTTTGAATTCAATTCCAGTGTTTTGTCATCATTTTTACATCCAGTTAATATTTTTATACGAATATTTTTTGGGTTCTGGAACAAATCGTCTGAGTTTTCATTATTTCCTATGGGAAAATCCACTTCACATAAAGAGCATTTCACATAACAAGTATGCTTCTGGTACGAATTAAGCTTGTTATGTGAGGCACCTCTGTACGTCATCTTGGTCATGGTCAGCTAAATAAACTTAACCAGGGAACAGGAGTGAGCAATACAAATCAAAGCATCAGTACTCTGTATTTCCTTCCCAACCCATTATCCTATGAGGGACAGGTCTCAGCCACATTGTCAATGCACCTGTCAATCCCTGGTTTAGCCTCTCTAGTGGACACAATGGCAGGGCTGTATAAACTGATTAAGTCAAACCTGTTATGTTGAAACAGAGACTTCTCATTAGGATGAAGGATCCCATTTCCCAAAACATTTAAATAATGGCAACTGTATTACCTTTACAGAAGAAAAAGTGTTCAGCATATTTCAAACATCACATTAATTTTAGCAGACTTTCAAAATAGGTTCAAAGGTGCTTGAAATAGACAAATATAACCATGCACTGGTTTTAGCTTATTCTGGAAGAGCTCGGCTGGGTAAGACCAAAGGTCAATCAAGTCCAGCATCCTCTTTCCCACAGCTGCCAACCAGATGCCTTTCAGAAGTCCACCAGCGGGATATGAAGGCAATAGTGACACCTTACTTCACAGGTTTACATTGGAGCTTCAGCAAAACAGCAAGAAACCATCAGGCTAAAACAAGTACATCAGTAAATCCCTGGTTTGGTCAGGCCAAAGCCAATAAATTGCTCAAAATTAAAGCAAAAATGTAAACTTCTGGGCAGAACAACCGAAGTTCACCATCGTGAAAAGCTGAATGCAGTGTCTAGCACTGAATTCTGGACATTTGGCATTACTGTATTTGATACAATCATTCTCTGAGTAGGACAGTGACATCTTGGCCTTTTCTACTAGAAGTCGATTTAGACCAGCGTTTCTCAAAGTGGGGGTCGGGACCCCTTTAGGGGTTGCCTAGAGGTTTCCTGGGGGTCGCCTGAAGACCCCTGGTGCAGGGGGCTAGATCAGGCTTGCCAGACCTCTGGCTGTAGCTGTGCATGCACTGGGGCTGACTGATAGCCTCAGGGCCCAATCCTATTCATGCCTACTCTAAAGTAAATCCCATTATAGTCAGGGAGCCTTTACTCCCATGTAAATGTGGATAGGATTGCAGCCTCAGGGCCCAATCCTATGCATGCCTACTATGAAATAAATCCCATTGTGTTCAATGTGTACACAGAACACTCATTTCATTTGTAACAATGAAAATACATCCTGCATATTGGATATTTACATTATGATTCATAACAGTAGCAAAATTACAGTTATAAAGTAGCAACAAAAATAATTTTATGGTTGGGGGTCCCCACAACATGAGGAACTTATAAAGGGGTCATGGCGTTAAGAAGATTGAGAACCACTGATTTAGACCCTTAAGTTAATAATCAACCCTTCATTGATTATTTACAGCACAATCCTAACCATGTCTTTTTAAAAGGAAGCCTCTATGTGTTCAATAGGCTTTACTCCCAGGAAAGTGTCTTTAGGATTGCAGCCTTACTCATTGATGCTACACTATTTGTCCTACATTAGAATCAATGTAATGCCTTAATCCATGCCTGAAGCTCTAAATGTAATGTTGACAACTCATTAAATGACTACCTGTACATGGTTTATAGAGCACAAACCCACAAGATAAGCTCTTCAGAATGGGAAGCAAGGACTTTCACAATCTTCTAACAAAACAGTTTTCTACTGACAGAAAATATTGAGATCCCTCTGAACAAAAAATAAAGTTGATAAAACTGATAGTGATTCACTGTTCCATCTGCAACATTATTGTAACAGGCTTCATACAGCAAATCAGACAAAAATAGTGCATGGAATAGCTGAAGTCAACTTTTAAGCTGCAGCTATGTGTGCCTTAGCAGAGGCAGAATTAAGAGCTTGCGAGAATTATACTCAGTTCTCATAAAAGCATGCTGCACACCCAATCCAACTAACCCAACATAGCACCACTTATAGCTGCTAGACAGTGACTGTTAACTCAGTAGCTACTGGCAAAAAAAAGACAGCTGGAATTTATTTATTTATTTGCATAAAATCAACATGTGAAGTTAACCACAATTTCTTTTTACAGTTTACTCCTTCCCCAATACACATGTGCACCATTTACACTGAAAGTCAGTCCTATCATATTGCAGTGTTCAGTTTCTGAAAAGTATTTGTTGTCCTAAATGTGAAGCCTTTAAAACCACATCAATGAATTGAAAACCAGTTTGCCATACAAGCAATGCAATATGTGAAAGGCAGGATACAAACACATATATAAAACACAGCCATCAAAAGTACATCATCTGGATTCAGTCATTTTTACAAGGCATACAAGTTCTTATACTGATGTCCAGTGACGTCTGCCTTGTTCCTAGGTAAGGAGATATGAACAAGATCTCAACACAACATTTATTTGAAATGCATTATCTTCTCATCAATGTGACATTTTATATTCATTTTGACATGGCTATGGGCAAAATCCAGAGTAACTACATGGAGTCCTTGCTCCGGTGTAAGAACAATTTACTCTGGACTGCAATAGGTTTTCACTAGGTGGTGCAGTAACTACGGATGCGTGTAATGTCTCTTACGTGTTCACGTAGTTGCTCTGTCTCTTACGTGCTCACGTAGTTACTCTGGATTGTAGGGATGTTGCAGATTCTCACAGTGCTTAGTCAATCTTTTGAAGATGCCTCCCCCCCAAGACAAATCCATGAAATGGTCAATCTAGGGTACATTCTAGCATATATTGTATTTACTCAAATATAACGCTCAGCTGAATTTAGTCTCCAAAATCAGGGTGTGCATTAGATTAGATGGTTAGTTAGATTTGAATATGGTATGTAAACCCCACCCACACTCACTTCCTTGGGGATCAGGAAGCTGTGCACTGCTGGAGAACAAGACAGGAACGTAGGTCTGGATCTTCTGTTCTAGTCCCTCTAGCTATTTGCAGCAAACACGCCTGTGCTAGTTGTTGCAGTCTCAAAGAGTGAAATCCAGAGTAATTACGGGAAGTTCTTGCACCAGTGTAAGAACAATTTACTCTGGATTGCAATATGAATTTCCCATAGGTTTTCACTCGGCGGTGCAGTAGCTACGGGTGCACATAATGTCTCTTACGTGCTCCCGTAGTTACTCTGGATTGTGCCCAAAGTCACTCAAAGTGTAGTGATAACACTACAGTAGCACCATTTCATACAATGAACACAGACAGTCCATTTATAGAAATTTATTGTGAACCTTTCAGCCTGCAAAGAGATCTCCCAGACAACCCGCAATACCTAAAAAAAATCAGATACATAATAAAAACTATAAATCACTAAAAAGTCAGCTTGTAAGAACATGAAAACAGAAAACAGATTCTCCAATGGAAAAGCCTATCAAAATAAAAATATCTTGCCCCAATGATGAAAACACAATATGAAGTGGGGGAGGGGGAGGAGAAATTCAGTTTGACGGGGCTGTGACCAATGAGGTTTTGTCACATATTCCTCTACTTTGGAAGATGAGAGAACCATAAAACCAGACCTCAGATGAAAAAGTGTAGGCAGATTCATAAGGGAAGAGACTGTTTAAACTGTATATCCTAGCCAAACCATGAAGGCAATTCTTTTCAAAAGAACCAACATGGCAGGTTAAGCTTAAAACAAATTAGTTGCCAGGAGGATGGAATATAATAGAAGTTGTGTGTTACCATGCACAGGACCCAAACACATACCTTGCTGTCACAGTCTGGAGCATCTGAAGTTTCAGAATGCTTTTCAAGGGTAAAGTGTATTGCAATAATCCAACAAAAATGTGACCAAAAGAATGTTTGTTCCCTAAGGATATGCACTACTGACAAGAATGGCCTTCTCCAGTAACAAACTCAGCTGATGCCCCATCTTAAACTTTAGAAAGGCACTCTTGGCCAAGCCACCACCGGGCCATCTAAGAACAAGACATGATCTAAACTGTGAACTTGACCTTTCATGGGAAGGGCTATGCCATCCAAATCAACCTGTACATAAAATACAGGTTGGGTCTTCAACAGGCCAAGCAACACTGAGATCAGACCTCAACACTGAGATCAAACACATTTACCTCAAGACTACCAATTCAAGACTTCAGTGACTCCTCAGATGCTGACAAAAAGACACAAAGTTGAGCATTAATGTACTGATGACACTGTAGTGTTGATGCTAACTTATTAATCCAACTTCAATATGACCTCTCCCATGGCTTCATGTAGCTGTCAGAAAGCATAGGAGACAAGATAAAGTCTCATATGTCAAAGGGATGAACAGCAAACACCTCCTTCTGGGACCTACCCTCCACATAAAATCGAGCCACAGAAATGCTTCCTCAATCCTACAGAGTGGCCAGAAGGATAAGAGAGTTTCATAGTGTCAAAAGCCAGCATGAGTCCCAGGAGAACCAACAAGGATGCAAGCCCTCATCCACTTGTTTGTGCAGTCATTAACTCAGTGGTCTTCAGAGTGGGGGTCTTCACAACCCCCAGGAGGTCGTGGGGACCCCACACGGGAGTTGAACAGGCTGAGGGACCACCATCTTGGTCCCCACACCCTGAGGATCCAAAAAAATCAACTTCACAATGGTGCATTATACCCCATTATGTCATATGTTCTTGGGTTCATCTTGAAGAACGGAATCCAATGCAAAAATCTGTTTTGAAATATATCCTCATCAAACGTTATGGCTGAAAAACTAAAAAGCTAAAATATGGATAGAAAATGCATGGGAAAATGTAAGTAATTTATTTTGTGGCTTTACTCAAGAGTAAGCAAACGTGAGTAGGCAAACTTTCCTCCAGTGGAAAGGGAGGTCTAAGAGCAATCCAAGGACACCAGAAGTGTCCTGAATCCAATGAGCATAGCCCCCAAAATCACCCCAGGAGGAAGTTCCCTCCTTCCCCTTTGCACTGAGCTCCACTGAAAGTGTGGAAGGTCAGACCATGGCAGTGCAAAGCTTCCAGAATGACCCTGATCCCAGGCACCTGGAGCTTACAAGTGTTCCACAAGGCAGACCTCCCCCCTCCCAACACTGAAAATGATAAAAAAAACTGGCTCTGCAGGTAAAGTGAAATTATTTATTTATTTATTTGTAAAATCTGTCCAAACTTCTCTTTCCCCTCTCCCCTAGCTTAATGTCCTGTCCTTATCCCTCTAGGGTTTTAATGCTTTTGGGGAATAGTTAAAGCTGTTTTAATTTTATTTTTATTAATTTTATTTTCATCAGATGTCCTCTTTCTTCAGGACACATCCTCTTTTTATCCTTGTATCATGGGGAAAAAAATCTTCATTGTCCTCCTTTTCCTTGTGAGCAGGCAGCCTTTAGCCTGTTTGAAATTAATAAATTATGGCTGCAAGTCTAAGTACACTTTCCTGAGAATAGGCCCCATTGCAGCCTGGGGACTTGGGGGCAGTTGGGGGTAAGCGAGGACCTGTGGGGATGGGGACAGGGAAGGTGGGAGAGAGCATGGGGACTTGGGGAGCAGAGTGACCATATATTCTCTTTTTCCAGGACAGATCCTCTTTTTTTAAACCTTATATCCCAGATTGTGGGTAGCAAGCTTGACAAGGGGGTCCTGGACATATTCCAAAGATTAAAAAGGGGTCCTGGATTGAAATGGCCAAAGACCACTGCATTAACTATAAAGACAAAACTAGGTCAAAATTCAGGTCTAAAACTATTTCTAAAACTAGGTCAAAATTCAGATATGAGGATCTAGTAAAGAAGTCTCCTGCAGGCAAGTTTGGAGATGGATAAACATCACCCTTTCAAATACCTTAACTCTGATTGACAGATAACAGATCTGAAGTTTTGCAACATACTAATCAAAAAAGGTAGGTACCACCAACATAGTTAACTCTTTAGCAAGGGCCAGTATTTTTCTATGCAATTATCTTTTTTCACACACTCAGCACTACACAAACACCTCTATGGCTATTGATGAAATATAATACAACCTGGTACCTGTAGGAAAACCTAAATCTTGCCACTGATAAATGAAGTTTGCTCTGCTGGAAAGATATAGGCATCTAATTACATTGTACAAGTGAATAAAATGGCTAGTTTCACACAGTCTTCACTGAATTTATCCTCAATACACAAAGCATCCTGCAAAACCAGGTACAATTGTCACACAGTGAGGACCGTACGTATTTGCAGTGCCACAAGAAGAGCATTAAGTTTGCCACTGGCTGAAGAATTCTGCATCTGGAAAGTCTTGGCTTTCATCCTAACCAGCCACTTAATCCTTGGTTGCAATCTTAAGCTCCATTTAGGCTAGCCTAAATCCCAGCATGTCCTTCACTGACCTGGGGGATGTCACCAAAGTGTGGTAAAGAGACTTCTGTGCTAGTCCTGGGGGAAGGTTAGGCCACTGCACAAACATGTGTTTGTCTCCCTACATCACCCCAGGAGTGGGAAGACCGATAACTTGGGCCGGCCAAAGTTAGGATGGCACTCTTAGGATGGCACTCTTAGTTTATGTTTCTAGTTGTTGGACTGTAATCAGCTCAAAAATGCACCAGCAAAGCCCAGTCAGATCTTTGAAGGGGGAGAGGAGCTCAATATGATTCGTAGTGGTCAAGTGGCAGAGTTCCAGTGGCCTTCATAACTTTGTGCCCCACCCAATAACTAACAGAATCAAAATCTAATAAAGGCTGCAGTGGTTAGCTTTCCTAATCACGGAACACATAAAGTTATAATAGGAAATAAGAAGTGAAGTTTGCTAGAAAGTTTGACTACAGTCAACTTCATGACAATTTATGGTGAAAATTGAGAAAAAAACAAACAGATGCATCATACTATTTGCGCCTGTAAGCAATGATTATTTTCTACTGCTGCCAGACTGATGACAACTAAATATATAACATATTAAGCCTTTTGGTTTAAGAAATGTGAGTTATATTTAGCGTTTCCCTCCTTACAACCGTCTTTGCTCCTTTCGTGTTAAGACTTGCGACACATTGATGGCACCACCAGCTATTTGGAAAAACAATAAAACTGCAATCAGCAGTATTAAAACCTTTCAGTAAACATTTTTTTGGGTTTTAAAATAGCAAGCCTACTCCAAAAGATTCAGGGAAATTATAGCAAAAAGGGCAAAGTCACTGCTGATTCACAAACTTGTTTTCCTCCACTCTTATCGCTGGAAAAGAAAAACTACCTCCTACTGATTCTTTTCATCCTGAGAAAAGTTTGTAAATACTTATTGACCCAAAAAGTCTAATCTCCCAAAATATATAATTTCTGACCAGATAGTTAATCAGCTGGCCAAATTTCATATTAAAAATAGTTTCTAGAACTTAAAGTTGTGGATAAATTTGTACGGTTTTTATGGATTAGGACATCAGGCGAGTGCAGTTGTTGTATAAAATACAAAACAGACTTCCAATGGGAACTGCAACAGTTCTTTCTTAAAACAAAGTAGTAAGTACATATGCCCCACAATCCAGAGTAACTATGGGAGAACGTAAGAGACATTTACGTCGACATAGTTATGGCACCACCTAGTGAAAACCTACGGGAAATTCATATTGCAATCCAGAGGAAATTGTTCTTATATTGGAGCAAGGACTCCCCATAGTTACTCTGGATTGCGCCCAGGCTTGTTTACCTTGACATATATCTGAAGAAATGTAGCTATATTGGATATTATCTTATTTTCAAGCTGCAAAATAGCTTATAAGAGCTTTCTTATTATATCCCTCATATAATGATGCTGTGTAAAATAAGACTAAGCTGTCATCTGGATGCAATTTTTATATCCCCTGAAAGGGTCCCACATAGGAAGAGTTTCTGCACTCTTGGGTTGGGGTGGGTAAGATTATTGATTGTACTGGTTTTTTTTGCATTCTCCATGCAGTCCCTGATCTTGAGGTACAACTTTAGCCAGTGCAAATGAAAACTAATTATTCTAGATATTATACAACCTATGCTCAATGTAACATCATATGCATTTCTCCTAATGCACACACTGGGAGAAACCCTTTGACAAAAGCATATACCATACACATATATCACTCAAACAAGGAAGCAATTTCCAAATACCTAATCTGAGCATCAAAGCATTGCCAAAAAGCAGAAACAAGGAGCACTGTGGGTAGCACAGATAACAGAAACCCAAAACAGTATCCTACACACCCACACTACACTTTTACAAGAAAATCCTCATTTCTGAAAAAGCAATATAAGATTTCTAAGTGGTATTATTTGCTTCTTTGTTAAATTGCCAGGTAAATTTTACACTTCTTTAAAAATTGTAAGACTAAAACCTAGTGTCAGTTCAGAATGTATGAATCATTTAAAATCTGATGATGTAAGGGATGCAGGCTTCAGTTTCCTTTCTGACAAGAGGCAGACACAGGTCCACTTGACACCTTTTATAGAAACACAATTTCCTATACAAGTCCACTAGGCTTAGTTTACATGAATGTGTTGTCAACTTAAGCCTAGGAATGCTTCACCCATTTGTTTATAGATAAGGCAAATTGTTTTATGGATACTTGAAGGACACAAGTATTTCTATCCAGTTTGTGTACATTAGATACTCATTCCAGCAAGCTGGGATGAACTGTATCTCCCTGTTTCATGAAAATATCATGGCAAACATCTCTTTGCCGCCATGACATGTGTAAAGTCACCCAAAATGAGACTTATCATCAGCACATACTGCTCCCAAGGTTCATCATTTACTCATGTCAGAAAATCAGCTTTCACTAGATTACTTCCACTGATGCTAGTATGAGGAAACTAAGTTTGGAGGGCAAGTGTGGGTTACACTACAAGCAAGTACACTACAAGCAAGTGCAGAAGAAGGAGGGGATGAACTATAGATAAATGCAGGTGTCAGGAATTTAGTATTCTGCTATATGCTATATTCCAGCTGAAATCAAGACAAATGGATGGGATTCCCAATTCTGAGAAAAGATTCCATATTTAATCAAATCTAATGCGCATCCTAATTTTAAAAATCTTGAGATTAAAAAATTGTTTCTGGTGATTGTTAGGGACAGCTGCAAGATAGGTGAAAAATTTCATTTTACTGCAAATAACAATGATTATGATTTTTACATAACTGCACTAGATAATAAAACCCATACAACAGTGGGTTAGTGTTACTTTTATTACAAGATTTGTAAACTATTAAACCTAGACTGACCTATACTTATAAGCAAAATACAGTATTTATTTGAATCTAATGCACTACTGAATTTAATGCACACCCCGATTTTGGAGAATTACTTTGGCTGGAAAAAGTGAGCGTTAAATTCGAGTAAAGAGGGTATTTCTGACATCCAAGGAATAAACAAAACTTACAGTGTTTGCTATGTAGGTGTGACTTTGTTTTTCCCATAAAGATATTAAGGAGGAGAAGAGAATCTGGGCTGGGACTGCAACAAGGGGAGAGGGACTTGCTTCACAACAGTCCAACATGAGACTGTTCCCTCAGCTGGTATTTAAGATTCAATTAGTACAAAAGTATGCATGACCCTTGGAAGACATCTTTCCCAAGCCTGACAGATTTTGTCCAAAAGTTGATGGTGTCTGTAAAGGATTAAAACTAACAGCAGCCATCAGTATGTTAGATCTGATCACAGACAGGTTGAATTACTATTTTCTCCTGTGTAGTTTTATATATATGCAGTGGAAAATGCTTACAAAAGGAAGACTCTAGGGCATGTAATTACCAGAACTGGTGAGTGAAATATTCATTCACTTGTGAACTGCTTTAAAAATAAGGCTTATTTCAAAACAGTCAGGATGGCCATGGTAGTTTAATTATAATACAACCTATAATTGACTTGATTGATTCAACTGGCCAGCTGAATGAGCCAAAACAGAAGAAATGCAACATCTGTATTTGGGCCAACTTATTGTTTTTCTAGACTCCTGTTTACATTTCTAATGCCAAAGTGCAGTATGTCTGAAAGTCAATGACAAGCAGGGCACGAACTAAAGTACTGTTCACCTCCAAGTAGGATACTCATTAAGACACCCTGTGCCTTTATTTTTATACTAAGCCAATAAAAGTCATTCTGGCCATCCCAAAATCTCCAAGTTCAAACAGCAGGGCAGAAAGGCACATCTGGCTGGCTTCCACGCAAACAGCATAAACACTTCTCCACTCCAAAAATTCCACACAAGACAGTATAGCCAAAAGCTGAACGGTAAACAAACCTGGACTTGCTGGAAAGCTTTCAGCCTCTTCTTGAACCTGGAAGGCAGAACAAAATCACATCCCCGAGCAAGCAATGCCAATTCCTTTCGCAGATCAGGATCTTGCCGTAACGAAATCTCCTTTATCCTCATGCTTTCAGATTTCATAAAATGCTTGTGTGTGCGCCAGTCCAGGCACTTGAGTCCCAGTAAACAGCAGAGTCCTATTATCACACAGTGCCACTTAAAGCTGCAGCTGCGTTTTACTTCTGTGTTATTCTGAGAGTCTGTTCAACTTTGCCTGCTCCATACATTAAAAGGGAACTTGGCTGCAAGTGCAAACACAGATTGGAAAGTCACTTTGGGAGTCTGTCCCTCACTCCATGCATTCCACTGTCTTAATTGTATAGTACTGCACGGAAAAGACACAAGCCTGCTATAAAACTGGCACTTCAAACCATCAATAAGAGAAACGTCCACTTTAGAAAACAGAAAGGAACATAACCAGGGAGGAACATACATGCCAGGCATAGAGGTTTTGTAGTTTCCTCTCTTCCTTCCCTTTTGTCACAAGTCACTCACTGTCAAATCTCAAAGTATCCTGTGGAGGGAGAATAAAGCTCACTCTCTTCCAAACTTGTGCAGTGCTCTTTAACTGCTTTGTGTGCCAGAAAAGGAAGTAACCTTAAGATAAGCAGACAATCTCAGTATAATAAGCTAGTATGCAAAGTAAGCCAGTTAAGTAATGAAATAAGCATAAACTATAGCAAGTACCAAAGCATAAAATTAAGTTGCAAAAAAAGTTGTTGCAGTCTTCTCTAAGATAACTCTTCTCACTCTGCTCCCCTCTCTCAAAACAAAGAAGCTTTTTACTACAACTTGACGTGCAAGTCCCATACCAAACTCTTTTTCCCCACACAAGTGATTAGTTTCTCAGTCTCTTTAATTTATAAATTTGTACATATTAGCAAGTCAGAGACCGCTTCGACATCTATCGATTCAGTTCAATTCAATGCATGTGCACTTCAAGTACAGTAGTGCCTCACGTAACAAACACCTCATGTAAAGTATGTTTCACGTAACAAAACAAACATATTTCTAGGATTCTGCTTCATGTAACAAACTGCTTCACTTTTAAGTCCACTGTTACAACCTTCTCAGAGATGGTAGTTTCCTCAAAGATATTCCTTTTTGCAATCTAATGGAAAATGAATTTCTCCAAAATGTGCTCAATGTAAGGCTACGTTCAGAATCTGGCCTATAAGCTAAATTTAGCAAGTTGGATGCCAAATTCTTTATTACCAACTTGGTTATTAGCCACTCAAGCTTCAAATCAACTAGGTTGCAGAAATGGTACAAGCTGCTTAAACCAGACCATCTCATCCTTACAACCACAGCCATTTGCTGAGCTTGGAAGATTTTGTAACCTTATGCCTAAACTGTTGACTGCTGCTAGAGCATTCACAACGGTTTTATAGCAAAGCTAAGGAACCTTTTTCTTCTTCAGTTTATGGTTGTCCTCTCAGCCAATATACTGTTGTACATTCTGGTGAATTTTGTGCATCATTCACAATGCACTTCCACTCTTGGCAATTGATGGCAATGTATTTAGCCTTGTTGGTTATCAACGAGCCACCAACGAACCTCGTTGGTGGTTGGTGCTGCTGGTCCTTTTGGTAGGAACTACTAAGGAACTATTGATATGCTACTGTTCCTAAATACTGCTCCTAAATTTGGTGGTTATAACTCAATTTTATATATGTCAATGAGAATTTTGCTAGTGCAAGAATAGATACTATGAGTTTGAAATCATGCAATTCTTTTTGACTTAACTCTACAGCCTTCTCTTTCACCCCTCATAAAAGTTCAGGAAACATTACAGCAAGCCTGAACTATTTCTGTCTAGGCTCTCTTTTGCCTTTCAGCAAGGACTTTAAATGAAGAAGTTTCTACTAAAGCCAAATGGGAGGTTGTTTGCATTCCTAGGATGCCAACTGTAAGCGAATGGGGCAGACATTAATACAGGAGCAGACCTAGTCTAAGGTTATTTGTTTTTGCTGCCTCTGATGAACTAAAATTTTGCTACCATCTCCTCCATGTTCTTACATGGAGCACAAAATTTAATACCACACTAATAGCACAATCCTAACCATGTCTACTCAAAAGTAAGCCACATTATGTTCAATAGGTCTTACTCCCAGGAAAGTGTCTTTAGGATTGCAGCATAAGTAAGAGTGGATCTGTTTTCTTCCCCACACCCCTCCTTCTTTATGTTTTCCCCTTCACAACAGTGTCTACCTTGAAAGCTGTTTATTGTCCTCTGAATACAGGGAGCAGCAGCCAGTCTAACTGCTAGAACTGCCTGGGCGAACCTGCAACATATTTCTTACATAAAGCCTTTGATAGTTTTAGCACCCCAAGTGTTTACCTAGTTTGCATCTACAGTATAGCTTTGACTGTTCTAAGCTAGTTTGTAAAAGAGGAGCAAGTGCGAGTATAGCATGCTCTTTATTTCTCCCATACACACCTTCTCACAGCTATGTGACTTACCCTACAATCCAGAGTAACTACGGGAGCACTTAAGAGACATTACGTGTACCCGTAGTTATGGTACCGCCTAGTGAAAATCTATGGGAAATTCATATTGCAATCCAGAGTAAATTGTTCTTACACCGGAGCAAGGACTCCCTGAAGTTACTCGGGGTTGTGCCCTTAGGGCATGAAAGATGTATCTGGTTCTAATCGCCATTTTATTCATACAGGGTATTCATTATGGTATTTGGGATTTTTGCAAGCTATAATGCCCTAACATTAAGGAATACAGAAACACAGTGCATGGTGGTATAGTCTCTCCAAGTTTTGTATGTGCTTGCACCTGGGAATCTATGCATCCTTCGCAAGTAGGGGTGTTCTCACTGATGGCAAGAGAAGCAGAGAAGGCTTAGTGCATACATGAAAACTGAGGGCACAATCCTAACCAATTTAGGCCAGCACAACTCATCCATTTCCTTATTCCTGGGGTGCTGTGGGGAGGTGGAAGCATGTCTGTGCACTGGCCTAATCCCCCCCAGCAGTGGCACAGAAGTTCTTTACTGCCCTTTTGTGACACCCCCAGGACAGCACAGGGTTATGCCAGTCTAATCAGGAGTTCGAATTGTGCTGTGAGTCTATTAACAGGATCTGACAGCACTTTCGTGCTCATTTTCTCTGGGCCTACATGAAGGACAAGGTTTTTGTGCTACATTCTTGCAAGATTAAATGGAATTATTACCGCTCATTACTATGGTTATCACTCAGGTGAACCAAGTAGCACTAGTGTAAACATGGGCTGCACTGGATTATAGGACCGACATTTCTCTTTCCATTACCATTAATTCCTTTCCATTATAATGTCGTTGCATGCTAAAATCCCAAAGACTACAGATTTAGGGACCCACAGATGAAAAAACCTGCGGGTACATTTGTGGGTCTGTAATTACAAGAAGATTCATTAGAGATCGTTTATAGAGAAGATTTGTAATTTTATGTAAGCTGCAGATGGTCTGTTCCCCATATTTGCTAGTGGTCCATGGAAGACTGGTCACCCAATGAGTTGCTAGAAGTTATCAAAAGCTGTTTTTCCTGAGACTTTGCGGACCACTTCTAAGGGTTTTGCAGACTATCTGTGGAGGCCAGATCACAGATACTGTTATATAGAACCAGTGGTCTATATAACAGTAACATTTCATTGAAATAGATGGAGTAACTTACAGAAAGCAAAACTCACTAGTCTAACTTTGTGCTCCAAGTTAAGGAAGATCTGCAAATGACTATAACTCGTCCAATTAAAACCTGTTGAGCAGAGAATGTGCCTCTGGTCAAATTAAAGGAGTTTTCAACTAATTTGTATTATCTTAAATGGAATTTGTAAAAGCAGGAGGAAAGTTATGGCAATCTCATTCCAGAATCATCAGCCAAGATCAGGAAAGACTGAGGAATCACCCATTTGGTTGTTCACATCTTCTCACAGTGAGAGGGAAAAGGAGAACACAAGGTCAAAATCAGTTCCCATCTTCTCCAGGTAAGGAGTATGGGAGGAGGAATACAAAATTTGCCATCCCTATAGACTAATGGTTCTCAGAGTGGGAATCAAGATCCTTTAGAGCAGCGTTTCTTAAAGTGAGGGTTGGGACCCCTTTGTGGTCGCCTGGAGCTTTCCTGGGGGTCACCTAAAGACCCCTGGTGCAGGGGGCCAGCTGGGAAGACCTGGTAGAAGCGCTGGAGCTGCTGCAGCTGGAAGACCGATGTGGAGCCTTGGGGGCGGGGAAGCGCCCAACACACTCACCACAGATGGCAGCCTCCTCCTCCTCCCCCCAATCCTATGGAGGTCTCCTCAGAAGTCAGTCCCATGATAGTGAGTGGGGCCTACTTCCAGGAAAGTGCTAGGATTGCAGGCTTAGAGCCCAATTCTATGCATGTGTACTCAGAAGTCATTCCTATTGAGTTAAGTGAGGTTTACTCCCAGGAAAGTGTGCATAGCACTGCAGCAGTAGCAACGAAAATAATTTTATGGTTGGGGTCCCCACAACATGAGGAACTTATAAAGGGGTCATGGCATTAGAAAGATTGAGAACCACTGCTTTAGAGGGTTGTGACTTCTTTAAAAGGGGGAGGGCTGCAAAAAGCTGGGTGCCGCCGTCTTAGAATCTGGCATTGCCATCTTGGATTGGGGCATTCAGGCTGCAATCTATACTTTCCTGGAAGTAAATCTCACTGAACACAATGGGACTTGCTTCCAAATAGTCATGGATGAACTCTGGCACCATAGTGGTGTCCATTGGGAGTGGCCATTATACACAGATTTACAACATCACTCCTGTGGGTTTGGGGACAGATGGTCATTCTCAGAAGTGGGTCCTGAGCTGAAATGCTCAAGAACTGCTGCCACAGTCCCACTGTAGACATGTAGACAAGTGCTACTACTTTTCTCTTTTAATGACCCAAGAGATTCTTTATACATCCCCCATATAGTATGGAATAACACTATAATCCAGTGCTTATTTCTAATCTTTTAGGTAAGAAAGCAGGTGGAATAAATGGCATAATTCAAATCCAGAGGAAGCTGAATCAAATGCCTCTTTTCCTGTGCCTGACTTCCATTTTATGTGACACATGTTAGGAATTATTATCATTAAAATACATAGCTTGGGTTTAAACTTTCTCAAGATACGGTGTTCCAAGATCTGCTTCCAAAAGCAAGTATGTTGAAAACTAACATTGACAGTATTTACACAACTACTAGTTTGAAGGACTTCCGCCATCAGCGTTAGATTTCCACTACTTCTCTGCACTGGCAATAATACTGCTGCTAACTTCCCCTTCAGTTAAGACAAATGGGGAAAAATGTAGTATCAGAAGAGCTTTTCAAAAAGAACATGAATGAAAGAAAAAAATATTAACAGTATGAACACTTACTACAATTAGTTCCATCAACTATGTTGGGACTTCTGGGTCAACATGCATGCAAGAATATTCAATAGCTTTCAATAAAGTCAGTAGTTATGCTGATTTTATAATAGTCAATAAACTGTGTCTACAAAATTCTTTTAATATTGTATTTGTACCATGAAATTAAACAACGCTTCAAAATCCAGTCTATTGTGAGAAAGTTCATAGACACCTCCCTAACATAAGTAATACATACTAAAACTTCATTCAGTTTTGGCTTTCAAAGCTGCCAGCCTCCAATCTCGCTTTAATTATAGTCTCTGAACAGTTTCCTGTCTGTTCTGTTCTGCTTCTTCCATGAAGTCCATACCATTTAGAGCATGAAAGCTGGAATGCAGAGTCAGTTTCTCCAAGAAGCCACATCTACATTTAGAAAAATCTCTTGTTGTAAAACTAAAATGGATTTACCAGAATTACACAATAGATTGAGGGCATTTGGCTCTGCTTAATAAGTAAAGTCACAACTTAGGCCAGAAAGGGCCAGATGATTGTCTACAACCAGATCTGTATCCAAATCAATTTTATTTGGGTCCTGAGCTGGTGTCCCAAATTTTAATTGAGGTTTGGTTTAACCTCAGTTTCACTAATCTATTTATCCATCTAAGGAATTTCTACTCTGCCTTTCCCATGAGGTTTGGATTTGGATGAGGTTGAGTGACTGGCCCAACAAAGCTTCAATCCCAAGGGGGAATTTGAACCTGGATCTTCCTGGTCTCATTCTAACTAACCCCTTGATAACTACACCATTCTGGCTCTCTTAACCTACAATCCAGAGTAACTACGGGAGCACATAAGAGACATTATGTGCCCCGTAGTTACTGCACCACCTAGTGAAAACCTATGGGAAATTTATATTGCAATCCAGAGTAAATAGTTCTTACACCGGAGCAAGGACTCCCCGTAGTTACTCTGGATTGCACCCTAAGAGGAGAATTTCAGAAATTATGTAAGAGTAATGCATCAGGACTTGACAAAACCTAGGTACCAAATCACTATGGTACCTTACCTAGAAATTTCATCACAAAGCCTAATTTTTCTAACAATGATGAGTAACCTTCCAACATGATCAGTAAAGTAATAGAATAACTTCTTTTTATGTGTATGTTATTGGGATAATAAATATGCAAAAGCAGTATTTGTGTTCCTTAACCACTCATCTCAGACAGTGAATCAAACTCAAATTCTTTCTAAAGCAACATTTACAATTACAGTGGTGCCTTTTCAGAAGAACATAGTTCATTCTGGAAGCATGTCTTACAAAGCATTCTTTATACAAAGCGGATTTTCCCATAGGAAGTAATGGAAACTCAGACGATTGGTTCCACAACCCAAAAATATTCATATAAAAATATTAACTCTATATAAAAATGATGACAACACACTAATAGAATTCAAAAGACTAATATAATACAGAACACAATTACTGTAATATTAATTTTAAAACACTGTAAAGTAAAACAGAAAAGAAAACCTTTATGGCCAAGGATGACTAATTCTGACTAAAAGAGTCACTAGTGTCTTTTTGAGCAACTTTCTCAAGTTGCTCAAGGAACTTTCTAATGACACTTCCTTTTTTTCTCCTTTAAAGGATTTCACATAAATGTGACACTGCATTGTCATTAATCGGCTTCATCGCTTGCACTGTTACAGCCTTATTTGGGTGCTGTTTTTCTACAAAATTTTGCACAATTTCCCAATGTTTACAAAGGTTCTTAATCTCATTTGATGTGAGGTATTCCTCCTCCTTATTCTCCTCCTCCTCTGCAGATGAGATCAAAGCCATAACCTCTTGCTGTTGCTCACGATGCAGATCCTGTCAGGCCATGAATTTGTTCATTTTACAACAAATTTTCCTGGAAATATTGTTGCCAAACTCTGCCAAAACTGTCTTACTAGGCATAATTTGTCTTATGAAGCAGAATTCCTTAGAAATTTAAGTTTGTCTTACAAAGCGTTCTTCTTTCAAGGCCAAGATGATGCCTCCTTGTTCTTGTCTTACAAGGTACTGCTGTATATGTATTTCTGTGGTGACTGGTGGCCATTGTGTATGCACATGGCACAACGCAAGGAGTATAATGCTAGTATGTGTTTAGATTGAAAAATTTGTTTAAAAGTGAGTGTTAATTAACTATGCTTTTGTTTTGTGGGTGTTATTCTGTGAGTGGAGGTTTTTTTTAGTAAATACCATGAAAATGAACTGTGAAGTGACAGAACATGGATTTGAAACTGGAAGTCTTCATCTATGATTTGGACGTGAATAACCGCAATGTGAATGGAATTAACACATCTTCATTCAATACTAGTTATAATAAAATTAATTCAGGACAGGGAGGTACATTACATGGTTCTATAAAAAGCATGGCCTCCTGTCATCAATCTGGTAAAACCCATAGGACTGATCTGGGTTCTCTGTTCTCTAGGCAGGCACCACGCACTAACTGGATTATGCATCTGTGGATCTGGCTCAACATGGGCCAGAATTGGCTCCACCCGATGCTTCCAATCTGCAATGCTTGCCTCTAAGAGCTTAAAGGGTCCAATTGCAGATTTGTTTTATCTGTGAAATCGAGCATCCAAAATGACCCCCACATATTCTATACACATTCTATACACATATTTGTATGTGTGTCTTCTGAATACCTTGAATTAAGAGGGGGAAAAATTGACATCTTCATCTTCCTTTATGACTGCAGATCCCTGGCACACTCTAGGTTTGCCTGCCAAGATTCACATCTATCTCTAGCATGAGGAGCAGTGTTAATGAACATATAGCACCATGAATAGAATGAAGAGATCTATGTTTAGCAAGATGATTAGCAAGAGGCATTTGAAGCTTGCGCTTGAGGACAACTGTTCACATGAGCTATATAATTCATAAGGTATGCATTCCCATTGCCATTTGAAGGCCAAGATGATGCCTCCTCACCGAGCATACGTTTGCAGCTCAATACTCTCCATCTTCAACTTGAAGATCATGTTCAACACACTTTTTTCCAAAGCTCTTATAGGTAATTCAAATATTGTTTTACTCATCTCAATTAGAGGCAGAATAGAACATTATGCAAAAAAGGGTCCATATTTCTTATTGAAGTTTCAGATAATTTAGAACACATGGCAGTTATACCAAGAATGTGTATGCTTGCCAACTTTATATTATGTGAAGCTTTAAATACATATATTAGGTTGCATACTCTCTCTCTCTCTCTCTCTCTCTCTCTCTCTATATATATATATATATGCTGCTTGGGTAACAGCCTATTCTCCATAACAATCCTCCAACCCATGCAGCGTATGCAGTGCCGAGTACGATACCATAGTCTTCCAAGACTGACTGAGGCCTGCTTTTATATATATATGGTTAATACCCATATATATATATGGATTAATCTAGACAACTAACCAAATGGGAAAGTTTGCTTTGTTCTTATGGGCCAAAGTGCTGTAAAACCACAGTTGGTTTTCTGTTAGTCCATGGCTGTTGTTGCACTCATGGTTACTGACTTGTCCTTTTGCCATCCAGTTTTATTCTCTAGGCACTTCTGCAGCATTTTGCTGCCATTTCCTGATTATTTATTAAAACAGATGGCTTGAATATTAGATGGTAATAAACAGCATAGCCTGCACACCTATACAAGGAGGAGGAAAGGCAGAGCGAGGGCATATATAAATAGATTTTGCCTCAATGTGAATTATGTAGACATAAAACATTCACCCACTCCTCCTGGATCATTCTTGCTTTTATTTCGCTCTCCCTCCTCCACTTTCTCCCTTTTGATTATTACTAGATTGTGGGTCCCTCAGGACAAGAGGCTGTCTTCTCATTCTTAGCAAGCACCTTCTCATCTGTAAGTGAAAAATTTCACCTGCTGGATGGGAGTTACAAAAATCAGGGAATACACTTTGTAGGGTAAAGGAGGTTTCTGTGTTCTCTTGCATATGCCTAGGCCAGGGGTGTCAAACACATTTCATACAGCAAGTCAATTTAACATTCATGGTTCCTACTGAAGGAGGGATTGGCATCACTAAATAAGAAGACATTATCTGCTTAATGGCCATATATAAAGACCTTTTTCTCATTTAGGAATGCACCTCAGTCTGCGTTTTTGAATTTGTTCTACAGCTGAAGGTTGATGGTCACATCTTTTCTGTATCATCCCATCATGTTGATGATCATGAAGAGAGACAGTCAGGAACTGTCTCAAGCAAACAGGAGAATTGGCAGGATTAGTGTTCGGAAGAGGCATATTTTGGTGTAACCATCAAAGATGAGTCGAAGAACAAATTCAAAAACTCAGACTGAAATGGTTTGGTATTCATACATCTGTAGAATGAATACCAATTGGCTGCCACATAAGCTCCTCTGGCAAGAGCAACCTGCTCACTGGAAGGTCCAAGAAGCAGCCCTGAAAACATTGAGAAAGTCCCAAGGAACCAGCAACTGACCATTGATAAAGCTAGAAACATCGCCACTAATCGCCAAGAGTGGAAGTGTATCATGAATGATCCACAGAATCGAGTGGCACCTACAGCAATGTATTGGCTGAGAGGATAACCACTAAGGATTTTATGAAAAGACTGAAAATATGATTAACATTCCCAAGGAATGACCCAAACCCAGCTGCAAAAAAAGGGTGGTCACCCCATTGTGGTGACCAGAACTGGAAAAAAAGGGAAACCAGACAAGAAATGGGCTGCAGTGGCTCAGTGGTTATCTCTGGCACACCAATGGCCTAATCCTAACCAATTTTCCACCACTAATGTAGCCATAATGAAGCCCCAAGGTAAGGGTACAAAAGGAACATACCATGGGATGCAGCACAAACCCCACTGGCATGACAACATAAGTACAGTGGCACCTCACGTAACAAGTTTAATTCGTTCTGGAGGCTTGCTTGTTACGTGAAACGCTCTTTACATGAAGCTGATTTTCCCATAGGAAATAATGGAAACTCGGACGATTGGTTCCACAACCCAAAAAATATTCATATAAAAATATTCTGTTTATAAAAATGATTGCAAAACACTGTAATATAACACAGTACAAAACTCTGTAATATACAGTAACACACCACACTGCAATAAAGAAAATACTGTACAGTACTGATATAATACAGTACAATACTGATATACTGTACAGAAAATACTGTACAGTACAGCAATAAAGAAAAAACTGTACTGTACCTTTGAAATCCTTCATGGCTGGTGTGAGGGTTACAGAGAGGGGGATGACTTTGGCTGCAATCCTAAAGACACTTTCCTAGAAGTAAGACCCATTGGACACAATGGGGCTTACGTCTGACTAGACATGGTTAGGATTGTGCTCTTTCACAATCACTAATGGAGTCACTGCTATCTATTGGCCCAATGGAATCTTTGTCTTTATGTGCAACTTTAACATTCCCAAGCTGCTGATGGGGAGCAACACTAGAACATTGATAAGGCACACCTTCCATGCTGCCACACACAGATCCCACATACAAATCTGGTTCAGGCTGCTCCCCCCAGACCTCCCTTGAGTTCCCTGGCCATGGAAGCCTATTCCAAACTTTGCCCAGGACCCCACTGTAGCTCAAGCTAGTCCCCTCGTTCCCCCTGTGGATTCCCTTGCCATGGAAGCCTGTTCCAAACTTCCTCAGAAGTGCTCTTTACCCAAGACAGTGCTCTTTACGCAAGTCAAAAGTTCTGAGAAAATTTTGCTATTTACCCAAAATACTCTTTTACCCAAGTCGCTCTTTATCCAAGGTATCCCTGTACTGAGAACTTGGATAGAACTGGGCCCTGAGAGATTCACAATGCACATGCTAACCAGTTTCTAGTAGCGACACAACATATTACAGAGTGATTTCCAGTGGCTAGAGATTATATGTTGATATATAATTTCAAATAACATTACATTACAAACCTTTATCTATATATATAAAAGAGAAAAGTCAGTCACTGACTGACCCACTGACTCATCACCGCCCTGCCAAAACTGCTGGGCCTAGAAGCCTGAAATTTGGGGTGTGTGTTCCTTCCGTGATGGAAGGGTGCACTAAGAACCGGTTTTCGGAAATTCCAACTGGAAGGGGGTGAAAAGGGGCGCAATGCGTTTTTCTCCCTATACTTTGCATTGGAGAATTGATGACTCATCAACATTCCGCCCCAACTGCTGGGCCTAGAAGCATGGAATTCTGGGAGTTGCTTCTGTCACCTGAACACCCACCAAGAACCCATGTGGAGAAATTTAACCCTTCAGGGGCTGAAAAGGGGGCAACCTGCTTTGTCCTATACTTAACATGGGAGACTGAATAACATCCAGCCAATTTGGCTCTCAATGCCTGGTGCACTGGGGGGATGTTGTTCAGAGGGACTGGTTGCACTGAGGAGGATGCTGCGCATGGGGGGCTGTTGCGCATGGGGGGATGAACATGGGGGATATTGCACATGGGGAATGTTGCACATGGGGTGGATGTAATATGCGGAATTTTACTCCCGCAACGCAGGTACATTTTTGCTACTGTTTGATAATTAACATGTCTAATTTCAAATTAGTTATTCATTCCAAGATTAAAAAGGACATTCATAACCTTAAAATCAAAAGTAAATTATGGGCACAATCCAGAGTAACTACAGGGAGTCCTTGCTCCAGTGTAAGAACAATTTGCTCTGGATTGCAATATGTATTTCCCACAGGTTTTCACTAGGTGGTGCCATAACTATGGGTGCACATAATGTCTTACGTGCTCCCAGTTACTCTGGATTGTAGGGTATGACTCAGTGCGGAATGTGGAATGATTCAAATTTTCAGTTAGCAATTCAGAATGCTAAAGCACTGAGTTTTAAAAATATACCCCAGTTTTAAAAATACAACCAGAGAAAACAAAGCAATTCATATTGCAAAAGACCACTTGTTTTGGTGCACAGTTCTTCATCTTGACTTATTCAGAAGCAGAAGCAGTCGCTATAGGAATACAGTTAGTTCCAGATTCTGCTTCTGGGTTGCTTTTTTAACATTCTACCCATTTAAAGACATTGAAGAACACAGGAAGCTCTAATAGGTAAAGCACTTTAGCTGAAATAGAAGTCATTAGTGAAGCCACATTTGAGGTTCCGAATCACCAGTGATGTCTGGTATGCTATCTGCTAGGGAGAGAAAAAAACTAACAGCTGATGCCATGTACCATGCAAGGAACCAGCGCTGACAACTACAAAAAATAAAATTTTACAGACTATAATTAGCTCATATTTGAAGGAACTGAGGAAATGGTATCAGCTTCATAGCATTCCAAGTATCACCACAGCTGTTACATTCCCAGCTCTACCACAGTCAAAGTTCATCTGAAGAAGTGAAGTTCAACTGAAGAATAATGTGAGGCTGAAGTCCACTAAGGAGGACTTTGCTTGGGAGAGGGTTAATGCAGTGTCAGTTTGTCCAGCAATGAAACAATTCACAACTGTGATTAAAATCAATAACAAAACGTTCTCCATTTACTACATGATATGCAGTTTCAGTAGTGGAAGGTTTACCCTAGCTTGGACATCCATGCTTCCTAATGGGACACTGGCACACTAGCAGGCAACCCCATCATTTTAATGCTTGCATGACAAATTCAAGACTGAACAGTTTGTTATTGCTATCTTTTTTGCAATTCTACACAGCTGCATTTTTTACGTAAGGATGTAATTAGTACATAAAACACACAGTAAAAGTGTATTCAGCTGTAGGACTGGCGCAGCACCAGCTATGACTGAACTAGATAATATTTCTTTTGTGAAGTATTTTTCTGATCTGCATCCAGTTTAGTAGTACCATCAGGAGGGAAAAACAACAGCCTGGACGTTGGTACACACTGGTCACATGAACATGCATCAAGATTTGTTTTGAGGGTGAGCATTTTGGGAAAACAAAACCTTCTACTATACCCTGGCATATAAAAGTCACTATATGATTTACGGTAGATAAAATGTCCAAACCAAGAAGCAAACAGAGAACTGTCACTATTAACACTTCTTCTTATTATAGTCATTTCATCAGTTGCACTGAGTCCTTCCTAACAGGCTACTTAGAAATATATCTTTTAAAAAGTGTAGGGGAAGTGTTTTGGAACTACTCATTACTCTGTATTTATAACCTTTCAGTGCTGCAATTGGCTTAGTGGTTAAAGGCACTGTGCCTGTCAATCTGAAGATCAGCAAGTCAGCAATTCAAGACCTGAGTTCAGCAAGAGGAATGAGCGCCTCTCTTTAGCACAGCTCCTGTCAACCTAGCAGTTCAAAAGTATGTAAATGCAAGTAGATAAATAAGTACCCCCTTGATGAGAAGGTAACAGGGTTTTGTGCGCATGCAGGCCAGTGTCCACAGAGGTGTCTTCAAACAATGCTGGCTCTATGACTCTAGAAACGGGATGAGCAACACACCCTAGAATCAGTCATGACTAGCAGGGCAACCTGTGGGGGACACCTTTACTTTATTACTTTTCAGGTACCTATTTGGATCACAGAACTGGGAGTAGAAGTAAAACTGAAATGAACAAAGTTAGAGAGCTTTATTTGGAAAAATGCAGGTCACAGGAGGAAGAAAATATCAGTGAATTTTAAAAAAATTATCATATTCATTTTGCCAGCCTTGATTTCCTCAAGTTAGTCAAACGTAATCCTCAGAGTGTACATAAGAACAGCCTGTGCTCAACTAGGCCAAAGCCCTTCCTTCATCTCAAAACAGTCTATCAGATGCCTCAGGGAGCACAAAAGACATAAAGACACCTGCACTCAGGTGCCCTCTGCAGGGATCAGTAAGAATAAAATTGAAACCTAACCGCCCTGCCCCCAGTCAGGTCGAGACAAGGTGAGTTGTACCAATGAAGATTTGAAGAGCCATGTTTAGATCATAATAGAGTGATTTCCTTAAACCATTCAACCTTAATTCAACTACTTCACTACAGAGATCAATAATGATAAAAATTGGTATAAGACATAAGACAAGGCCATCTGTACAAATGAAGATTAGAAGGTCACATTTGGTTCATAATAGATTGAATAATCCTTATACAGGCATCCCCCCCATATTGGACAGGTTAGGGACTGAAGCACTGTTGAAAAGCAAAACCTTGTCTTTTTCAGCTTGCAAGTGCAAAGTGGCCACCAAAAAAACATAAAATATCACTTGCAAAAGCCTAAATAACATATATTTATTAACACATAGCCAAAATATATAAACTACAGTAAAAGGAACAAAGGCATGTGTGGGCAATGAATATGTACTGTATTTGAACAATGGTTATTTACTGTAGAAAGTCATAAGAAAATGCCAAAAGCATGTCACATACAAATCAACATCAGGGAAGACAATTTCAGCCTTTAGAAAAGCAGAGAGAGGTTGAAAGAGTGGAGCATGAATTGAATGAATGAATGGTATAGAGTGGAGCATGTACTGAATGTATAATTGATAGGTGTTGAAAGAGCAGAATGGTCAGAAAGTGGGGGACACCTGTACAAGTGCGTACATAGAGAATGACCAAACAAGTTCAGAGATGTGAAGCAAACATTTTTCATAGGCTACAATCCTATATAGGTGCACTTGCATATATGGACACAGTGGGACTTCTGAGTAAATATACCTAGGATTGTGCTGTGACTCAAATACTTTTGTTGATGTCGAATATTAAAAGCACTTACACATCTGGTGTTGGACAGTCTCCGTGGAGTTCCTCGCGCATGAGAGAAGCCTGCTGATGTTCCCAATGGGAGAGCAGAAGATAGGTGAGGACTGGTGGGGGACAAGAGGCCGCCTAGCATGCTCTGCTTGGAGACTTGGTTTACCTCAGGGACAACGTGCTCCTGACTCAAACCATCCCCACCACCTATCTCTGGGTTAGTGATGCTCCTCAGGCAGTCCTTGAGCATCACCTGCGTGGCAGCCTCACTCAGCCAGCGTAGGAACAGCTCATCCACCTTCATTTTCAGGACAGGCTGCAGGACCTTCACAGCAGGCATTTTATTTTATATTTTTAAATTTTTTTAAATAAAATTCAAATTTTTAAATATTTTTTTAAATTTTGTTTTATTTTTGTTTTTAATTTTTAAAAATTTATTTAATTTTAATTTTTTATTTTTTATTTTTTATTTTTTAATTTTCAGTCCTGCTCTCTTTGGGGTTGAATTAAAGTGGGTGCTACTTCTCCACTCCAAGAGTCACTTTATTGCTCAGCATTATGTCATGGAGAAGCCACAAGGAAAGAGGGAGGCAACAACACCCAGACTAAACCCCTGCAGAGTGCCTGCTAAGGGAGTCCCAGCAACACTACAGGGCAGCCTTGAGGCTGGAGGGGCAAGAGCACCACCTTCCTCCCCAAGCAGCACAGATGCTTCTGAGGCAGCCACCTCCTGCCTCTCCCCCTTCCCAACCCGGAAGGAACTCAGGGGACGTCATGACGTCAACCACAATTACGTCCCAAACGCTCGAGGCGAACGAGAGGTTGGGGACGGTTGGTGACGGTTAGGGGACCGCGCCCACCTAAGCCCCGCCCCTCCTCCTTCTCACCCACTCCAAAGGAGGTGTGAGAGGTTATTGCTGAGCGGGCTCTTGAGAGTGGCTGAGGTTGTTTCCTCTCCCCCCAGCAGCGCCTTGGGTTTGTAGCCTATCCACGTTTACCTGGGAGTAAGCCCCATTGACTATAATGGGACTTACTTTTGAGTAGATAGCCATAGGCTGGAGATCTCAAGCTGCCATCCTGGTCATGCTTCCCTGAGTGTAACCCCCATTGACAATAATGGGACTTACCTATGAGTAGACATGCATAGGATGGGCCTCTCAGGCTCCCATCCTGGCCATGCTTCCCTCAGAGTAACCTCCATTGGCTATAATGGGGCTTACTTCTGAGTAGATAGCCATAGGCTGGAGAACTCAAGCTGCCATCCTAGCCATGCTTCCCTGGGTGTAACCCCATTGACTATAATGGGACTTACCTATGAGTAGACAAGCATAGGATGGAACGCTCAAGCTGTCATCCTGGCCATGCTTCCCTCAGAGTAAGCCCCACTGACTATAATGGGGCTTTCTTCTGAGAGATAGCCACAGGCTGGAGATCTCAAGCTGCCATCCTAGTCGTGATTCCCTGGGTGTAACCCCCATTGACTATAATGGGGATTACCTTTGAGTAGACATGTATAGGATGGGGCTCTCAGGCTGCAATCCTGGCCAAGCTTCCCTCGGAGTAAAGCCCCATTAACCATAATGGGGCTTACTTCTGAGTAGACATTCATAGCATGAGGCTGTCAGGCTGCAATCCTGGCCATGCTTTCTTGGGAGTAAGCTCCATTGACTATAATGGGACTTCTGAGTACACAGAAGTACTCAGCTTGGTTTTCATTATGGTTTTTTCAGTGTTTTTATTGTAGATGTTTTTATATTTATTGCTTGTATGATGTCTCTTTTAACTGTTTTAATGTACTGGAATTTTATTGTTGTTTTTATCGGTGCCTTGTAAGCCGCCTTGACTCCCTTGGGAGAAAAGTGGGATACAAATAAAGTTGTTTGTTATTGTTGTTGTTATTATTATTACACATGCCTAGGATTGGACACCTAGTTGCACTTACCTAAAAACACTTACCTAGGAGTAAGCCCCATTGACTATAATAGGATTTACTTTTCAGCTGGCTGGCATAGGATGGTCCTAGTTTCACTTCCTTGGAATAAGCCCATTGACTATAATGGGACATATCTGAGTAGATATGCATAGGCTTGGACACTTAGGCTGCAATCCTAAAGACACTTTCCTGGGAGTAAGACACATTGAACACAATGGAGCTTACTTTTGAGTAGACATGGTTAGGACTGTGTTATTAGTTACACTTACTGGGATACAGTTAGGGCTGCAGTTGGCTTAGTGTTTAAAGGCACTGTACCTGTCAACCTGAAGATCGGCAGGTCAGCTGTTTGAGACCTGAGTACTGCAAGACATGAGCTCCCATCCTTTGCCCAGCTCCTGCTAACCTAGAAGTCTGAAAGCATGCAAATGCAAGTAGATGAATGGGTAACACTTTGGTGGGAAGGTAACTGCGTTCTGTGCACCTCGGTGTATAGTTATGGTGGCCCCGTGACCATGGAACTGTCTTGCTCTTCAGCTTAAGAAATGGGGATGAGCACTGCACCCTCGAGTCGGTCACAACTAGCAGGGCCACTTGCAGGGGACACCCTTACTTTAGATACACTTACCTAGGGATGAGCCCTGTAGATCATATGGGACTTACTTTTGAGTAGGCAGGCATAGGATGAGGGTCCTAATTTCCCTTACCTAGGAGTAAGCTCATTGACTGTAATGAGACTTACTTCTGAGTAGGCATACATAGAATTGGGCTCCCAGTTACCTGGGACTTACCTATGTTACTTATCTACCAGTTACCTATGTTACACTACCCTTACCTCGTTACACTTACAGAGGAGTAAGCCCTATTGACTATAATGGAAGTTATTTCTGAGTAGGCATGCATACGATTGGGATTCCACTTATGATTGCACTTGTTGGGGGGAGTCCGGAAAGTTATATGTGAACATTGAATAGGTTACCAGATACAAACGGACAGAGTGCCTATATTGTGAACCATTTTAGAAGAGGGAATTTTGGCAGATTCAGCTCAACATGGAATGGTATAAAAAGCTGCACCTGCCAAAATTCCCTCTTCTATGCAATGGTTAAATAAATATAACCTCGACTCACTTTGTATCTGGTGACCCCAACCTGTATTGGAGAAGACCCTTGAGAGTCATTTGGACTGCAAGAATATCAAGAATATCAAATCCTTTTCAAATAATATCAAATGATTTCCTCCAGAAAATCAACTCTGTTTGCTGGAGGCCCAGGTACTGAAGGTGAAGCTCAGATATTTGACCATCATGAGAATGAAAGACTCCTTAGAAAAGACCCTGATTTTGGGAAAAAAATTGAAGGCAAAAAGAGGAGACAGCAAAGGATGAGATGGTTAGATATTAGTAATAGTATTTATAGACTGTTTTTCAACTAAAATTCCCCAAACAGAGAAAATTAAATATAGTGTCACCAAAGCAATTAAAACATGAAATATGACAAACTTTGGGACCTAATGAAAAGTAGCTCAGGCCTCCGTCAGTCTTGAAAGACTGGTATCGTGCTCGACGCTGCATGAGAAGCACAAAAGCCTGGGTTGGATTGTTATGGAGGATAGGCTGTTAGCCAAGCAGCAAATCCCCCCTCTCCACGCCACTGAATTAGTCCAATGGAAAGGCAGAGCGAATATGATTGGATCCAGCTGGCGTCACAGAGCTGGGCTAAGGACAAGAGCTCACCCTGTCTTGTGGGGCCGACCCAGGTCTTGAACCCTGGCCTGCTGGTTAACAGGCACAGTGTCTTAACCGCTTGCACCACCCACAGCCCAATGAAAAATAAGGGGTCTTTCATGTGCCTGTTGGAGCCTCTGCTGGCCCCTGACTGCTGGTCATGACATCCAAAATGGTCCAAAGTTCATGACTCCATGTGTTTTCTGCTTTTTCCTGGGCATTACTTAATACTCCTATTGCCTCTGAACAATTTATTTCTCCATGTGTTTCTGGCTTGGTCTGTCTGTTTTCCACTGTGCAAGAGGTGCATGGCAGTTCATAGCTGTCATGTGGTTCTACATGCCTGCATTCTAGTTTGCATGTTTGTTATAAATAAACTCAGTAAAATTTATTCAGGTAAGTTCTTCATTTATGTTTATGTACATTGATATGTTTATGTACATTGATACAAATTTATTCAAATTTGAAACATAAATTAAGGGCACAATCCTCAGAAATTTAGGCCGGTCTAACTCATCTGGCCTATCTTCCTGTGATGGTGTGGGGAGATGGTGTGGGGAGACTGGTGTATGCTTGTGCATTGGCCTAACATTCCCCCACCCCAGGAATAGAGCAGACATGTCTTTTGTGATACCGCCAGTTCAGCACATGACTTATCCTGGAGCTTAGGGTGGCCTAAGTGGAGCTTAGGATTGCAGCTCCCAAGAGACAGATGATGTGCTAAAATGTTTGCTTCCCCTGCTCTACTGCATACTTGCTGCTCTGTTTGAACATTACCATGTTCCAAGGATTCCTACTTCCAGCAACAGCTCCTAGTCTGGGTTTGGGACTCACAGACAGTTCAGCAACAGTATGATGGCTAAGGGGAAAAAAAACACACCGCTCTAGTCATGTGGTGCTGGCTCTTCTTGTTTCCAGCTGCTAAATTCCATTAAAGTGGAGTTAAAAATACATTAAATATTTTCCTTTTGCGTTGTCATGTAAACAGCTGCTGAAGTTACTATAGGGATATTAAGTGGCTGTAAATTGAGTGAAATGTAGTGCACGTGATGGTAAATGAGAAGAATGGTGGAGGCAGACAAAACGCAGGAAGGTATACTCCTACTATACGATTTTGAGAATCTTTTGCTTGTCTAGTATTGTCATTTTCTCAACAGATCTGAGGATACAGGAATCCACCTATACTGCAGAAAGGCTTCAGTGCTTACTAGTGAATAGTGGTTAATTCATGTAGTGAATTCATAGTTGAGATTTGGAGTTTGGAGTCAGTCACTTTGCAATTCTTGGTTCATGCTGTAGTCTACCTGATTTTCCATCAAGTGAGGCAGGGGTCTCCAAACCCTGGCCCAAACGTTTTGGCAGGAGGGCCACATCGTCCTTCTGATACTTTCTGATATTGTCATGGCCCAGAAGGGAAAAAAATTGATTTACATTTCAAATTTGAATAAATTTACATAAATTAATATATTAGTGATGGAACATGTGAATGAATGAATACAAATCAGTTCATAAACACTTTTAAACACACAGAGGGGCCCATCTAGTTCTCCTGCATGTACCAAACAATTGCCTACCAGATGTCTCACAGAGATGGCCATGGACCATCTTTGATAAGCGTGAAACCATATATGGCAGGGATCTCAAAACCTTTTGGCAGAAGGGCCCCATTACCTCTAGAGGTTCTGCTGGAGATCAGAATAGCCCCATGAGGGTGGCTGGGTCTTTACTCAATGTAAAGGGGGAAAATATCCCCTTACTCTGTGTTATCTTGAGTTTGCCCTGATCCAGTGGGGCTCTTCTTAAGGCATTTCACTTCACCTTGGTTAGAAGAGAGAAAATTTGCATGTGAAAAAGAATCAGGAATAAACACAAGGGTCAAACTATGTTTTAGGTAACATGCTTTTGGCCCCATAGTTCTCCTATTGTATGGGATGTGTAATGGGAGCCCCAGCTATTACTTGCCTGAGTCTTAGGGTGCAATCCAGAGTAACTACGGGGAGTCCTTGCTCCGGTGAAAGAACAATTTGCTCTGGATTGCAATATGAATTTCCCATAGGTTTTCACTAGGTGGTGCTGTAACTACCGGTACACATAATGTCTCTTACGTGCTCCCTTAGTTACTCTGGATTGTAGGGTTACTCTGCTTTTTGACCAAAGAGTTTGTGAAAACAACTCACGATGAATTCCAGAAACAATAATGCAGTCAAACATGTGGGAACAACTCAAACCCTTTGTCTGATGTCAGTGGCCAGAAGATGTTTCTCTTTAGAGTTGTGGCTAGCATTTGTAGAGGGTGGTGGGAAGGCATTCTAAGGGTGGGGAGGGGGTGTTTCTGGGTGGGGAAAGAGTGGAATGAACAGGAGAATAGGGCCCCCAATGAGTTGGGACCAGCATTGTGGGTGGTGTATTCTGCAGCCTTATACTCCCTGGCCCTGCAGCATTATACTTGTTAGGATTTGTGCTGTTTGGATTTGTGCCAGTGATTTCACTGTTGCAGATTTGAATTGCCCCATGGGGGTGGCTGGGTCGATGTAAAGGGGAAAAATATCACCTTACCCTGAGTTATCCTCCAGCCACCTCCTAACCTGTGCTGGATATTGTACCCTTAGCCTGTCTTTCCTCATACAGATTAGGATTAGGAGGCCCACGTGAAATAAATTGGTTAGCTTCCAAGGTGGTACAAGACTCTCTGCTCCAACAAGCTAACCTTATTACCTTTCTGGAAACAAAACATAAGAAACAGCTATTAATTCAGAATGTCCATGGAAACATTTAATATTGCAAACCATAGGATGCTCCTAAGTGCAGTGGATCCCTGCCTGCTTTTAATAAATGGGAAGTGTGGGTGGGTGGGAGGCTAAATGAAATATTTTGGCAACCTGCCCTCATCACCCCACTATGCCACTTTAGCCTCTCTTGCAGCTGTCTACCAAAAATAGAACTAGAATGGTTAGCTACAGATCATATGCCCTCCAGAAGTAGCATCGTATGCAGACAAAAAATGTGAACAATGCTGACTTCGTACACATGCTACTACCTTGGAGGGGGAATGCAGTTCAGATCAAACTTCCTATTTCTGTCTTTTCTCTTTCACTTTCCCATAGCTGGGTGCCCCCTCAACAAAAGAATTGAGATTACTTGAAACTTTGCAACTTCAAGCAAATTGTGGTGCAGAATTCCATTGTGAATGACTTGGCTGACTTAACAGCACTATCTTCAAAGTAGACCTTGCAGCTTCTGTAACAACTTCTATTTTCTGGGCATCTAGATATACTGTCGCTTTGTATATAACGAGTTGTCACTATTGCATTGAAACATATATAGCGAAAATCAAAATAATTGTCACTTTAAGCACAGGTGTACTGTTAAGCAAACCCCGAAATCAGTTTGCCTGTTTTTTGACAACATAGTTCTTGAAAAGATCAGTTTTCTATATCACAGAGGAAGCAAAGAAGGGAACAATAACTGAAGATTTTACTGAATTAAGTACAATACATCCAATTTTTTTTTCTTTCATGGTGGGGGCACTTTCCCATGATGCTGCAATAGAAAAGTTAGGCTGGCTTGCCATTGAATTAATATTACCTCATATTTCTGGTCTGGGGTTTTAAAAATTTCTCTTTTCCTGTCAATTTTCAGTTGGCAATAAATGCAGGTGAAATGTGATCTGAAGGAAATAGCATCTACATACAAGGTCAAGTTCAAGAATGCTTGCATGAAAAATATTTATGAAGCATTAAATTAGATATTGTGGCTGCAATGCCAATCCCCACTAACCCGTGCTGGCCAGGGGTTGTCATAAAAGTGCCGTAATGTACTTCCTCACCAATGGGGGGGGGGGGTAATGGGCCAGAGAATAAACATACACAAGCCTCCCTATACCACCATGAGAATGGGGAGGGGGTGAGTTGTAAATAGATTAGGATTGGGCACCCATCCATTCAGTTTGCCTGTTGATTTGAGATTGGTTCAAATTCTGCACCTGTTTTGGAAGCCACTGTAAATTGGAGGCTTCATATGTTTTCAGCATTAGCAGTTACAACCAGCTGTAGAAAATGGATAGGGGTGGCTGCTTAACTCTTTTTCTTCTTGTAGTTTGTCCCTTCAGAATCACTCTCAAGCCAGAGTGATCATATGCCAGTGGGGTATGTAGGTCCACCTGGGGCCCACAATTTTTTTGACACCCTCATATGTCAAAATTATTTAATTATTATTGGTATTAATTAGTACAATTAATTGGATATTAACATTTTTCATATTTAAAAAATCACCTTACCAATTAAAGCCTCTGTATTATTCTTTTTTGGGAGAGGGGCTGAGGTTGCCTTTTGCAGTTCTACTTTCACTGGACAGGTAGGGACCTTTCTTGTGGCCTTACATTCCTCTGTGCCTGCTCTGAACATAAGTCAAGGAACCTTTGCTTACTCAAGAGTAAATGCAGCCGCGTATGTCAGTTCCACTTCCCATAAGGCTCAATGCAATTATCAAGGACTTCTTTCTGGGTTGATTTGTGTGGGCCGCATTTATTGAATCAGGACCATTCTGGGGTTGTTGGATTCCTCTTTTAGTTTTTTGGCCATAACTATTATAGGAAGGAGATATTTCAAAGCTCTTTTTTGCCTTGGATTCTGCTGGAAAATATATATTCAACAGTATATGACTTGCTGGGGTTATTCCAAAATATTTTTAGCAATTTTAGTGATTTTGATCATCCTCAGTGTGTCACTCCCTGAAAGTGGTACCCAGGGCAATAGCCTCCAGCTTCCCTAGGGATGCAAGTGCCATATGCCATGCCCAACTAGTCCCTGTTCATAAGTCATAATGCATTGATTCATCATGTCTGCTAAAGATCTAAAGGTGCTAAAGATCTGCTTTTAATAAGAAACCTTAGGATTTTGTGTTCTCCTGGGGTGGGTGGAGTTTCCCAGATGGTCCCACTTGGTCTCTTTAGCCAGATCCAACTACTAGTTTCCCATCTCATTGAATTGCTGACCCAGGGAAAGGGGAAGATTGAAGAGCAGAGAGCAGGAAGGGATGTCTGAGTGGTAACAACTAGGTACATTTTTCTTTGGTCATCCTGCCTTTTCTAGTTACCTTTCTTTATAAGTACAGAGGAATAGTACTGTGTGAATCTAATGTGTAAATCTTATCAAGTTTGGTTCACAGAGTTGTGTGGATAAAATAGTGGAAATAGATGGATAAAAGGGAATAAAATATATGGTGGGGCACAGCATACACAACACTGTGTAGTAATAACTAATACATGAATACAGTTGACTCTGGCTCTGTTTGCCATTGTCTGCTATGCTCTACGGGCCACCAACTGTACTGGGGGATATGACATAAAAATGTGGTTGGTTCTAATGTGCTTAATTTTTCATTTATAGGTAGGTATGAGTAGGCTCCAAATTAGGACTAACCCTACAATCCAAAGTAAGTACGGAAGACATAAGAGGCATTTACTCTGGATTGCTTTATGGATTTCCTATAGGTTTCCCATAGGTGGCACCATAACTACGTCAGTGTAAAAGGCCCCGTAGTTACTCTGGATTGCAGCCTAAGTAAAGGGAATTTAATTATTTGGATCCACCATGGTCCCAATCCAGATTGGCTTCCCATATCCATGTGGCTTACAAATAAAGTTCCCCTTGTTACCAATGCAGGTTTTCCTCATGGGGCAAATAGCAATTCCATGTGTGTATGAATGGAGAGGCAGATCACCTTTCTGAAACTAAGCAGAGAGGAAAATAATTTCAGCCTGCAAAAACAGCCAGGAAATATGACTCAAAGCATCTATAATGAACCATCCAGGATTTTTTTCTTTCCTCTCAACTACTAATTCATGAAATGTTTTTTGGTTATTTTTAACGTTTTAGCATGTAGTTTAAAATATACATGGTTGGAAATTATGGATTATGTTTTCCATACTCATATTAAGGAAATGAATATAAATTTTCTGAACAAAAATGAAGTACAATATTTGACTTTATATACAGTATGTAAAAGCTGTCAAAATCTCAAGCTGTTAAAAATAAATATTTTTATATATGAGAAAAAAATAATATGAGAAAGATTTTGATAGCTTAGTGGATTCCCCCCCCCCCTTATTTTCTTCCCTTCTTATCTAGTATAAGTAGAAACATGCCCATGTAGGGTTTTAAGTCCTGCAAGGGATGATAGGTTATAAGGGAGACCTGCTTCATCAGTCTCACCCTCTGGCGTGGTCTGCCCCCATTCCACCTCATCCAGAAACACCTCTGCATCTGTTCGCCCTTCCTGCCACCCCTTCATTACAGGCACATCTCTTAACTCCATCTGCGGCTGATCCTCTAGATCAGTGATTTTCAACCAGTGTGCCACTGATAGTGCTCAGGTGTGCCACGGGAATTTGGGGAGAGTCATTAATTAATAGGAAAATTAGAGGATTTGAACAGCCTGGTATGCCTTGTCAATAAAACAACTTATGGTGTGTACTGAGAATTTCAGTGCCTTGTTAGTGTGCCATAAAATGAAAAAGGTTGAAAATCACTGCTCTAGTTGCAATGTTAGTGGAGTGGCACAGGACATATCCCTGGTGCTGCTTACTCTAAACTTACAGATAAAGTTTATGGCCTGTTACACCCTTGGCTGGTGTAGGGAACCACTGCACCAATGGAAAAGATCAGTTGGATTGCACTCATCAATGTATTTACTCCGAAGAAACTGTGCATTAGATTACTGCCTAAAACGCTAAAGTGTAATCTGGAAACAGTTCCATTTGAAAGAGTCTCATGGGCTAAGTGGAACTACTGTACTTACATTGGACATCACTATCTAGAATATTTATGTAAATTCCATATAACAGGTTGATTAATGAGCTAATTAATTAATTTTGAAATTTATTTTAATTGAGTTTATGGTTGATGGTGAACTGGTGACATTTAGACTATATTCTCCAAAGATGGCCCACAAATTTTATTTTTAAAATGCTTTAGACATAGAAGTAATTTTTAAAAATGTGCCTTAAAAGAGCATTTTTTAACAGTCTCCTAAGTCAATCTGAATAATCACAGCAGCTATTTATCATTGCTGATGTGGACAAGTTCTTTGTTTTAGTCCATATTTATTTGTACCCTCTACTCGATGCCCTCAGCAACAGCTGCCTTACAAATGTTCTAACCCACATACATTCTTAATTCCTGCTTGTACTTTTTGCAATGGAGATGTTATCAGTAAGGTAATAAGAAAAAGCTTCCCTTCCCGTGTGTAATGTGCATTTTTGCACCTTATGAGAATATTGAATAGACTTCATTATTTTTTTTTCAATACAAGTCGGAATCCCACCATTTGATTACCTAAACCAAAAGCATTTCAATATGCCATCCATCACCCTGACCAGTGTAAAATGCTGAATATTCAGATTAAATTGGAACTTTTTTTCTATGAATAAGGAATTTGGTTCAATTCCATAATATACAGTGTCTCTGGGGAGAAGAAATTGAGCTGAAGGTCGCTGAAGGCAAGTGAGAAAATTGTATTATCCAAATACAAAATTCTTTTTCTTATCATCAAAACCTGAAATACAGCCATGGGGAATAAAGGGGTCAAGGGAGGATTCAATTAGAGATGAAAATGGAAAAGGTTCATTTTTCAAGTTGCCTTTCATTTTTCTAAACAAGTGGCAGGACTGAGCTGCAAGAGAACAATGAACTATTTGTCAAGAGGTTTAAACTTTTTACAAAATGTAAATTGGAAAACATTTTTGAGCTGTTATAAAGAGCTAGTGATAGGGAGCTATTGAGTTTACTTAACTATTGCATACAATGTGTGTATTGGGTTACAATCACCACAAACCTATTGCACAATGCCTTATTTTCAAACAAAAAAATCAACATAAAGTACAGTTTATTACATATTATCTTCCCCTTTTCTGTGAGTATTTTGTATTAAATTGTACTAGATTGCAAGTTAAAAATGAAGCACCTCTGTATTGTATATATTCTGTAAATACCTTTTGTATAGTACTCCTGTATGGTATATAGTACTACCTATATAGAAAAATATGTTAAGTAAAGAATATATGGTTGTGTTGTTAAAGGAGCAGTACTGACAGATGGGAGACTGGTGATAACACCTACACTTGAATAAACTTTTTTCCAGCAATGATTGCAGATTTTGGGGATTTGGGAGCCAAAAACTGTAAAGTCCCAGTAGTGTGCTGCCCATGTTTTTGAACACAACGGTGCCAGAGAATGGTGGTGGTACTCTCATCTGTCCACTGATATCTTGTTAACCTTCTTGGCTAGGCAGTGTTGATAACCTTTTTGGCCAGGCACCCTTAATAATGGAGATACAGTCTGTCTTCGCTACTATTACCATAGTTATGGGTGGCAGTGTGAAATAGGATGAGCATCAGTGATGGGATTCAAAGAAATTAACAACTGGTTCTATGCCCATCTGGCAGCCACTTTTAAATGGCTATTTTTAAACTTTATATGTCCTACCTCTCATTAACAATTGGTTCTATAGAGTAGGTGCGAACCTGCTGGAGCCCACCACTGATAAGCATCCTGGGTCCTGGCTGGCTTATCTGGCAGTTCTGGAGAGCAATTACAGCAGTGGACTATCTATTTCTTTCTGTTTTTTATTTTATAATTTTTCAGCTTCACAGGTGCAATAACTGCCATGAGAACTCAGGATGTTGTGAGTGGAACGGTTAGGCAATCTCAGTTGTGGCCAGTGATCTATAAACACAATAGTTTATTAAAAACTACAATCTAATCCTACAAGTTACAACCTAATCCTATCTTAAAATCCTTTCCCTACTGATGCTGCTGCACCACTAGCTCACACACCAATTTCTGCAGGGACAGGCAGTCCTGTAGGTCTTCTTCGGGTAAGGGAAAATTTATTCCCTTGCCCAGGCTTGCCTACCATCCTTTACCCTGATGGTCCTACCTGTTCCACCAGTTCTAACTGGACCTGGGTAGATGGACTGAAACTGGAAAGGCAAATATGATATCAGCAGAGGTATTGCCCTGTTACTGACTTTTCCCAGTCTCAACACACATCTGTACCCTTGTCTTTGCCCATCCTGCCCACTCACTTCCTACATCAACTTACCAGTGTCAGGGACAGGTTTTTCCAAAGGCCACTGGCGTGCAGTGTTGGCCTACCTGTGCAGAATGGCAGGTCGTAATCTTCAGAAAAGCTGAAAATAAACTCTTAAAGCCAGTATAAAGCCAGTAGCTTACCTGTCTATTTGAACGTCATAAGCCTCAAATACGGACTCTCTTTTTATTATCTGGTCCACAATAATAAAGTTAAGTTTTCATTTAAATTAAATTTGATATCTTTATACAACGGATAGAATAAAACCTATGAGTCAGCATAATCATATACTCCTTGGACTGACATCTCTCTCACTTTTCACTCTTGGATTCTGCTTTGTTGCTTGAAAACCAACTGTCAAAAATGAGGAGGTCCTGGGGGAACATGTTGAGAAATAGATATTTTTAATGTTCTTAAAATATATGAAATTTATAGATAAAAAGCTAAGCTACATTGGAGGTAAAGTTCTCCCTTGCAGGTTGTACTGCTAGTCGTGACTGACTGTAGGGTGCAGTGTTCATCCCCCTTTCTAAGCCTTTAGAGCCAGCATTGTCCTAAGATGCTTCCGTGGTCAGGGGGCTGGCAAGACTATACACCAAAGTGCACAAAATACTGTTTTACCTTCCCACTAAAGTGGTACCTATTTATCTACTTGCATCTGCATGCTTTAAGACTGCTAGATTGGCAGGAGCTGGCTAAGGATGGGAGCTCACTCTATCTTGTAGGACTCAGGTCCTGAATCCCAGCTTGCCGGTTAACAGGCACAGTGTCTTAACCACTTGCACCACTACGGCCCCTAACATTGGATGTATGTTTTTGTAGATCAGATACAAGTTAGAAATTGTGGAAAATCTCTAGGTTGCATCAATGTGTTTTTGCAGAACAAAACAAGGCAAAGTAGGTAATAAAATTTGAAGATCATTTGTAGAATCTTTTCTTGAAAATGCAACAATGAGAAAATACTCTTAATGCTGTGATAAATTCCTCAACTCCTGGGGCAGAATTATTACTATTAAGAATAAGAATTAATGGGCTAATTGCTAAGAATAGAAAACTCTTAAGTTTGGTACACTGAAGCATACATCCCTGGTAAATGAGGTATTTTTTTTAGTAAATATGAATTTGTTTTTTTCCTAATATGACTGAAAAAGGTTTTACAGAGTTGTGTAAAAGCAATGTATTTAGTATCTATTGTAGAACTCTGACATCAAAATATAGCTGGGAAATATAGATATGATCAAGAACCTGGTGAAAAATGAAACTTCTTTTGGAACGTATGTCACAAATTTGACTAGGTTTTGCTACTACTGGCCAATCAAACCCCTAGAAATGAAGGCTTTCCTAGTTTTTACACAGGCATATTCAGATTTTTCTGCTTTTTGTGATTTGCCCATTAGAGACACTAATTAGTCAGTGACTAATCAGAGACAATATTTGACACTTTTACTATGTCAGTGTCCCTAGTCTCAGGAATTAAGGGAATTGCAGAAGGAGACACCCCATAAGCGAAGCATATGTAACCTATAATCATGGACAACTGGTGAACAACTAGAATAAACAAAAAAATCAACAACCCATATCAATTAACAGATATGGGCAAGAATGAATTTAGGACAAGAATGAATTTATTATATATACAGAGAATTGGGTTTCAGCAGAGTAATGAACTGTATGGAGAATTTTGGTAACAATGTATGGACTTGTTGCATTGCACCCTTAAAAAATTGGATGGGACAACATTTTGATAGGTTATGTGGTATTTTTTATTTATGAACCAACAGGCCTTTGATTCACTATGAACTCATTTATGACAAAAAGAAAAACCGAAACCTTACATTTTGGTATGGTGAGTGCTGGTTAGTATTTGGACATGAATCTACTTGTAAATATACCTCATAATGAAATATAACATCAGATGAGGCAGCTATTTAATTGTTGTGTTTGGCAACCTCAGGAATTACTCAGCTATTCCTCCAGAATAGGACTGGATAATTTTAGACAGATAATCTTAATCATTATTTTAGACAATCTTAGATAATGATTGCTTTCATTAAAAAAATCTTTCCAATATAGCATTGTTCTAGGTACAGGTCAGTAGTTAGCTCACTGGGCAATAGGATGGTAAACCAACACGTTGAAATATTCTTCTTAAGATATCCCTACTTCTATACACAAATACTGATTAAATTCTAATGTTGTTAGAGATATTATCCCAATATACATTTGGAGCAAGGTTCATTAAGCAATTACAATTTAAAAAATCATTTAACAATGACAGTGAAAATTCAATGCAAATAGCAATATAGCTCTAAATTACCTGCAGGATTTCCTTATCCCACACGTGCTTGAAAATCTTTGTTTCACAGTGATATACTCAAGTGGAAAAGACAATCCTTTCTTCTTCGAAAATGACAATGCTCTTCTGACTGAATAGTCAGTAATGGGACATCAGTCCGCACACAGAGAATAATCTGTCCAGGATGCTATTAGTCTACATAATAGAACAATAACATTTTGCACTTATTACAGCTATTTGAAAAAGTGAAAGTAGTTCTTTCAGGGAGGAAAGGATGTTTTAATCAAGTCACAAGTCAGGAAGTCTGAACTTTATTATCGGTTAAAAATGTGAAAAGGGATTTTTCTCAATAAAGAAAGCCACATTTCCTTGTTTCTTTTTTTCTTTATATATTCATTAAGGAATTTAATATGTCTGGATTTTACTTCATACTGTACTTTCTTTTTATTACTTTATATTACTTTACTTGTGTTCATAGGCTGGATGATATAATTGGCTCTTGCTGGGACAAAGTGTGCTTTGGTAATAATTTGAGACAAAACTCCTTTCTTTTATTGGAGGAAAAATTATTAAAAGAGCCCATAAAGTGTGTTTCTTTTTTTCTGATCTATGATTTTGTCCTTTATCTAAAAGCTTTTTTTCTCTGTTATACAATAAGAATGAAAGTGGCCTGGCAGCCTACTCTTTTCAAAACAAGTGCTTGATGCTGCATGTTCAAAAGTCAATGCTTATTTTGGAACCCTGAAAATGAACATGTATATAATCACCATGTGAAGATGCGTACACTGTTCATGAATCTATTTTGCCCAGATTTGAATACCTATACAGACAAATGAGCATTATTCAAATGGAAAAGGAATAAAAGAAAACACAAAAAAGAAAGATATGATTACATGAGTTCTGGTAGAAAGAGCAGCATAAGACCATATGGGTAAGAGCTACGCTTGACACAAGTACATCAGTGTTCACTATTGGGATGCAACAGTAGTATATCTACCATATAAAACTGTTGATGGAATTGAGTTAATCTAGCCAATGTAAACACCCAATGCTCATAAGGACACAATAATATAGTTAAATATGATGGCATAACACCAGCTTTCATTAAAAAAAATTGAAAATTGCAGGGAGCAAACTTGGCTGACTGCACTATAAATTTGGCTGACTGCCCTGATTGAGCCTGAATATCAAAAAATCTCTTCTTAATTAAATGATGTGCTGACATAAAAGGCAAAGCATCCAAGTCATCTACACCAATGCTAATAGTTCTAATCTAGTGGATCTAGTTCCTAAACCCCCGTGGATCCTATGGACACAAGTGAATCTTGAAGAAGCTCATAGAAAAGAATATTCTGACTAGATTTATAATAAACTCTCAGCCAGAATTTAAAGATCCTCAACCAAGCTCGTTTCAATTGGTTATTGCCATATTTCTTAACAGTAGCATTAGTGACACAACTAGGCAGACCAAAACTTTTTCAGGAAGACTTAAGGAGTGATATGTCCTACGGAGTGATTCACTGGAGCACAGTACAAAATCCGAGATAGAATTTGTACTTGTTTTTGGATTGTTTTCTGTTATTCCCTTTTCACACCTATAAAGGTTTCTGAAATCTGAAATCTAACAAGCATTACACCAGTCTTTTACTTATGTACGGAGCACTGACATCACTCATGGAATGCTTACATGTTCTATACCGTATAGCTTATACAAATAACTGCTGAATCTAAGCATTATAACAAGAGTGGCATGGCCTGAGGTCCATCACCTGGTCTGTGGAAACTTCTAGACTGGCTTATGAAAGATATAGGAAAAAAACATTTATTGTGCCGGGCTGTCACCCAGTGCAGCCTGCCTGCACCTCCTAGTAATGTCAATTGGTCTGAAGCCTTCCTTTAACAAGTACCTAACCATTTTTTCTTTATTTGTTTTTCTGGAATGCTAAAGCTATTAAGCACATTCACGTCTGAAGAAATGTGATTATGGGCACAATCCAGAGTAACTACAGGAGCACGTAAGAGACATTACATTCACCTGTAGTTACTGCACCACCTACTGACAAGCTATGGGAAATTCATATTGCAATCCAGAGTAACTTGTTCTTTCTCTGGAGCAAGGACTCCCCGTAGTTACTCTGGATTTCACCCTATGCTGCATTAATCTATTGTCATGCAATCTGCTCTTTTCTTCCCCACTTGTCTTAGCAATAGACTTGTTGAAATAGCTGAATCTGAACTAGAATGATATTGAAGAGAAACTGTAATTAAAAACTAGGAAATTTTGTAGGACTTTTCAAGTGTATGTGGAAGAAAAGCGTTCCTTCGTATAAATTTCATAAAGGCTATGTGGTGTTATAAATTGCAGGATGAGTGTTTGATTAGTAGCTTACTATTGGTATCCATATAGAAGGATCTGGGCTTCCTTATCCTTCATTTCTGCGATTGTGCTTGAAGTGGGAGAAGATGTTCCTTGGAAAAGAAGAGGATGGAGCCATTTCAGCAAACAATATTGTATCCATGTAGCAGTGAGCACCACCGTGTGGATTTGGGAGAGAATTTATGATCTGCAACTCTCCAGATTGGGGTGAACACATGAAAATGAACTTCACTACAGCATTGGAAGTAAAAAAAAAAAAAAGGTGCTAGCGTGATTCAAACTGGTAATGTTGCAATCAGACTTGACCCCAAATTACAATGGAATCGGGAACATGTTCTATAATCAGATTCCAACAATCAAAGCTAAACCCAGTTCATGCTTTAACCACAGTATGCAGACTAGACAAGGGTTAGAGATAGAGTGGTATGCTGCTTATCTTAAGTATACCTGAGTTCTGCAAGGCAAATAAGATAAGGCAAATAAGATATAAACTGAAAATGGAGAAAAATCAACACTGATGTTAATCAAGCAAGTTTTTATTATGTGCACAAGCACACCTATTTTTTGAGTGAGTACACAGAAAATAAATGTTTCGATAAAGTAATTGAAGTGTGGCAGTAAATGTTTGCATTCATTTTTATGATATAGTATGTCATTATGGAGGCTAAAGTCTTACAATTACATACGGCTAAACTTGGGGCCAAATTGAATGTTTATCGCATAGTTTGCCTTGTATCAAATAGCAGCTGTGGAGGAGGAAATGGTAGATGTCAGGGTCATAACCATGGTGCAAAATAGCTTCTGAAAAAAACAAACTTATACCTATATGTAGTTTGTTCCTTGAATGTTCCTGTGTATTTGCATCATTTATTTGGCTTGATGAAGTTTTAAAAGTACTATTTCCAACATAAAAATTCCAGTGTTAATGTATTGTTAATTTAATAATCATTCTAGAAAATTGCATTAGCAGTCACTACCATTACTGAGAGTTCTACTTTTGATTTAGGAGTTTTGCAGAGATCTAGTACGCTATAATAATAGGCAACTTCATCAGTGTTTGTACCGTGTGATGATGGTGTCCGCAGACTATAACAATATTATTTTGAAATACTGTTTCAAATTAATTTTTCATTCTTTGTTCTTAGAGAATTTACTGCACAAGAGAGATTTTCCCCTAAATTTCTTAAAAAAAAATTTCAGGTAGAAAAGGTCTTCTAGTTCCTCAGACATATACCACCTCAGGAGCAGGTATAGTAATGAGTAGACCCATAGGGGTCCATGATAAAGCCCAGAAAGAATGGCAGTGTTGACCAAACATCTGAGTTCTTGGCCAGCCTAGCTGCAACCCCTGCCTCTCAACCTCAGGATATGGAACAAACTACGGCTGCCCACAAACCTCAGGATACAGCAGGCCACTCCAGGAAGCCCCTTGTATTCACTGTAGAATGTACTGGCATCTCATCAGGGACTCCTTATAAGGCAGGCACCCAGTGGCATCACCAGACTGGTGTGGCTGGTGTGGGCTGCATTGGGTGATGAGTTACATATGGGGTGATGCGCCAGAGGATTTTGACTGTTCTTTGGCAGGCCCCGGGGATCAGCGCGCCCATCCAGGCCTGCTCCAAGGCGGAGCAGCAGCCCAGAAGCTGCCACTTGTCCTCGGAGCTGGCCTAAACGGCCATCTGAGGTGCACTGGGCCGAAACATATTGAGCATGCTGAACAGCTTCAGAGGAGACTTCCTTAGAACGGAGGAGGTCCGCGCCTCTGCATGGCCATTTGGCCTCACTCAGGAGGCAGAGTGGCAGCCGAATGGCTTCAGAAAGAGTATGGAACAGGCACCAACTCTGCATAGTCTCCCCCGAAGCCGAAAGGCTTCAGAAACGTTCTGTGCAGGCGTCAGAGATGGTGCCTACGCAGTACTCTTTCTGAAGCCAGTTGGCTTCAGAAACAACTGCACAGGCACCAACATTGGCGACTGCGCAGTCCAGGTAAAACGCGCATCCCAGGGGTGACACATAGACTTCCACACCAGGTGATGTGCAGAGTTGTGTCACCACTGTTGGCACCACAGCTGTTCCTTGTTCAGTGTGATCTGAGGGGTGTCTCCTCAGGAGCAAGTCCTCCCCATGTGCCAATTACTTAGCATGCTCTGGAGCAGTTAGGGCAGCCCAGGCTTCCCGACTCTCTGGATACAGCATAACTTTCTGCTCTGGATTCAGAATAGTTAGGAGAGAGCAGTTAGGGCAGAGCAGGCTGAACTTGCTCTAGATTGTGCCCCTAAGAGTGATTTGCAAGACAAGCAAATATTTCTAATAAATTTTGTTGTGCAATACAAATTATGACTTGCAAAACAAGTGAAAAAGTCTTGGCCAGGATACGGCCGTTTCAGTGTTCTGCCAGCAACACCTCAGCCTCTCCTGAAAGACCAGCCTATCTGTGTCTACTCTGGAATAAGCCTATTACAGTCAATGGGGCTCATTCCTGTGTAAGGGAGGCAATGGAAAGGAGCCTGAGAGACTAACTGGATATTAAATTTGTTTTATTTTTCTTTATATTTTGGATTTTCTTTATTATTTTGTATTATATTACAGTATTGCAATCATTTTTATATGAATATTTTTGAATTGTGGAACAAATTGTCTGAGTTTCCATTATTTCTTATGGGAAAATTTTCTTTGCTATACAAGCGTTTTGGATTACCAGCATGCTTCCAGAACAAATTATGCTTATAAACCAAGGTACCTCTGTATTACTGATTAGCTGTCATTTTTATTTCTTGGAATTTCAAATGTACATGATTGCCTAGTAACATTTATGTAAAACTTTCTATATTTGCAGTTTTCAGCTCCATTTTAGCTCTAAATTAATTTTTTTTCATAGTCTGCCTCTTAATTCACACTCAGATATTGTACATCTTATTTCTTCAGTGACTAGTGCATGTAGCTTAATTTTAGCAAATAGTATGCCTATTAGATGTCCTGCTTTTTAGTTTGGAAATTTCTTTAATCTTTGCTACAAATATGATACAAATAATAAGACATGTTTATGCTACTGAGAATTCCTTCTGGGAGATCATTTCATTTGCTAATATTGCAAAAATATAAATATAAATAAATTAGGGAACCGTGTCTCTCCACATGAAATAATCAGGCAGGCTTTTTACATCAATATTAAAAAAAAACTGATAGCCCAATCCTATCCTTTTCCCACTCCCCGGGGATGCGAAGATCCAAAACGGAGGCAACTATATTCTATGATCAAGAAGGAGTACAGGTGGTCCGGACTATGGCATGGGATGTCTACTCAGACCTACTGAGATCCGCATGGATCTGTGTCAAGGAAGGGGTTTAGAATATCAGCAGTGCTAGCACCACAATTACGGTTCCTTCTTGGGCCTGATCTCCCTTTCCTCAGCTTCCCCCCCCCCCCATGTTTTACCCATCTCATCACCCCTTCTGCTGATTTCGTTGTATGTCTATACAATATCAATAAATTATTATTATTATTATTATTATTATTATTATTATTATTATTATTATTATTATTATTATTATTAAGGTCCTTTTATGACTGGTGCTGACTACTTTATGCCAATCAATCAATCATAGAACCTTAAGAAAAGTGGCGCAGTGTGAAATGTTGAGGGTGCGTGTGGTGATTGCCTGCATAGTGAGGTAATTTCTCAAATCTCTGCCTTTCATTATTACTAATCAGTTGATCTTTTTTGGAAGTATCTCACGGTAGAAGCCTTTTGAAACAGTGCCACCAGCCCTCAGATTTGAGGATCGTATTATTGCACATTCCTTCATGAATCAAATACATGTTCCTCATGAAGGTTCTTATTCAGGTTCAGAAACATTGGGTGGTACAGCCTTTCTGCACAGAATGCAAGTAGGATTACTGGATGTGGAATATTATTGCATGTAACTCACTTTGCATAGATGCCTGGAATATTAGAGACAAGGCTAGCTGAAGTCCATCTCCATAGCATGCCTGATTTTCTGTCTTATTCCCAGGTAAGTACATATGCAATGGCAGCATCAGTTAGTAACTTATGCACTGTGAAGCGGTGGGTGGTTGGGATGGATACAGTGTGGGGACAGGATGCTTAGGGCAGAGAGAGAGAGAGAGAGAGAGAGAGAGAGAGAGAGTAGTGATAGGGACAGGGTAGGCAGATCAGGTACTGGACAGGATTGGTGGTGTGGGTGCATTCTATATCCCATCCCCTTTCCCAGGTTTGTTCTTTTGAAAATGATAAATGCAGACTTGTACCAGCAATATTACTGGCACAAGTTCATGTTAACCCACTGCACACGCTGGGGCTTATCCCTTAGTCTTTAGACCCAGAGCCTTTTCACCTGTTAAACTTCTTGCAGGATGAAATGTAGCTTGTACTGGCACTACATGGGTAAGTTTAGATAGCATTGAGCTGCCCACCTGTTTAGACCCTGCTAGTTGTTGCAGTACCTTTGTATTGTGACAACAGTAAGTACTAAAAGCTCTAGAAAATAGTATTATGAACTCATAGGCCAAGGACAGAGTAGTGGCTGTCTTTCTTGCTGTTTTCTAGGTTTTCTGGAAGTATTCTTCCAGACTGGAAGCCAATTGGAATTCATTGTTTAGAGCAGCTGCACTCCCCAACTCAAAGAAACAGGGATATGGAAAAGGGTATTAACATCTCCATGCTGTTTCCGAGTCAAAGTTGCTCATTCTTCGAGCTGTTATTTGCTTCACAAAGGAAAGCATACACAGTACATGCCTGGATATTTTCTGTGCACAGGGCAAATAGGAGGTTTTTGAGGGCATGGGGTGAAGAGGGGAACTTAGATCAGGAAAATAGCATAAAGGAAGCAGCCAAGCACCCATTCCCTGCTTGCATGATGTGAACTGCTCCATACACTGCATCTGCTTTGACCTTATGGTCAAAATTATGGACGCAATCAGTGGTGGGCCCTGCCTCACCCAACAACCGGTTTGCCGGAATTTGGGAGCGGGGCTGGGGTCAGGGGCGGGGCCCGGGCCGGGTCAGGGGCGGGGCCCGGGCCGGGTCAGGGGCGGGGCCGGGCGGGGCTGGGGCGGACCTCAACCCCGGTGCATTGCGCATGTGCCAACCCCTGGCGCACGTGCAATGCGTCACCTCCAGGAGACACACTGCTTGCGCACCAGGGGTTGGCGCATGCGCAGTGCGTCTCCTCCAGCTGAAGGAGATGCACAGCGCATGTACCGAGGTCAGCGCATGCGCAGTGTGTCTCCTCCAGCTGGAGGAGACGCACAGTGCGCGCGCCGACTCGGTGCTTGCGCGGTGCGTCTTCTCCAGCAGGAGGAGATGCAGTGCGCGTGCGCCGAGGTCGGCGCATGCACATTGCATCTTCTTCTCCCGGCATGCCAAACTGGTATGCTGGGTTTTCTGGCCACTACCAGTTTGGTAGCGGCGGGGTGTCGGGAACAGCTGGTTCGGGCGATCTGGCCCAAACCAGCTTAGGACGCAATCCAGAGTAACTACGGGGAGCCTTGCTCCGATGTAAGAATAATTTACTCAGGATTGCAATACGAATTTCCCATAGGTTTTCACTAGGTGCTGCTGTAACTACGTTGACATAAATGTCTCTTATGTGCTTCTGTAATTACACTGGATTGTTGGATAAGAAGAAAGCAAATGAGATATTTAGTTTTGTATACTCCTGTCTTATTTGGTTTGGCACTTAGCTTTCTAAGAATTTAAGGTGGCATTAAATGCTTTTATTAAGAGGAACTAAACTGATGAACTATACTAAACTGATGAGGTTATACTTCTGATGTATTTATTAATTTGAGGTCCTTTGTGGATTTAATTTTTCTTTAGAAAATAGCTGCCAGATCAGGGTTGTGGTGGGTTGGGGTTATTGCCTTACATCGCTCTGCCTTGGTCTCTGTCTGTGGGCTCCCATCTAGCTGCTGTTGGCTAAATTAAACCCATTGGAGCCAAACAATTTAAAATGGTTTGCCCGAGACTAGACGTTTTCTACTGTTTTGTTTATTACATAATTTTGGTAATAGACATGTTTCAGCCAAGATTGAGTCCCAAGGTGAATCAATTAAAATCCACACAAAATACAAAATAATTAGGAATTAGGTGTTTTGGTGGAGGAAATCTCTTCTGGCCCTTGGCAGTTTTAATGATACAGTCCAGCTTGGCACCTAACTGCCAAGCACTTCTCTATATTACATCTAGAAAGAAATGCAGATGGTTTCAGGGACTGGCTGGTGGTAAAGATGACAACCCACAGAAATAGCCTTTCTGTTGATTTACAGTCTTATGTATTAGCAGAGTCTACCAGTGATAAATTAGAATAACTAAGGACCAAGAGGCAAAGAAAATGGAATAGGGGCCAAAGGCTTGGGTGCCAAATCTGAACTGTACAATACGAGAGTGAGGTGTGCAAGAGGGAAATGCAGGCTGAAAGGGGACAATGGACTGAGCAGCGGTTCAGCAAAGAGTTGGGTGAGTAGATGTATGCCTTGGTCTTGGACATATGTGAGTTTTAGTTTATGGGTGAAATCCAGAGTAACTATAGGGAATCCTTGCTCCGGAGTAAGAACAAGTTACTCTGGATTGTAATATGAATTTCCGTAGGTTTTCACTCGATGGTGCAGTAACTACAGGTGCATATAATATCTCCTAGGTGATCCCATAGTTACTCTGGATTTTGCCCTATGTTTCTTTTCTTGGGGTCATTCTTGTTTTAAAAAGCTCATTAGTATAGTACCTTCATTAGAAAAGGAACACCAGGCAACATTATGTTGTAGTAGTCACTAGATGGCAGTGCTATCTACGAATACAGTATCCCAAATCAGTTTGAGGACAGAAAGTATTTAATAAATTCTGTGGAATAATTATTATATGTGGTTTCCAAACATGGCCATTTAAAAATCAGCTTTTAATTAAACATTTCCTTTGTCAAGCCATGTTGAGTACAGGTGGTATGGATTAAAATTATCCATATGCATTATATAGATTGTAAAAATGTATTAATGATGATTTACCAATTGATAAAATGGCTTGTGTCAATTAAGCAAACTGTAGTTTCAACTGCAGTCTCAGTTCAGTACCTTCAAAATATTAGCTTTACAGAATTGCTATATTTATTTTAATTTGCTGAGATTATGTTGTTAGTACACTGATAGCAGGATTGTGAAGTTGATCAGAGCAATTGTAATATGTTGACAATCCTAATTTTAATACACAGGATTAAAATGCCATTTTTCTGGGGGATTCTGAATCCAGAGTCACATTCTGCTTCAAGGTAACATATCATGAGCTGGAGGGCTGCAGCACATTTGCATACTTTCATGTATACATAATTAACAAAATTGCATAAAAGTTGCATGAACATGGTAGACATGTTGCACTCCTGTGATGCCATCTGTGCAGTATGCACTGTGAGACTAGAAGCAGAAGCTTTCAGAATGTGTTGGGAGATGATAGTCTTTATAACTGTGATCTCGGTTTACACATATCAAGGTGGAAAACGAAAATATTTGCTCGAATAAATTATCATCATTAGTATTGGTGTCCCATCTATGAGCATGATTGCACTACACAGAGCAAGGAAAATGGGTGCCTATCCCATGAGACTTACAATCTTAAATTGACACAAGGGAAACAGAGAAAGAAAGAGGTAAAGAGAAGGATAGATTGAGAAAGAATATGTGATGATTTCATTTGAATTTAGTGACGCTTTGATCCAGCACATTGTCACACAAAATGCACACAGAATCAGACAATGGTGAAATGAAGTCTTTCTTTCTTTCTTTCTTTCTTTCTTTCTTTCTTTCTTTCTTTCTTTCTTTCTTTCTTTCTTTCTTTCTTTCTTTCTTTCTAACAAGACATTTTGGAAGAGCTGCTATCATCAACTTAAGTTTTCCCACTTACCCTACAATCCAGAGTAACTACAGGAGCACATAAGAGACATTTACGTCAATGTAGTTACAGCACCTCCTAGTGAAAATCTATGGGAAATTCATATTGCAATCCAGAGTAAATTTTTCTTATGTCGGAGGAAGTTCTCCCCGTAATTACTCTGGATTGTGCCCTTAGTCTTCCTTTTCTATGACTGCAACTAAGATATACAGTGTGTACTGAATATGATGCATTTGTCAGTGCTGGCCAATCATTTCTTCAGCATAAAATCCCCAGTTTTGCGCTACTTGTGTGAAACCATCACTAAGGTCACCCTTGATCACAGCCCCAGTTTTGAGTCCAGGTTTGGCTGATCTCAATTATCACAATCTCAATGTCTTGAGAAGGCAACAGATGTTGCATTTTTTAAGAGATCCTCATTTTGTACTCAGTAATACCATACTGTTTGATGCCCATTAAGTCTTTTACAAAATGCATTTGTGTACGCATAAGGATATGCATAACTCCCTTTTTTGTTTGTTTTGGAAAGCATGTAACCAGTTATAATATCAGAGTTTTAGTGACCGTTATGTGTTTCTCTGAACTATATACGAGGGGTCTTTGAAAAGTTTCTGCACTTTTATATTTTCCTTGGAAATAGTGAGGGTGGGAGGAGTATATATATACATAACCTGTAACATATGAAGTGGACCTTAGGAATTATGATGTAGAAATAAAAGCTTTGCTGGCATTTCTTATATATTACTTTTTGAACTAGATTTTGAAATAGAAACTGCCCTCACATTTCTTTCAAATTTATCTTTGCAGTCACAGGGGCTGGAAACATGCAACTTTGAACTGAGATGATAAGGTTCTTGCCATCTGTGAACAATACAAAGGTATGCAATAAAATGTCTAATTACACAAGTCTATAGAGGGCTGCATTGACTTGGAGCACAATTATAACCATGTCTACTCAAAAGTAAGCCCCATTGTGTTCAATGGGTCTTACTCCCAGGAAAGTGTCTTTTAGTATTGCAGCCTTAGTGGTTAAAGATGCTATACTTGCTGACCTGAAGATTGGCAGGTTGGCTGTTTGAGATTGGAATTCGGCAAGGCAATGTGAACTGCTGTTATTTGTCCAGCTCCTGCAAATGTAGCAGTTCAAAAGCATGCAAACGCAAGAAGATAAATAGATATCACTTTGGTGGAAAGCTAACACGGTTTCATGTACTTTTGGTGTTCATTCATGCAGGCCACATGACTACAGTGGACTACACATGCTCCTAACAGGGATTAGCGCAGCTCCTTAGAGTTGGTTCCAACTAGCAGGGCAATCTGCATAAGACAGCTTTACCTTAAACAACTCTATGCATGTCTGCACAGAAGTAAATCTCATTGTGCTCAGTGTCTGTTACTTCCAGGAAAGTGTGTGAGGCTTGCCTTTAAGAAAAACACATATTGCTTATCAAATTTGATTCCATAGGCAAATCTATATAGTGGTTTGCATAGGTTGGTTTGCTGTTGTTGTTCAGATGTAAGGCATACTGGGTCTTTTCTGTTTTAAGTTGTAAGTTTATTGGCAAGTTTATTTCAAGTTGCAAGTTTACTGGTGACAGGATGATTCCTTCGGTCAGTGGTTTTCAATCTTTTTCAACTCATGGCATACTAACAAGATACTAAAATTGTCAAGGAACACCATCAGTCTTTTGACACTGTGCTGCCAAGAAGGGGCTCTCATTCCCCAGTGGTCCTACTAATCAATTCAATTTCAAGAACCTTTATTGGCATATAAATGGTCCTACTAAATAAATGATCATCCCTTGGCACACCAACAGACCATTCATGACACACCAGTGTGCAATGGCAGAATTGTTAAAAAATGGCTGCCTTAGAGCATATAAACAGTGTGGAAGGTAAGAAATACTCAATAGTATAGGAACTGCATAAATGTAAGGACTGGAAACTTGTATGAACAATAAATAAAACGACAGTATTCAGATTTATGAGGAATGATAAATCTCACTTACAGAAAGGTTGAACGTGAGTTTTGTTGGCAAATTGGAATATTACTGAGCCTGCACTTGGCAAAATTGTATACAAAGAATTTGCTTTGGAGGTTGCCATAGCTTATATATAGTAGCCCCTTAGAACTATACCCAGATTGTTTTAGGAGGGTGAGTTCTCCTCTCTTGCTATTCTGGTCCCATCTTTCTAATTCTGCTTGCGGTGGGAAACCTTTAATGCTGATGGTAACTGCAGACTGTGTTCTCTGGCTTGTATTGATTTAATCCCAACTTTTTTAGGGATCTGGCAAACACTGTGCTGTACCTAGACTCCCCCCCCCAAAGGAGAGAGTCTTTGTACATTCTTAAAACAGACAAGCTGGTTACAGTTTCCGACCTGACTCTGCACAAGTGACCCAAATGAAACAAATCCTTCATGCTGGAATAAGACACTTTCATCTACAGAGAGGAAGTATCTTTCGAGAGAAACAAAATGGGGAGTAGGCATCCACTGCTGATCAGCACTGCAGGACTCGACTTGCACGCCTCGACAGTGGCGGTCTTCCTGTAGCACTGCGTGACTTAAGTCTTTACCATCTGTAGATTTAAAAGTATGTGCACCTTAAAACACACACAACAAGAAGAGGAAAGTTTACCTGGATCTTTGTAAGAGGTCACACAACATCTGTTTGAAAGCAGTTTGTGGGATTTGTATAGTGATTTTTGAACTCTTGTAGGTCATCGCTCTTCAGGTTGAAGATGATGGTCAGATATGGATGGATCAACAGAATACAGAAGAGGAGAGTGGCTGAACAATGGTAATGCAGTTCTCTTGAGCTGGCTCCCAAGTGTTGCTAATATGCCAATAAACACATTCACAAACATTGTTGCAAACATGCCAATAAACTTGTTGGGAGTCAGGTAGGCAAGATGTATGTAGGTTGTGCGGTGCTGGATACTTCATTGAATTTAGAAAGTTTGTGCTGGATCAGACAGAGTGATGCAGAAGATGGAAGAGGGTGATGATAGGGTGGAATGGACATGGGGAAGGAGTGTTCACCTGCAGTGGGGTTTTCCTGCAGTATGTTGTGGGGTTGGGGATGGTGGAATAGCCCTGGGAGAGGGTTGAACCAGGTGTGGCATTGGGACCCCTCAAGCTGTTATGCAGGGGCTGATGGATCACGCAGCATAATGCACAGTTCCAGAGTTCATTGACAACTGAAAAAGTAACATGATAATGAGGGAAAAGGTCTTCTTTTATGCCTGGCTGTATATCCCTACAATCCAGAATAACTACGGGAGCACGTAAGAGACATTACGTGTACCTGTAGTTACTGCACCATCTAATGAAAACCTATGGGAAATTCATACTGCAATCCACAGCAAATTGTTCTTACACCGGAGCAAGGACTCCCCGTAGTTACTCTGGATTGTGCCCAATGTCTCCATTGCTGGAAACAGGATATTGACTAGGTGAATTTTTGGCTTGATCCAAGGTATTGCTTATGTTTTTATACATCAGTTAACCCTACAATCCAGAGTAACTACAGAAACACATAAGAGACATTTACGTCAATGTAGTTACGGCACCACCTAGTGAAAACCTATGGGAAATTCATATTGCAATCCAGAGTAAATTGTTCTTACATTGGAGCAAGGATTCCCCATAGTTACTCTGGATTGCACCCTAAGTGTTTTAAGCTGGGTGAACTTTTCCTTCCTTCCTGCTACAATTCCCCATTTAAAAGTGAAGACATACACCCTCTTACTCCTATCACTGTGTGCAGTAATGTTAAAAGCTGGCTAATCCCAAGTCCGCATGGCCTTGACAAGACAAAAACACAAGTGGGTCAGGGATGATTGAACATCCCAATGTGCTGAGTGTCATGTCCTATTTTCTTGGTGAGTTTTGAATGAAACTTGCAGATCTCAGAGGTGAGTGCATGGATATGCACACAAACACTCTGCAGTTGCTGATGTTGACAGGCTCGTAAACCCCCGCTGAGGAAAGGCTTGTACACAAGAAAAGATCTGTTTGAATGACAAACGTTCCAGTGTTCTTCAGCGCCTGCAACTAAGCTCTGGGTCAGAATTAGAAATTGAGGTGAAGGAAGCACCTTATCTATGTTTGCAAGATTAAATTTAAAAGTTTAATTTATTAATTAAAATGGATGTGTTGTGTTTTTCTCCCATGGGGGGGGGGGGACGGGACTGAAAGTAGCTTGAAAGAAGACATTTAAAAACAATCAATATCAATCATGCCATTTAAAACAAAAGTCAAACAGCAATGGCAAAACCAACGGCAAACAGAATTAAAATTGAGGAAGGAGCAGATAAATCAAAGGACTCCAGGAAGTGCTTGGTGAAAGAGTCAACAGTCTCTGGCCAAAAACTAGCACAAAGGACGGCAGGTGGTACATATCAAGTGGCAGGAAGTTCCAGTGGGTGGAGGATGCAAGTAAGAAGATCTTATCAGATGTCACCAACAGCCTTGCCTCAGAAGTACTGTACTAACTTTGTTGAAACTGTCTTTGGAAAAATTCAGTGCCACACTACAGCAATGCAATAAAGCCATACTGATAGGACTCTTTGTTATTCCCAGCTCCTGTTCAACAGTATTTGGTGTACAGTTTGTATGTGTACTGTACAGTATGTACACCAAAGGAAGCTGCTCCTTTTAATGCATAACCATATACAAATAGCATTCCTATTGTAAGGAGTTTCTAAGTTCTAACATTTTGGATGCTGTTCAGGTCACATGGATAAAATATGCTGCTGTAAGGATCACCATCAGACTTCCATATTCTTCTGCACTAACTCTCAAATTTAACACAGAATAATAGAAAGCAAGACAAAGAAACAGTCCTTGTCTGTAGACGTATCTAATAGTAGTATTAGATATGTAGGGCAATCTGCCCTGCAATATTGAGCATTCTTTTGCCAGGACTTGCACCATTGTAACGCAGCCACATGCTCCCTCAGCTGCAAAACCAAATCTAGTCTGGTCACTTGGCAGGACACCACATTTCTCATTTCTCCAGGCTTGGGACTGGCAATCAATGCGGAGTGCAGTATGGCCTGAAGAGCTTCCTCACAGACCTGATGTTCACTGATGACAGTGCCATATTTGCAAATACAGATACTGAAGCAACAAAGATCCTCAACCATGTTGCCTGAACCATTTGCTCAACCATTTGCTGAGTCTTATGTCCTAAAAAAAAATCAACATTTAGTTAAAATGGCTAAAATTGTATATAGAGCTAAACTCCATGAATCTGTAAAAAGCCACCTACGGTTTTCTAGCAATAACGTGTATACCAATAGCTGACAGACTTGAATTGTGAGATATCCAGATAAATAAATGCAACATTGCTAAAGTCTACAGCTTCTCACATAACATGAGTGGTGGGTTTGTTGTGATACTGTAAACAAGCACACTTTTTCAGGAAGCAGTGCTTTAAGTAGCATGAGATGTTCCATAAGCTTCACTCTTTTGGGGTAGCAACTGACTGTCTTGACCAAATGTAATTACCTATATAGAATTCTTGAGGTGAATAAAACCACAGTGATATTAAAGGAACCATTTTGACACAAGTCATCTATGAATGAACCTTTTACTTGAATTTAAGAATTCCATGTCTGGCCCAAGGTATCGGGTTTAGGTAAATTCAAATTCTCCTGTTCCTTATTGTATGCTGAACAACATAGTGATAGCACATTAACAGCCTATTCCTAACCAAGGCTGCAATCCAGAGCAAATTCAGCCTGCTCTGACCTAACTGCACTCTCCTAACTATTCTGTATCCAGAGCAGAAAGTTATGCTGAATCCAGAGAGTCAGGAAGCCTGGGCTGCCCTAAGTGCTCCAGAGCATGCTAAGTAATTGACACAAGGGGAAGACTTGCTCCTGAGGAGACACCCCTCAGATCACACTGAACAAGGAACAGCTGTGGTGCCTACAGTGGTGACATGACTCTGCACATCACCTGGTGCGGAAGTCTGTGCGTCATCCCTGGGATGCGCCCCCCCCACCTGGACTGCACAGTCACCAAAGTTGGCGCCTGCACAGTTGTTTCTGAAGCCAACTGGCTTCAGAAAGAGTACTGCACAGGCACCATCTCTGACACCTGCGCAGTACTTTTCTGAAGCCTTTTGGCTTCGGGGGAGACTGTGCAGGCGTCAGAGTTGGTGCCTGTGCAGTACTCTTTCTGAAGCCGTTCGGCTGCCGCTCCGCCTCCTGAGTGAGGCCGAATGGCTGTGCAGAGGCGCGGACTTTCTCTGCTCTAAGGAAGTCTCCTCTGAAGCTGTACGGCATGCTCAGTGTGTTTCTGCGCAGTGCATCTCAGATGGCCGTTCAGGCCAGCTCCTCAGACAAGTGGCAGCTTCTGGCTGCTGCTCCGCCTTGGAGCAGGCCTGAATGGGGGTGCTGACGCCCGGGGCCTGCCAAAGGACAGTCAAACTCCTCCGGCACATCACCCCATACGGAGCGCATCCCCAATGCAGCCCACACCAGCCGCACCAGTCTGGTGACGCCACTGGGTGCCTGCCTTATAAGGAGTCCCTGATGAGATGCCAGTACATTCTACAGTGAATACAAGGGGCTTCTTGAAGTGGCCTGCTGTATCCTGAGGTTTGTGGGCAGCCGTAGTTTGTTCCATATCCTGAGGTTGAGAGGCAGGGGTTGCAGCTAGGCTGGCCAAGAACTCAGATTTTTGGTCAGCACTGCCTTACTCGGGCCTTATCATGGACCCCTATGGGTCTACTCATTACTATACCTGCTCCTGAGGTGGTATAACTCTGAGGGCTGGAAGAGGGCATTTCTGCCTTGGAAACATGCTTTGGATACAGAGTAACTGCTCTGCCCTAGGCAATGCTAAACTTGCCTCTCCTGAGCTGCTTAGGCTGCCCCAGTTAGGGCAGAGCAGGTCCACCTCTCTTAGGGCACCCTATCTTGCCTTGCTCTGCCCTAAGCCTCCTTCAGAGTAACTGGGCTGGAGCATCTTGCAGTTGCTCCAACCTAGTGTTAGATAGGGCAACCTAAGGGCTCTTATGTGGACAGATTAGTTGCTCTGGATTGGGCTGCAAACCCCATAACTAAGCACCATATATAGTGTGTGTATGGCTGCAATCCTAATGCCTAGTAAGGCTGGCATCCCTCGTGCTAGCCTGGGGATGTTGCAAAAGTGCACCAGACTTGCACCAGCCTCCCCACACCATCACAGGAAGGAGGAAGCAAGTGAATGGTGCTGGCCTAAACTGGTGCTGGCCTAAGCTGGCCTGTGTGTGCACGTGCATGTGTGCATGCAATTCTAACTAATTTAGGCCACTGTAACTCACCTGCCTCCCCATTACTATGGTGTCCTGGTGAGGCTGGTGCATGTCTGTGCACTGGCCTGACTACCCAGGTGTGGCATCTAAGTGTCTTATGGCAATTTGTGACAGGTCATCATGGGATTTGGATGGCCCAACAGGGATTAGGATTGTGCTGTCAGTGTGTATGTGTGTGTTGGGTATAATTTGGAGATCTCTTCAAATTAAGAGGGCAAGCATTTGCTATCCCAGTGGCTTTTCTCAGATCTGTTCCAGCTATTTTACTGGCACCAGTTGAGTAAGGGAGAGGGAAGAGGGGAAGGAATAGGTTAGGACAGAGAGATGTGCAAATGCTGCCAATAACCCCTCTTTCTCCCCTGTTCCGCCTGCTGCCTGCCCTTCCTGGTTCCTCTCCCACTCCTCTCCCGTCCACTCCTTCCAGCTGCTTGCTTACCTGCCCTGCCAGAGGTAGCCAGCTGTGGAAGCTGCCTGTTGGTGCACATTCTATTTGCGGCAGTACTCCACAAATGGCAGCCAATGGTGTGTTGTGCGGGCCACAAAAACCCATTTTATAACAGCAGGACAGTGTTGGGCAGCACAGTCCTAATTTTAAGACTGGACTATAAATGATAAAAGAAAGAACCAAAATATAAATATTTTTAATATCTGTCACTTCTTAAACTCCACCATTATCATCTCTGTTTGTATCTATGTGTGTCCAGAGTTGGTGATGGGAAGGTTCTTGGTTGTGTTTTGTTAAACATGGGTTGTATATCTCTATTTCCTCAGATGGAACTATCTGGAAGGTGTCTACAGGGTCTGGGTGGAGGATTAGCCCTGTCTAGATCTTGAGCTGTCATATTGTATGGCCAGTATTCCTAATCACAGTAAGGATATCTATGAGGCTGCCGACAAATGCTCTCTGTACAGAGGTGGGACTTACTGATGTGGTCACATGTGTTCTGTAAGGACGGAGAATTTCCATGTGTATAGGTTTTCTGTAGGGAGGGCTAATGATTCCTGGATGATGTCTTTTTCATAAGGGTGAGTTCCATGGGGAGCATTTAGCCTTCTGCTGAGCTCAGCTGGAAAGATAGTAAGGTTTTGACTGCAATACTGATGGGCTTAATACCTTTCCAATGGTATTTGCAGTTTTTCAGAAGTTTCATGGCAGTATAGAATGGAGCCTGAATTGAGCAACACATGAAACCTGGCCAATGTCCAGTGTTTTCAGAACTGGTGATCAAAGATCTAGTTTATCACAACTGGTCTTGCTGAAAAAAGATTGACAGCTCCAAAAATGAGCTTCAGCAGATGGAAGTTGAGCTCTTGCAATTTCAGCTGATTTAGCTTTTTCCTTTTTTGGCAAGATGGCTGAATTGTGTGATTAGTAATTTCTGTGAGCTGCCTAATAAGAAGCTATGGTGATAGCGGTGTAAAAGTTAGTAGAAACTTGCAAAGACCTTTCTTTTAGCGAATGACAAGATATTTCTGTATTTGACCTTCAGTCTTAACTGCTGTACTCATTGAGTTGTTGCAGAAGAATTGCGTAGGGCATACTAGTTTAGACAATCAGATAATTAAAACTTCTCATGCAGTTTAATACATGAAATAATATATTTTTATGTTTCACTCTCAGTATCTGAAAATCCAGACATTGGCAGTTCTTCCTGATGAATAGCACTGAATGACAATCTGAAGGTAAATTTTACACAGGGCATTAATATAGGTGTTCTAGAAATTTTAAATGTTGTTCTCCTGCCCCAAGAATCCTGGGAATTGTAATTTAGGGCGCAATCCAGAGTAACTACGGGGAGTCCTTGCTCCGACGTAAGAACAATTTACTCTGGATTGCAATATGAATTTTCCATAGGTTATCACTAGGTGGTGCTGTAACTATGTCGATGTAAATGTATCTTACGTGCTCCCATAGTTACTCTAGATTGTAGGATTAGTGAGTGAGATTATAATTTTCAGAGAATTGTCCCCTTTCATAGGATAGTAACTCCAGGTCTTCCTAAGGAGGGGGAAGGCTAATAACAATAGTCTATCCCTACAGTACAGAGTAACTATTGGAGCACATAAGAGACATTACATGCACCCATAGTTACTGCACCACCTAGTGAAAACCTATGGGATATTCATATTGCAATGCAGAGTAAATTGTTCTTACATCAGAGCAAGGACTCCCTCTTGTTACTCTGGAGTTGCTCCATATGTCAGTGGTGGTCGGGACCTCTATCATTTCACGGTGGTCACAAAAAGCCAACTTGGAATCTAGCATTGGGCATCACAATCTTGGAATGGGGCACTCAGGCACCAAATGAACACAATGGGTCTCACTTCTGCATAGACATGAAGAAGCTCAAGCATTTCAGTGATGTCACTTCATATTTGATGTCACCTCTATCCATGAGCATTGGTTCTGGGGATGTGTGTCTTGGACTGATTGTCATTCTCAGCGGAGGTCCTGTGCCGAAATTCTTGAAAACCATTGATCTAAGTTATTGTATAAATACACATGCCATTTGAATGAGCTGCCTACATTTCTAAAAGAAGAGTTTACTATTCCCAGGTGTTTGCAACACCCATTAAAAACCCATTCTTACATGTTCTTATAGTGAAACTTAAATTTTATGATTTTCCTCCTCTCTGGAAGCTCACTCAATAAACAGAAGTTGGGGCACCTCATCTTTTGCATGGTTGTTATCTCTAAGACTTTTAATCCATCTGCTCACATCTTGCAATAATACATGCAAAATGTGCTCTGAACTCCTTTTGCAATATGCAGATTTGTGTGCAAATGAGTGTTACCTATGGTGTTCGCACTGAAGCGTTTTTCTTTGATGTACATTTCTGACATTCTGAGACTGTAAAGAAGAAAATAACTTCAAAAATTTTAAGAAACCTTAATTGAAGTTAACATAAAAGAAGATACATGGTGTTAATTGGTCTGTTTCAGGCATAATTTGGGCCTTTGAGACCATGTCCCTTACCCCCTGCCAAAGTGTCAAGACTCACATCTTTAATTCAACAATCTTTGTATTAATTACCTCTGGATAAGGTAAGCTTTGATTGGGAAGCTTTTATTGTAAAATTACAGTACATTGCCTGCTTTAAGATAAATAAATTAGGGCTGAACTTGAAAAAATCTCCATCCAACTGAGAACTTGGAAGTGCATTTGCGTCTCAATTGCTAGATGAAAGAGCAGTTTTCATTAGCCGTGCTAATGGGGGGAAAGTGTTGAGTTGTTTACAAGACCAAGATCCACATGGATCTGCACCACACATTGACTGTAAAGAGTCACTGTGGAGTCAAGTTAAGTTTAATGCTTGGAGAGCAGCAAGGTGATTGGGAAGAATCCTCACCATTTTCAGTCTAAATGTAGCTTTATTTTCTCTGGGGTAGTGTGAAAGAAAGAAAGAAAGAAAGAAAGAAAGAAAGAAAGAAAGAAAGAAAGAAAGAAAACCAACCATGTGGGTTTTCAGTGTTTCAGTATGGGAAAGTGTCAGTGTGGGAAAGCTGGATATAGATGGAATCAATTAACTTGCCTTCCAGTATCACCATGAATGTCCACCCTCTGCTCTTCAAAGCAGTGTTGCAATTTCTTTTAAAGAAGTTTTCTTTTTAAAAAGGATGTATAGTTTAATATATACAGTATTCACATACTGCAGTATGCTGGAGGTCTCCTTGGGCTAAGGGACATTTGTCCTCTTATCCTGTGTTCCCAGCAGCTGCCACTGGTCAACTTGGACCTGCAATATCACTGGCACACGTCTGCTTTGATCTGTATGGGCAAGGATTTGCCTGAGAAAAGGATTTGACTTCCAAATGCCAAATACAATTTCCTTGCCTTTCCTCTGTTCTCTCTGCTGTGGCTATTTTCTTGATAAGTTATTTTCAGTCACTGTCCCGTGGCACTTTGGTGTGTCAGGAATGGTCTGCAGGTATGGCGTTTAGAGGAAGGTTATACATTTGTAAGTCATGGGGAATGTGAGCCCTTGGCTCACGAAATACTGACAATATACCTTGGCAATTTTAGTACCTTTTTTGTGTGCCTTGAGATTAAAAAAGTTGAAAATCACTGTTCTAGACTGTGAACTAACTGGGGACAGATACCTCCTCACTCAATCATTACAGTCATTCATTTACCATAGTTTTCTATCATCCGTATGCACAGTAAGTGTAATACAAAATAAGATTAAGAATAAGAACTATTCTGCCAGAAAAGTGAGGCTGTCTTCTTCATGAATTTGATCTTTTTCTAATCCCCCATACAGCAGTTCCTTTTCTGTTGCATAGCATTTTCTAGTGGATTGCATTTTCAAAGTGCTTTACAGTTCTCAACTTATTTATTCCTCCAAAAGCTTGGAAAAGAGATTAGCTTGAGACAGTGATTTGCCCAAGGATTCCCAATAACCACCATAGCTAAGAAAAGTTTCAACCAGTGCCTCCTATGCTAACAGGTAGCACCATAAAACCTACGCTGCTCGTATATGCAACTCTGCTTTCTTCTAAATGGTTTTGGTTGAGGAGACATTCAAAGTCTTCTGATATTTCATTGTATAAAAAGGGCTTTGCAGGTCTCTGCTGTATGTAAGACAAAAAGGCAAACCTTTTGTAGCTAAGGATGCCTTCTTCCAGTTTTTGCCTAGAGATTCCTATTATAGGTTGAGCCTATTTATCTGTGCATTTTGGATCTGCAGATTTGGCTCAACCTGGGACCCTGGGCCAACCAGTTTTGGGCCAACCTGAAAAAGGTGTGACTGGAGCTGTGTTCCTGTTGTCTTTGAAAGCCATGCAAAAACCAGAAGTACCAGTTTTTGGCCAAAAAGTGAAAGAGCCCTTCTAGGACCTCCCAAGTCCATTCTGAGGCATATGAAGGCTCAACACAGCCTTCATGAACTCCAAATGGCACTGACAGAGAAAGGCTCCGAGGGTCACATTTGAAGCTCAGTCCACCTGATGTCAGTGTGATTTGATTTAACCTGCAATTTTGTATATGTGAAGGGTCAGGAGACTGAACCCTCATGGATAAGACACCACATGTGTTTATTTTATTACAGTACTTATATCTCACTGTTCTTGAAATCTTATTGTCTTGAGTCATATGTATAGAATTTAGATCGCTCAGGCAGGCTGACCATAAACCCCATTTTTCCAAATTGGGTTTTTAGAAGTTTTATTCAATTAGAGAAACTCATAAATTCTTCCATTCTTCCAGATGTTTCCCTTCATGTTGCAATTGTTGTCCTGGCTGCATAGCTCCTGTGCTTTCCAAGCTTCCACAACTATTACTGTATATCCTGTGGTTGTGGGTAATAGAACCACAGTGTCACTGTTGTCTGTCTTAGGCATAGTCTATAGTCTGCTGTAGTTCGAGGTGGCCTCATTCCCCCATCTTTGGATCCTTCCATTCCACCAGTGGTGCCCTCATCAGGAAAGAATTCTTTTGTCTGGCACAATGTTTTCAAATCTACCATAGGATAATTACCTTAGGTTCTGCAGACAACTTGAAAAGGGCCGAATCGACAACATCTTCAATGGGGGAAGGGAGAAGATGAGCAATGAGGAATGGAGGCATCACCGCGCACCGGCTATGCTCACGAGCACTTGACACTAAAAGCATACAAGAGGCTGACCGTCAAAGGCAAAATGAGCTCCATAGAAAAGTGTAGGCATGCATGTAGATCTGAGCGTGATGCAGTATGAATCATTAGAAAGCACAGCACAAAGGATTTGCATGGCAGACTGTGCTAATCAGAAGAGGTGAGTGTTTTACATGTTTAAACGAGGACAGGGCACCCATTAATCAAAATAGAACCCAAAAAGACTGAATGCTTTTCAGAATGCGACTCGAAACCTCCAAAAGTGGACCAAGGATGTCTGGAATGATATTTGAGGCAATGATTCGGGGTTTATTATGCGAGGGATAATGAGGTAACTAGCAAAGACAACAAAAGAAAAGTGTGAGACATTGTAATTATATTAGATAATGTGGACAGCTAATTGGGAAAAAGTGTTTCCCATTATAGCATTGTGTCTGTTGGCAAGCTGAATCAAAATAATGGATTTTCCATCTCCTTTGATCAACCTAGCACAAGTTACAGTCGCAAGGAAACTTTTAAAGTTTCGATCATATGGAAGAAGAGTAATCCTAGTAGGGCTATGACATTTCTTCACACCAGAACTTTGCAGATTGTCCTATTCGGGACAATTTGCAGTAGAACCCAGTGTTCTTCACCCCTTGTGAGTCACAGCAGAAATGGGCTGATCAAGGTATCTGTCAGGCAGACACAAGGGATGTCCATTTTCTGGATTCTGCTTTCTGCATTTTTCATGGCAATGGCCTCAGATACTGCTAAACGCAGCTGTACTGAATATGATGCAAGGCTAGAAGAGCAAAAAGACAGTAATCATGGTTTTATAATTGAAGGAATCAATGATGGACAATATGTTTGAGGAGATCCAAGCTTATACTGATAAACAAAAGCCACATTATGCTTGGTTCAACTTATATGTTCACCATCTCCAGATCTTCTTTCTGCATGAACTAGAGCAATGGTCCTCAAAGTGGGGGTTGTGACTGAGGCTGGGGGACCACAATCTTGGTCCTGGAGACCCCAAACAATCAACTTCCCGATAGTGCCCACTACCCCATCATGTAATATGTCGTAAGTGCTCCAGAAGGCAGCCCCTCAACACTGAAAATGATAGAAACTGGCTCTACAGGAAATGTGAATTTTTTTAAAAAAAATTATTTGTAAAAATAGTCCAAACTCCTCTTCCCCCTCTCCCCAAGCCTAATTTCCTGTCCTTATTCGTCTGGGGTTTTTTATGCTTTTTGGGAGGGGGTGTTTCAGGCTGTTTTTATTTTTTTTAATCAAATGTCCTTTTTCTCCAAGACACATCCTCTTTTTATCCATGTATCCTGGAAAAAAAATCTTCATTGTCCTCCTTTTCCTTGTGAGCAGGCAGCAGATGGCCTTCTTGGAATTAATAAATTATATGTAATAAATTGTATATATAATAATTTTAAATGTAAGTTTCAGTAATATAGTGTTTAAATGAAACATATGAAAGCAATATGCACAAGAGTTTTGAGCTTTTATTTTGTCATGTTCTATACTTTTCCCATGTGGCCTACATTTTGCAGGGGGGCAGCTCTCAGAAAGAAGGGGGCAGCCAGCCCTGGGGAGGGGAGGGAGTGCATCAAAACCAAGCACCAGGAGCTCCCAAGCCAACCTCCACATCACCCTGCAAAGGGTTCTTGCTGCAGGCACTGCCTGAGCCCTGACAAGTTGCCTTCTAAACCCAGGGGCACGGGGTGTATGAGAGTGCATATTCATGTGTGTGTGAGCGTGCATGTGGTGGGTATGTGGGTATGTGTGTTGTGGGTGTATGAATGAGTGCATGGAATGAAAGGTGTGTGTGTGTGTTTGAAAGCACATGCGGAGGTTTGCGGCAGTGGGATGGGAGAGAGTCTGGGGGATTGGGGGCACTTGGGGGTTAGAGAGGACCTGTGGGGTTGGGGACAGTGGGGTGGGAGAAAGCATGGGGACTTGGAGGGCAGAGTGACCATATGTCCTCTTTTTCCAGAACAGGTCCTCTTTTTTAGCCTTGTGTGCCATATCAGGGGTAACAAGTTTGACAGGGGGGTTCTGGACAGATTCTAAAGATTGAAAGGGGGGTCCTGGGCTGAAATGGCCAAAGACCACTGAACTAGAGAATGAAAATCTGTAATAAAAGGCTGAGGTTGCACTGGGGAGGATGCTGCGCATGGGAGATGTTGCACATGGGGAGATCTTGAACATGGGGAGATGATGTGCATGAGGGATGTTGCGCATGGGGGTTCTTGCGCATGGGGAGATGTTGAACATGGGGGGATGTTGCACATGGGGGACTGATGCGCATGAGCGATGTGCATGGGGGGATGTTGCGCATGGGGGTTTGATGTGCATGGGGGATGTTGCGCATGAGGGAATTATGTGCATGGGCAATGTTGTGCATGGGAGTTGATGCGCATAGGGGGATGTTGTGCATGGGGGATGTTGCGCATGGGGGTTCATTCGCATGGGGGTTCATGTGCATGGAGAGATGTTGTGCATGGGGAGATGTTGTGCATGGGAGTTGATGCGCATAGGGGGATGTTGTGCATGGGGATGTTGCGCATGGGGGTTCATGTGCATGGGGGTTCATGTGCATGGGGAGATGTTGTGCATGGGGAGATGTTGTGTGGGCGATGTTGCGCATGGGGGGTTGATGTGCATGGGGCTTCATGCGCATGGTGGACTGATGCACATGGGGGATGTTGTGCATGGGGCTTGATGTGCATGGGGCTTGATGCGCATGGGGATGTTGTGCATGGCGGATGTTGCACATGGGGAGATGTTGCGCATGGGGGAATTATGCGCATTATGGGTGATGTTGCTCATGGGGGATGATGTGCATGGGGGTTTGATGCGGAAGGGTGATGTTGCACATAGGGAATGTTGTGCATGGGGGTTTGATGCCCATCGGGTTTTGATGTGCATGGGGTTTTGATGCGCATGGGGGATGTTGCGCATAGGGGATGTTGTGCATGGGGGGTTGATGCGCATGCGGGGTTGATGCAAAAGGCGGGTTGATATGCAGGGGGATGATGCGCAGGAGGGTTGTTGCACATGGGTGTTGCACATGGCTTATGGGGGAATTTTACTAGTCTGTAATAAAAGGCTAAGCTACATGGTATGGAGATGGTGAACATTCAAGATGAGCTCAGCAAGGTGTGGATTGTATTTATCAGTGCAAGCTTGGCTCTCCTCAAAAAAGTTTTCCACCATTGTCAGAGCCAAAAGTGATTATTCTGAATCTGCAGACTAATAATTGGATAACAGCTAGTGATGCTTTGTTGATTTTCATGGATTGAAGAGGACTGGCTTTGTTGTAAACCACTTTGGATATTTTAAATAGAAAAGTTGCATATAAATATTTTCAATTGATGAAACACATTACTCTTTCAGAATGCAATCCAGAGTGTCTGTAAGGCATGTCTGTGCCAGAATGGGTACAAATAGGCCAGTGCACGTCCATGCACTGGACTCTTTCTGCTGGTCCACAACTCCGCAGACTGGCACAAGAGGCCAGGGCAAGAATATGGGAAGGGGGGAGGAATGGGGAGAAGGTGGGAAGTGACATTCAACAAACACACCAGCACAATGGTCCTAATCAGTGGCAAGCTTCAGGGGGTTTTCACAGGTTCTATAGAATCCTTTGCTAATGAGTCCCTGGGTCTGAGAACCAGTTACTAACAGGACATAGAACCTGTTGTTATTTTAGGTTATTAGGACACAGAGCCTGTTAATTTATTTGAATCCCACCACTTGTCCTAATGTACTTAAAGACTCTTCCAATTGTACAAGATTAGCATTTGTGTCATTGCATTTCACGCTGAAGGATAAAACACAGGCTTTTTCTGTCTTTGTTTGGTCTTTAGATGGAGGAAATTTTGGCATTCAAAAGTTGGCTTTCGGAAGGAAATGCAAACTTTAGCTTAATTTGCTTAATGGAAGATGTGGTGTCTCATGAATGGAATGTCCAAGCTGCTAATTTTGTGCGAGATGCACATTTTCCCATGATCATGAAGCTTTTGTGTGTTTGTGTGTGTGTGTGTTTGCCGGCAGTCTTTCACTCCAGTGTCTTTGGTATTGACATGAACCCATTCCCAGTTGGAATTTGTAGTCTATTGAAAACATGGTTCATTCGCTTTCTCGCTTTGTCATTTATTCATCACCTCTTCCCAGCTTGGATGTTCTATGTTACAACTCACCTCTGCAGTCCAATTTATCAGTTGTCCTTGCAATCCCACAGCGTGTTTTACTTCTTTGGTAGGATTTCTTTAATGCTTGAAGGGAGCCAGTGAAGCCATCGTCTTTGCTGACATCCTGCCATTGTTGAGACATCCCGGCAGCCACTCGCACTCAATAAACTGACCTTTTTGGCAGATTTAAGAGGCAATGGGAAAGTGATGAGAGATACTAAATGTCAATGATCTGGCAGGAGCAGGAGGGAGGTTGAGTATGAAGAACATGGAGCTATTGTGCTGTGTTGGAAGCAAATATTTCATAGGCAGGGCACATAATTGGAAACAGTTGTGATTCATTAATACCTAAATGCACATACTCAAGCACAGAGGTCTACCTTGGAATATTAGGATTTTTTTTCACAGCCATCGTTGTAACATTCCCAGAGTTTTCATGAAAACACTGTTCTAAACAATAGAGAAGTGGTACCCTTCACTGATACCACGCTAGGCCATTTCTGTTAATTCACCAACTTGTTGTTTGTTAGTAGCCATTTTATCTGTTTACTTGAGTAGGTGGTGACACAATCACCCCATATTTGAACTGTATTTACCATGGAGTTCAAGCTTTTCTTTTCTTTCTAATCCCATTTTGTGGTTTCATTGAACTTTTAATAAGTTTTTTTCTACTATGGAATGCTAATCATGTGTTTTAGACAAATCTATAGAGAACAAGTCTGTCTTGTTCATGATGGCTAATAACATGTTGTTCAGGGACAGGATGCCTCTGAAAACCAGTTGCTATTCAGAGGCAACTAATGGATCACTGTAGAAAACAAGATTCTGCTGAACTGGATGGACCTGATCCAGCAGGGTTCTTCTAATTCTCATGTTTCATTTTAATATAACACTGGAGGAGAGACACTGGAGGTGAGATACCATATATGTGTATAGTGAAGGACATGCTGAGTAAAGCCGTCTGGCAGTTGGGTTTTACTTAATAAATATTTTACTTTCATTTTTTTCTGTTGTGCCTTTCTGTTAGCAAGTCCAAAGAAGTTCAGACTATCCACTATGGGATAAAGCAATTATACAAAGTCAGTACAAAACAATAAGAACCAAGATAATCCTTTGAGAAATAGACATTTGAATGAAAATTGGCCTCTCAGTCCAATGATGTGTGATGGGTATTGAGGGATGGTCACAGCAGTAATGGTGCCTTGGTCCCCCCCCTGTGATACTGGAAGTTGGAATACCTGTGTCATCACACACACACACACACACACACACACACACACACAACCTTACTCTTATTGGAGGTCACTTGCTGCTTCTCTTCCTGAGTCACTGCTATAGACATACCCTATTTTGATTTGGAAGCATGTCCAGAGCAGCAATTCATAAAGAGATGTAGCTGATGACCAAGGCAGGTTACAGAAGAAGGGCTGTAGCATAAGAGATATACAAAAGTTCTTTCAAGTGGGTTTTCCTCTTTTATTTAGCAGGGGAAGAGTAACTGGCCCTCCACACCCCAGTTATGTCTGTTCAAGTGGCTTCTGCTGGTGTTCTTTTGAATTTTAGATTGTGAGCCCTTTTGGGACAGGGACCCATTAGCTTTTATACAGCTATTAATTTTTTCATTTCCTTTGTGAACTGCTTTGAGAACTTTCTTGTTGAAAAGCGGTATATAGATACTGTGCATAGATAGACAGATGTTCAGTTCTTAGGTAGGGCTGAGACCCGTATCCAAAATTTTTGAAGACCACTGTGACTGTCCATCTGTGTAGATAATACTAACCAAGATAGACTTGTTATCAGGCAGCTTCATTGATTCATTATGATGTTTGAGTTTAGATTTGCTTTTACCATCTCAAGTCTGGGAATCACTACCATGGGTTTTCTTGGAAGAACGGAAAGAATCTACCCTTTCCCACACTTTAGCCATCTTAATAATAAAAAGATTTCTGAAAGTAAAATAAGCCAAAGGTGATAGTGGCAGTTGCAACATGCAGAATTTACTATTAAAATATTGCTCAACATATGTCGCTTAGCTTGGAGATTTGAATAGACATGGATTAGATGCAACACCCCATATATGCCCCATCTCCAATTGCATTTTTATTGGTATGCAGTACTTCTTTCTATCAAATTATGGGAAAGACCTGATTGATAATACTACCTAGAGAAATGTTTATTCAGTGGTGATGATAGTACTTTTTGATTCTGCAAACACGGTGTCTCGGAGTGCCAGAGGCAGAAGTACTTGAACTTAATGGTTCTTTTACTATGTAATATGAGAGCTTTGTCTTTGTAAATGAAGAGAGAGGAACAGAAACACCAAACATGTTCTTTTTGTCTCACAGTCAATGATTAAAGAGAATGAAAAGTTTTTTTTTACAAGAGCCTCTGTTTGGACCAAGGCACCTTAATTGAATTGATGACTCAATTACTTTTAGGCTAAAAGAACTACACACTTGATTAAAATTCAGCTCTCAAGAAAAATGAACACCTGTTTTTGTAAACATTGCAGCCAGAAGAATCTCAGGAAATACGTGCAAGAGAAAGAAGCATTAGATCAGTTTGTTGTGTTTGGGAAAGAAATGGGAAGCTAAAGAAACTAGCAGTGAAGCAGGAGGCATTGAAAGGCATAACTTGGCATGTAGATGAGAAAAAATCTGAATGCTGTTGCCTTAAAGGAGACTCATTTGATTTTATTTAGATGCTAATCCTCCACGTTACAGTTGATAGTTGGCTTTGGATCAGGAAGGATTTCCGCATCTGGCAGCAATGTGGGTCATTCTGATTCTCTTAAAGCACGTGCCAAAGTAAGGATTCCTTTGAGGGGAATTATATCTATTAATTTCAAAGGATGGCAGCACACTGACCAAGCACACAGAAGAATAAAATGTTGATCTGTGAACATGGCTCCGTTCACCCCTCTGATCTTGCATTGGGAGGACTGCTAAGACACCCTAAGAAAGAGGTGAGCCTCCCCATCTCATGTCTCCCAGACCTCACTGTCTCCAGAGGCCTGCATCGGTGTGGGGAGAGCAACAGCTTGCGCCAGTCTATCCCCTAGGAGAACGGTGTTCGCCCTGAGACAAGGCGAAAAATGTCCCTGTAATATGAAGAGACCTCAAACACTCAAAAATTTCCTACAGGTTTCAGCACAGCCTATGCGGGCACTGTTGCATCACTATGTTTGTTTAGCTGGGATTTGGCTGGAGGTTCAAATACAGTTGACCACTTAGGGCAAAATCCAGAGTAACTATAGGGAGTCCTTACTCTGGTGCAAGAACAACTTACTCTGGATTCCAATATGAATTTCCCATAGGTTTTTTACTAGGTGGTGCAGTAACTATGGGTGCACGTAAAGTCTCTTATGTGCTCCCACAGTTACTCTGGATTTGGGGGTTAGTTTCAAGTAACTGAATTGGATAGGGCAGAAGTTGATCATCAATCTCTACAGGGGTTGAGTTCTTCGGGGTCAATTGATCTTGCATTCGAAGCTGAAAATACTCATGATTCTGCAGTGAAATAAATGGATAAGTTCTGTGCTTTTATATAAATTTGGCATTCAGATCTGAAATTATGGGAGTCCTTTTGAGAAAGAAACATAATCTGTATAATGGCTTAGTCCTTTGTATTATTTATTAATTATTTTTATTTGAAATATTTATATCTCATCATTTCCCCTCCCACAAGGGAGATGGCTCAGGGCAACAAACAATTTATTACAATAGCATAGTGAAACATAATAAAAATCCATTCAATATTAGCACAAAGAATTTAAATAATACACTGGGCCAGCAAATTGTAACTGACAAGCCAATCATGATAAGGTTGCCATAAGCCCTGGAAAACTGGGTTAGTCCTGGAATGGTGTTCACAAAACTGTGATTGTGTTCACATGCTGGCAAGTTTGACAGAGGGTCCTGTCCCAATTTTGTGGAAGAGAATTATGGCAGCCCTAAACCATGACCATATGTGCAGTGTCTTACAGGTTTGCATTGGTAATGCAGATATATTCCAGTTCTCAAATAATTAAATGTAAAGGTAAAGATGTCCCCTGCAGGTAGCCCTGCTGGTTGTGACCGACTGTAGGGAGCGGTGCTCATCCCCATTTCTTAAGCCATAGAGCCCAGTGTTGTCCGAAGACAACAATGTGGACTTGTGGCCCACATGTACATCGAATGTTGTTACCTTCCCTCCAAGGTGGTACCTACCGGTATTTATCTACTTGCCTTTGTATGCTTTCAAACTGCTAGGTTGTCAAGAGCTGGGCAAGGGATGGGAGCTAACTTCGTTTTGCAATATTCAGGTCTTCAATTGCTGACCTTCCGATCTTCAGATTGACAGGGACAGCACCTTTAACCACTAAGCCACTGCAGTCCTCTCAAATAATTACTCAGCCTCAAAAGAACTTTGAGGTAACACCATTTTGTAACAGGGGCACCAGGTGTTGAACTGGAACTTGCTCAACTGAGTAATTACTACACTGTGGCTGCAATCCTGAAGGGCTAGCCTATCTTCACTTGGTTGACCTAATACTGAAATAGACTAGCCTACCTACACCAGGGAAGGCTTGGCCCAGCTTAAGTCTGTTTAGGCTGTCCCAAGACAGATAGATCTGGGCCGGTCTAGCAGGGCTAGCATAGGCAGTTCAGCAGAGGTGTGTTAAGGGCCTGTGGGGCATGGGTTGGAACAGTGCAGTTCGGCCTTATGCAGAGTGTAAGGCCATCTCAAGAGTAAACATAAATCTGAGTAGACCCATAGGGGTCCATGATAAGCCTGTCTCTCAATCTCGGGATATGGCACAACTACACCAAGCCAGTGAGCATGTTGCTGCCTGAGTCGGTCTAACGGCCTGAGAAAGACGGGATATAAATTTTTAAAATTAAAAAAATGTTGCCTTTGTGCCGCAGCAGTTAGGCCAGCTAGAGGCTTCCTAGCCTTGTGGATTTGGCCTGTCAGCTCAGGATATGGCCTACTTAGGCCATTTTAGCTGGGCCATTTTTTCTGGCCTAAAGTTAGGATTAAAGTATTTCTTTGCAGCCCTGATATGTTTAAAACACCACAGAAGGGTCTGTTTAGTTCTTAGTGTTGAATCTTGTTTTCTATTTAGGTAAAGGAGCTTATGAGGAGCATTAGTCCATGCCAATCACTTGACACTAATTTTATGTTCTTGAGCATCTGTGGTGGTTTTCTTTGGACCAGGAGTGAAGAAGCGGTGAGCAAAGTTGGGGCTAAGCATGTAAATGCAACTGGGTTCTCACATGACTTGTAATTCTTCCTCCTTTTGATTGAGTGCAGGTTTTTGTAGTGTGAAGTTCTGTAAATGATTGTACTAATCCAATTATCATATGCTTCTGCCATGGCTTGCAAGTGGCAGAGTTCCAGTAATTACTCTTCATTAGTATTCATTAGCACCAGGTCTTGCCTGATCTCAAGTTCATGTTGAATAAACTCAGCTGTAATATTTTTGATATGGGCTAGATGTAGAGGTCACGGTGGAGGCATTAATTAGGCCTGGTCGTCAGAAGATATTTTTGTGGCTCTTCAAATGGGCTTTGCTTCAGCTGCTCCATGACTCTTCGTTTATGAAGCGCAAGCAGATGTGCCAAGAAGAAGAGCAGCGAAGCCGACGTTGCAGCATCCAAGAATCTCAAACTATATGCCTGAAGAAAGCCCCAAATTTGCACACTGTCTTTAGTGATCTTCTTCCAAGATTGGACACTGCTTCGCAAGTCAAAACTCAAGTACATATTGGAAATTAACTTAAAGTGGAAAGCATGGGTGCTGAATTGGGCATCAGTTCCTCAGGATATATTTCTCTCCCAAATATATCTTGTTGACAATATGTTACCATGTGGTTCTGATGACACGTACCAAGTTTAATGAACAGAAAGGACTTTTTAAAAAATGCTAAAACAAGCCTGCTTTTTAAATAAATTGAATTATGCTTTTGCTACATTTTGCATTTTCTTCATTTTGCATTTTCTTGTAAACCGTTTTATGAACTTTTTGGTTTAAAGCAGGCCTCTGTCAGTCTTGAAAGACTATGTATTGTGCTCTGCGCTGCATACACTGCATGCGAAGCATGAAAGCCTGGGTTGGATTGTTATGGAGGATAGGCTGTTACCCAAGCAGCAAATCCCCCCTCTCCACGCCACTGAATTAGTCCAATGGAAAGGCAGAGCCAATACGATTGGATCCAGCTGGCGTCGCAGAGCTGGGCAAAGGACAGGAGCTCATCCTGTCTTGTGGGGCCAACCCGGGTCTCGAACCCTGGCCTGCTGGTTAACAGGCACAGCGACTTAACCGCTTGTGCCACCCACAGCCCTGGTTTGGTTTAAAAGTGGTATATTAATACTGTAGACTGACATACAATACTGCTACATATTACTGGAGGTATTTTTAACACCAACTTTCTTGTGCATAAGGAGTGAAAAGAAAATCAGAGCACAATAAAAATTAAAAAACCAGCATGGAGTTGTTCTCTTTCCCCACTGAAGTTATGCACATTATCTGCGTACATATTCTTTGTTTGATTTTGTATTTTGTTTGATTAAAAAAATAAGTTTATGAACCTGGAAAAGTAATTGCTACTGGAAAAGTAATTTCAACTCACCTGATTTAACTAGTATAGGGTCCAAGATAAAAACCTGCAAGACAGGGGCTATATGCAAGAAGGATTATTTCTGTGTTTACCTCATTGCATCTTGCTGCTATTGTGTAACACAGGAAATAAAACTTGTGGTGGGACCACATTCGGCTGCATGTGGCTGTTAGGTTTATTGGTTTATTGACTTTATTTCAGGAGTATACAGAAGAAAAGCCTTGGTAGCATCAGACAGAGAAAGCTGCTCTGGAGGTATTTCTGTCTTCAAGACATCCTGTTAAATGGGAATTTGGGTATAGAGCTGGCAAACAACAGCTCGCATCTTTTATTTTGGGTGTTCCCTCATATTGAACTGCAGCATCATGGAGAATCGGGCCTGATGGGCTCCATATTTTGCAGTGTGCAATCAAACACATCTGGGAAACACTTAATTGAGAATTAATCTTGTTTTTTAATGTTTGGGGAGCAGCGATCGCCCGAGGCATTCTTTTTTTGATGATTTGTGGTTAGTTTTGTTTTTCCATCCTGTTGTCATGGTTTGCTGCCAAAAAGGCAAGAAGGGAGTCTCACAAAGCTACTGGGAATATGAATGATCAGGAAGGTGTAATGGTATGCTTGTAACAGACATTATTTGGACTGTGATCCTAAGAGTTGACCCTCTGATGTTCTGGTGATCTTTCTAGTATAGGTATCCTTCATGATCCACTAGGGTTCCATTCTGTGGCTAAATAAAATAAGTGGTAAAAAATGTGGAAAAATAGATTTAAAGGCCCCCTTTCTGGTTTCTTGCTCCTCTACTGCTCCAAATGGAATAAGGTCATGATTCAGTATCTGGAGAAGTTTGATTCTGGGACTCCCTGTTGATAAAAAAATGCATTAAGTAATAGCAGTTTTTTTTTTACAAAAGGGTGTCTCTTTATAATTGTTTTAAAACAGCTTTTCTTACAGTTGTAGAGAGGCAGACAGTAATTAGAAATGCAAAGACCCCTTGCTTTTGCTTGACTTAGCTAAAGAAAAGAATGAGTGCTTGCATTCTACAACAGTAGAAAAGCTGTTTTTAAAACTGGTTTGCAGTGGCCATTCATGTTGTGACAAATCCGTGTATAACAAGATTGGACCTGTAAATATATACATAAGGTCAGACTGTGTAATTGGAATACTGAGCACCCTGGAGGCATTAAGCAAGGGTGTCAAACTCTTTCATACTGTGGACTGAATAGCATTCATGATGCAAAGTGCCTGAAGTGATGTCATAAAGCAGTTAATGATGTCATTAGATGATGGCCAGAAATAAGCACTTTTATCTCTGTTAGGGAAAGACATGGGAGACCTCAGTTATCATGTGGGCTCCCTTTTAGCAGTGACACCTCAGATAGCTCAGCAACTGAGAGAAGCTGAAGATGATACTGGGACAGCACAAAGGGCCAAATAAAAAGCTTCTGGAGGGTGCATCTGGCCCATGGGGCTTATTTTTGAAACACCTCCATCAGAGGATACCTTCTCCAAGAACCATTTCAGTTTCTGAGAGCAACAATTCAACCAGCTACTAAGTTTTCCTACCATTATATTTAAATGAGGGCTGATTTACACACATATGTAGATTACTCTTATGTACTACCACTCATAGCTGAATGAAAGCACCTTTTCTGCACAGTACTAGATGAAATCCAAAGTCAGTTGCAAAAAGTGTTATTTCAGAACTAGTTTCAGCTGGATGTTATAACATTAGTAGAATCAAGTCCTTTAGTAGTAGTCAGGCCATGAAAAGGGAAAAAAATATGGTTTCAGAAAATTTCTAAAACATGAGACTTTTCGTGCTGATTTTTGCGGTCCTATGTATGTCTACTCAGAATTAAGGTGCATCATGGGAATAATTGTCATGGTTCTCAAACTTTTTAGTACTGGGATTCCCACTTTTTAGAATGATGATCTGTCAAGATTCACCAAAAGAGAAGTCCTCAATCTGGAAGTGATGTCATGCCAGGACGTGATATCAAACGAGAACATTTTTAACACCCCATACAACAAAATCAATCAAAAGTTTATAATAAGTATGTTTGAAAATAAGAACTCACCTAGCCTGCTCTGTTTTTTTTTAAAATTCCTCAAAAACCCCAAAGTTTGCAATCCTATCCCTCCTTTCCTGGGAGTAAACCCCATTATCATTGTTAAAAGCATTCATAAAAGCACACAGCTGTTATGGGCTGTGGGTGGCACAAATGGTTAAGACGTGTGCCTTTTAACTAATAGGCCAGAGTTCGAGACCCGGGTCCCTACAAATCAGGATGAGCTCCTGTCCTTAGCCAGCTCTGTGATGCAACTGGAACCAATCATATTGGCTCTGCCTTTCCACTGGAATATTTCAGTGGTGTGGAGAAGGGGGATTTGCTGCTTGGGTAATGGCCTATCCTCCATATCAATCTACCCAGGCCTTCGTGCTTCGCATGCAGCATCGAGCATGATACCATAGTCTTTCAAGACTGATGGATGCCAATTTTTTATAGTAGCCTGTTAAAAGGACATATCTGTAGCATTTCCCAAATGCCCATCATATAATATCATAGCATAAAGTCTATTATATTAAAAATAAAGTACACTTTGAAATGAATGGGGAATCACCTGAAAGTGGCTCATGACCCATCTAGTGGGTCCCAACCCACAGTTTCAGTTTAAGAAATGTTAAGGTATAGGATCTATACCTTGCCTTGTTAAGAAAATCTGAATTTCAGCATCACAAACAGCTTTTCTTTAGGCTATTTGGCTGGAAAAAATTTCGGTATTACCAGTGCAATGTTAGGAAATAGTGAGCACACATTTCTTTCAATACAAATTGAAAGTTCCCTTTATTTGCAGTTAAGGGAAAACGTGCGCATGTTCCATCTAACAAGGACTCCTGTCTTGCCCTGCCTGGTGTCTTGTTTTAGGCACCCTCTTTGTTTCTCGCGCAGGCAAAGAATGATGCGTCTTTAATAAACAAACCTGGGAACTAATACAAATCCATGTTGACAAATGCTTGTCAGGAAGAAAACCAAAGAAGCAAAATCAATACCGAGTCATGCATTAAATCACATTGCTTAAAGATAAATATCTTGCAAACTTGCTCGCTCTCATTTTTTCTCTCTCTCTTTCTCTCTTGTTTGCTAAATAGCTGTCCCTGATTAATTTAGGACAAACACAAATGTGTAGCTACAAAAGTTTTTTTTTCCCCTCCAAATAAAAAAAGTTTACAGTGAACCTTTTCAAATAGTCTGGTGTTTTTTAAGGGGGGAAAAACCCTTCCATCCCTCCCAGCCTTCTTTCTTCTGACACCATTTTACTTTAGAAAATCTCAAAGTACAAGTGAATACATGACACTCGCAATGTCTCCAGTGTACACATTTTACGTTTGATTTATGACATTACTATATAGGTGCACTTGACAGCTTTCAGATTGAAGCAGAGACACGAGAGCTTTAAAGTGAGACGGGTTATCTGGGTAAATCTATCAAGGGTTCGTCCTGGGAGAACAAGGAGAGAGGCTTTGTAGAGCCCTGCTGTGTAGCAAGCCTCCATGCTGAGCACATCCCAAGCTCCCTGACAGTTGCGTACAGCCTTCACTGTAATAACGAATAAAAGGGAGCTCCCTGTAGATTACAGATCTTCCGTGTTTTGACATTGACCTTAATACATAATTTAACCACAAAGCCTGAGAAGTGTGGAACAAGATAAGAAAAGACCACAGAACTGGCAAATAAAGTGATGTTCAATCAGGAATCATATTTGTTCCTGATAGTGGAGATGTGGGCATTAAAAAGGGAGACAGAGAAAGATTGAGGGGAAAGAAGGAGAGAGGGAGAGATGGAGGGGGAAATTATCGGGGTTATTTGCAGAGTTATGGATCTGTTTTAAAGGACATCTGGCTGTCAAACACAAATTTGCCTGGGAAAATACAGTAAGAAAACACAAAATAGTCCATTGTTTTTACAATTTTTAAAACTGGGGGTTTATTTTTTCCCCCCAAAACAATCTCATGATACATATGAGATTGGTTTGTTTCAAGTGTGTATATATGTGCAGGGCGCACACATAAACACACACACACACACACACACACATTTTACACATAGCACAATGCCCGGTTAGGCTGGCACAAGTCCCGGCACAACCCCTGTACTAACCTGGGGTGTCACAAAAGTGCCATAAGATAATTTTCTCCACTCTGGGTGGGGGGCCATAGGCCAGTGCACAGAAATGTGCTGGTCTCCCCACATCACCACAGGTATGGAGAGATGGATGAGTTGTGCCTAAAATGGTTAGGTTTGCACCCACAAACCCATACTAAGCTTGCACTGGATGCTAAAGCAAGTATCAGAAAAAAATACATCTGCCAACTGGGTAAAGAGATAATTTCAGATGATTCTTTCCCTATATTTAACAGGAAGAGAGTATCTGTCACTGTTGGCCTCCTACAAAAACTTGTTTTCTAGTGACTGTTTCTGGTGATTCTTCTGATTGTGAGCCTTTTGGATAGGAAGTAATTTAGTTAGTTGATTTTCTCTGTAGGCTGCTTTGTGAACCTTGATGATGAAAACTGTTAAAATATTCCTCCTCCTCCTCCTCCTCCTCCTCCTCCTACTACTACTACTACTACTACTACTTTTGAAATATTACTAGTATTTTAAAAAGTGAAATATGCCATTTTGGAAAATGAAGTATTTTGAAAATGATATACCAAGATATGGGATTTTTTACTACAAACATCTATTGCATAACATCTATTGTTAAGAAGAAAGAAAAACAAGTCAAAATCATTGATATAGCAATACCACGTAATAGCAGAATAGAAAAAAGGACTGAAAGAAAACAAAATACAAAGATTTACAAATAGAATTTGTAAGGCTGTGATGATTGGCTCCCTCAGTGCTATTCCAAAACACCTTTGAAGAGCACTCGAACAGCATCAGGATCAAGGAAATCACCATCAATTTACTGGGATCAACTTACATTTTGCAATTTATCAAAGTCAGATAAAAACCAGGCAACTCAGGTCTTAGCAAGGACTTGTTGATAAAATAAATCAGTCAAGAACACCTGTCTAACTATGAAAATAGCACCATTATCGTCATTGCTTGGATACTATACATAAAGAATATCCACTAATCAGTTTCAAGTATATACAGTATCCAGCACTGCTTGGAACTGTATTGTACATAAAGAAGTTAGCAAAAGATAAATTGTAACCTACAGAGCTTTGAGATACTGGTAGAAAGAGTTTTGAAATGAGCAGCTAAGCAGATTCATGAACATTGTCTTCTTCTTAACTTCCTTTTATACTGCTTTGGGTGTTGAGGTAGATTGTATCTTGGGGAAAAGTCAGTGGTGTCCCATCAAAGAAAACCATGCACTGTTACCAGCAGTGCTTTAGAAAAGACTGTAACGTGCAGCAGGGAAAAAACAGTCATCCTGGGTAGTGGTCAATGGCACAGTTTGTATAACTAGGAAGGGAAAGAAAATTGAAGGAGAGGTTGCAAGATACTGGGCAGCAAGTTGAACCTGACAGTAATGGCCAAAATTATAAAAAATGTATATGTGCAGATAATGCCATCATGTTATAGATCATTGGAAAGGTAATTTAACGCAGAATTTAATGAAACAAAGTGCACTGGAATATCTTATTTCTATCAAAAGTTATAGCCAAATAACCAGAAAACAAAAATTAGCTGTCGATGGAATAAAAAATGGATTTCTTTAACTCAAAACTGACCTATGAGACTGAGTGCCCTGAGAGCCAATGAGATGTAATTATTTTACAGCATGGGACTAATAATGTGTGAATTCAGCTCCCATTTCCATGTATCATATTACTGTTGCCTCTGGTAAGCGGGTAAAGAAACACTTTTTCAAGTGATGCTCCTCTTATATTTAGCAGTGAAAGAACAACCATCTATCTTTACCATAGTATATTGTCTTTAACCAATAATTGTCTTTGACACTAGATAGCAGATAGTTGCTTTAGCTATGCCACTGGTTGTGAAGAGGGAGAAGAGCAAGTGGTTGGTTAGCTGTTGGGGGGTGGAAACCAGATTTCCCTAATTTTCTTTTTTCAAAGTTTGGATAAGATGTCATTCCTGGTTGTGACATCACTTCCAGAGGCAACATTTTGAGCTTTGCACCGGGCTACATAAATCATTAACTATGCCACTGCAACAGGGAATTTAAGTTAATGTTAAAAAAACTAACCAACAAAAACAGAGGGATTCAAACTGGGGTCTGTCTGATCTTGATCACTTGCTTCCTAGGGTGCAATCCAGAGTAACTATGGGGAGTCCTTGCTTCGGTGTAAGAACAATTTACTCTGGATTGCAATATGAATTTCACATAGGTTTTCACTAGGTGGTGCACTAACTACGGGCGCACGTAATGTCTCTTGCGTGCTCCCGTAGTTACTCTGGATTGTAGGGTTAATTTAGAAAGGGAAATACTATATTTGCCATTAACTCAATATGGAGCCTATGCAGTGGCTGAGAAAAAGGGAGAGAGAGGAAGTCCTGAAAAGAAAATGGGACAGAGCAAGAAGGATGAATGAAAGGGGAGGAGGGTTGGAAGGAGATTAGATGTTTTTCCCAAAAGAGGGAAGGAAAGAAAAGATTTGTTCTCTTGCCTCAAGGGCTGGAAAGTCTTGCATGTTTCTGATCTGGCCCTTTCCTCTCCAGAATGGTGGTCAACACCAAGTTGGGCTGGTCCTGTTTAGTTCTATGAGTAGGTGCAGAAGATCATCCCTGCCACATGCATGCCAATGCCATGTATTAACCAGTTCAAAGATCTACTCATTCTCCATGGCCTGCTGTATCAGTTTCAGCCTCTATTTTATTAAAATATTTGCCACTCATGATAGAATGGAAAGTTTTACCAAATGAGCTCTAGGAAATATAATAAGGACATTTTTTAAGTTAAAAACATAATTATAAGATCTGTTTGGTGATTTCTGAAAATATATTACTAAGAGATAATTATATTCTTAGACAGGGGTCTAAGTTTACATCATCAAACAAAATTCTTCTTAGTGAAAGCACCATGCTATGCTTGCCTGCTCTGAAATCTTCAGTGGGGTTTACTCTCAGGAAAATATGCATAGGATTGCAGCCTCCAATGTAAAGGGATGGGGAAATCATGTTTTAGAGCAGTTGCTTCCAAACTATGCACTTGCAAAATCTTGGGTTCCTTGGAAATATAGGGTTCCTCAGGTTTCCCAGAGTGCCAAATTACATATGGCTAGAGAGCTCCATGATTATATCTCCTGATGGTTTGATTTTTATTTAAAGACAGCCAGGCAGAGCCTCCTTAAATCAGCACCTTTGCTACAACAGTTCTGCCTTATCAAATTAAAGTATGCTTTCGCAACTGAATGAGATAGAAGTGTGGCAGATTCATTACTGCAAAGATATGGGTTTCAGTTTTCTGTGCTTTTTCCATGTGGTCGACCTAACAAAGGCAATGCCAAAGTAAATATGCGTGCAAAATAAAAGAAAATTTGCTATAGAGGCCTTGCATGTGATGATTTGCAGTTCCTCATTTTCTCTTTGGTTGTAACTTCAAAGCTAAAATTGGCTGTAAATCACTGATGGTGGGAAAACACAATAAAAGACTTGGAAAGATACTGCCAGAGCATAGCAAATGTGTGGCTTTGAGAAGAAAAAGATACAAAACTCTAAATCCAGAGAAACTATGGGAGCACGTAAGAGACTTTATGTGCACCCATCGTTACTGCACCACCTAGTGAAAATCTATGGGAAATTCATATTGCAATCCAGAGTAAGTTGTTCTTACATCGGCACAAGGACTCCCCGTAATTACTCTGGATTTTGCCCCATGATTCTGAACTTTGAGCCAGGATAGCACCACCTAGTAATGGCCAAAGAATATTCTTTAAGAAAGTAAACTGTTGAATGGTTCAAGCAGGCAGGAAGAGGAACATGTGACTATCATCAAGCATTGATGTGTCACCAGCAAATCAGTCAGAAAATTTCAAAAATTTAGATTGATCCTTCATGCAGGGAGAAGTTATGCAAGCTACCAAAGTGCTAGTCAACTGCACAAAAAGTTGGTGTTTGGGGAGAAGGTGTCAAAAATTAAACTATAGTAGCTGGAACATCATTGAGGAGAAAACTATTGGGAACGGTTAGTGAAATGACATTTTGTAATGTGTAAAAACCAAAGCTAGTCTATCCACAATGTGACCATGGCCCATCAGGGAAGGCAGAAATAAGCCTTGGGGTGTCTTTTCACTGCTTATTGTGGATGGAGCTGTTCTGATCTGCTTCTCCAACCACTTACTTTCTTCACAAAGTCCCAAAGTAGGATGTGTGAAATACATTGGAAGCACTCACAGAGTGGCATGTTGTGATTTCTTTAGCGGGACCACTTGAGGAAGAAACAAAATGTGGGGCAAGAAAGTGGATAGTTGCCTTCGGTGCGGTTTTATTTTTAAATGGGCATACTTTAGTTGTAATCTCCTTCTTTCTCTCCTTACCTTGCTCCTTCTCTGCACAATCCCTTAATTTTAACAAATCAGGAAATGCAAGAAGCGTGTCAACTTCCGGTTGGGAGGAATGGCAGACTGATCTCTCTGCTGCTGGCTCTCCCAGGCAGTGGGAAACATCTAATGGATTTAATCAAGATACTCCCTAGATAAAAGAGTGTACTGTAATCCACACAAGACTCTGGATGCTCCTGTTTTACCCCACTCTGGGGCATAGGCTCTGCGGAATTATTAGAGTGAGGAGTGGGAAGACAACAAGCTTAGACGGATGGAACGTAAGCCTGACTCCCCCCCCCCCCAATCTTTACTTTCCTGGGGCATGTAGTAGAGAATAGAAAGAATAAGGAGAAAGAAAAATAAATGGATTTAATGAATTATGAGAGATACCAACAGTCAAGGTAGCTGCGATAAGAAATAATCAAAGCTTAAAGAACAAGAATAGAGTTAAAAAGTAAGTACTTTCAGAGAGAGACTAAATGAGGGCTCAGACTTTATTCATGGAATAATAAACTGTAATTGTTTTGTCTTGCTGGGAGGATCTTGGATTTTGGAATAGAGCTGTGAGCACCCAGACTTTCATTATTATACAAAATGTTTAAAATCAACCTGTTTACTGACCAGGAAAACTCATGTATTGTGCAATCTTACGCCAAGTGCTGCTTGTGTTCCTGCTACAGCAGCTGCGCATCTGAGCAATATGTTATATACGGCTGTGCATCTGAGCAATATGTCTGTTATATCCTAAAGCTACTAAAAATGGAGGCAGGAGAAAATATAAGCCTGAACTTGTGCACCCTTCCCACTATGCCAACATCTGTGGAATCAGCAACGTCATACATCAGTCATGGAGTGATGGCCTGAAAATGGCCCAGTGTTGGTCAGACATGGAATGGACCAATCACCCCCAAATAACCTCAAAGCCGATGGCCAGAGAAACACCATCAGGGAGAGCCAACTAGGGAGTTCTGAGACTTTGAGGCTGCAATCCTAATCCTTAGCTAGGTTGGCATAAGTCCCAGCACAATTCCCATGCTGGCCTGAGAGTGTGACAAAAATGCCATAAGACACTCTGTGCCACTCCTGGGGGAGGCTTTGGTCAGTGCACAGACATACACTTGCCTCCCTACATCACTACAGAAATGGGAAAACCGATGAGTTGTGCTGGCCTAGGTGAGGATTGCATACCTAACCTTCCTGTGCAACCCACAAAATTGCGTTTAGACTATCTCAAGGAAGGTAGCTAATCAAGTTTCCAACACTTGCATAAGAGCAATGCAACTCTGAGGTAAGGGAACAAAAATTGCCTAACCTTGAGGAGTGACTACCCTCCATCTGCAGGTTGCAATCTGTGCCCTACTGGTACAGCTATGCCAGTGCTGAAAAATTGGTGGGATTGTGCCCTAAATGCACATGCCTCCCCAGAACAAGGGTTTGTTTGGTTCCAAATTCCCAACTGTCTCCTTCCAGCACATGTTTCTTTGCAAGTGATGTGGCAGTCAGGTAGCAGGTGTTGGAGAGATTTGGCTGTGTCCATTAGTGAAATTTGCAAAACAACAGGAACTCCACAGAGGAGCAGCTGGGATCACACTGGTCACTGCTGGCAGGCATGCTACATACTTTTTTTGTTGCATGTAGGGCTGGCTGTGTGGAGGATCCTGGGTCCTCTTCCACTGTTAAAAAAGCTGTCTGTGGAGAGCAAAGAGAAGCACAAACAGTTCAGCAAGCAATGGACTGTAGCATTGGTAATGGCTGTTCTCAAGATCAAGATGCACAGTCAGTGTTTGTGAGAGTAAGTACTATGGGATCCTCTGCTATGGGATTGGTCTTGGGAACATTACCTGTTGAGGATTGCACAGGAACTCCGCAGGTCATGACTCCCCCCCCCCCCTTTTTGGCAATATTGCCATCTGGAAAAACAAAAGGGCTCCAGATGAGCCCTTTTAACTGTCTTGGGTGCCCTTCGGGGGGAAAGGTGGAGTACAAATCGAATAAATAAATGAGCATTTGGCCATGGTGGCAATGGTTGGCCACAGTGGCAATTTGGCCACGGTGGCAATGGTTGGACTTCCTGGCATTTACTAATAGAGAGTAGACACTGTATTAGCTGTCACAAAAAAGACACCCTTTTGTTGGTGGCATCCTAGACACCACACTAGACACCCTAGTGTGGACACCTTTTCTCCAGTCACCTCATTTCATGGAGGAAGGTCCAGATCATAGGGGATGGGTGATACAAAAGATGGGGAGGCAAGGAATGAGTATTGGAGTTTCTTCCAGGACTTTTTTTCCATGAATGAAGCAGCTGGTTTGGTCTTGTGGTCCTCTTCCTTCTTGCCTTGTTTCACTCTGAACTCTGCCTACCAAAAAGCCTGGACTTGCCTTTTCCCAGTATCTATCTTTAGTCCAAGGGGTCCTGATGGGGCTGGTGCAGAGTTTGAGAGTTGGGGTGGCTCTAGGCCTCCATAGCCTGGCTGGGTTGCTCCTGAATTTTCTCCAAAACTTCTCCTCTCCATCAGACATCTTGTATGCCCTCCTTCTCCAGCTCTCCTTACCGTCTTGATCATCATAACATCTGCTTCACCATCATCAAGCTCTCTCTCTCTCTTTTCCCCGTGCTTCTGTCTCTGTCCCTTTCTTACCTTCCTTCTTCTCCATTTGGGTTTTTACTCTTTTATTGTTTCAGGCCTCCCACTTAGCTGTCTCAGTTAACAGTCCTGAGGTTGGCTACACTGCTGGCCAATTCCCTTGAACTTTGTGGTCCAGGGATGATATTATCATCTGACACGATTTCCAGACACCTTGCCTTGCTTCAGCCACTTGTGGCATTTCTGATTGTAGTGATTGTATTATATATACCCTATGGGATTTTTAAATTTTTAAATTAATTTAAACATGCTATTACAAATGACCATCATATCCGTGCCAAAAAATATAATTTAATGTTCAGGTTAAACTGAGATGACAGGATAAGGATAAGGAGTCTTATCCTTTTTTGTCCTCACTTAACATTTTTACCTTTAAGAATTCATAACAAATCTCATTTCAGCTAAATGCATAAGACGTTTGAAGAGAAACTTTGCTGAATACACCTAGCCAACATCCAGAAATTGTCCCAGCCAATCCTCATCCTAGTAGCAGTAATTTATACAATATTTATATATCACTTTTCTTGCTCATAATAAATGAGCATTCATTTCAATGCTATCTTGTGTTGGAACAAGTAGGCTGACGAAAGGCGCAATCCAGAATAACTATGGGGAGTCCTTGCTCCAGTGTAAGAACAATTTTCTCTGGATTGCAATATGAATTTCACATAGGTTTTCACTAGGTGAAACAGTAACTACAGGTGCGCATAATGTCTTATGTGCTCCTATAGTTACTCTGGATTGGAGGGTTAGTTGTGTTGTATCCAATGCAAGATTGGGGCTGCTGCTGTGCTACGGCAGGTAAGGGAAAACTTTCCTCTTCCCTCAGTTAGCATTGCAGCAGTCCCAATGGGTCTACTCAGAGCTGTGCCACTGATTTCGGTGACACAACTCTGAGCAGCTTCAGACTGCCAGATCAGTTGAAACACCTCTCTTCTACCTCATCTTCACCCTTCCCCTGCCTTCCCAGACTCTTGCTTTGGCCAAGGTAAGCCAAGTGCAACTTACATCCTCCCTGGTCCTGTGGCAGTGCAGGGAGACAGGCACATGATGTGTGCTGAATGATACCCCATGACTGATGTGGGAGTGCCTTGTAACACAATGGGGCTTACTTCTGAGTAGACATGGTTAGGAGGCTGCAATATTTGTGGGCTGGTGCAAGCCCAGGAGAGGTTTCGTTTACACCCGTACAGACACAAGGTGGTTCACACAGGGAGGATATTACCAAACCATATTAGGTGGGAAACAAATGGAATTTTTACAATTAATGTTCTAGGTATGAGAAGCTCATAGATGTTTCCCCCTCACAGTGTGGTCATCATTCTTTTTGCTTTACCACATGCTATTTGATGTTCCAGCAGGACCAGCCAAAAGTCACCCAGGCTGTTACTCATTCTTGGCCACTGACCTCCACCTCATGGCAGCTTTTGGCAATGACTTATTTGCCCTCTCATTGCACATTGATTACAGCGACCTTTCATGGCTCAATCCTCTCACAAGAGCTTTATCTGATGCTTCAGTTTTATATATAGTGGTGCCTCACATAAAGAGCTTTATTCATTCTGGAGGCATGCTCTTTAAGTGAAATGCTCTTTAAGTGAAGTGAATTTTCCCATAGGAAATAATGGAAACTCAGACAATTGGTTCCACAACCCCCAAAATATTCTTATAAAATTATTAATTGTATGTAAAAATGATGACAAAACATTGTAATTGAATTCAAAACATTCATTCAATGTGCATGATCCTATGATCATGTTTATGTTAGGCTGCAATCCTAAAGACACTTTCCTGGGAATAAGTCCCTTTTAACACAATGGAGTTTTCTTCTGGGTAGACATGGTTAGGAGGCTGCAATCAAAGACACTTTCCTGGGAGTAAGCCCTGTTTAACAGAATGGGGCTTACTTCTGAGTAGACATGGTTAGGAGGCTGCAATCAAAGACACTTTCTGGGGAGGCTTACTTGGGCTGCTGCTGGAGGTTCAAGGTGGCCACTGGGGACACATGGGGGCCACTGGGGACACATGTGAAGTGGCAGTGCTGTTTTATTACTGGGTGATCACCCATTTCTGTCTTGATTTCCAGCCAGATGAATTGACCTCAAGTTAGTTATGACCACCACGGAAGCTCAAATGAAAGAAAAAAGAGGAAATTCGCTGGACTAAACCCCAATGATGCTCAATCAATTTACATCTATTCTGATGGCATTTCTAGGCCACCTGTTATTTTAAAAATGAAACAATGGATAGAAGGTGTGGTGATTTGTTTTACACTGTGTTTTACCTGTACTACCAAAAAACCCAATTCTCTATTAAAAATAGTGAAACTAATTTTGTAACATGTTCTAATTGAGGGGAAAAAAAACCTATTAGAAAAAGGAAAATCTTTTGGGGTCCAATTACTGTTAATTTGTAATCCAGGAAGTCAAATGCCTGATGAAATATTAACACAGGAGAAAGGTCACCATCGTTTGTGAGTCTCTTGGCCCTACTCCGGTATTCCATCAGATACAAAGAGCTCCTTCTGAAGGTATTCTGCGAGAGCAAGAAAGCTTCACGTTGGCCTAATCAACGCCTCTGCTTTGGTTTTGATCTTAAAACAACCAAAATCAATCATGTGCACCCGAACTGTTCATGTAGGCCAATGCATCTAGCTGGTTGCTTGCTTGAATGTTTGGGTTATTTACCAGCAGGTGATACCCTGAGGCGTTCAACTCTCCGCTAAGTTCTGTATTTTCATTCTTGAGAATTGTAGCTATCCCTTTCATGTATCTCAAATTAGACATCTGAAACAAGACTATTAGCTGCTTTGGGGGATTTTTGGAATGAGACAACCCCAAATGATTTTGTTTGTGGATTCTAAGCATTTATTTTCAGATGAAAACCAATCAAGCACACCAAAAGCTCTTTTTCTCTCCAGGCTTTCTTTGGCATCCATTTTAGCACAAGGATCTGATCTGCATGAACAAATGCATCCATTCATACCCTTCTCTAGTAAAGGAAATGGGAATGCCATTTGCAGGATTCTTGGAATGTGAGAGAGCGCATTGCTCCACTCAGAAGCTGAGATGAAAAATGCATTTGGTGAATTTTCAGGGACTCTACCAGAAATGAAATGCCATGTCTGAATTCTAGAATTTTGGCTTTTGGGCTGCATAGATCTTACTATGTCTGTAGATCTTACTGTATAGATCTTACTATGCCTTTCTAGCTTGGGACTGGCCTTCCAATGGGGCCCTAAAAAGGGCTACCCATTAGGGTAATCTACTGGTAATCTTGTATGCATTTTTATGTTAAAATATGCTTAGATCCATTTGGTCCACTAACTGTCGTGTACATTATAAACACGCATTTTTATTTATTTCCATTCAACCATAAAAATATAAATTCTCAGATTGTGTTTACATCTGTAAGGCTCTACAGACCTTGGCTGTGAAACTGAAGCCCTGCAAAAAAATGTTTTCATTTGGATCTCACAGCTCCTAAGGCAATCCCTGACTATCTTGCTGTGGCATGAATATGATTGCTTCTTATTGAAAGTCCATCTAGTTGTAAGCTGGACTCTCAGTAAGATATAATAAGCACCTTACAACAGCAGATCAGAGATCAAAAATGGGATGGAGTGGAGTGAGGGAATTTCCATGTATAAAGAGCTGTGCTGCTGGTGGAACATCTACCTGTACTTGAAGGCTACATTGCTTACTTATATCAATTTGTTGGTTCATCCTATTGACTTGGTTGCTGACACTGCTCATTAGGAAGGGATTGAACTTTCAGTGTTTGGCACTGAAGAACGTATCTATTATTGGGTGCTAATATAAATAGCTGCAGTGGAAAGCATGAAATAGGTCCCAATCTTCACAGTGGAGGAGTATGCTGTGAGTTCTTTGGATAGTATTTATGTGTTAATTTTACCCAGTCGGTGAGATTCTAGCCCACATCTGGGATTAGTAGATGCTACAGAAATATTAGTCAGTATTAACTCATTGGAAATGAGGAGTAGCACAGCAGTATTGATCAGTTTGAGGCAAATCCTAACTGCACAAACAGAAAAGCTCAATGGTATACCTTGGAGGCAGATAGTAAGTAAGGTTTACCTTCCTCTGATCAGCAAGGTCTTCTTCTTGTACTGCTTCCTCACCCCCTTCTCCACCAGGTGGCAGTGTGGTAATTACAATCTGATGCCTGGGATTTGTACCGTATTGCATCATGAAATGAATCTTTCCCAAGCATATGTAGGTTTTATATGATTGCTGTCTTCTTGGAAGCCACCCACCAATCATTCATCTTGTTGAACTTTGCTAAATCTGGTCTGGGTATGAATGTTTTCTCATTTTAAAATGAACCGGGGATGTGTTGTTTGTGGATAATATGTAGTTAATGATAGTGCTTACAAAAGCGGCATTTTAGACTTTAAAAAAACCAGAGTGGTTAAATATTCGGCACTGTGTGAAAAATTGGAACTGACTTTTTGGAAAGTAATTCAAAGATTCAGGGGAAGAAATATAAGGGACATATTACACATGATTTATTTTTGACCCAAAGATACAGAACAAAAGATGTTACAGAAAAGTTGAGCTGAAATTTTTATTTCAGGCAAAATTTTCCAGTGATTGAGCTTTCATTATATTTTTGTTGGTGGACTCGACATTAACATCTGATTTACCATAAGTCCATGTATTTCCCATATGCTAAATAAGATGAGTGTACAGAATATGTGTTTTTAAATACTCATCTTGCATAACACTTTCTGTTCTCTTAAATGCCAGTCAAGGGCTAATGTGGAAGAAAGAAAGAAAGAAAGAAAGAAAGAAAGAAAGAAAGAAAGAAAGAAAGAAAGAAAGAAAGCCTGCTAGATGCTACAAGTTATGTATATACATATACAGTTCTACAGTATATATAGAACAGTATATAGAAAATCTGCTCTATACTATACTGAATTATATACTACAGTATCCCCTTGTTAAATAATGTAGTTTTATAATGTGCAAATTTAACAGAGAATAGGTCAGGGTGACCATATAGAATGGAGGACAGAGTGCCTATACCTTTAACCATCCCATAGAAGACGGAATTTAGGCAGGTACTACTTTTTAAACCCTTCTGCGTTGAGCTAAACCTGCCTAAATTCCCTCTTCTATGGAATGGTTAAAGAGACAGGCACTCCATCCTCCATTCTATATGGTCACCTTGGAATAAGTAGGACCACTAATAATTCTTATTGCTATGAAGACATTAAGATTGTGCATGAATTTAAAACATGAACAGGGCATTTGTATTAATATCTGTAGTCAACATAACAATTCAGCATGTAGTCAACATAACAATTCACCATTCCAAGTGGTGCTGGCGAATGTATATACCAGTAGCTGGAAAATGAAGAGTAGGTAGTTTCCATGTTGTCCAATCAGAAGAAGGCATAAGTATTGTCTGGGCAATGTATGAATGTGATCCATTCATAATCTCTAATATCCATGGCCTATTGACACGGGTGATTCTTCACATAGATATAGGTCGATGTGAAGAATCATCCATGGTTCATAAGCCATGGATGTTAGCGGATCTAACAGAAGCCCTTATCAATGTTGTCAGTCTCTCTGTATTTTTCATGCCTTACTGTGAATATGTAGAAAAATTTAATGCACATTCACTGGTTAAATTGCATTAATTGCCATATGGGGTGGTGTGTGAGTGTGTGTGGGAGAGAGAGAGAATTGTAAAACTATTTCATTTCATCATTCACACATTATGATTTACTGCTTGACCATATCCTGCAAGGATCCAGACTAAGTTGTCTGCAGCACTATTTTGTAGTGTTGAAGATATCAGTTTGCCTAGATATATCTAAATCTGTTTGTTCAACACTTTCACTATCCATTTCATTTATCTGGTTGCATGCCTTCTTACAAAAAAACATGCCATGTCCCATAAGGGACATGTTTCTCTCTAGGTGCTGCTTGGTTTGTATTACTTATGCTGCAATCCTAAAGAAACTTTTGTTGTGTTCTCCACCAAAAAGGAACGTGGAGAGCCTTTACAAATAGCGTCTTCAGGAAGCCTTTCCTGCTCTGAACCAGCTCTACAAACCTTAACAACTTTCCTGGGAGTAAGACCCATTGAACACAATGAGGTTTTCTTTTGAATAGACATGGTTAGGATTGTGCCTGCTGTAACAAGAAGTTATAGTTAGAATTACTTTTCTGTAGAAACTCTGGATATCCTCTGATGGGTATATTGCACTTCTTGTGGGTTGTGATGAAAATACTTTCAAAGCCAAAGCCCAATTTCATTCCAAGTTAACATCATCAGTAAGCTTGAAATGTTACATCTTTATCACTTTATGAGCTAATAAGCAGCAAACAGGTGTATTGCTAATTTCTTTCTGAACAGCACACAAAATTGATTGGTAGAAGGAGGAGTTCATTTGGTGTTCGTGGTAATGCACAGTTAGATACTGTGTGGAATCCTAAGTAGTGTGAGTGCAGTGGTGCTCATGTAGATTACCTTTCGCTATCTGCTTTTCTAGCAAAGTCCTGCCAAACTCTCTCAAAAGCTCTCTTGGAAAACCCATAATAATTCAGTGGGATGCTTAACTTATTTGTTGTGTTTCCTGCTGTATCCAAAGCAGGGATATCCTAAGCATTCCAGCTTACTTGACAAGATGGGATCCAGTCTAAAACTGGGATAAGGATACTGCAGACTAATGTAGCTGGGGATGTTTCACCTCCCAAAATTCCCATTATTGCCATTCCTGTACTGCAATCCTTGCTGGTTTTGAGGGTACTTCTGTTTTCAGAAGCAGCTTTTCAGGGGACTTGCAGAGCGCCAGTGAGAAAGAAGGGCAGGGAAGATGTTAATGTGCTGTTTACTAGCTCCATTTGGGATACAATCAATAAATGCTGAATGCAAATTGTCCAAAGAATGCAAAATATTAAAAGGCATAGACTTTGGTTCTGCTTGGACTTTTACATGGTTGGGGTAAGAAAACTGACAAAATCGATGGCAAACTCCTGCCAACAACTGTTAAAAGAGTACAGACGGAGTTGTGAACATCCACCAGTGATTCATTAATAGTGAATAATGTGTAGTGAATTATCAAAGAAAAAAAGTAACAGGTTTGATTAGAATTCCAGGATGAGAAAGCAATGGTTTAATTTGGACTTAAATATATTACCTCTTCAAATAATCATTTTAGGAGAATAGGCAATGTTGAAATCTTGCTTTTTCTCTGTGTGGTATACGATCAGTAAGTATCAGGACTTGTGCTATAAAAAGAAAACTACAACATGTAACAAATTGGCATTTAATCTCCTTCAGAGTAGTCCCCGTCAGAAACCACACAATCCAGCCATGTATCCATGGATGGAAGCATTCCTTAAACTCGTTTTCTGGGGTAATCAGCAGCTGCTTCATCGCATTCACTTGGATTTCCTGAAATCCTGAAATCTTCGTCCTTTCAAGTGGGATTTGATTTTTGGAAAGAGGAAAAAGTCACAAGGGACAAGATCTGGGGAATATGGCGGCCCTTGGATCTAGGGGATGTTGTGCTTGGCCAAAAACTGCTGCACAAGTGGCGCTGAATGGGCGAGTGCGCTGTCATGGTGCAATTGCCACTCACTAGATACATGCAATTCTGGCCCTTTCTGATGAATAGCATCCCACAAACACCACAAAACATCACAATAGTACTCCTTGTTTACTGTCTGACCACATGGAGCATACTCATGATGAACAATTCCCTTGTAGTCAAAGAAAACCGTCAAGTGTCTTCACATTTCTTCAACTCATTTGTGCCTTCTTTGGTCTCGGAGAGGTTAGGGTCTTCCACTGCAAAGACTGAGCCTTGGTTTTGGGGTCATAGCCATAGACTCATGATTCATCACCTGTTACGACCATTTTCAAAAAGTTTTTATTGTTCTCGTCACAATCAAGGAGATCTTGAAAACAAGAAAACAACAATTGGCTGAGAGTCTACTGACTATCTTCTATTGGAGTTTAATTGAGAGCATATTAACCTACTGTCTCTGTGCATGGTTCACGAGCTGCACAGTGGCAGAGAAATGGGCGATTCAGAGGGTGATTAAGATGGCCCAAAATATCATTGGCTGCTCACTCCCCTCTTTGGAAGAACTATACAGGAACAGATGTAAGAGAAGGATATCTAATATATTGAAAGACTCCTCTCATCCGGGACATCAGCTCTTTGAACTATTACCATCGAGAAGAAGTCAGGGTATTGAGAACGAGCAGATTCAAGAACAGTTTTTATCCAAGTGCAGTACTGAGTTTAAATGTAGGGTGGTAAGTTTGTGTGGAATTTAATTGCTGGGAGCAATGGGGTATTTATATTTGTACAGAGATTGTTGTATGGTTAGTTGTGTTTATTTTAGTTTCTTTTTTAGTGGTGTTGTCCAATTTTACCTTGGGGAAGAGCATCTCATTTCGTTGCACTCAGTTGTGAGTGTAATGACAAATAAATTCCTTATCTTCTTATCTTGCGCAACTGAAACCCAAGTTTCTTTTTGGTCAGCTGAAAGCAGTTTTGGCTCAAACTTGGCAGACATGCATCTCATACCCAAATCTTCAGTGAGAATGGAATGAACTGAACCATAACTAATCTGCACATCCTCCACTCATGGATGGTGATGTGACAATTTCCCCTTACGGATGTGAGCACATCTGCGATGTTTTTCTCAGTTCTGCTGGTTGCAGTTCTCCCAGAATGTTTGTCACTGTCAACATTTTGTCCGCCATCGTGGAAACGTCTGAACCACTCGTACATTCGTGTGCAGCTCATACCCTCCTCGCCATACACTTTCTGCAACTTTTGTGTAGGTCTCTGCGCAGGTATCGCCAAGCATTTGGCAAAAATTTGATGCAGATTTTCTGCTCAACTTTCTCTGTCGTGTTCAGTATGATGGCCACACACTACACACGTTCTTTCCAAGCACTGCTGTAAAGAGAGGAAGTGAGCTAGGACGTTAAAACTTAATGTGCATGCACGGTAGAGGTCAAGGTCAATCTGTGCCAAATGGCTTCACTCTGAGTATTTAGCTCCTTTATTATGGCACCAGTCCTGATACTTTTGCACATCTTGTACTTTTGCAATATCTAGGCTCTCTGTAGCTGAACAACACAGACATTCACGTACGCAAATAAATGGTTAGAAGAGAGTGTCCAATAATTTAACGTAAAAAATAATCCGTTGGGGATTCACACTATATCTTCATTCTGTCAGTCATCATTATTGCTTGTGTAGATGTATTTATAGGCTCTTCTGTGTAATAAGCGGTAATATTGACCATCCAATCTCCTGGTAATTGCCTCCTACATGGCTCGATGTAATGTAAAAGTTCCCATGTTTGAGCTTCATTATGCTTCCCCTGGAAAGAGCCTAAAGACTGGATGTGCGGTGACATTTCCCCCCACCCAATGTATTACATCTGGGTGCTAACGCAATGACAGATCTCCACAGAATGACACCAGCCAAATAATTTGACTCACTGCGCTGCATTAGATTTTTGTGCATGTCAACAGTTTGTGTTGTGATGAGGCAAAACACTCCTGAGAAATATTGCTCTTCCAAAAATGACAATTTAAAACCATTTTAAAAAAATTTATGACCCCAATCGGCTTAACCAGCTCAAAATCCAGTTTGGTATTGTTCTTTAAACCAAAGCACCTGAAGGCTCAATAGAGAAAATTAATTGAAAAGAGCTGAATGGTTTTAGGAAATGAGCTGCATTTTTTCTGATCCAACAAGGGTGACCCAGATTTAAATAGGTTGATGCTCAGGGTCAGAAGTCCTACAGTATATCAAACAACCAAGAATGAGTACAATAGATCCAGTTAGGACACCCAGGACCCTTACTATAAAAAACTATTTACATAAATGAGAGAATTTATGGTTTTGTGAAGAAATTAAAAATAAATAGAAAAAGTAAAATTCTTATTTGTTGTATATTTAATCTGTAATTTGATATAAAATTTTGGTATGTCACCTGCACTGCACTTGTGCTACACACAAAGTTCTTTGTGGTGTACGTACCTATGGTCCTTAAAGAGCTAGCTTGAAGATGAGTTTCTGGTGGTGCTAGGTTTTTGTAACTATGTGGGACTCACAAATACAGAAAAACAGCAACAACACAACACTTTATGTATGGAATCTTTACTTAACATTCAGTTGTTAATAGGGTGCTGCAATACACTGACAAGAGCAGATTTGTTTTCAAGCTTTCAGGAAAACGTTCAGTGATGTGAAACCAGCAATGCCATGCTTTGGCTGTGACCAAGGAAGCGCAACTGGAATCACTTGTGCTTCCTGCACAGGGTGACCATATTCCATAACCAAAAAAGAGGACAAGGAGCCCCTAAAATGTGGAACATCCAAGAAAAATGTAGGACATGAGAAAATAAAAGCTAAAAACACCCATATACATTGCTTTCACACTTCATTCATTGCTTAATTTAAACAGTATATTAATTATTCTTAAAATTTAAAACTATTACATATAATTTATTACATACACAAGAAGGTTACATGCTGCCTGCGGACATTGCAGTTTTTTTTCCAGGAAACAAGGCTAAAATCCAGGACATGTTCTGGAAAATATGGTCACCCTGTTTGTGCATTCTCAGGAATGAGAATTCAGGCTTGTGTCAGAAACCCTCTGTTTTCCTGGCTGTTCCAAGGACTGAGACTCTTCCAGAAATGTTGCTGTCTAAGGGGGAAGATTGTATTCAAATGGTTTGCTGGCACATTCCATTACAAGCAACGTTCCTTCCCAGAAATCAAGTTGTGGACTGATTTTTTTCTTTTTAAAATTTCTCCTTTCTTGATCTTTCATGCAGACTCTTGATATGCCTGTACATGAGTTACATGAGTGCCAGGCTGGTGTAATGGTTTTAGAGTTGGACTTAGACCTTGGAAGTTCCAGGTTCAGATCCTTGGTTAGCTCAGTCATTACGATTCCTGGGCAACCTTGAGTAATTATCTGTCAGTCTTTCCCACCTCACAGGGTTGTTATGAGGATAATAGGAGGGAAACATGTACACATGTCCCCCATTGTGCTATTTTGCATGGTCAGTCACTACCACTGGTAGTAGCTTCCAGATTAGAAAGCCAGATGAAATGTGAGAAACACCATGCCACCATGCTCTTTGAAGGGTGGAATGACACATGGATGCATAGGTGGGTAGATGGATGGATAGATTGGCAGACAGGCTCATGGATAGGATCTGATGCATTAGATTTGCTGTGGATCTGTGGAACTGCTGATAGGATCCGTTCTTGTTTCTGAACCAATGTGCTTTTACTCTATTAACTTTTGCTAGATGAAAAGGGTAAAAATAAGGTGGTGAGAAGGGAAAAAAATCTTCCAGCCTGAAGGTGTAAATGGTCATTTGTAGCCATCAGTCATACTCAAAATGGCTCTTCCCGTACTATGTTGTTCCCTTTGATTATAGAGAAATCTCATATCCTGTCTTAGTCATTGAACATGCGACGTGTTTTAAATCTGTGCTTATAGAGAGATGGGTCTTCCTTTTGTGCAATCATCGTTGCTGCTCTTTTTTTGCCCTTGGGTTTTTCTTTTCTGTTTTATTTCCTGGTTCCACCTCTCCACCCTGTGAAGTGCTTACAAAACTGATGTACCTAACCTGGGATGCTAATACTGAGAAAATGCCTGGAGTAAATAACTGATGTGTAAATCCCTGATGCGAGTCAGCTTTTTGCAGCTTGCTGTAATGTTCCATTTGTATTTCAGCTACAGGGTAGGCAATTACGTGCAAATAGTCCAGAGTATAGGAAAAAGCATCCAATCTACTGAAGTGAAAATATACTGATAAGGGAACAGGGGTGCAAGAGACACACATCAGCAGCTGCAGAATAAGGTAAAGATCTAAACCTTCAAAGACACTTTATTTCATTGGGCCCTCATTCATTATGTCAAAGCAAATCAAATTGGCTGGGAAGATCTGTTATCTGGCTGCCTCTATGCGGATGGGTGCCCTAGTTATAAAAATGTATAGATATTTTGGTTACGAACCTCTGTTCACCAGGATAAAAAAAAATAAACATACATCCTGCCTGTACAGAGCTGGAGGCGGGTATTCACCTTGGCCTACTTAGAACAGTCATTGATACAATGTACCAGCAGTCACACTGTGTACCAGCAGTTGCATATTTTTGTCTTAACCTCTCTTGTCAAATATATCATATGCACCTGAAACCTCCTACAACAATGAAAAGAGATATTTGGAAAGTGTTCAGTTATGCATCAGGCTGTCATTTTCAACCAGTGATAAGCTAGAGAGAACTGATTACTTAATTGATTTTTACAATATTAGGATAACCAGCTTTCCCCATTCCATACAGTTATTATGGGTTTAATGCACACTCGATAAAATACAGTACTGTACATCCAATTGAAGTGAGAGGCTGGGTGTTTCAATGGGATGTGGAATGATTCAGTGTAATTCCTTAAGATGCTGTTTCTTAGGAAGCAATCAGCGGGACTTACTCCTGTGTAAGGGGGACAGATTGCAGCCCAAGAGACTAAGAGCACAATCCTAACCATGTCTACTCAGAAGTAAGCCCCATTGTGTTCAAAGGGCCTTACTCTCAGGAAAGTGTGTTAAGGATTGCAGCCATAGTGCAGCAGTGGCGTTGGTAATTATCACGTAGCTCGGTGCAAAGCTCAAAATGTTGCCCAGAAGTGATGTCACAACTGGAAGTGATGTCATCCCAGGGTATTTTTTAAAAAATTTAATTTTCCCCTACAACAACAAAATCAAATTTAATTGAGTAAAAATATGGAAATTTTGTCCCTTATTGGTAAGGGAAACTGTGCTGGGGAAAGAGGAATGGTTATTCTTTCCCTGTTAAATATAAGAGGAGCACAACTTAGAAGTGCCTGTATACCCAGTTAGCATGGGTATTTGCTATTATAATATATGTATATGGAAATAAGAGCTGATTCATATTAACACTTTATTTGTTCCATAGAGTATCAGAATTACATCTCATTGGCTCTCAGAGCAATCAGTATCATGGGAAAGTTGAGTTAAGAAAATCCACTTTTGCTCCCTTTGCTTTTGTGTTTTCATTTTCTGGTTAATTGGACATAACATTTGATAGAATATAGATATTTCAATGCAGATTGTTTCATTGCATTCTGCATTAAATTACCTTTCCAATGATATATAACGTGATGTATTATCATTCATATGTAGCCCGTTTTTCATATTTTAGTCACTAATGTCAAATTCAGCTTTTAGCCCCCCCCTAAAGCTTGTAGCCCCTCTACACCGCCTGCACCTTCTAGCTATGCCACTGTAGTGCAGGTTAATTTGTTTTATTTTTCTTCATATTTTGTATTTTCTTTATTATTTTGTATTATATTACATGATTGTAAAAATTTTTATATGATTATAAAATTTGCATTGTGGAACATTTCCATTATTTCTTATGGGAAATAATGTCCCATAAGAAATTATAGTTTCCATTATTTCTTATGGGAAAATTTGCTTTGATATACAGACATTTTGGATTACAAGCATGCTTCCAGAACAAATTATCTATTCGCAGCCCAATCCTAGTGGGCTGCTCTGCTGGCGAAATGTACATTCCACCAGTGTTGAGTGCTGAAAAGCCATAAACCTTGCCCTGACAGTACTCAGAGTAATATTAGGCTGGAGTACTGTTGAAAAGACCAGAGTCTTCTAGCGTGTGTGACTGGATTGCTGGCCATGCACCGGAGCACATAAACCAGATAAGGAGAAAGAAGGAGAGGGAAGAATGAAGCCAGGAAGAGGGAGGAATGGGATGGGGAGGTTGTGGGTGGATCTGGCAGCAATGGCATGCACCAGAGCCTATCCCCTTCTACAATGGTCTCCCCATCTGCTTTCTTTTCCCAGCTATAACTTTCATTGCAAAAGAAAAGAAATGCATGCTTTGTTTGAAAACTGCAAAATAATGACTTAACAGTGTTGCTTGGGGCCAATGAAGTTGGTGACTGCAAAATAAAGCCTATATTTGAATACCATGCAGAGAATCCAAGGCCCTTCAACAATATTTCAAGTCTGGCCTTCCAGTTTATTAACGCAAAAGCTTGGATGTCTGCTGATTTATTGACAACGTGGTTCTCAGATTATTTCAAGCATGCAGATGAATCTTATTGCAGGGAAAGGAGAATTCCCTTTAAGGTTCTACTGCTTCTTGCTCCAAGCCACACTGGAGGTCTGACTGGGCACAATCCTAACCCAACTTCCTAGCAATGGTTTAAGGGCAATACAGCTGTGAGGTAAGGGAATCAACATTCTCATACCATGCGGAAGCCTCAATGCCCCCCCCCCCACAAGTGTAGGTTGCAATAAGTGCCCAACTGGCACAGATATTCCCATGCTGGAAAGTTGGATTGCACCTGGAGTCTTTCAAGGAAATTCAAGTTGCCTTCCTGTCTGCAAACACAACCTCATTGCTGCAGCCAATGGATCAAAGATAGATTTCAGCATTAAAAATCATATTATCAGACCTTTTCAAAGGCTATAGCTGCATTAGATGTTGATCTTCCTCAGGGATCAAAGCAAAAGAACTAAAAGCTTTCTGGAAAGGCTTCATTATTTTGGATGGTATTAAAACAATGAGAAACGCATGGGAGGAAGTTAGAGCAGCAGCTTTGAAAGGTGTTTGGAAGAAACTCGTTCCCTCACAGATGATTTTGGAGGTTCTGTGGTTCCAGTGGAAGAGATCACATCAGATGTGGTTGACAAGTCAAGGTATTTAGAATGGGAAGATCAGCCGAAAGATGCTGAATTGCTTAAGTCACATGTTGAGGGATTAACTGATAAGGATCTCTAGTTGCCTGAGGAGCAAAGAAAGCAATTTGGAGATCAGGAAGTCCTTCCCGATGATACAGCTCAACCTAGAGAGCTGATGAATAAAAAACTGGAAGGAGGAATTTCCAAAATATAGGATACAATTGCATTTTGGGAAAGGGTCAGACCCACTTTTGAAATAAGTTCAGAAATAAAGAGAAGCATAAGAATCAAATAGCCTTTGTAGTAACATCAACCTCTGTAAGATCTCAAACAAAATCCCTTTCTGCAAAAAGAATGAGATTGTTTGAAGCATCCAATGAGGAGGTTTAATTATTTCTTTCTTACCTTCGTCAGTAAATTACTGTCATTCAAATACAGCAGAAATTCATAGCCCACATATATCTTTGTTTTATTATAATTTGATCCTGTATCTACTTTGGCCGTGTTAATAAATGTATGTTGTTTAGGCTTCTGCAAGTGACACACACACACACACACACTAGTATATATATTTTGGCAGCCATTTTGTATTTTCAAGCTTAAAAAGACTGCGTTTCCACTTTTCAATGATTTTCTGTTTCGGACGGTGCTCCAGACTCTAACCCATCCAGTAAGAGGGGGACATTTGTGCTCGAACAGAGGCACTGAAAAGACCTTAACCTGCACTTTCAACCTGCATTGCTCCCTTTTTGTTTTTCTTCACTTGTAGGGCAATATGTAATTGCTCCCCAGGTACTTCTTCTGACTGCTGCTTCCTGCCCTTTCCTGTCCTACAGAGGTTGTAGCTGTTTGCAGGTTGTGGTTGTTTGCAAAATCACTTGGGAAGGCATTCAGAGAGACTTCTTGACATTTGGAGAGGCTTCTGAGGTACCTACTGTGATTTGTGGTGTTTCATCTGAGAGTCAGTTTAAAGTTATTGTGATTGCTTATCAGTTCTTCTGCACTATTTGGGACTTTGGAAAAACCAAGAAAAGTTTTCTCTGATTCCCCCCCCCCCCGTACTTTGATTGTACCTTTATCTGCCCATTTTCTGCTTTTATTTTTATTTTGCCCATTTTATGCCATTCTGTTATGCCCAGGTAGGGACATATCCTGACAAAGGATAACACCTGCAAAAGTTGAGATTATTTTTCCTGACAAAGGATAACACCTCTTTGTCAGGAAAAATAACCTCAACTTTTGCAGGTCCCTGGCACAAGTTATTGAAATTGTAATAGTAGTAGTATTGTAGTAACTTGTAGTAACAAGTTATTGTAACTATAATAGGTAACAGGTAATTGTGATTTGTACATGTGATCAGGTGAATGTATTCAATTCTGGATCTCCCCTCTGTCCCAAGCCACACACTTAAAATGCCTTTTCTGGGGCTTATTTGTGCTGCTGCTGCACTTTTGTGTAGTTTGCAAAATCAGTAAATATGTATATACCATATTACTCGAATCTAATGTGCACCCTGTACTTATAATCAAAATATTGCATTTATTCAAATCAAATCAACCATCAAATCTAATGCGCACCCTGATTTTGGAGACTTAATTCGGCTGGAAAAGGTGAGCATTAGATTCAAGTAAATACAGCAGTGCCTTGTAAGACAAATTGTTGGGCAGAGCTTGTGGCCCCCCTGGCTGGTGTGACCTTCAGTCCAGGCGGGGACACTGGTCAGCAGAAGCGAGAGGAACAGTGAAGGCAAAAATAAATGAGCCAAGTTCAAGGTAGACTGTATTATTAAGTAGACTGTATTATTATTCAAGGTGTATTATTAAGGTTGCAGCAAAGTATATACATATGATTCAGCAACAGAAAAGGTATTCATATATACATAGGTTTTATGAAGCCAAAAACCTATTGAGTGACATAAGGTCCTGCGGGCACGGGAGATACACCCCCAACTGGCACACTGTACTCTGCTTCTTTTTTTAGTTCAACCAGGTCTTTTTCAGCCAATCACAGATTAGAGACTCACAGTTTTATGATTAATTTGGCCCCTTGCCATGGGTCACCTGAGAATGATTTGCTGCTCACAAGCAGGTGCCTCTACTCTGGTTGATCAGGTATGTCCCAATTTCCCAATGTTTACAAATGTCCATAATCTCATTTCATGTGAGGGATTCCTTCTCCTCTGTAGATGAGATGCTCCATAACCTCTTGCTGTTGCTCACAAAGCAGATCCATCAATTTGTTCGTTTTTCAACAAATTTTTGTTGTAAAACTGTCTTACAAGGCATATTAGTTCATCTTACAAAGCATTTGTCTTACAAGGTACCACAGTACAGTATTTTTGGTAGTGGTCTAAAATGATAGAATTCATAGTTGAGATGCTTATTGTGCTTTACTGCAGTTTTTACAATTTTGAATAAAAATTTCCTTAAAAATCACACAATTTGATATTTTAATTCAAATTCAAAAAACTCAAAACCCACCAAAGAGAGAGAGAGAGAGAGAGAGAGAGAGAGAGAGAGAGAGAGAGGGAGGGAGGGAGGGAGGGAGGTTATTTTATTTCCTTAATTATTAAGCAATCAACCTTAATATGACTCATTTAGGAACTGACAGTTTTTGTTTTTCAGGCACTTGTACGTGTGCTTGTTATTAAGCATGTTTCTTGTGCTATTCACACTTGCCTGTATGGTCATGATTTTGAATGGGTCTAATTGGGCAAGTCAATTGCTCCACAGAATGACTTACAAATGCATTCTAATTATTTGTTGAGGTCTCAATTGGACTTGGAGTGTTGTCATTTATACTTTCGCTCAGCTGATTAATTAACAAAAGGAAAATAAAACAGCACAGGAGCCATGAATAGATTAGGATGTTGATCACAGAAAGCGGGATGAAGGACAAGTTGTTTACAATTTGAAAGAAAAAAAAGTTGCATGATGCACATTGCACTCAAATTGTTGAAACTTTAGCATGTTTTAGTCATCACAAAATGGGCTGTGAAAGGAAAGATAAAGTGATGTGTATGTTTGATGCCAGTCCATGATATTTTTTATTTTGGAAAAAGCACTAAGGGCAAAATCCAGAATAACTATGTGGAGTCCTTGCTCCAGTGTAAGAACAACTTACTCTAGATTGCAATATGAATTCCCCATAGGTTTTCACTAGGTGGTGCAGTAACTATGGGTGCATGTAAAGTCTCTTACGTACTCCTGTAGTTACTCTGGATTTGGGGGTAAATACTCCCTGTATTTCTCTTTTTTCCTATGCAAATTATACAACTCCAATTCCTTCCTTCTTTCAGTTCTTTCATTCTTTCCTGTAAGAAGCAAAGATGAAGGACACCCTGATGATGCCCATATGCCTGCCTTCCTCCAGGTCAACTTCCCCAAGAACTGGCCCCTGAGCTGCCATCTGAAGCATCCTAATTTTACCCTATTTCATTTTAGGACAGGCCCAGAGGATGTTCCATTCTTAAGTTATTTTTGTCAATCTTGAAATACAAATGAGGCAAACTTTCTTTTTGATCCGGAGACAAATCAAAAGTAACAAGAATTAACAGAAGCTTCTCCTTTGCTCTTAAGAATACCTCCAGGTATTCAACAGCCAAACTGGGGCACCACAGAAATTGGGAAACTATTTTTTAATTTATGTTTGTTTGACCTACACCTAATGAAGCAATCCTTTGGCAGAAACTCAGCCAGTGGTGCTTTTTCTACTTCGTGCAGCTGTTAAAGGCACAGGAACTTTGTCCTATTGGGAAATCAACCAAGGATTAAGGCTGTCTGTGCAGGAAGTATGCACATCATTTGTGTACTCTTGATTTGAGCGATATTAGCTAAAACTGTATCTTCTATACATCCTCATAATGGGTTAAAAAGAATTTAAAGCTTTCAGCTTCCTCAGATCCTTCATTGCACTGGGTGCTCAGAGCAAAAAAACATTGAAACAGAATGGAAGAAAATCTGATATGTCCCAGTTTGCAAACTGATCATCATTATTTACCACAGCCTTCTGAGTTTTTAATCGACTGATCTTTAGGCTGGCCACCCTTCTGCACACTCTTTTAGTATGGTTTTTAATTCTGTTGTTTTTCGTTGATTTTTATTGTAAATTTTTAGGCTGGGATGTTTTGAACATTTTTGTATAATTTTATTTTATTTTAACTGCATTCTAATTGTGTGTTAATCTGTATTTATTGTTATCTAATTTTAGTGGTGTTTTGTTGTTCTTTTAATTGTTGTTAGCTGCCTTGAGTTCTCTTTGGTTAGGGAAGAAAGGCGGGATATAAATCTAACAAACAAACAAACAAATCTGATTCACCATGAGAACAAAGAGGTGATTATTAATTACCATGTCAGTTTGGATTGAAAGATATTGCCCCTGGATTTGATATTTGTGGTTTCTGGTATCTGGATCCTGAACTAATGCAGTGGACAAATATTTTATTTTATAAGGGATTTATACCCCATTTTCTCCATGCCAATGCAAATGCCCAAGGCAGCTTACAATGCTTTAGTTCTTCTTCTCCTGCTGTCCTGAGAATGAGTGCCTGGCCCAAAGTCATCCAGGAAACTACACAGTCAAGGAAGGATTTGAACTTGGATCTTCAAATTAAAATCCCTTTGTTTGCAAATGTATGATACCATTAAAGTTTGATGCATGCATATTTCAGACCAAGTCCCTGCCTGCAAAGTCTTCTGTGATTTAAGAAATTACCTCAAACAACTGAATTGTTTTGAATGACAGAATGACAATCTGCCTTGGACCCCCCCGGAAGTGTTGTCATGGTGGAGGTGACATTAAAGGTTCTTAGTGTCAGATTCCAAGATGGCTGTACCCAGCTTTTCGTGCCCCCTGAAATGAAGTTTCAACCCCCAGGTGGATCCCGACCAGTGGTGGGCACAAGCCGGTTCAGGCCGGATCGCCCAAACTGGTTGCTAGTTTTGCCACCCCCCCCCGCTACCAATCCGGTAGCTATGGGGGTGGGGAGAAAACCGGGCGTACTGGTTTGGCATCTGGGGAAAGCTGCGCGTGTGCCAAGGTTGACACAGGCGCAGTGCTGTCCTGAAGCTGGTCGACCAGCCGGTTGATCAGCTTTAGGACACACACTGTGCGTGTGCCAACCTTAGTGCACTCACAGTGCACAGGGGTTGGGGCCCACCCCTCGCCCCACCCACCTGCACCCCGCAGCGTGCTGGGGTGGGTGGCGTGCCCTTCCCAGCCCCGCCCCTGACCCTCCCCAGCCCTGCCCCTGACCCTTCCCACCCCCTGACCTCAGCCCCGCCCCTGACCCCAGCCTGGCCCACCCACTTCCGGCAATGGCCCACCCACTTCCAGGCTGGGCCCACCACTGATCCTGACCCCCACTTTGAAGACCACTGAGCTATAGAATGAGAGCTGGCTGCATCTGTTGGCCACTTGCTACCTGTGTAGTGTCCCTCCAAGCATAAACTCCAATTTGGCCCAATTGTGCTCCTCGCACTTCGTGATGAAAATATAATTGTTTCCCATATGATTGACAATCTGATGTCTCTTAGTGAGAGAACCCCCAAAACTGTGGCCCTATGCAGGATATCTCACCCTGTTAACGGGATGCCTGCCTCGTCAACCCCTCCAAAAACTAGTGTGTACATCTCCAAGGCATATCAAGAAGATTGCATTCAGAAAGCTCAACATTTTCAGACACAGAAACTTTGAGGGAAGGCTTTTGTCAGGGTTGTGAAATTGGCTTTTTGACTTTCTGACCTCAGTGTCCTCGTAAAATACTTGAAACGCTCCTTGAGTAGCGTTAACGTCTCTGTTGAATGAAAGTACGGTAAGTACATGGATCAATTAACAGTATTTGGCAGCGGGCTTTTTCATCACGGCCAACTGACACAGAAATGGTTCCAGTTCATTTCCTTTCCCTTCTGGCAAAAGGCTAATCAAACACTTTAGGGAGAGATTCAGCATGAAGTCTCCGGTATCCTGGCAGGATTTCAGGCCTCCTTTAAACTTTAGGATACAGAATTGGTTTATTCAAGTTGTGGAGGCCACCATAATGCATGTAAATGATCCCGCCAAATTCAAAAGGCCCATTATATATTTGTGTATTCACTCCTCTCAGACTTTGGTCATTCTTTAAATAACACAAACATTCTATTTGGAGGAATGCCAGTACTGTACTATTAATCTGTGGCAGCTTCTGGCACCAATCTGTGGCACCAGTCCTCCTTAGGGAAAGCAAAACCTTATAAGTAGCAGTGTTGGTGGTATAGAACACTGTCCCCTATTGCCTCCCTTAATGGCATATCTGTGTGGCTGAGCCTGTAATCATTACCTCCAGTTAGGCTGGCCTAAGTGCTGGGATAAGTCCTGTGCTGACCTGGGAGTGTCACAAAAGTACCATAAGACACTTCAGTGCAGTGGTGGGATTCAACTAAATTAACAACAGTTTCTATGTGCTAATAACCTAAATTAACAACAGGTTCTATGTCCCATTAGTAACCGTTCTCAGAACTAGGCGCTCATTAGGAAAGGGTTCTATAGAACCTGTGAGAACCCCCTGAAGCCCACCACTGCTTCTGGGCCACTCCTGGGGAAGGGTTCATGCCAGTGCACAGACATGCACTTGCCTCCCTACATCACCATGAAAATAGGAAAACCAATTAGTTGTGCCAGCCTAGGTTAGGATTGCACCCTTAGTGGCTAGGATATGAGCCCCATGCAGCTTTCTTCACTGCACTTTGAAGCTCAGCAATGATGGTGGTGTCATTGCAAAGAGTTCTGGAGTTACTCCCATGCAAAAATAATAGCTGTAATTGTTACATGGAACATAGATGATGAGCACAGCTTCCTTCCAAGCAATGAATTTGGCAACTTCCAAGCAGTTGACCCAGGTTTCATTCCTGGCCAGTGCAAAAGTTATTTATGTGAAGGGTTGCTGCTCAATAGCAGAGCATCTGTTTTGCATCCTGTGGGTCCAGGTTGGATCTCCAGGTAATAAGATCTCCAGGCTCTTAAGAAAGTCATCTACTGGGCTGCTGTGGGAGATAGGAAGCTGGACTAGATGGTCCTTTGGCCTGATCTTGCTCTTCTTAAGTTTTTACCATTTCATCACAGATTATACAAAGCTTCATCACAGATTATGACAAAGGCTGCAATCCTAAAGACACTTTCCTGGGAGTAAGACCCATTGAACACAATAGGGCTTACTTTTGAGTAGATATTGTTAGGATTGTGCTCCAAGACAGACAAACTGGTTTTTGAAGCAGAATGTCTTCAGCCAATTACATTCCATTGGCCTTCTCTTATCAGAGGGAGTCTGAGTTGGTCCACCACCACCATTACCCCCTATGGATGGATCCAGTGTTTATCTTTGGGAGGCCATGAGCAGTGGTGGGCACTAGCAGGTTCGCACCTACTCTATAGAACTGGTTCTTAACAAGAGATAGTACATATAAAGTTTAAAAATAGCCATTTAAAAGTGGCTGCCAGATGGACAGAGAACCGGTTCTTAATTTCTTTGAAGACCATCACTGGCCATGAGTACTACCTACTCTAGAACCCAGGTCAACCAGACAAGTAGACCTAGGCTCTGGGCTGATGGCCTCCATGGCCAAGGATTGCTGGGTCGATAGACCTGCTCTCACACCTTGACTTGGCGTCCAGATCTACTGGCTGGGCAGAGGATGGCCATAGGAAGGGCGGGCAGAGGGCGGGCAGAGGGAGGAAGGGAGGAGAGTGGGGAGTGGGGCCAGGAGCTGACCTGTCAGATCCTGGCCTAATCTCAAGGGCAGTAGGAGCACATCGCTGCTTCTGTCTACTCAGAATTAGGCCACCTGCAGAAGAGGCCTAAATCTGTGTAGAGTCATAGAGGATGCTGCAGCCATACCTTGGGGAAAGTAAGGCTTCCCCTCACCAGAGTAGCACACTAACAACCTCTAAAACATGTGTTGGATAAAGTGCAGGTGCAAGCCTTTCCATTCCAGTGCAAGTCTGGATTGCACTGCCAATTTATAATTGTAAACTTTTAATTTACTTAATTTGACTTTGTCATGAGAGATGCTAAAAATTGCCTACTTTATTATAGCATTTCCAGCCAGGACATAACTTCCAGCTTCATGACATTACATCTGGTGGGTCCCGACAGATTTATCATTCTCAAAAGTGGGTCCTGATGCTACAAAATTTGGTCTATGCTGTTTAGCATTGAATAGTCAGGAATTTAGATACTGATGTTTCCCAGTCCTATCTTAAAATCATGATTATAATTAAGACTGCTTACATACTGCTTTTCAACAATATGGTTTACGTAGTAAAATCAATCAATAAATGATAGCTTTGCCAAAACGTTTACAATCTAAAAAAAAAAAACCATGCAGACGCCAGCAATGGCCACTGCAGAAGATGCTATGCTGGAATGAAGAGGGACCATTGATCTCTCCCTTTTAAATGTCAAGAGGGCAACACTTAAAAAGTTCTTTTTTGCCCAGTTAGCAGGGGAATTGCTAGGGACAGAAACTGTGACCTTCTCTATGCAGGGCCTTGCCCTACAATTAAGCTATGACCTGAGAGGGCAGATACACTTTGATCACCTCTCATAAGTCATGGTTGCTGTAACTGTAGATTGTAGACTGCATATGGCTCTATATGAGCAAGTGTCCATCTTGTTTCCCTGGGGTTCATAGGGTTGGATGTCATATATAGCAGGACACTCAGAGGTGCTCCCATTTCTGCATCGTAATTTGCAGTGCAGAGGCACACGTGGCCGTGATTTTTCACCTATGTGCCTGCAGAGGCCTCTTCTCCAAACATCCTGAAAGTCTTACAAGCTTGATTCTAAATTGAACAGAGACTCATTCATGCAGTATGCCATTTACAATATAATCGAGTTTGCTTTTGTAGTTGTCAACTCAGTAATATACCAATGAATCTGTAGAAATCAGTGCAATGATCCCTTTTTAGAATCGGCCAGATTTTTCATAGGGGAGGACGAGAGTATCACTTGTATGAATAAAATCCTCTCCCTTTCAGTTTTCAAACTGTGTATGCTCATATTTGAAGACAAAAAGCAGGCCTGACTGTTAAGTAGAGATCTTCTTGGATATAGGTGACCATATGTCATAACAAAAAAAGAGGACAAGGATCTCTCAAAATGTGACATCAAAGAAAAATGTAGGACATGACATAATATAAATGTATATCATGTACTTAAATAATACCTTACTTTTTATTAAATTTAAAACTATTACATTCAATTTATTACATAACGTATTAATTACATAATTTATGAGTCACCTTGATATAGGTGGGCGGTTCTTGCTGTTTGTCAGTTGCAGAATTTCTGGGGATATCTATGTTAAGTAATTCAAAAATCATATCAAAAATGTATCTAATACTTTGGGTTGATGCCTTAAATCTCCAAAAGTAGAAGAGAAATTGGGAAAAATTGACTTAAAAGAGGCTTTGTTTGCAAGATTGACATTCCTGAAGAGCAATATTGCTGCAGTGTTAGAACGCTGGGGTTAAAACACTGTGCTTGACTGGAGTATCAGCAGTTCAGCAGTTAAAGTCCTAAGTTCAAGACTCAAGTACTGCAATACGGAGTGAGCTTCCATCTCTGGCCCAGATCCTGCCAACCTAGCAGTTCAAAAGCATGTAAATGCAAAAACATGTACCACCTTGGGGGGAAAATAACAGCATTTCATGCCCCTTGGCATGGAGTCATGTCAACCACATGACAACAGAAGCATGTTTGGACAATGCTGGCTCTTTGGCCTATTATCGGAGATGAGCACCGCATCCCACAAACAATACAGGTAGCAGGTCAACCTGTGGGGGACTATTCTATTCTAATAGTTAACAAATAATATAAAGAATGATGATGATGAAAACTTTGAAGAAGCCCCTCATGAGCTTGGAGAGAAAGTACTGTAGTTTTTATATTTCTTTTCTTTTATATAAGATCACAATTTTAGTAATCAAGCATTCCATGCAGTTGAACAAACTTTCAAGCAAGCTTTCAAGTTCCATGTTTAGTACACATAACCACAGATCATGACACCTGGCCATCCAAGTAAGATGCTTGTCTTAAGAATAGTTTCCTGGTGCAGATTTATATAGGATACTGCATGTCTTATTAGCATACAGAAGCAAAATGGCATTGTCCAGTTTGAAAGCTCTAAACCATTTCGGTTCTCAGTAGGAGGGGGTGCCAAGAAGCTTGTGACTGACATATAGGTGTTGGAGCAGTTGAAATCAAGTGTCAGAAAAGCCAATGTGCTGAGCAGCGCATGTCATCAGGCTTTGCTACAGGCCAAAATCATCACAGGCTATCTTTTCTACGGCCTCCACCCTGGGTAGCCATGTGAATAGGGCATTAGCTTCAGTTCTCAGTCCACAAAGTGGAAATAATAATTACTCTCAGTCCAGGTTCCTGAGATAAAGGCCATACAGCACTTATAGACAAAAATGCGAATGAGAAAGAATTGCCAGGCAGCGCACTGTGCACCTGTGCACTTTACAAATGGGCAGTTACGTCTCCCTCTCACCCACTCCCCCTCCCGCACACACAATTGGGTTACTATTTGGTTATTATAATTGCAAGATGAGCTAACATTATAAAGCTTCTTTGGGGATTTGAGGCTTAGTTAAATATGCCCCTCCAAAAAAAAAGTTTTTCCTATCTTTTTTGATATAATACTTTTGTTATCATGGTATTAATAATTTCCAGGACACTGTGGAAGACTGTAGTAAGCTGTTGCTGTGTCAATTACACAGAGCTATATTTTTGTGCTCATTATTATTCTTGGATGTCTCTAATTTACATCTAAATGTACTGACTAATTTTGATTCAATCATGTCAAAAGTGATAGGTAATGTGTGGGAGGAGATGACAGCCCTACCCATCAGGAATTGCCAGAATGAGAATTCCTTGGGGCAATGATTTAATGCCCAAGTCAGGCACTGCTGTCAGAATTGGAGGCCAAATTATGACACATTATGCTGTACTATGGACTTGCACATACAATACATATGAAAAAGTGACTGAGATTGGAGTCATTAAACTATGCTTTAACCATTGCTACTTTCCTCTCCCCCCATCTCCCTCTCTCTTTTTTCACTTACCACATTTGTTCGGAATCCCTAATCGCAGTACAGAAATCTCATCTGTAACAACCAACATTCCAAACCATTCGGAAGAACCCCAGGTGATTAAAGCGGGTGGTAAAATAGTGGCACTTGATGTACATTTCTGCTTAATCATTTACATTTTTGAAAGCAAACGGCATGTCAGCAAGGTGTTCACAGGAAGGGCTGGTTTTCTTTATTGTCTTGTGCCCCTCCTTTCTTCCCCGAGAATCCAGAGCATCTACGACGATTGTGTCACCATCCTCCCCCCCCCCCCATAGCGGTTAGCAGTTTCAGAGCAACGCAAAGGACACTTTGCATAATGGATAATTCATTCTAATTATTACAATCTCGCCCACCCCCTTTATTTTAGCTTAAGGGGAATTTATCTGTCAACGCGGACTTTCAGGTTAGAAATGAATAGTGTGGTGTACACAGATTTTTAAAACAGCATTAAGTTATTGTGATACAAGTGATTCCTGCATGGCTCGTTATGTTTAATATGATTGCTCTATTAGAGAAGAAATCAATGTTTCTGTTAGGCTGTGGTGGGGCAACACCTTCCACATCGCAGACCACCTTGAAACCTTAGAGTTGAAGTGTCCAAGCCAACTGGCACATTTTTTACCATATACATTAGCAAAACATACATAAAAAATAAATGTCATAGAAAGCTTACTTTTCTTTTGGGACACTAAAGTTGCACCCCCATTAAAAAAAAATCTAGATCCAGATGACATGCTAATCACCCCATCACTTTGAATAATGCTTTTGTTTCTTCTGACTGGTTCTACTGAATAATTTCATTTCAAGAAAAATGAGCCCCTGTGGAAACGTTATTAATTTCTAGCTAAGGGAGGGATATCCTAATACATGATGATAAAGAATAGCGCAGCTAGAATCAGTATGGTGTAGCATTTACTCCTGACTTTAAAAAAATATTAATTCCAACTTTTTAATTTGTTCTCAAGCAAAGGATTGTATAACATGAAAAATACAAAAGGAAAGGGTTATAGTGCACATAATTATCCCATTTATCTAATGAATTGGGGCTTCCTTTGTTAGTTGATGGTATTGGTACAGTGCAACCAAATCTGAACTATTATACTTCATGTGCTAACAGGATGAATATTTTTTTTCTTTCTGGAGAAATTTTACGTTCATTGTATAGGCATAATATCACCCTCTAAATTAGATGTGTGATTTCACCTGCACTGTTGACCTGAATGTCTTAATATTACAGTTACCCCACTTGTCTTCACTATGGTGTAAATAACCTGACTATGGAATATTTTTTCTTAAGGATACCTCTGCTAATTAGTTACCTGCTATACTCTTTTAGCAAATCTTTTACACGATCATGATTGGGAGTAGATGATCTGAAGACATGATGGCCATAATGTTTGTGACTTTTTTAGCTCTGATCTGAGCACTGCCTGGCTGTTGCCTATATTGCTAGCCCTCCCACCTCCAAGTTGTTGCACAAGGGCTGCCACAACTGCCTACAAAACTACCATACCATCAAAATATCTGTCAACAATACAAGGCCCTTAATACCAGCATCTAAATGCAGTAGATAAATTACAATCCTATCTGTGACCTTCATAAGGAAGTTCATTGGGGCTGAAGAGGAAGATTTGAGGTGCTCTTCCATTAAAAAAAATTCAAGGCTGCTTTTCATTTTAGAAAAAGCATTTTTGCATGCATTCGCTGAGAGTTTATATTTTTTCCCTTCGAGATCAGTGCATGTAGACTCTGTAGGAATGAATGAAGTACTTTTCAGGGGTTGTCTAAATAATTTTGTTTACCTTACACAAGGCTTGGTGAACCACAATAACAACAGTACATTTTCACCTTAAAATAGTGAATTAAATGTCCTTGCACTATGTAAAGGCTTTGAGTTGCACAATATATTTCCTAACATTTAGAGCTATGCTCTCTGCTCTTGGTTTATATAGCAGAACTTTTCCATTAATGTAGTGATTTTCAACCAGAGTCCTCAGGTGTGCCTCGGGAATTTGGGGACTGACATACATTAATAGGAAAATTGGGGGATTTGAACCATCTGATGTGCCTTGTCAGTGGTAAAAACAGTTGATGTTGTGCCTTGACAATTTCAGTGCCTTGTCAAGTGTGCCATGAAATGAAAAAGGTTGAAAATCACTACATTAAGATTTCTAATTCAGTAGAGTTAGTCAGAGACTAACAAACTAATCCTTTGGACTATTTTTGATAGTGGATCTTGCAATCTATTGTCTTAATAAGTGACACCATTATGTTGTGAGGAAAAGTCCGTAATGGTTACAAACCAGGATATGAAACCTCTGGAATTTAGAAGAGCCTCTATAAGTGCCCCGGAATTACCCAGACTCTGGATTTTCAAGGTGAAGTTGTGAATGGTTCATTTGTTGGCAGTGCAGATAGCAGAATAGGTGGAATCAGGAGCAGATCAAGACTGGGAGGGTCTCAGGGCCAGATGTGCACACCAGGCCCTGTTGACTTATCCCCTTTCTCTTGTATGTAGGCCAGTGAAATAGCCGGTCCAGGATGAAGGAGACCCGTTGGTAGTCAGATGGCCTACAAGGAGATAAATAAAATATAGTTTTACTTCTTGCTGGCCATTTGATTGCCTCCCCACAATCATGCAGTGTCCACTATATTGGCACATCTGCATGTTATAGACTAGTAGGGGTTAGGATTGGGCCATAAATAAATGTGCACATTAAAATATTAAGCATTTTATATCTTTTATGGAGACACATGAATTTTCATTGTTTTTCTAACACACACGATTCCTTGTTCAATAACCATATGTCCTTTTTGTTGTTGTTAACATATGGCTGAGAAATAATAGACCAGTTGTGCTAAGTTCCTAGTAGTGCTGGCTGCATTTCCTTTATGAAAAATGGAAACACCTGCCATGTTCAAGCTTGGTAATTTAAGTAAGTGCCAGTGATAGAACCTCTGTGTCATTATTATGGGAAACCTAAGTGGCAGCAGATTTGGATGTTGTTGCTGTTGTTGTTATTGTTAAAAGTATGTATTATTGGCTTCCGCTACCAAAAGGACTCACAATCTAAAAAGATGCAGGAGGACCAACAAACAGCAACAAGCAAAGGCACTCTGTTGGCATTAAGAGAGATAGTTACTCTCCCCTTGGTAAATATGAGGGTAGCACCACTTGAAAAAGTTCTTCTTTGCCCAGTTTGCAGGGTTGCCTTTAATTAGGTTGACGTCTTGTTTTCTCTTGGTTATACATGCATGTTCATACTGGAGGCAGCAACAGATCTCTGTGCACAATGTAATGAGAGATGCTTTGGTTTCTCCCAAAGAAGAGTCACAACAGGACTCCAGTTACTGAAATGGACAAACCATGCCTGACCTTTTTTTTCTACAACTAGCAGAATTTACCTGCTGTTGGGTCTAGGTCCAGCAGTTTTGGCTGGGTGTTGAGTCAGTCAGTGACTCAATCAGTGACTCTTTGATTTTAGAAATGTAGATAAACTTGTGCTCTCATACATGCCTGGCATGCCTTTTTGGGTGCATCTGTCATGGAGGAAGAGTAGAGGTTGCGAGTGCCTTCTTCTTGATATGGGACAGCCCTGGTCTTCTGTTTATGGACAGAAGGCAAAAGGTAAAAATCCTCTTTTAGCAACTGAACTTCAAAATAGTGATGGATTTTTATGTGTTAAAAATAAGTTAGGGGTATGTGGGAAATCTGGATTGGGACCATGGTTTTTACCTCTTAATTCTGCCATGGATGTGATTCAGACTGGGCCCCATGTGGCTGATTTAAAAAGATAGCAGAAATCAAGCATATACAGGCTAGGCTACACATTCAACATGGTGTACTCTTTGGCCCATCAGTATGATGATCGTACTTCATAACAATGAAGTACCATCAGAATAATGATGGACAATAATCATGGTACTTCAGACTGACATGACTTGGAACTAAAAATTATAATGAGCATTAATTGCAAGTCCCATTGCATGATTTGGCTCTCATATTGCCTCCATCTAAATTAGCTGCAGCCTAAGGTTTGATTTATTGCATTTGCATCGGCTGCAGTAAAGGAAGGTAATTCCTTCTGAAAATGCTACATGCAGGCAGGAACAGGAAACCAATTAGGAATCAGTGGATGATAAATGGGCATTTTTACCAGCAGTTTACTTAATATCCCCATTAAATAAGCCTCTTTGCATTCATCATTTAATTTTCCCTCAGTCTATGAGGTTCTTTAATTGCTGCCTAAATGAGCCTTGTGTTGAAGTCCAAATTTAATCTTGGATCGGAAGACAGTGATCCTTTCCATTGCTTGCCTTCCCTGTTGCCAAGAACTGTCAGAAGTGATCACATTAATGTTCGCATTTCTCATAGTCTCATTGGAAAAAAAATGGAAGAATGATGAGGGAAAATAAAACTTTTAAAAAGATTTAAACTGTAATGCAAGCAGCCTTTTCCTCAATTGCATTTCCTGAAATTTTTTTCCCTCCTCTTAACACGGTACTGGGAAATGTACTGGGGCTGTAATGTGGCACGGCACTTTTTCATTTTGGAAAAGTTACTATGGGTAGAAGTAGATGTGTGGCAGGACTAATGATGTGTTACAGAGTTTGTGCAGCAAACAATTACTGGATGGAGGCGGCTGGTTGGATTGTGTGCGAAACATGCGATTTGTAAGAGGAACATGGCATTTGGAACTAAACAGTGATCGAAAATTATAAAAGACCCCAGAGCAGTGGCCTCCAACTGCCCTTTTTATTTTTCCTGTAAGACCAAGACTTTGAGTCAGAAAGTTGGTCTCGGGAGACCAATAAGTGATTTAAATCCTTGCAGTGTTTATTTTATTTTTATTTTTATTTCAAAGGCTTCTTCCTCAGCCTGGACCTCAAGACAACATTCACAACATGTGAGAAATTCAGAAAGTGACCAAACATATACTCTAAAGGCAAATAATAGAGGAGAAGAAGGATGGCAAAAAATGCTAGATACAGTAATATAAGCTATTAAAAAAAATAATTTTAAGGATAGCATTGGACTGCTCTCTTTTTAAAAAAAATAAAACTGCTCTCTTTTTAAAAAAACATATAGACATTTTAAAAACTATTTTATGAATTATTACATGTTAAATATGATATATTTATCATATATCATATTTATGGGAAATGGAAGAAAACTTGCGCATATACCTCTACCAATTAACAAGTGGACTTCAATCTTAATTAGCAATTTTAATTAATTTATTAATTTCGCTTTTGTTTTGTTCCCCATTTTTGTTCTCCCCTTTGTTTTCTTCACTTGTGATGAAGTTTTTATATTCTTTAAGTGGTTTTTAAGTCATAAAAGGGCCTCAGAACATAGACCTCTTGGTGACTGCTTCTAGGATGCGGCAATGTTTCCCAGTCTCAATATCTTAGACCAGAGGCATGCAAGCATTTTGGAAGAAGGGTCACATCATCTGTTTGGTATTGTGCTGGGTGCCGAAAAATTAATTAAAATACAGTCATCCCCCGCTTTCTCATGGTTCATTTTCTGATGGTTCTGCTCTTTCAACACTTTTCAGTTATACCTGGAACTCATTCATTTAACACACGCTCCACTCTTTCAACTCCGATCTAAAGGCTAAAACTGCCGCATGTTGATTTGCACTTGACATGGTGATTCAAAATGTTTTGGTGTTCGTGAGAAAGATTGCACATTAGCTCCCAGTCTTTTCCTATTCCCCTAAGGCAACGATGAGAATCCATTTGCAAAAAATTTTGTGTAACAGCAGAATTTGCTAGATAAAAATGTAATTTGCAGTTTGCTATCTAAAAAGCATTAGAAGCAACATTTGTAAACGAAAAAAGACAAGTTCCACTTTTCAGCAGTTTCTGCTTTCCACCACAGTGTTGGTCCCTAACCCATCAAATAAGGAGGGGATGCCGGTATGAAATTTGGATATATATACACATAAATATATATAAATGAATAAATTAGAGATGGAAATTATATGAATGAATTCAATCCAGTTTGTAAGAACTTTCACATATGGGAGTGATCTTCAAACCAGTTCATAAGGACTTTCACACACACACACCAGGGTGACCATATAGAATGGAGGACAGAGTGCCTCTACCTTTCATTGCTTAGAAGAAAGAATTTAGGCAGGTTCAGCTCGTCATAGAAGGGTTTAAAATGCAACATCTTTCTAAATTCCCTCTGCTATGCAATACTTAAGGCACTATATCCTCCATTCTATATGGTCACCCTGACACACACACACAGAAAGACAGACAGACAGAGGTGTGATCTTCAAACCACTTATGGAGGATTTCAGGGGTTGCCTGTGGGTTGGATGAAGAGGGCTTGGCGTGGGCCACATGGAAGCTTCCTGCACCTGGCCTTCTGGCAGGGGTTTGGGCACTCCTGCCTTGAACTCATGCAACACCCAGAACACTGTGGCCTCTAGGAAAGGCACTTAGAGCTTCCTTGCATAGGGTTGCCATATGTCCCGGAAAACTCGGACAGTCCTTATTTTCAGTGATTGTGTTCACATATTGGCAAGTTTGAAAGGGGGTCATGTTCCACTTTTGTGGAGGAGAATTGTGGCAACCCTAGCCTTGTACCATTTTAAAAAAGCCCAACTCTTTGTCCTACAACAAGGTAAGGACTTTCCCCCTTTCATCATGAAATCAAATTGAGCCTGGATGGACTGAATGACCATCTGCTGTTTGGATCCTTCAGGCCTTGTAGTCATTGTTTTGTGATTCATGAAATTTGGATCTAATTAGCTTAGTTGAGGTCAGTTTACATCTAACACAAAATGAAAACAGACGCCTACTATAACAATTACTAACAGTGCATATGCTACTGAATGGGAGGATAAACATATATAGCAGCCTAGTCCTATCTTGCACTAGCACAGGCAGGCTGGTAGGACTGTGCTATATCCAGTGCATATTCAGGACTGCATGCAAGATCATTCCTCTTATTGTAGGCAACACTGCAGCAGCCCCAGGGGGCTACCTGGATCTGCACTTACTTAGTAGACCACTTCAAATACAAATTATATCCTTCAAATTAGTATACGATTCAATAACAAGTGACCTGCTACTCCAATGAGTTATCTCAACTCATTGTGTACTTCTATCAGCATATTTGCTTTAGCAGTGAAACTGAGATTCAGATGATGAGAATGGCTCACTCAATTTTCTATAGGAAAACTGGGCCAGTGTTGGCAGAACCTGTTGCAGATTATGACTTTGCTGTCCTAGCTGACTGGAAACCTGGAAACAGGTTTGCTACCTTGTTTTTTTCCTGACTGAGGGCCAAACATGACACAGAAAATGACACAAAAAATCCATAATTAGGATAATGTCCTGTTTCCATGCTTCCCCTGTAAGGTAAATTCTCCTATCCCCTTAAGGTGCATTAGTTATGTGAATAGGAAAAAGAGAGATGTGGTTGCTTTTAAACTATCTCACAGAAAATAGTCAAGAGGTACAGCCTTGTAGAAAGAGGAGCAGTGACCTGATCCTTGGCACCACCTTACTGAGACCCATCAACTCCATCCCATCCTCAATGTTTTCTTCTCTGTTTGAGTGCTGCATAGTGTGTGAGTTTTTTAAGACTATTTTCTCCTATTTTATTGCATCTGAATCCCCAGGTCTCTGTCCCAAACAAACCTCCTTAACCATTTGATTGTGGATTCTGAAAACATGGAGAATTTTTCTTGCCAGTTGTAATCTCCATTCAGCTGCTTGGCACTGATAATCCAATGGGGAAAACTGTTGGTTAGGATTGTGCCCTCAATGTCATGTTAAGTTTTGCTTCAAGTCCCAATTTCTTTATGTTTGTAAAAATTCACTAAGGAAGCTAGAGAAAGAATAGGTTATACCCCAATAAATGCTACTTGGTCATAAAAATGAACTGTCATGGCAGATCAACTTTTTAGTTACTTTTTACTTAGCCCATGAAAAGATTTAAATATTTTGAAGTTCATTGACTTTACCAGGTTCAATTCACAGGGCTATCTCTGTTTTCAGTTCCCTTAAATAATCAAAGATCAACTGCCAAATGTGTCTACATGAGTAACCGAAATTCAAACACTGATCAATACTCGCCTCCCATAATTGGATCTTCCTTTATTGGTGATGTAAAACGATAAAGTGCTTGAATGTGCTGGATTTGATTTTAATAAAGTAAGTAATACAAATAGTATTGATTGGAAAATGAAAGGCTCTCACCCTTGGCACATATGTTGATATTCAGAATGTTGATATGTATATGTATACATATGACTTTAGGCATTTTCTAGTCAAAATACACATTCTTCTCTGTTTTACATTAATAAAAGTGATATAACACAGAACTTATATTTTTTTGGATTATATTCTGGGGAAAAAGGAAAGAGCCATACGTGTCTGGGAAATCACTGAAACTATTTTGTCGATGGTTATTTTTCTATTCCCTACTGATAGCTTTAGAAAACTTTTATCCAATTCAGTGATTGTACTTTCATTTTTTAAAGGGACAGGGACCACACAGGTCAGTGCAGTAGAGGTTCAGGTGACAAAGGACAACCAAGAATAATAGTGATAAAAGTGATAATGGTGATAATGATGATATCACCAAGATAATGGTGATAAAAAAAACATGGTTTCATGGAATGTCTGGGTTTCAGTTGATTAGGTGTCACATCTTAATTGGAACTTTTTGTGTCTCACCTTAATGCTAGTTAAGTGTTTAACTGATAGCAAGAGAGAAAAAGTAAGTTGTAAGGATTGAATGGAAATTGTATACTGTAACTTCAAATTCAAGGATAAAATAAGCTGTTTCATGAAGATTAATCCTCACCTTTCTATCCGGGTGCAAGAATTCAACAGGTGAAGTATAGCAGTCCTACTGCTATCTTTCCCTGGAAAGTTCTTTTTGCCCCATTTCTTGTGCATTTTCCAGTTCCATGCTAGGAACAGCATTGCCATTTCTAACAATCATGCAGTGGTTAAAGGCCAAAAAACTTTGTGAGAAGGGAAAAAGGTAGCAATCCTTTGGGTCAGGGATTTTCAACCACTGTACCATGGCACATAGGTGTGCTGCAGATGATCTGCACATGTGCCACAAGACTTAGGGTAATTGGGGAACTTGAGCCCCCTACCAGCAGCATGGTGTGCCTTGTCAATGGTAGAAAAACTGATGGTGGGGTGTAGGCTGTGTAAAAAACTGGGCAGTGCATAGGCTGTGGGAGGGGTGGCTCCAGTGGTAATGTGTGCACTGGATTATATCCCCCCTCTCTCTCCTCAGACGAGTAGCATTAAAACAACACAAGGAGACCCATTGCAGGGTGGGAGGTTTGCAGGGAGATATAAGGGGATTTAAATCTCTTTTCCTTTTCAAAGCCTCCTGATCTCTTCATACCCAGCCTCCCCCAATGCTAGATACAGTGTGCCTGTTATTGGTGCAGTTGCATCAGCAGGGGTGGGAGTTTAAGATCAATTAATTAAATTAAGAATTAAGTAAGATTAGTCTTGTAATATAAAGAAAATAAGGGCACAATTCTCACTCTGCATTTGGGATGGTACAAGTCCTTGTGTAAAGGATGTCTGTGACATCAAACAAATAGGGTAGTCATGTGCAGGGAGTTGTGCCAGTCTTCCTGTTATGGTAACATCCACTCTGGATGGTGCATCCCTGGTAAGCTATGCTGGCTATTCTTGAGGTGGTGTTCTGGGACAGGGGGAGGAAGAGCAAAGGCGTTCCTTGGAGCAGGTGGGTAGACAGAGAGCGGGAGGTAGGGTTGGGATCTAGCATTTATGCTGTGACTGCCTGCACCAAACCTGCCCCATTGGCACCACTGCATTGGTGCTGGAAAGTTGGACAGACTGTATCTAAATCAACAGGATTTCAGTCCACCACCTTTCACACACCATAACGTTTGCTTCAAAGTGGTCTGCTGCAAAACCTGCTTAGTTATACAGTTGGACCTTGACATCTGTGAGGGGTTGTAGAACCTCTTTGGATACCAAAAACCCGCAGAAAATTGAAGCTTCAGGGCTGGTGCTTACCTCGCATTGGATGCAAGAAAAGGTGCTTTCCAGAGTTGCAGCTCCAGTTTTCAGAAAAAATCAGACGTGCCCAAGAGGAGGGCTTGATAGGATATTTGTTGCCTTCCTAGGACTCAGAAAGCCTTCCAAACTCAACCAGAAGGTGCTTCCATTCATGTCCACAAAGTCAGGTGAAGCTCTCCACCAAGAATTTAGAATCCACAGTGAGTCAAATCCACAGTTGAATTTGTGGATAAAAAGGGCCCACATGTGCAAGCAATTTCCCCTGCCAGGAAATTACTTTGGGGCAATGAAAATCATTTTACTTAGTCCCCCGTGATGAGCACCAAGTAAGAAACGTCAGGTCCCTTTATCAGTAGTCAGGAAGCACAAGCATTTGTACAGACAGAATATATAGTGAGTAGACAGAAGGCCAAACTAGACACAATGGTAGGCATGACCAAGGATTCCTACCAAGTAGGGTTGGGAAAATTTAAGGCACTGTGGGAACAACAGGAGGGACTTGCTGAAATTTTTATACATTTGAATTTCTTTTGCAGTCCACTTCTGTCCAGTTACCCTCCTGGAAGAAGTTGCTTCCAATCTTAGAAACCCACCAGGAGGAAATGTTGGGAAGGAAAGCTGGGGAACAAATTCATACCCTTTCCACCTCCCTTTAGGTACTTTAAATCTTTCCAACTTTATTGGAATTTGGCAACAATCCATTTTGGACATCTAGGTTAGCCACCATCGTGTTTTGCTTGGCCCTGATACCATTTTTTCTGAAAGAAGTTCAGGGAAAATGTCTGATAATGAGGCCCTTACCTAAGAGAAAGTGTAGAGAAATAATGGTGTTTGAATCCTACCTAAAGACTTTTCTCCAGATTTTCTACTCTTGTGCTGTCTCTCACAGTCAGATCATCAGCAGTGAGGGATTAAACTCACTTGCTGTAATGCACAGCCTTCTTGCTGAATGAATAACATGATTAAGGTATATGTGGAAGTGGAGTGACAGTAGCAAGTTCCATAGGTACAAACCCCCTCAGGGGTTGTGCTGCAATATACAATGATTTATTCGGCATCCATTTGCATGCAACCAATGTCTTCTCGACGTGCTGAACATTTCGGTGAAACTCACTACAGTTTTCTTGATGGGTGAGGCAGCTGAAGACTGTCCGATATGCATGGAGCAGCAGCTTTGTTTAAACCGCTCAAAATTGGCTGTAGGAAACGTGAAAGGAAAATGGGATGTTCTGTAGAATCCATGTGGTATAATGGGGACCCGTTATGACCTCCATTTTGTTTAGAGATTAGCAAGCAAGTGAAGTAGATGCAACTCTTCTCGGTTCCTGTCGATTTTCATCCTCCATTTTCTCTCCATATGCATGAGACTACCTCTTCTGGAACACATTTTTTGTTTCAGAATATATATATTTTTTAAATAGCAAACGGGTTTTCCCTTTGAAAAGGACAGGGTCTGGTCATGGGTGAAGGTGTGAATGAAAGCAAGCATAATGTATTGTGAGCTTTTTGCTAAGAATTAGTTTTAGAGCCACTGTGACACAGAACAAGCAGCATCCTTGAAACTTGGAAACCTAGGCTGCTACTTGCAAGCTGTTTTCCAAGAAATGTCCCTCAGCTTAGAGAAAGTTCCCTCTTCCCTTCCTCTAATTAAAGCTTTCCTATGCTAAGAGAAATGCCCTGAAAACTATAAAAATAACCTTCATTTCTAGCTACCAAAGATCTTAGGAGCTCAGTTTCTCTACTAAAGGATGGGTTTCTCTTACTGTCTGGACCATGCTCTGCCATAGCTTTTGTTTTGGCGGTGCAAGGCTTTTTGTGGTAACGTGAAAGCTGGGCTACTGTTGCTTGCAAATGAGGAAAGGTACAGGCCAGCAGCTTCTGGAGGCTATGCTGGTGTCACAACCTATTCCAAAGATGTTCCTCAATGGAACATTAAGTTCTCTTCATATGGGGAAAGGATTTTCTAGCAGACAGAAACTGCTGTTCTAGAAGATGCCACAGAACTTTATTATCTCCAGAATTTCGAACAAATATGCATTTCTCCTCTAGCCTTTCTCCTTGCCTTGCTCCTCTAGCAGTTGGAGAAACAATCCAACTCCAATGTGATAGCTGAGGACACCCCAACACCACAATATTTTCCTTATCTCTCAACATCTCTCAACCACAAGCATGGAAGGTATGTAGTTTGGGTTCTCCTACAGAATTATCCACCTTTCTCTTTCTTTTGACAGCAGAACAGTGATGGGACAGACTGCATAGTCAATGTAAATTCCATGTAGAAATAAAACGGTGTCTGTGTAGATTCTTTTTATTTATACAGAACGATGGGAATCTTTTTTGAGTGCAGTCAGCTTCTGGCGGGGAGTCTGCCTGGGTCCTGGAAAACAGACAGACAGACAGATAGATTCATTGATTGGCCAAGTATGAATACCAGATTTGGAATTTGGTTTTGGCTTGTGGCTACATACATACTAGCACTAACACATAAACAATAAGGACATTCAATTAAAGTTAAAACACTGCCTCAGTATTTACTGAGAAGTCACCTCAGCATAATTATGAGTTCAACAACTTAATGGCACAAGGAAAAAACTAGATATTTTAGTGTACAGAGTTCTATATTGATGTCCAGAAGGAAGAAGATCAAACAAGTTGTGTCCCGAGTGTAAAGGGTCTGCAGCAATACTCTCTGCTAATCACATATAAATGTGATTCATTTATTTACTATAGAATAAAAACTCCTAGACCCGGTTTAATTTTCTATCCATTGTATCACACTGACTTTCATGGATTTTGCCCTTTTTAGGGCAAAATTTAGGGCAAAATTTTGATTTACAGGTAAAAATATTTCTGAGCTCTAAAAGGGGTATCTGCGTAAAACATACACCTTTTCATTTTATGTAACAAACATGGTTATATTTGTTAAAGTGATCTGTTGTATAATAATAAAGCAGTTTGTCATTCTTGTTTTCGGTTTACATTTTTGACCAGTTTTGGATTTCTTGTGGCACAACTGAATCCATTCCCCTATGAGACTCAGCCTGCCTTCACTTTGAGACTTATGTTACATTTAAGGTTTTAACAGTGACTATTATGTTTGTTTATGTTGCCCAGTCCCTGTAAAATGGATTTTATTAACATTTCAAAACACATTAGAAGGCACAAAATGACGGAAAATTTCAATTACTGAGCTTGTTTGGCATTAGCTCTTCTACTGTCGACATTTTAATCAAATTACGATTTTTTTTAAAAGGACAAGTTCCGCAACATAAACAAAACACTGGCAATTGAATCAGGAGAGCTGTTGAAGGATTGATGACATATTCAATAGGGCACTGAAGAGGTTGCATGCGCATAAGGGCTTTCCTTTACAGAACAACTGCTGATAAGTGTCTTGCTTATTCACACACACACACACACACACACACACACACACACACTGTGGGCAGTACATGGAAAGAAAGGAAAACAGCCATTTCCATTCAAACTAAGTATCTTACAATGCAATCCTGACTTTAGGCCAGAAAAATGGCACAGCTAAGCTGGCCTAAGTAGGCCATATCCTGAGCTGACAGTTAAGCCAAATCCAGAGGGCTAGAAGGCTTTGGTAGGGCCAGCTGTTGCTGAAGAGGCAGTAGCACAAGTAGCACAAGAGGCAGTAGCACAAGGGCAGCAAAGTGTGTACTTGTGCCATATCCTGAGCTGGCTTGGTGTAGTTGTGCTGTACCCTGAGATTGAGAGGCAGGGGTTGGTCTAGAACCCAGAATGTTTGCCATCACTTCCAGTTTGGCTTATCATGGACCCCTATGGTTTTACTCAGATTTATTCCTGATCCTTAGGATAGGATCCTGATCCTTAGGATCCTTAGCACATATTCCTAACTCTGAGGAGCTGTGAGGGGGCATGTCTGCCCTGGAAACAGGCTCTGGATACAGACTTCTGCACTGTTCTAGGCCATGCTGAACATGCCTTCATTGTGTCTCTCCTGAACTGCTTAAGCTGGTCCGTCTGTCTTGGGCCAGCATAAGTTGACTTGTGCCAGCCCAAGCCTTTCTGGTGTAACTGGACTGTCCCATCTTGGAACTGGGCAAGTCCACTGATATATAGGCTAGCCCAAATGCACATCAGTCGTACAGCCAAAGTCTGTTGGAGAGATACAATTCTTCATTTATATAAAGTAAGTTTATTATTTCATCCCAACCTCATATACTTCTTAGGAATCTTAATATAATGCCTAGCTATTCTATAAAATGTCTCTCATGTCTTGGCAAAAGTATTCCATACAATAATTTCACACAATGCCAGTAGCGAACATGATTAGCATCAGAATACCTAGGAAATATGTGCAAATGGTTTTCCTGAAAACACTGTCTTGAATTTTAGGCATACCATAGAATAACTAGCTATTCTATACAATACTGTTAGTTTCACACAATGCTGGTAACATATGAACATAATGAAAAAACACTGGTCTGGACCCCATCTCTCTATAAGTTCTGCTTAATTCCCTTGTGATATATTTTTATCTCAAAATTCTTTTTCCATATACAGCTCAAAACTCTCAAAATAAGCACTGTTTAAAAGCATGGAAGTCCCTCTGGTTTTTAGGGAAAAATAATTTTCATTACCCTATTTTTCTTTTTTAAAACCTAATTGTACCATGGTTTTGACAGCTAAATAAATGGATTTTATTAAAAAGATGATTATAGGCTCGGATTATTTAGTATTCCTTTTTTATTATCTACTGTAGACTCTATTGGGAACTGAGAGTTTCTTTTCTTCATTTCCAGCATTGATTCTTGCATTAGACGGTTACATTGAATAATTAATATACTTCCAGTGATTGATGATTTGCATGGCCTGAATATTAGGTTATCAATCACGGCCCACTTGTTCTAATGCAATCATATTGAAAATGTGTCAAAAACTGTTTACCCAATGATGACAACAAAAGCAAGCAATACTCAAGGTGCGCATGGTGCTTCAGCAGGAAATCGCCTGGTTGAACATTCATAATGCAGAGATTATGAGTTCCTCAAATTGATGTAACAAAAGCCTGGAGCCCTTGGTGAGAGTTATCAGTTCCAATAAAAAAAGCCCTTTTTCCTGTTTGAAAATAGTCCTGATTCCTTTGCCTTTTATCAGCTGCTTAGTGACTCAGCCTACAGTGGAAAGTAATTATGTTCAAAGCAGAACAAGTGGAAAGCAACTTCTTTAAAGTACGAAAGGCAACATAAATGTTTTGAACCAGGAACAATATCTGCTTTTTATTCTTCTTTTGGTGGATGAAGGCATATTTGTGTCCTCTTTGGACACTGATTCTCACTATCACCTGTTTGAATTTTGAATTCAAAGTAGAATAATTTCATATTTTGGTTGCCCTTTTCATATGCCTCTCCTTATATTTGAACTGATTTCATTGTGACAATAGCAGAAAGATGCTGTTTCTGTTCCTTACAAAATTAATCTGGGAACATCCCAGTGCAAGCTCCCCAAAGCCATTTAGAGATACCACTTGCAGGAAACAACCTTCACAGCCCAGTCCTAAACTGCACTGGAACAGTTTGGCCCATGGCTATAGGGCATTAGGGGGATAGTTGGGATAAGGAGATATTTTTCTCCTTACCTGTGTCAAGCCCCTGCCACTACTATGAGGTTATTCAGATCTGTACCAGTGAATTTGCTAGTACAAATTTGAGCATCAAACATGAAGTGACATGACTGTGATGTCAGAACTCCTCCATGTCTACTCAGAAGTAAGTCGCATGATGTTCATTGTGTCTGGAAGAGTAGGAATTGGATATTTATGGCATCACTATGCCCCGTCATCCACGTTGGTGTGCATCTTGGACTCATATTTACTGGTGCTGGCCAAAGAATTGGTGTGCATGCAAGCATACCCAGTGGGGACCATCACATGGTAAAGCAGGTAAGAGTTTGTTTACTTACCTCATTGTTGTATCATGGTCTCGGACCAGCCTGTAGGATGCAATGGAGGTTGTATCAGCATCTTGTACCACTTGTGCCACATGAAGGATAGGATGGGCTGTTTGCAGTGGTGGGATTCAAATAAATTACCAACAGGTTCTATGTCCTAATAACCTAAATTAACAACAGGTTCTATGTCCCATTAGTAACTGGTTCTCAGAACCAAGCGCTCCTTAGCAAAGGGTTCTATAGAACATGTAAGAACCCCTAAGCCCACCACTGGCTGTTTGTAGCAGCAAAACAAAGCTACAGTTCACTAAGGGCGCAATCCAGAGTAACTACGTGGAGTCCTTGCTCTGGTGTAAGAACAATTTGCTCTGGATTGCAATATGAATTTCCCATAGGTTTTCACTAGGTAGTGCAGCAACTATGGGTACACGTAAAGTCTCTTACGTGCTCCCGTAGTTACTCTGGATTGTAGGGCTAGTTAATCTAATGTATGTAATGAAGTTGATTGGATGGTGGGTGATCGTAGTACATTCTTCCATAGTTGCCTTCTGAGCTAGGACTGCCAATGCTCTAGGACTATCTCTATATTTTCCATATCTTTCCATATCTCAGTTTTGTCTTCATCTTCAGGATTTTTTTTCCCTTGCCAGTTTACATTATTACAAAGCTTGCATGCAAAAATACGTATTGAGACACCAGCATTAAACAGCAATCAGAGACATGCTTATGAGGAAGAGGACACCAGCAAGTGCTACTGTCAATCTTGAATGAGTTGAAGTCAACACTACAGTTAGGTGAATGTTAAAATTTAGTTTAGAAATACTGATGCTTGTATATGGACTGGGAATGTATGCATTAAACCACCTTCTGCTAAATTGCCAATGTTCCAGATGTCTACCCATGTTTCAAAAGTGCCATTTTCTAGTTTAAAGACTCTGTAAAGATTTTCTCTGGACACTGAGATGCACGTAAGATGGCTCACAGCCCTGCTAGTCCTATGTAAATCTACTAAGAATAAATTCTCTTTCAGTTCAATGGTATTTACTCTTAGGAGTATAGGATTGTAACATTACAGTGCAATGTTAACTTGCTCTGGAACAGAGAAGCTAGTATGCCTGTGCTGTATCCAGTATAAATTTTTGGCTGCTTGTGCATCACCAACCCCTAACCTAGGGTTGCCATAATTCTCTTCCACAAAATCAGGACAGTCACATTGGATACTGACATTGGTCAGTATGTGAAAACAATCCCCCCAAATTGGGACTGTTTTTCAGGACATATGGCAACTCTACCCATACCCCAGGAAGAGCCACAGCAGTCACAATGGGGTGATTATTACCAGGGACAAACATAGGTACTATGGGGTCCAATTTTTTTCCTGGGGCCCAGGTTCACAGCTAAGATCTATGGGATCTTAGCTATGTAAATAATTATTTTACACTCTATATTTCAATGGGAGAATAGAAAGTGATCAAAATGTGTGTTTAAAAATGGGCAACTGCAATTAACCACATTTTAAATATAAAATTGCCCATATATAAAGCTTATTAGTAAATAAAATTTGTAAATTATCTTTGAAAAGTTAATAGTTACATAACCACTTGTTTTAGTGACTATGAAATGATTTAGTAAAAAAATTAATTTTATTTCTTTGTTTAGGAAAAAACAAAAAATAAGATTACTGTAGTGTGGGCAGATAATGGTGCAACTGGTCCAACTTGCTACTTAAGTAGCATGGGCCCAGTGGGAGTAACTGGTTCAACTGGCTTAAAGATAGCCCTGTACATTACATTACACACTCTTTGAAGATCTTTAAAGGGAAGTATCCAGAAAATCGCACAAGGGTTCAGTTTCATAACAAGACATGTAATCATAATCCTTACCTGCCATTCACATTTGTTTACAATATGAACAAGAGTTGTGTTTGTTGTTGTTTTCTGATATTTTCTAAAAGGCATCTAGAAAATACAACACTGCAAGTCAAAAAAGAGGTGTCTTGTTCAGTCTTAAAGACAGATATATTCATTGTAGCAAAAGGTTTTGTGGACTGAATGGAGCTGGTGTCATCAGATATATTTGATGAAGTTGGTCCAGGAAAACCAGTGATGTGTAGTGCAAAAGTGGCAATTTAGGCTGGCACAACTCATCTGCTCTCCATTCCTATGATGATTTGGGAAGGCTGGTGCATATCTATCTCCGCGGAGTGGCACAGAGGTGCTTCATGGCACTTTCTCAGCATCCCGGGGAAGTATGGGACTCGTGCCTGCCTGACCAAGGGTTAGGTTTGCACTGAACGTGCCACAAAATTCCTAGGCTGCAATCGTCCACGCACTTACCTGGGAATAAATCCCATTGAAATGAATGGGGTTTATTTCTGGGTAGACATGCACATATATCTGAAAGGCTATATGTTAAGTTTTTTAAATACAGTATGTTCCATTGTAGTCAGTAGAGTCAATATCTGAGTAAACATACATGAGATTGTGCTACAAGTTTTTTTGTGGGTTTTTTTTTTTTTGCTGCAGCGTATGAGCAAGTTGGGTTTTTTTGCTGCAGCATATGAGCACAGCTTCACTTCTGGAAAGCACTATAAGTGGATCTCAAATTTTTTCATTGTAGAATATCAGATCTAATAGGTTGTTTGGCATTGATGGAGTGAATAGCTTTGAGTCATTAGTATCCTTTTGCAACACAACATGCAAGAGGTTGTGAGACCAGTCTGTCTTTGGTCTCAGACCATTACAGCTGTGGTTTCTTTTCTCTTTTTTTGCTCTCCCAGGATTAATTTCTGTATTTGTTCTCATGGGAGGATCCTTGAGAAAATTTTATGTGATGATTAATGATGAATTTATAACTTCCCCCTCCCCTTCCCAATTTGGGCAAATACTTGGTGAGGTGTATCTGTATGTTTTGCTTCTCTCCTGTGATTTTCTTTCCTCCTCTCCCAGTCAACATGACTTATGATCAATTAGTACCATCATTAGAAATCTTGTCATCTCCCCATGCCCCTGCCCCAACCTCATCTGTTCTCATATTGGATGACAAGCATTTGTGAATATACTTCTCACTGTGCACGGACAGAGGCCAGAGTGCTTCATGATGTGTGAATCCACTTATATACAAGACAAAAACAATAAATCCATAGTAAATCCATAGTAAAATCATTTTGGACAACCCTCTAGGTCAAGAGCAATTGGTGTAGGGGAAGTGAGACTTTATGTCCTTTTTGTCCAGGACATGACATATTTTTTAGTCTCATGTCCTGGAAAAAAATGAAATAAATTTCATGTAATTGTTTTAAATGTAATAACTATTATAATGTTTAAATTAACCACATATAAGCAATATATCAGCACAGTCCAGAGTAACGATGGGAGCTGTTACTTCAATGTAAGAAAAATTTACTCTGGATTGATCTATGCATTTCCCATAGGTTTTCCATAGGTGGTGTTGTAACTATGTCAACATAAATGTCTCTTGCGTTGTCGTAAGAGCTCCTGTGGTTACTTTGGATTGTGCTCCTGTAGTTACTCTGGATTGTGCTGTTAGTGAGTGTTTTTAGCTTTTATATTTTCATGTCATACATTTTTTTGAATGTCCGATATTTGGAGAGCCTTGTCCTCTCTTGTAGTTATGACATATGGTCATCTATGTATCCTCGATAACCTTAAATGGCATGAAGGGACTATTTTTTTAAAAGGATATATAGTATGATGTCTTCTTTTAAAAGTAGTCCACAGATATAAATGAAACTTTCATGGAGAAAAAAGCTTATAGATCCATGGTAAACACATGAGGTCCTCTGCAGACAAGCTAACAACACATGATGGAACATCAGCCCTCTAAGGATCAGGAGGGCATAGAAGAAAAAACTATTTTTTCCCCATCAGAGCTATTCAGCTTTCTGATTGTTTTATACATATTTGACACATGCTGTGTGGTGCCAACCAGGGTATGGCTCAGACTGCTATCCCCATCATGGAAGCTGTTTGGATCTTACTGAGAGATTAGAAAACAACATTTACAGCTGAAAAAAGGTGTGCGTCTGTGAATTTATTTTTAGCACTGCTATGACAGGAGAAGGTTAGATATGTGAGTTATATTGAAACACTCTTTCAGTCGACAAGGTCACTTGTGGCAATAATCTGCTCATTAGAGGTATAATCCATCACTCAAGTAATATCAATTTAGTGCCAGGGTTTTAATGCAGGTTGTACTAATCATTAACGGCAGTTTGTCAACTGCATAATTCACAAGGGATTGTGGGTATGCATGATTTAGCAGGTGACCCTTGACTCCTTCTGAGTAAGAAGCCTGCCTCAGAGGAAAAATCAAGAGGGACAATAAGCCGGGTTCATTCACGAACAATTATTATGTTTTAACAGCATGGCTGTCATTTTGAAGAGAAGATTTGTTTGTGTGTGTGCATCTGTGCGTGCCTATGTATGTGTATCCACGTGCACATGTGCGGGTGCATGTAAGGGAAGAGGCAGTACATCTGTAATGAGGAATTAAAATTCACTTGAAACTTGATTTTAGGCAGAGCACTTATGTGCTGTTTGGATCCTGCATAAACGAAATAGCTTTCCTGTTCCCAATCCCCACTGAGGGAAACCTATATCCATCCTAAACACCCTGCAAGGTGTCCACACAGGCTTATTTATTCACTGTGGCTGAAAATTCAGATTGATTCTGCATATGAATAAAGTGCCAAGTGCTGGGATTGACCTGTGACTGTCACTGGTGAAAAGTATTAGTTAGGAAAGTCTGCATTGGTGGCAAACAGGTAGAGGATTTTCCCTCGGGCTGATCATTCATTTGGAGGGAAGAGGAGAATAACCTGAAGTGAATCTCTGTGCCCACCTGAGATCTACTCAGAGTGTTAAATACACAGTTTGATTTGCCAATTTTTATGAAAGTAGTATAGCATCATATTCTCAATTTTAACTGTTGGGGAACATCCATCTTTTTCCATGGCCCACTTAGGGCAAAATCCAGAGTAACTACAGAAAGTCCTGGCTCCAGTGTAAGAACAACTTACTCAGGATTGCAATATGAATTTCCCATAGGTTTTCACTAGGTGGTGCAGTAATTACGGGTGCACGTAAAGTCTCTTACGTGCTCCTGTAGTTACTCTGGATTTGGGTGTTAGGCAGGAATGGGTACCTTATCTTGTCTTGCTGGGATCTTTTGGGGGGAAAAAAATCACCCCTTGCTGTTGAGGAAGTAGCCTAGCATTCAACTGCCCTACTACATTAAGGAACTTTTAAAAGCACAATTAACTCAACGTTAACTTTGCCTTAGCATTTGAAATTTGGCAAAAGGGATTTGTTCTGAAAGGTCTCTAATTGCTTTTTGAGTTTTGAAGGAGGATGAAAGGAATGAATCACTTTTTAACGGCCGAATGTGACAACATAGCCTAAAGATGTAACAATCTACATGAGTATGTTTCTCTGCGGAAAGACAGTAGAAGTTTTTTTTAGTGGATTATGTTTTTTATAATGGCAACTGAATCTGAATGATATATGATTCTGTAGAACCCTTCAAATGTAGAGTCAGACTAGTAGTCACACAGGTCTATAAATGATGCTGATTGTCTTTTTGGGAGAAGGGTTCAAGTGGAAATATTTTCTTTAGCCCAATGTGTTTCCAGTCAGTGTCTTCTTATTTGGGATCATTGGTTATTCAAAGTAGTTTTTTTGTACGGTTTCAGATCATAATGATCTGAAGGAGAGCCACTGATACAAAACACATTTGGTTGAATGTAATAATTCCAGTGTACCTTCTTTTATTTCTTCATAAATGAGGGCCTCGTTTTAATCCTTTGTATATCTGGTTTAGTGATTTTGGAAAGTAGGACTCAGAGAGAATCCTGCCTGAGACTTGAAACATCTTTTCCTGAAACTAGGCCCTCAACAAATATAGTGGCGCCTCACGTAACAAATTTAATTTGTTCTGGAGGCATGTTTGTTATGTGAAACATTCTTTACGTGAAGTGAATTTTCATATAGGAAATATATGGAAACTTATACGGGGTTTACTTCTGGGTAGATATAGTTAGGAGGCTGCAATCCAAGACACTTTCCAAGTGTCTCCCCATTTTCTCCTTCTCTTCATCCTGAGCCTCTCTCTCCCCTGCTCCCTTCTGGCTAGCCCTGAGCTGCTTCCCTCTTCTCCACTGCTGTTCTTTCTCTCTGCCCAGCGGACGCCTGGCCACAGGAGGAACAGCGCGGAAGTGTTGCTTTTGATATGGGCAGGCGGTAGGCAGCCCTGACGCTTTTTAAAAGGGCTGCCGCCCAGCACATATGCCCCAACTGACAACAAATGTGTTTGTTATTTGAAGCGCAGTTTGTTACTTGAAACAGAATCCTAGATAAATTTTTATTTGTTATGTGGAACATACTTTACATGAGGCATTTGTTACGTGAAGGCACCACTGTATATGTTAAATTCTGCTTTTGTAATAATCAGTTTTCAATTGTACTTGAGCCCCAGGCCTAACAAAATCTTCTCCAAAGGACCAAAAATCTGCAGTAGACTCCTGTACAGTTGAGAAAGAGAGACACCTTCAAGTGACACTCCAAACCACTATTACAATTTTCACTTCCAGGTGGGACGTGTTGGTGATGAATTCACAAGGAAGACCACTGCAGTCCCCTGACTTGCCTTGAATCATTGCTTGGAGTGTGGCTGTCTTTTGTGTGACCATTCCAAACTTCAATATTAAATCCTTGGCTCAGGAAGGAAAGATGAGAAGAGTGCTATGTCTTCCCACCCGGTCTTCCTTCAATCTGCTGTGGGTGCAACCCACATTGATTCACTTTCCATTCCCTAGAAGCAAGGATAAAGTGGATTACCAGCCTTTTTACCTTGTTTCGAGTGTCCTTCAAACACTGAAGTACAGGACTTCTGGTTTGCATTACATGAACAAAGGAACTCTTTTGTTCACCTGTTTCCTTTAAAACTATGTCCTGCACTTCTGCCATTGAAGAAAACATGCCAGGAGCACAAGAAGCAGTTGATTTTTCATTAACTCTGCAGAAGTGGTGGACCTGAAGTGGCATCAGGCTTTCTCATCAAATATATTAGATGTGCATATCGGATACCTCAGTCATCCCATAGGTCCTATAAATCAGTGGTTCCCAAACTTTTTGACTGGCGGCTATTGGGACATTGGCCATGGCTCTCATTAGGATTATAATTCTATATATTGTAAAAAGGGTCATGAGATTTTTGCAAGGATTCCAAGTCTCCCCTGGCTGGGTTCTGTGTCCTCCCAGTTCTGCTGCCACCTTGGGAGATGGAGCTAGAGTTTTCCCAAACTACATGCTGTGATGGCAGCTGCATGGGGCAGCTCCACGAGGCATAAAATGTTGTTACTTTAGTACCCAGCCTGCAAGAGGTGGGGATACAGCCAGAAGTCTGGAAAAAGAGGGAGAGAAGAAGGGGAAGAGGGAGATGGGTGAGAGAAAGGTGGCTGAAAAAAGAAGACAGAGAATGGAGGCTGGAGAAAGTGAGGACTGAGAGAAATAGAAGAAGTTTGGAGTACTGAGGAGAAAGCCAGAACAGAGAGGTCAAACGAAGAGAGGGAAGAATGAATAGAGAGAAGCTAGAGCGGAAGCAAGATCAGAGTGACTGAGAGTAGGGAGTGGAAGTTGTTATGGAAGATCAAGATGTTCAGGCAGGAGAAGCTTGATGTTGACAGTGCTTGCCATGTTTTGACAGCTCTAGGGAGATCAGGGTTAATGGACTTTGACTGCTGAGAGTGAGGCTTACACCTGAACATCTTTAGGACTGATGGACTTTAAAAGACACTGCAGGGTGGTGTGGTTCACAGCGGATGCTCAATGGGACTAAGAAGAGTCCTAAGAATAAAAGTAGCCCCAGAAGGAATCTGTGTGTGTTGAGTGACTTCTTGGGCGAACTGTACACTGGAACTCTACCTGCCAGACCTCTGCTGGACTGGGACTCTGATTTCAGGAGCTCTGCTGGATCCAGACTCTGCTGGACTGTGAAGGACCTTGGAACAGCTGTAGACTTTGTGCTATAAACCTTCATTATTGGAGAAAAGTAGAGTTCTTGGGGAAGGGCATTGCTCTTTAAAAGAGCAACTTAATTAATGGGGAATTTACGCTTTTCTGACCATAATAAAGATAAAGTCTGTTAAACTGATAAAGGAGTTGGGTTTTCATTTCTTTGCACACTGTGGCTATCTCTGGAGTAAGGGGGGTGGTATTAATTGACCAAAAGTGGACATTAAAAGAGATTGAACAGGATAAATTGGTACCAAAGGTGAGATTCACAAGCTGGTACCAGAAAGGACTGAAGGACAGGACTGAAGTGGGAGGCAAAGACTGGATAACCAGAGAGAGTGAGAGATGAGACTAGGAAAAATGAGCCCAGTGACAGACTGGAGACGAGGAAGCAAGTGTGGAGTGGCAGAATGAAAAGCAAGGGCAGAGAGTGCTGAAAAAGAATAAATGGACAAGCAGAGGGTAGATGAGTGGTGAGAAGGATAAGCAGGCGAAATGGTAAGGAGAAGAGGAGGGAAGTAGTGAGGCTGGAGAGAGTAGGCAAGAGGAAAGAAGTGGCAGTATAACTGGGGAATTGGAGCTTGGGTAACCAAGACACAATAGGCAACCTATGGGGTGGAGCAAAAATAATAAATATAATAAATAAAGATGCTAATCAAGAAATGCCAAGGAAGTTAAACATCCCTCTGCCTGAGATTTGCCTGGACAGAAACTAGCTGTAAAGAAGGACAGCCCTTTCCAAAGGTCTGGGCAATCGTGCTATCACTATTTCCCCTTCCTTTTGATGCTTGAATAACACTGAAAAAATCAAGGTGTGCAAACACCTTGATGATCAATGCAACCATAAGCGTGTATACTCAGAAGTCCTGTTGCTTTTAATGGGACCTACTCCCAGGATAATGTGTTCAGGACTGCAGACTATCCCTACAATCCAGAGAAACTACGGGAGCACGTAAGAGACATTACGTGCACCCGTACTTACGGCACCACCTAGTGAAAACCTATGGGAAATTCACATTGCAATCCAGAGTAAATTGTTCTTACACCGGAGCAAGGACTCACCATAGTTACTGTGGATTGTGCCCTATGTCTCTTCCAAGCTGTTACAATTTGGACCTACTTCCCCAGGAGAAGTGTATAGGGCCAGACAGTACCCCTGTTGCATATCTGGATAGTCCATTGCTGTGTTAAACGGGAGTCATCTTTGTTTCTTGAAATGAGTAAAGAAAGTGCAGTTAATTAAATCCATGGAATGCCTCTAGATTTAGAGCAGTCTTAGCAGTGAAAAAGAATTTGGGCTCCTTGGATGCAATTTCTTGTTAAAACTTGTTTATCTATCTCACTTTCATCTTGGTGGATAAAAAGTGGCATTCTTTCTCCCTGTTTCTCTGGGTACCTTTCATTAGTCTCTTTCTGTTTGGAAGAAAAATTGGAGCCTCTGGTAAGAAAAACTTATCTTCTGACGAGCCATACCCATGGTATTTTGTTCTATCAGAATGTTGCCTTGGTATTCTCTAGGGTTGCTATGTGTAGCTTGAACTGATAATTCATTAATTAGCACTAATTACAGATTTGATTATTAATTTATCTGATTATAGATTCATCTCACTTTTTATTCATAACCTGAATATTCATAGTTGAACTGATTACACACACACACACACACACACACACACACACACACACACACACACACACACATATATATATATATATATATATATATATATATATATATATATATATATATATATATATATATATATACATACCCCAAGCAGAACTTATTATAATTAAAAGGGAGATGTACAAGAAATTTCCAACATGGAGTGTGCTGGTTGTTCATCTAATCTAGGCCACAGTCACAGGGGTACACCTGAATCAGTTATAGGCTCCACAGTGCAGAGGAGCTCTCATGGAGACTGCAAAGTAACCTCCATCACCATCCCCTGGTCAGATTTTTCTTCTCTTATCTGAATATTGTATGATGCCCAGAACATCTTGTAGGTGGCTCTGGATTTAGCAATTGAAGATTGTAGAGGACCTGTTTTGGATGCCAGTAATTTCAAAAGAGAGGTGAGTAGCTACTCAGAACAGGGTCTTTTCTGTCGATCAGTGGTGGGCTCCAGCAGGTTCACACCTACTCTACAGAAGTAGTTGTTAACTCTATAGAAGTAGTGGTTGTTAACAAGAGATAGGACATATAAAGTTCAAAAATAGCCATTTAAAAGTGGCTGCCAAATGGGCACAGAACTGATTGTTAATTTCTTTGAATCCCATCACTGCTGTAGATGTGCGTAGACATTTAATACTTTCCTCAGTACTTTAATTTGGTATCTACGTTGTTATTCTTTAGGGCCAACTTTGTGCAGATCTTGTTTATTTATTGCTGCTAATTATTGGATTTATATTTTTGTCATTTGTTAATATGTGATACTCATATATAGTAAAGAATGGTATAGTAGGAGGCTATGTGACCTAGACCAGAACTTCATTGATCGGGCTTGGGGCTACAAGAGAATCAGTTTCAAAAGTCTTGTGTAAAAAGGGCATAAATATTTGTTTACCTTATTTATTTATTTACCTTATTTATCTCCGCCTTTCTCGTAGAGACCCAAGGCGGCTCACATACACTCCAGTTTTGGCTACAAGAAAAGCAGCCGTGTATATTTGAGCCTGCAAGATAATGTCACATTTGGTGGATCATCCTGTCCTTGCGGCAAACACAACCATTTAAAACACAAAAGAAATGCCAATCACCTTTGGCTTTTCATCATCAAAGCCAGTGACAGATCTACCAGAGCTCTGCCATAATTGAATTTTTGGCTCCATGAGCAACTGAAGCCACTGTAAGATTAGCATGAAAGAAATGAAACCATCAATCCCCAGGCTATTTAGAGATGATGATCTCATGCCACAAAAGGTCCCACCTTATGGAGAAATTGTTCTCAGTTCTTTCTCATGATTGGCCAGGCTGGCACTGAACTGTACCTGTGCGTTAAAACTGTGCCTCTGGTTCGTGGTTTTCCACTGTACCTACTCAACATTTTGGGTTATGTTCCCTTTTGGAGAAGCTGGAGCATCAGTGAAAGGTAATCTTATAAATGGGAGAGACTAGTTGTCCTGTTGCAAAAGGGCTGTAGTGTTTAATGGCCATAAGGGTATTTTTAAAAATTCAAGCTATGCTGAATCTCTACTCCAGCTACAGTTTTGCACTTCAATTAAAAGTTCTCATTTTCCACAACATCCAGAGTTCTCCTCCCCTCCCTTCCTCAACCTAGAAAACTGCATCTTACTTTTCAACTCCTTCTGGTCCTTGAAACCCCTTCTGGTAGATCATATTACATAAGATCTAATCCATGATGTGGGTCTCTTGCTGTCTTTTGTTTACTGAAGCATTTGGTGGGATTAGATGGGCCTTTGACCTGATCCAGTGGGACTGTTCTTAAGATAATGTCTCTCCTTGCAATTTCCTTGACTTCCTTTTCCTTTCTTAACATGCTGTAGCATCTTCTCCATAAAACTAGAAATTAAATTTTTTTGAACAGTGGTTCCTAAACAGGTGAGTTACAACTCACTAGGAGAACAGGGAAAGGAGAACAGCCCAGAAATTGTCAGCAATATGATACCATGCTCCTTCTGGGAAGGGAAGGGTTTTAAAAAACGTAACTTGGAGATTGCTAAGGCTTTGTGGAGGGTATTGGGACCCTGCAACCCCCTCTACAGCCCTTCTGGAAAAATTCTGTAAAAAAGGAAAAAAATTTGGGTTTGCAGTGAAAACAGGAATTTTTTTTTTCTTTTTAAAAGCAGTTTAGAGCTGCTGGGGGAGCTGCAGAGGGGGATTACAGGATCCACCAAAGAGCCTTAGGGTGCAATCCAGAGTAACTACGTGGAGTCTTTGCTCCGGTGTAAGAACAATTTGCTCTGGATTGCAATATGAATTTCCCATAGGTTTTCACTAGGTAGTGCAGTAACTACGGGTACACATAATGTCTCTTACGTGCTCCTGTAGTTACTCTGGATTGTAGGGTTAGGGTGAAATCCAGAGTAACTATGGGAAGTCCTTGCTCCGGAGTAAGAACAAGTTACTCTGAATTTCCCATAGGTTTTCACTAGGTGGTGCAGTAACAACGGGTGCATGTAATGTCTCTTAAGTGCTCCTGTAGTTACTCTGGATTGTGCCCTTAGTCTGAAACTATAAAGAAGGACAAGGTCTTGGATTCCTCTCAGTTTTGCCTTCCTGGTGGACAACGGCACATTTTTGTACTCACTAGTAAAGCTGCAGTATTGGATACTTTCTCTTTCCCATAGAGCTCAATGCCTATTTTTTATTTTTAGTTTTTTTGGCCATAACCTTTGATAGCAAGGAGATATTTCAAAACTGATTTTTGCATTGGATTCTGCTCTTCTATACGAATCCAATCACATATGACATGATGGGGTACTGCACACCATTGCAAAGTTCAAAAATAAAGTAAGAATGGAGGACAATGAAGCCTTTTTGGAGGACACCTGGACAGAAGGCTAAAAAAGAGGACAAATCCAGAAAAATCTGGACATGTGGTCACCCTGGCCTTAGTGACCCCCAGGTTCATAACATGGGTCTTTGACAAGATTCTAAAATATGTTATAAAGAGGGACAGTTTTAAAAACCCATCTTTCTTCACGCGATTGTTCCGATCATGTTGTTGCCAATTTCTGAGTCATACCCCTTTATGGGGAATTACCTGTTTCTGGGTTCTGGTTGTGACCTACCAGTTTGGTTGTGTTCTGGTTCTGGTTCTGGTTCTGGGTTCTGGTTGTGACCCACCAGGAACCACTGGTTCAGAACAGTATTTCATTTATCACTAATGTTTTCTTTTCCCTTCCAATTATTGTATATTATTGTTTCTCCCAATTAATTTTATTGTGTGAGAGTTGAGATCTGTGCCTCTTATCCTTGGAGAATGTCAACTGCCATAGGGAGTGCCAGGAGCTATCAACCCCAGAGACTTGGGATGCATGCAGTTGAAGTGCATGATACATTTGCAGATACTTGTCTGGTAATACTGGATTGTATTACCAGTATTACCATTGCTGACTTGTTGTGAAACATTTTGGGAACTGAGATCTGTGCAAAGTGAACTATGCTTTGAGTAAACAGCCCAATCCTAATTTATTTTCCACGCTGTAATACTATAGGCAGTTTGCAGCAGGACCAGCAGCAATGGCTTCTGCCATGGAGTAAAAGGGGCCAAATCCTATGGTCTCCTCAGAATCAAGGCCCATTGAATCCACTGGTGCTTACTCACAGGAAAGTGCATTGGATGCCAGCCTGACTCCAAGTTTGCAACATCAGCAGGAGCTGGATGGAGGAGTGGAGTCCAGGCAAGGAAAGTGGTGGTGGAGGGAAGAGGGGAAGTTGTAGTGGGATCCAGGCAGGGAGAGGGTTTTCTATTGATGGGGTTTCAGACCAGAGGGAGTTCCAGGAGGGGTTTCCCTCTTGCCTGAATGTGGCTGCTCTGCTCCAGGGGCTGGGCTGGCTGGATTGAGGCCACATGTTTGCTGGAGACAGGGAGAGTGCAGGAGGCTGGGCTGGGAATCTCCAACATGCAGGAGGCCATGCTTTCTGCCTGTGCTCCCTCTGCTGGCCTGTTCACTGGTACTGCAGGCAGGAGGAGAGGGAGACCAGCCAATGGGGATTCGTCTTGCAAAGCACATTCGTTTTACAAGGCAGAATCCCATTGTCATTCAAAGCATTCGTCTTGCAAGGTTCCACTGTATATAGATTATGATCACTTTAAAAGTGTACTGGATAGGTGATATAGGTGGTACATTGACAGCAATTGCAGTAATTATCCAGTTAAATAGGTGTGAGAAAATTATTATTTTTTTCCTTATTCCAAGAAAGATATCTTGTACTTGTTTTTTGTGGATTTTGTGTTTTGGTTTTTTATTTTTATTATTTTACAAAAATAAGAAGTGCAGAAAGCAATATTATGTATTTTAGTTTATCACAATTTATTTCTACCTCTACAGATTTTTTGAGAGGAAGTGTTTTTTAAATATAAAAAAGAGATAAGCAGAAAGCGATGTTATGTGTTTTTATTTCATTATCACCTGACAATCACATCTTTATGCATAGCACATAACACTGTCTTTGATCCCCATTTTGCATCCTTTCCCTGGTTGTACCATTGTAGGTTCCCTGATTCCTCCTAGAAATTTGGATGTGGACGTAGGAAGAATTCTTTGATGTATCACATAAAGTGGGAAATGAACGCTGTTTGAATACTGAAGTATGGCAAAGCGTTTGGATAAATTTTGAGACCACATGGGAAGATCAGTAGTGACCTCTAGGTTGGTCCGGTGCCTGCACGCGTTAGAGTTTCTTTATCAACCACGTCTCCCAGTTGCGCAGGGCAGGAAATAGGTAACTTGTCTGTGGTTTTGAGGTTCTGAAGCACAAAAGAGAAGATCATAACACTTTTAACGCCAAGCTAAAACAAGGTATGTTTTTTATTTTCCATGCTAATAAGCATACGCTTTTCTTCACATGGCAGCCATAAAACTGTCATGATGCTAGTGGTACGTCTTTGTTCTTTGCTCTGCTTATGGTAATCAAAGACAACAGTGGTCTATTTTTGAGTTTAATACTGTAACAAAAGGATTGGTATTAGTGGTCATCATTATGAGTGACTCCTGGACATGTGGTAATAATTTCCAAAGTGTTTTTGAGCATGGAGGGAGAATTGAGTCTGGACTCTGGCGTAGAATGGAATGTACCACAAAGTGAAACGGTAAACGCACTAATAGTTCTGGGAGGGTCCCAGGAATAAAATGTATCTTCAGAAATGAACCAAGTCATGAGCACCACCACCCTCATTCCTGTTTCTGTTTTGAGGGAAACTATCATGAGGAGAAGTTTTCAAATTGGTTGCATTGTCTTCTGCCTTTGGATATCTTGCTTGACTTCCTTGAGGAAATTAATCCTTGTCAGAAAGGCAGTCTCTGACTTCAACGGTTTAACTTTGCACTTAAAAAATATCCTACTGCTATTGGAAAGCCTTCCGCTGAAGTACAGTTTTTCTCCTCATTAAGGAACTTACCAAGGTTTGGTGGCTATTTGGAAACGGAATTATATATGTTATAAATTTAGACACCGGTTTTCCAATGAGAAATACCACCCAAAACTTTTTATTATCAGTCAAGCCGTCTTGGGTTATTCGGTGAGGCAGTCTGTTTGCATTGGCTGGCTCTTTTGTGCTGGACTCCTGCATAACAAATCATACATTTTAAACATTCTTTCCTAAGCTTGCAGAAAGACACAACAAGTTAAGAAACTTCTAATGCACGTTATACGATCAGCCTGATTAATTTAAAGCTTTTACTCTGCGTCACCCAGTGGGATTTCAGCAGCACCATGTTCCAAAGAAATGAACAACACTTTGGCTTTGAGGATTTGCTTGGGAGATAATGTGCCAGTATTAAATATTCTGAGGCTTTCTGGTTTTTGAGAGTCCTATACTTTTATACACATTACCTTTAATGTGTGTACCCTATGTATCCCCTCTCTATATGTGATAAATTTGTTCCTTACCGGTATCTGAAATTAATAAAACTTTGTAAAAATTGGAGGGCTGTGGATGGCACAAGTGGTTAAGACACTGTGCCTGTTAACCAGTAGGCCAGATTTCGAGACCTGGTTACCCACATGACAGGGTGAGCTCCTGTCCTTGCCCAGCTCTGTGACATAGCTGGTACCAATTGTATCAGCTCTGCCCGTTCCGTTGGACTTTTTCAGTGGCGTGGAGAGGGGGGATTTGCTGCTTCAGTAACAGCCTATCCTTCATATCAAACTACCCAGGCCTTCGTGCTTCGCATGCAGCATCGAGCATGATACCATAGTCTTGTCCTAATGACAAGAACTTTGCTTCTAGTCCTACTTCATATGTGCCTGCTTACTAGTTAATGCAAGCAACATTATGGTGACTGGCAAGTGTATCCAACACCAGAAATAGAGCTTAAATATCACCTGAGATGCAATATTTGTCAGTTTTTGCATTTATATATTTATCTTCTTATATATATAAAATTGAAAAGTCACTCACTGACTTACTCACTCACTCACCCATTGACTCATCAACACCCGGCCAAAACCACTGGGCCTAGAAGCGTGAAATTTGAGGTGAGTGTTCCTTCCGTGACTGAGGGATCCACTAAACCAGTTTTTGGAAATTCTAATCGGAAGGGGGTGAAATGGGATGCAATGCGTTTTCCTCCCTATACTTTGCATTGTAGAATCAGTGACTGAGGGATGTGCTGCCCCAACCACTGGACCTAGAAGCATGAAATTTGGGGAGGGTGCACCCACTAAGAACCGATGTTGAGAAATTTAACCCTTAAGGGGGTGAAAAGGGGTGCAATGCATCTTCCTCCCTATAGTTTGCATTAAAGACTCGGTGACTGAGGGATGCTCTGCCCCAACCCCTGGACCAAGAAGTATGAAATTCGGGGAGGGAGTTCCTTCTGTCACATGAACACACACCAAGAACCGATGTTGAGAAATTGAACCCTGAAGGGGCTGAAAAGGGATGCAATTTGTTTTTGTCCTATGCTTTACATGGAAGACTGACCAACATCCAGCCAATTTGGTGCTTGGTGCCTGGTGCACTTGGGGAGGATGTTATTTGGGGAAGGGATGTTGCGCATGGGGGGTTGCACTAGGGAGAATGCTGTGCATGACACAATGTTGCGCATGAGGGGCTGATGTGCATGAAGGGATGATGCACATGGGGGTGTTGCACATGGTGGTGATGCGCATGGGGGGTTGATGCGCATGGGGGGTTGATGCACATGGGGCATGATGCCTATGGTGCTCATGGGGGGTTGGTGCGCATGGGGGATTTGGTGCACATTTGTGGATTATGTGCATGGGGGTAGATGCACATGGGGGTTGATGTGCAATGGGGGATGGTGTATGGGGGAATCTTACTCCTGCAACATGGGTATGTTTTCACGAATTAAGTTATAAATCTTCAATGTTTAGCTTCAAATGATGTACATGCATATATGTACCATTGGTCTTTCCAAATGTAGCACTGATGGTGTGACTGCTGGTTTGTGCTGATGTAGCATGCTCATCATAGCGGCTATGAAACTTAGCTATGCATCTGGACTTGAAGAGTTCAGATCTTGTCTCTGTCATGACCTTGGCCAATCCTTCTCTTGGTAGCTCAGCCTCAGATGCAATATGGGCATAAAAGTTTACTTATAGGCTTTTTTCAGGGATGCATCAAGATAATTGATGTGAAGCACTTTGAAAGCTTTATAGTGTTGCACGAAAGCTAAGTAATATTATTAACTCCATGTGACCCTCCCCCCCAACATCTTCTCTCTTCATGTGACAGTTCCTATTGCCTTCAAAGACAGAGGGGATAATCCCCAGATCATATGCAAGCAAAACCTTCTTGCCTGACTATAGAGGACCATGGATGATGAGAAAGTGACCTTTGACTTGACAAGTGCTAATAAGTAATTAAGTGCAAAGGAAAAATGGCTGTGAGATCTTAATGTCTTAATGGAGCAAGGTTTCATGGTTAGACATGAAACCTTGTAAATTCATGGACAAACAATATGTAATCTGGAAATGATGAACCAGAAAAAAGGCCTTTCTGGGTTTCCAAGATTGCTAATAGGATCATTAGAAACGTTTCTGCTTAAGGGAAGTATCCCAGAATAAGATGTTACTGAAGTACTTTTAGAAGGAACACTACTGCTGGTTTACTTTTTAATTAAGAGGCGTTGTTCCAGCTCTTGATTAGCTTCCATGTGCATCATATTTTTTATTTGTCTCTGGGTAGGAAAAAAATGGAGGGGGAAAACAACTAAAAAGAGAAACAGAGAGAGACCTTTTTTAAAAAAAAATGATAATACCTGAAAAGTGTTTTTCAACAAACCCATACATCATTGTCAAGTGAAAAGATTAAACTTTATTGTTTCTTTTTGAACCAAGAACTCAAGGTGAGTGGAAATGTCTTGAAATGCAAAGTAGTTTCACAGATAAAGTAAAATGGAGATGAAAACAGACAATAAAAAGGCATTGGCTGTAATAGAGGAAACAGCCCAGAAGTTTTCTCTTTTCAACTGTAGTCCAGAAGTTTTGATTCTTTTTTTCTAATAATGATCATATTTAAGTGTTGCAATTACCATCTTTTTCAGCAAAACAAAATGTTTCACATCAAAAATGGCACCACAATAATTCTCCTGCGTAATATGAAACGTTAGTTATGTGCTGCAGCTGCTGCCAAGATCAACCACACTGTTCATTTAAAATATCAGGAAACTCCATTTAAGTTGGTAGTTATACACCCATTGAGGATACTGTGTATATTATTTTTCCTCAGTATTAATCAAGTCTATTAACAGTGTAACTGCAGCTGAGTCATACTGTCACATTTGTTTGTGTGTAATTGATGTCAGGGTCAAATGGTTGCTCCTCAGTATTTGAAAATTCTTTCTTTCCTTCACTGTAGATTTTTCTTTTTCAGCAACTGTTGTGCACCGTGTCCCACGGAAGTTCCCCCTCCCCTTAAATGTTATGATCTGTTGGGTTTGGCATGGGTGGCCTAAAGGATCGTTGCCAACAATATAACATCCTCAGCATGTATCTTAGCCTTTTTCAGCCTAGTATCATCTAGTATCATGGATTGTTTTAGTCAAAGGAATATTCTGTTTTCTTGTTGGATTTGGCAATCTGAGAAGCAGGAAGACTTTGTCTACATATAATTATCTAACAATAATCCTTGATAATGTCTGATCTTCGATCTCTTCAGCTAACCAGAAGCACCAGAAGATTTCCAAAAATATGTATGGAGAAATAAGCAACAATTTATGCAATCTTCTTATTAAGCCTTCCATGATAGGATGCTTTCAAGAAAACATATCCATCCCAAGCCTTCGTTTGCAGCCATTATATATGCCGTTAAAAACTACTGAGGGTCTATTGTGTCCTTAGTTATTATCATCATTTTGCTAATCTGTGCTTCCGTCTAGCTGCTTCCAGAAATAAAGAATATGTTTAGGAGAAGTATGCCATTTTAATGAAATGCATTCAAGAGAAATATAAATGATCCAAATTATTGACGTGTCAAGAAAAAACTGCATGTGTGTGCAATAATATCATAGAGTCCAATCCTATTATTTGCTCTTGCTGATGCAGCAGTGTGCCAGAATGGCTATGGCTGCATCCTTTGGGGGGTGGCGGGGAAGGGAGTTGTGGAGGTCTTTCCTGGGTAAGGGAACAACGCTTTACCTGGGGCTAACCTTCCAAAGCACAGCAGGGGTCTACTTTTCTAGTTAAGTAACTGGAGCATTTCTGCATGGATCTATGCCATATGGTCAGTTTGTGGAATGGGATTTAGTGGCTCTTCATGCTGCTGCTAAACCTGCCCTATTCTTAGACCCAGTCCACCCATCCCCTGACGCTACTGTTGCCCTCCTTCACCCCATTTCCCTCTACGTTTCTCCTGCTTTCCACATCACCTTTCCTTTGTCTTTTATGGTGTTCATTTCCTCTGGAGCATGCATGAAGGGTCTACTGAAGCATCTTATATGACTGGGGCAAAAAAAGTGTGCTAACAATCAGTAGGACTGAGCTGTGAAGAAGAAGATGATGATGATGAAGATGATGTTAATATTAATACACTGCTTTTCAAAAAATCAGTTTTACAGAGGAAATCAAGGCTCCTAACAGGGCTCACAATCTAAAACAATATCAAAACAACACCAGCAGAAGCCACTAGAAAACACTGCAGTGGTGTCAGTTATGTAACTTCAAAACAGTGTGATGAGCACAGCACTGGTTAATGTGCCTTGCCTTTCATTATACCATGACAGTGCAAAGGCAGTGATAGAAAGCTTCAGCTACTGGTTTTATCAACTTGCAAGGATTTTATCTGTTCAGTGAGATACCTGTGTCAAAATAACCAGAGCCAATTCATACGACAATGTTATTGCTCCCAAAGTTATTGTAATATGCTTCAGTTTATATTGTTGTATCCCACCATTGTCTCTCATTGTTTCATAAGAGCTGGGGTGGGCAAACATTTTGGCAGGTATAGGTCTTACCAAAAACTCAAGCAGAAAGTTGCTGGCAAACATAAAAGCAAGATTTTGCTTCACTCCGTCTCACAGTTTTATATCTTGTACTTACTTTAAAATACTTACATCACACCTCTCTGACACCCAGAAGGCAGAAGATAGCCAAACACAGATATGACGTCTGCCAATGCCAAACTTTCTCTAATACTGCAGATTTTGAAGTGAATCAGAGAATCCTATTTTGTATTGAGTTTATGGTGAGATGTTCCTTAAGATGGGGATACAGAGGGAGTAAAGGATCCTCATTCATGACGGGAGATTTTTTTTTTTGATTTTGTGATGGGTGAACAAACATCAAAAAGTTGGTGTTTAATTGATGATATATTTGTGGTTTTAATTGTTATTTTATTTGGTAAAATAAATGTGATATTTATTTGGTTTGGAGAGGTAGCATTAACATATTTTAAATGAGCATATAAATAAGAGTAGTTTATTGCTTGTAAACATGTTGAGAAACAGTTATCTAGGGATGCGGCAGGTTGTGCTAATCTGTTCAGATAAAATAGTTTGCTATTTTGTAGCACCCAGCTTCAAGGCACTTTAGGGACAAATGAATAAAAATAATCGTGTTTGACTATTGATAATGCTATTAATAGACTGATAATGCTATTCTTCAATGAGAGTGTGTTACAGATGGCTCCTATATTGGTTCCCAGCAATCAGTGGCATCACTAGAATTTATATCACATGGTGCAGGAGACCAGCATGTCACTCCTATAATGAACCTCCTTCCATGTAGTGAGAGGAGCAGTGTCCTAGTGGTTAGCATGATTATATACCATTGCCATGCCCCACTGGTTTTTGGTTATAACTTTTGATAAAATAAAGATATTTTAGTGTGGCTTGTTTCATTGCATTCTAGAATATATTATGCATCAAGTGATATATAGTGTTATGGTATTATTAAAAAATAATTTAATTTTAATAATTTTGATCAGTAGAGGCTTTACCACCTGTGCACATCACCCACAGGTATTGCACCCCTAGTGATGCCACTGCCTGCCATACAAGTTACAGGATCAGAACTATTTTTTCAGCTGTTGGCATGTTGGCATGATAGCTGTTGTTTCAGGTCTTTTGTGAGCATGCATGTCTACTTCTGAATGTCAGTGGATGAACAGGCAGCCTTGTGTGAACATGGCTGTTATCATAATTCATACATTTTGCTGAAAAATGTAGATTTGATTTCTTTAAAATTCCTTTTCAAATTCTTGTTGACAATATATGCACATTGGGGATCTTTTTTAAGTATCCCTGACACCACCACCACCACCCCCTCCCCCAAAAGAAAAAAAGTCCAAATTGCAAGATTGTTTCACCTGGTCTCTGATCCAGAATTTGTTTTCAGTGCTTTGGCCTACATCTGAAACATTTGAGGCAGTTACATAGAAGAAAATGTTTGGAGCATGTGCAGTTTCTCTCTTGCATGCCTTCTCTAATAGAAAAATCATAAGAAATCTGAATATATTTGAGATATGAGGGAGTGCAGAGTCATACCTGGGGTATGGCATGTAAGACACTTGCCATTTGAAAGACGGATGGCATTGAGCACCAGCTTCTTGGCTTCTGCTGAGCCACTGCAATCTTCTGAGCTCAGCGCTATGCTTGGGGACCTGCAGATACTCAACAGAAGGTCAGCCAGGAAGCTCCTGGTAGAGGAACAGTGGTGACTGCTATATTGGAAAGCAGTTGCTGCCGTCCTCCAAACCCATACGTGACATCACAGCAACACATGACATCATACTGTTGCATGACACTGGGAATTACTATCACAGCAGGCATCACTGTCCTTTGTGTGTGTTGTGCATGTGCATCCAAGCCATAGGGAGTGAGTATGAGATAGGTTTGTGCCTTGGTGCTGGAGAAGGTCTGCTTGCTTCCATTCAGGACACTCCTCTGCCTTTGGTAAAAGAGAGGCTCCCATCTCTATTTTCCCATCATTGAATTGGCTTTGGCATTTTTGCTACAGACTGAACATCTTTTCTCTATGCAGCTATTAAAGACTGTGAATGTGAGCTGTTTGGAAAATGTGGCCCTTTCTACAGTCAGTCTAAGTAGATGGTGGTATGGCCTTCGAACAGGGGAAAAAATGCAGAACATTCTACTATTACTAATAGAAAATATAATGTCATGATTTGGGGCCGAGCTGTACTGCCATCTGTTCCTTATTTAAAGTGCTGCATGTCTAGTCCTGATGTCACTGCGATCAATGACAGTTTTGTCTTGGTGAACCTCAGGCGTTAACAGATAACGTTACATTGAGATTAACACTAATTGGGAAATGGTAACGTTTAGGTTCCAGGTAATAATATTTGGCCATATGTAATTAAAAAACAATATGGACCTCCAGGATTTACTAGGGCAACACAACATTTATTTAAACAATAACGTAACGAATGGCTCAAGGGTTTTAACAAAAATGATTTAGCTGCATTTTTGGCGGGTTGCAATGGCAACATGCCTCAGTGCAACTCACGTGGCCCAGCGTGGTGAAGACTTCTGGGCAGCAGAAATTTAATTCATCTGCATAGTCCCATTGACTTTGAGAGGCCATTTGTGTAAGTGGTGCTTCTCCTAAGCAAATGTGTCGGTAGAATTGGGCCTTCAGCCAAGAGAGTTTGGCTGGATTCTCGCATGATATTTACAGAATGCCGTCCAAAGCAAAAATGAAACAGCTTTCATATTTTAGCTTCATCAATCAAAAAGCTTCTGTATGCGGCATAATAAAAGAGCATTTGGCAAGAGAGAAGCTAAGCTGGCTTTAAACACACACACACACACACAAACACACACACAGCAGTTCAACCAATGCTACAACAGAGAGCAAGTGGTCTGTTTGTGCCAAGGAGAAACTGCTAAAGCCCTATGAATTACACACAAGCAACTGACAACTTTACTTAGCTGTTCCATCTTTTAAGGACAAATCTGCACGCTAGGAACTTTCAATGCTATTTTAGTTATCCATTTAATCCACCTATTCATTTAGCAGGAATGGTAATTACGGGAAAATTACTGCCAAACTATGATGTGCAATTAAAATTCAGGCTATTTTGTGTGATGCAAAAATCCCCCTCCTTCCTTCCTCCCCCCATCATCTTACAAATCCTCTGATAGAAAGTTTGTGTGGTTTTCTTTTCTCTCTCCCTCTGTCTCTTTTAAACAGGGCTTATAATAATAAGCCATCTGGCTTACTTAAACATGAAAGATTAAAATGATATACAGTATGAAGGCTTCCTATTCAATTGCTAATGTCCAAGAACTCAACCCCAGTGGTGAAAGCTGTCATTTGGGGGATGGGGTGGGAAGAGGTAATTAAAAGATTTTCTTGCAGAGATGGATCCTGGAGCAAGAGGCTGGCACACACAACAAGCAAAACTAATTTTTTTCCAATAGAGGACAGCGCTGGCCAAATGCCTTGCGAGCTAATCTTCTGTATCCTTTAGTTCGCTCATGACGAGCTTGAGTGAGACTGAAAGGTGGGCAGGCAACTTGGAAGACAAAAGCAACCTAACTTTGCTTTATTTCACATTTTGAGACAGCAAGTGTTTCATTGCATCAGCAACAGGGCATGATTAAAGGTTGGGAGCAGTGGGGAAATCAGTGAGATTAAAAAGTAACTTACATTTCAGAGGAAATTGAAAAAGAAGATAGTAACCTTTCGGAAACCCAAGCGTGTAATGGGAAATCTACATACAGAACCAATTTCATTGGGAATGGTTCAGGGGAGAAGTTTGATTTCAAAGCTGCTTAGGAAAACATATTAGGGAGTTGATTTTAAAAATGACTGACACCATTGAATTTTTTTTTTTGTTTGATTTGAAAGTCACTGGATCTTCAGGTTTGAGAGAACACAAATTCTTTATCACTTTCAGCCACAACACAAATTCAACTATATAATATATGATCTGTCAAGTAGCTCTGTCAAGTGGCTACTAAACATAATTACTTCAGGGTCTTTTAGACCTTGGTTATTGACTTTACAAATGTAGATGTGCTTCAAGCTTATTTACGTAACTAGCAAAATGTATCCACTTTGCGAGAGTAAAATACCCCCTGTGCGCCGTCTCCTATTGCACAACACTCACATGAACATCTCCCCATGCGCTTTGTCTCACATGCACAACGTCTCCCTACACAAGATCCCCTTGCGCAACATCCTCCCTTGCACAATATTCCCCCCTTGTGCAACGTGTCCCCTCCTTGCGCAATCTTCCCCCATGCACAACACTTCCCGCTGTGCAGCACCCCCCTGATAACTGTGGACACCCCGACTGCGGAGGTGCAGAATTTGTGGCTGGATGTTGATCAGTCTTCAATATTAAGTATAGGCCAAAATGTGTTGCATCCCTTTTCAGCCCTTTGGGGGTTAAATTTCTAGAAATTGGTTCTTGGTTGTGCTCGCATCACAGATGGAACACCCTCTCCAAATTTCATACTTCTAGGTCCAGGGGTTGGGACAGAGCGTCGATCAGTCAGCGTTTCTTCAATGGAAAGTATAGAAAAATTTGTTATGCCCCTCTTCACCCCCTTCTGAAAACTGGTTCTTAGTGGGTGCCTCCATCATGGAAGGAATATCCACCCAAATTTCACACTTCTAGTCTGGCGATTTTGGCTGGGTGTTGATGAGTCAGTGAGTGACTTTTCAGTTATATATATATAGATAACTCCCAAATTAGAAATCCTGGAAATTGAAGTTTCCTGATGTTGCTGCAGCTAAGGAATTTTAACTGACAATTTTTGCATGTCTCCTTGTCCAATCTTAATTAAATTCCTATGTGATGATGCACCGGTGATGGTGTGGCTCCTCTGCATTCTGTAAGGAAATTTAGGCTGCTGGAGACTTCCTTAGGGTAAGGGGACATTTGTAAGGTAACCTGCAGCAGCTGCAGTTGAGTAACATGGATATCGCTGTGTAACATCACCAGTGATATCGCTTGTGCAAGTCCATTTTGATCAACTGAAACGTGTTAGACCTCGGAAGTAAGCACTGGTGGCACCCATTGCAGTCTCCTCCTGAGCAGGGTGACCATATAGAATGGAGGATAGAGTGACTCTACCTTTAACCATTGCACAGAAGAGAGAATTTGGACAGTTGCTACTTTTAAAAATCTCCTCCCTCTTCTGTGCAATGGTTAAAGGTAGAGGTATTCTCAGTGGTGTAGCTAATGATCATATAGCCTGGTGCAAAGCTCAAAAAGTAACCCTGGAAGTAATGTTACAACCAGAAGTGACGTCATCTCCTGGTATTTTTAAAAAGAAAATTGGGGGGAAACCTGCCTCCTCATCCTCAGCAGTTCACCATCATTTGAGCTACAGCACCTGTTTGCTATCTGGAGTTGAAGAAGATTTTGTTGCCCCTCCCCACCAACAACAAAATCAATTTAATTAAGTGAAAAAATGAAAATTGTGTCCCTTATTGATTAGGAAAACTGTGCTGGGGCAAAGAGAAATGATTATTCTTCCCTACCAAATATAAGAGGAACACTAATTAGAAGTGCCTGTATACCCAATAAGCATGGTTAACTGTATTATGATATATGTACTGTATATGATATATAACTGACAGCTGATTTATATAAATACCTTATTAGTTCCATACAATATCAGAATTACATCTCATTGGCTGTCAGAAGCACCAGTAACATGGGAAAGTTTGAGTTAAGTAAATCTGCTTTTCGTTCCATCTGCTTTTGTGTTTTCATTTTTAGTTAATTAGCCATAATGTTTGATAGAATATAGGTATTCCAATGCAGCTTGTTTCCTTGCATTCTGCATAAAATTTCCTTTCCAGCAATATATAATATGATGGTATTATCATTCATAGATACCCCGTTTTCCACAATTTTAGTTACTAGTGTCAAGCTCAGCTTGTAGCCCCCCTAAAGCTTGTAGCCCAGTGTATCTGCACCTCCTGTACCCCCTAACTATGCCACTGGGCACTCTGTCCTCCATTCTATATGGTGACCCTGCTTCTGAGTGGATTGTCCACCCAAGCCTTATCACTGCTCTTCAACCACTCAGTTTTAAGATCTCTCTCTCTCTCTCTCTCTCTCTCTCTCTCTCTCTCTCTCTCTCTGAACAGCCATTATGCATTCATTTTCATTGAACACATTCATGAATTTTGGATTCTGTTGGAATTTTCCACTCAGAGCATTCTTGGCGGAGGGCTCCATTCTCATGCAGCACTTCATAAATGAATGGCAATAAAACATTGCCAGCGATGAAACTCATCCTATTCAAGAAGTTGCTTTGAGCAACGGCCTCATATATTTTCTTTTGACACACATGTGTTTCAAACATGTGTTGCGGCAGATCGTTTCCTATTAATTGTCCTTTCCAAATCAATTTCAGATTACAGAAGGAAATACAGGGTCATGACATAATGGCAGAGCACACATAAATATTTGCCCATTTGATAAGCCCTGGTGTCGGCTGTACGCATCGGTTTCAATGGATGTTATTTACTTATTTTTTCTGAACAATCCCAACAGTGGCATCTAATGGCAGTCCATTAAGTCTGCCACTGTCTTAATTTCCCTGTCAGCACTTGGCAGCGCTCCGGTTGAAACCCTCTGAGCCAGCAAACAGTATCAAGCCAGGTTAGATGAATCCTGGGATAAAAACCTCGATGAATGGAATAATTGGTCTTTCCACCCCACTTCATCACTTCTTTTTAATACAGAAAGAAATACTCTTTTTATTACACAATCTTGTTTGGAAAGGAAAAGAAAATGCTTATACTGCACTAGTTATTGTAACCCGCTCACAGGTAGAACATGATTTGCTCCACAGAAGCCAGGAAGAAAGGGATGTGATTGAAGGAAGTGAGCCGACAGTATTTGCTTCTCTTCAGAAGCTCTTTTGCCTTCAGCGTAGTTTCTTATCAGCGGAGTTTCTGACATCTCTGCCTTTTTGCTCTCTGTAATTCTGTCTTGTAAATTGATGGAGATTGACATGCTCCTTTCATGTCAGAGGAGAGTGGATCTTCCCGCGCTTAGAAGCACAAACAGTTATAAGTAGGCCTAGTGAACCCATTTGGAACGAGGCTTTTCCCAGAAGGACCACAATGGGAAGAGACAGGATGGGATCTTTTGAACTTGTAATCACCCAACTCTATCTTGGCACGCTGGCTACCAATCTCTAAGTATAGCAGAGAATCATCCTAAGAAGAGAAATACAAATGGCATGATACTGAAATATAAAAAATTATGATGCCAGAGATTCAGGGGGCATGATAAAAAAATAATAGTTGTTATTCCCAATTTCATGTTTACTCTCCAGCAGTCCAGTTCTACCAGACTCCCCATGCAGCAATATAGTGTTGTGTCCACTCTATCTCATGGGGATTGTTTTGGCCTCTGGAGGCTCCTCGAGAGAAGGAAACTTTTGTTCACTTCCCCCAATATGTGCATTGCAATATGGAACATGTCAACATGGACTCACAAAGGACAGGAATTAAGATTCAGCAGACAACAGCACCAAATCCACCCCTTCTTATTCCTGTCCTGCCCTCTCCTTCTCCCCTCTTCTTGCCTCCTTTCTGTCCCCTGTGTGATCCTTCTTGGGGTGACGGGGATCTAATGTCCATCAATGCATGAAGCTGGCTGCTCAGCACTTCTGGCAGCAGCCAGCCTGTTGTCGTACTAAAAAATGAAACCCCCATGCACAAGTGCACATGCCCAGATTATCCAAATGCATCCAGACTCCAGAGCTATATGGACAGGCACCCCCTACAGAAGTGGACATTTACTTGTTTGGTATTGAGGTGTGGCTGTGAACCCTGTGGGAACTCTGAAGAAGGTTGCACAGGGGGAAATGGAGGAAAAACAAGTAGAGGAATGGAGGAAAAGCTTCTTCCCACCCCTGTTGCCTGTGTCACATGGCATTGGCCCCTCGGCTTGGTTCCCATGCATCAGCAGTCTTAGGAGGTTCATTGGAGGAGCCTTTGTACAGGAGAACTGGAGCAGCCAAAATGGAGGAGCCACTACTTTGTTTTCAGGACACTGAAACCCTTTGAAATGACATCTGGAGAAAAGGCTGAAAAAGAGGACATGTATGGGAATTTCTCTATATATGGTCACTCTGAGCCTGCATACTCCAATGAGTTGTGTTTGCAAAATGTATTATGCCAATGAAACCATGCGTTCCAGTGGCACAACTCTTCAGTAGGATCGGGCTGCAACTTAGAAGACAAATAACCTCATTCAACAGTTCTAGGTACAAGTTACAACAGATACAACAGTTTTAGATACACGATACATTCAACAGTTCTAGATATATAGATACAAAAGTTCTAGATACCCATTATGCTATTACTGAAATAAAATAAAGAAATAACCAGTGAATGGGAGGAACTAAGGCTGGTGTCCCTGTCCTGGTCAGTCAAGGGCAGTCAGGCAATTTGCATCAGGATCCAGGTGTTCTTGGGATGGTCGTGACTGGAAGTATGATATGAAGAAGCACTCTTTATCAGGCTTTGGCCAGATTTTTACAAACAAATCTTATAATCTCTCAGTTCAGCAGATATTAAAGCAAGGAATCTCTGAGCTGCTTGGCCTGCACATGAGCAACCCATCACTGAGGCTGTGGCCGAGTGACAGCTCTATAGAGCTTGATGGAACCTAACCAGCTCCTTGTGTCACATGATATTTCTGGGTTTAACTCTGCAATACCACTCCTGAGCGGAGGAGGTGGGAAAAAGATATTATAGCACAAAGCTATACATGTTGCAACATTTTCTTCAGGCTCATCCACACAGTTCCAATCTCTACATTATCACAACAGCTTTCAATCATTACTTCTCTTACTAGAAAATACTATAAGCCCAGCTTATGCAAACCAGCCACTCCTTTGTTGTATGCAAACCTCATCCCAGTCCCTTCCACCCAATATATCCAGAAATTGGTTGATGAAGGGATTCTCTCATGGTTTGATATTTCACAAGCCAGGAACATACAACATATTGCCTCTGTGCTTTGAAATACCTCTGGCTTCTGCTTTGTATTTAGTTTATTATTAATGTTGGCTGCTTTCCAATAGCTTCTGGCCACCATGACTGTGAGCATCTTTTGTCAAATATATCAGATACAGTCTACAGTCAGAAATGTATTATTGTGTACATAATTTCCAAATAAATCAATGCACAGGGAACACACAGGGAAAGCAAGCATTTTGGAAAGACATGGTAATTTTCTTGAGGGAGAGAGTAAAGACTGCTTAAAATAATAGACCTTGGGCAGTCTTTCAGATTTGGGGATATGTTGTAAAAACAAAATATTTTCTGTATTGAAGTTTTCCTGTAGCTTTTTGAAAGTCTGAAGCCCTCTCCTATTGGGGCCTTACATTGCTTTCTAGCAATGCTATGACTATGTGATGGGAAGGAATAGGTCTGAGCAGTGAATCTTGCCTAGCACAATCAAAAGTGGGCTGGTCAGGGTGGTGAAGTGGGGCACTGGCCAAAGGTACATACTGATTAGGGGCAAATGCCTGAAGCCCACATACCCGGTGACATTGGTGACTTTGGGGTTTGGTGGGCTTAGGACCAGGCTTTGTTCCTGAGCCACATATATGTGGCACTGGTGGAGTGATGTGCATGATCCACAACTGAGTAGGGAGGACCACAGTTCAATGGGTTAGCACCTGCTTTAAGCATAGAAGGTTCTTGGTTCAAAGACCAAGCTCCTGGTAGGGCTTGGCAAGATAATGACTAATGATCCATTGGAGACAGGAATGTGCCATGAGATGTCAGATTGAGAGCTTTGCTCTAAGGATGCAAACAACCTGGAATATTGTTATTTGTCTTGACCCCAAGAGGTTCACAAGAAAAAAATTGTAGGTAAATACATTTTAAAATGACATCAAAAAATAAGTCTCTTCTGCCTCACGTTGAGATTCTGTGGTCACTGTGACAGGGAAGGGGCACAATCCATGCTGATTCACAACACCAGGAGAACTCTTTTTCAGATCCAAGACCTCCTTTGGTCCCCATCTACAAAATTGTACCTGCTTGTATATTTTTTACTATACATACCCAATGTAATGTTACCTTTCTCTGTTTCTCTCCACTTCTGCTCTCTCTCTCTCTCTCTCTCTCTCTCAAAAGACAATCTATCAGAGAAAGTTAGCAAAAATAGTCCTGATGACACTGATGCAACTCGTTTGAGGTTACTCAGGGGTGCATTTCAGTTGTAGGTTCTAACCCATCAACTAAAGATAAATGCACTACACCAAAGAGAGTCACTCTTTCTCCATCAAAGTAAGTGGCAAAGTCTACTCACACACACAGGCGGGCAGTATCTGTGGGCACATTGAAACCCTAGATTGCAGGAAATTGCTGGATCAGGGCATTAGTCTTTCCTGGTGCAGTCCCATCTTCCAGCTAGAATTTCCATTTTAACTCTGCCTCAGGCAAATCTCCTTTCTCACAAGGCAGCATCATCCAGTAGATTATTAGTGTTCTGGCCATTATTGTAAGACAATTCACTTTGGCTCTGATATTTTTATGTTTAGAATTTGCACAATACACTTTCATTATATCTTTCTAAAATGATAAACCAAGAAGAACCTGTCTCTTGGGATTGCACCTTTCTGGACGGAATGACTTAGGATCCAGTCTTAGAACTAACTGTGGATCTTAATGAGGTCCATCATAAAAAAATTGTCCTCAAGTATTTAGTATACCTCACATGGAGATTTCACTCTTGCATTTTTATTTCATGATATTCTCAACGGTGGCAATGGGGTGGCAGGTGGCACCTGGAGGTTGGTTAAATTTAAGCATGCCAGGGACAGGGATATGACAAGAGAGTCTGTTGAAGTGTTTCCACAGTTAGACCTTACCTGACATGAAAATTTGATGTTTTTTCCCCCTTTAGGGGCTTACGAAATTTGCCTTTCAGAGGTTTTCATATGGAAAAAAAATGTTAATGAGGAAAAAATTTTTAACAAGGCAAGCCCTAGCAGTGACCCCCTTGGATCTAAGCACTGCAGCAAACTCCGGCAAAGTCAGCCTACATGACGACCATCTTGCTGAATCTCACTGGCCTTCTGTTCTATCGGTACTATAGTTCTAGAAACAAATCTCTTAATGAGCCAAGATCAATCCCAACAGGAAAACCTGTGATATTCAAGATCAGTAGACATGCATTCTTGCTGGTACAATCAACCACCCCCCCATCACACATGGCAACTCAAAATTATAATACAAAAATAAAAAAATAAGAGTGCCGCTTTCTTTTAAAGATGTGGGATCGCTTCGTGGAGCATTTAACTGTCGATTCCATCAGGCTTTTGAAGCAGCTTAAGTTCTTTTGTAGCAAAGTTGTTTAATGTTACTCAGACAAGGAAAATCAAAGTCTAATAGAGTGGAAAAACAGCAAAGGCAGAAAATAGGTAAAAGATAAATCACACAGGAAGTTTTGCTCTCTTTTTTGTTATTATATTCATTGAGATCAAAGCCCTTGTTTCAGCTCTAATTAACAAAAGCTAATGCAGATTGGAGACCTTTTGGCACTGAGCGGAGCCTTGGAGGATACAGCTGAAATCTTCTGAAGATTTAAATAATTAATATGACACCTTGAGCTTCGGAGGGGAAAATAAAATAATAATAATACAAAAATCCGGCCCTGTGCTCAAGTTGGAGAAACAATGCCATGGCCAAGTTGGATGCCATTTGTTCCAAGGAAAATGAGCTGAGTACACTGCCTGGACTTCATTGTCTAATGGGTTTGCAGTTCACTGGATTGGTTGGCCTTTTGTCATGCTAAGGGGGTCTTTTGTGTGGTACTTTGTTACCCCCAAGTCTGCCCTGGTGGAAGAAAAGTAGAAAAAAAGAAAGGCAAATCTGCTTTAGGGAGTTAGAGGATGGTCATTTAATGGTTTTTAATCCTCTTAATCCACGTAAAAATGGAGATCACCAAGTGAAAATCCCATCCCAGAAGTCCTTATGATTCAAATGCCTGGCTCATGAGACTGGGTTGGGGGAGAAAGGGAAAAAGTAGCAACATGCTCTCCATTCCTCCAGCAATATAATTTACTGTATTTTGCTTTTTTTTAAGAAGCCAGGCAAGAAACAAATAAAATTCTTCTAGCACAATCCCAAGGAAGAACTTTCCATCTCCATTTGTATATTTGGGAGCTTTCAGGACATAGCGGGCAATCCTTAAATGACAAGGATCTTTTTTCCTAATTGTCTCAACTGTATGCAAATGTCCCTTAGGTTTGGCCTTGCACTAATGCCCTCTCCAAGCTGTTTTTTAACTTGCATATTTTCTAGGTGAATGAAATCCTCTATTGAGTTTCGATCCAGATTAGTTCTAAACTGTTGACATAATCATAGCTAAGCCTTTTGGCTCAGTTCATTACTACTCCATAAAGACAAGATCTCTCTTCATTTACACTTAAAAACTGGAACACTGCTGTATCTAATTTGATAATTTTGCATAAGACTGCAGATTTGAAATGATATCTGAAAGCAAGCATCATTTTCTGTCGTAAATACTGCTGTGTTGCATAATGGACAGTAATTTTTTCTTTTTCTTTCTGGAAAAGCAATATCTGCCAAAAAGCATGTTTCCAAAGATTCTTATTCCATTTGTTGCAAATGGCATAAAAGAAATAAAGATAAGACAAAGGAATTTATTCTATGATCTGTTATGATCTATTATGATTTAAAAACAAGTTTTGAATTCAGCATTTATTGAAGGCTTTTAAATGATTCTCTCTTTGGTTTTGATGTTCTTAAGCATGGAATCCGCAAAAGCTAAAGAGAATACACTTCCTAAAAACTAAATTGTCCTCTACAATTCTCAGTTTATAACAAAGCATCATATAGTTTGAAAACTGTATCATGATAGCTTTTGAATATAATCAAATGAAATGGAAACAGTTCGTGAAATATATTTTTGCATGAAATCAGAATAAATCAACGAATGCCTAGATGTTTCTTTGTCAGTGGTACTGATGCAGCATGAGATGACTAAGATCTTTTTCTCTTGTACATAGGCAACAACAATAATGCTAAAAAAATACCCCAATCCAGTGGTTGTCAGTGTGAACCATACAACCCCCTCCTCAGGAGATCATGCCAAATTCTATAGGGTCACATTAAAAAATTGGGGCCACCCAAGTCTAACAATCAGGGGTGTGATGAAATGAGGCTTGGAATGGGGTGGTGAGCAAATTAAAGGTTTAGAAACCCTACACATACCATCCTTGGTGAAGCATGAGGAAGGGAAGGGGAGAAAGGAAGGAAGCTGAAAAGAATGGCAAGAGGCCTAATATTTGTCTTGGGTGCTGTTTGCACAGCAGGGTCCTTGGATCTTGAATGAAGTGGGGGTTGACATTGCACCCCCTCACTTCATGCTTGACATTGCACCAATGGCTAGTTCTAAGCATATAGAAAAGTAGATGGTGCACAGTAAATGTATGTGAGTAGACAAATTTTGCTGGTAGACCAATATAGACCCTCATGGGATGGACTCATTTTAGCCCATCATTTTTTTCTGAGAGGATTTTTGGTGGCCTTATTCAGATTGACATTCTCTGTGCATAACCGTCTGGAGATCTTTATTCCCATTGCAAGTTGGCTGTACCTGGGCTCAGTGCCCTGAGTTCAGTGATCTATCTATGTAACCTTTATGGACTTTATCTCTTAAATGAAGTACATTTATCTGGGTTTCAGCAGGAGGCAAAGTTGATATGGGAAGGAAATAAAGTCAATCAATCAAAGTCATAAAAAGAGAGATAACTGGGGAACACTTTCCTGCTTGGTTCCTCCAGTCTATCAGAAAGCTGACATTTTTGAAATTGATTTTCCGAGTTTTGTCAACTATTCCCAATGTCAGCGCGAGTGCGTTGCAGACTTCAGAAAGCCCATGCTGAATTTGATCGAGTTTGTCATCTGGAGAAAAAAAATGGCCCAGAAGCTTATGACAGTCATCCCTTTTTGATCGACCAAGACTCTGTCCCTCTCAATACACGTTATGTTACAATTATTTATTCAAAGCAAAAGGGGAAAAAAGGAGAGCGCAGACAGAAAAAGAGCTCTTTTGAAAGGGGGAGAAAAAAGGCATCGGTGGGCAAACACCGTGCACATGACATTGCCACACAACATATGAGGGGCTGCCTCAAACATTTCCAAGGACAGAGAGTATCCCCCTATTATCCAACTACAAAGGTACCAATAACTCAAAATCCCCAAAGGTATCGCAGTGATCAAGGAAAACACCCCTAGTCAAACCTTTGCTTGAATACATTTTGAAGGAAAACACAGACTTCTAAAGAGAGCTGAAATAGTGTGGCCTCTTGAGACGTGTCCTAATGAAATGTGCTGCTCCTGAAACTGCAGTTGCTGTGAATATTGCACAGTCTGTTAGACCCACAATAACAATGTTAATTTTTAAGGACTCTTTCCAATCACATCCCATTCAGGTATAGAGCACACTTTCTGGGAATTTGCACTTAACCATCTTTTTCCATGTGATCATTCTTAAAGACATCCAATCTTTAAAAAGACATTTCAATACAATAAATCTGCAGGGGAAGGAATTCTAAAGCACATTTCTTGGCTGGTAATTGTGTTAAAATCAACTGCTGCTGGTGCTTGAAGAGCTCTGTTGATGTCCTTTTGAAGTGTTTGACGAGTTTCAAAGAATGGTGCAACTAACTTCTTTGGACATGGAACATAGTTTTTCAAGTGATTGTAAGATAGAGGGCTATTTTTACGGGGAAACTCACCAGTACTGGCACCTTTTACACCTGCCCCTCCAGCAGCTAATTAATAGTTATATGGGGAAGTTGAACTGGCACCTCCTCTAAATATAAAATAGCCCCCCAGCCCCCTGAAGAGGTGAAATCCTGGATATCACATTGCTGTTTTCCCCCTTCCGCTGTCCCTTAAAGGGAGCAGGGAACTTTTACATGAACTGGGAAGTTGCAACCCCCCAATTTGAGTAGCACTAGTGTAGTTGATATAAATATGTCAGTAATGGGGACCCATCCCCCAGTTTGAATAGCACTGGGATAGATGATATCAGTGTCCCAGTAACAGGAAGGAATACATTTACCTAGGGTGAATCCAACTGAACGCAGTGGGATATGCTTCTGAATAAATACAAATGCCAAACATTCTGTAGATCCTTCTTTGCTGAGTTTTTCATTTTCACTTTTTATTTCACCTATTTTAATTGCCAAGGTGCAGGTTTTGCACATTTTGAGAGTGGTTCGAGTGGCATTCTGGACCCAATCTAGATAATTTACCTCTGCTAATCACCATAGTTATTTTGAAGAGAATGGTCTGGAGAGTACCCTAAACCAAAGGGTGCTATTTCAAACAGCAGCAACAGCTGGAATGATTTCTGCTGGGTATATAGACATCTGGCTTCCTGTTCTCCTTCCCATATAAATTGGCTTTCAAGCTTGTATTCTAGTTTCAAGGGAAAGAAGAATCTTGCAATCATCCCAAGAAGAGGTTAACTTTGAGGAACGTCAAGAATGTTCTACGTACGTGTGTGAGTAAAAACCCCAAATTAGTTATTAGTTATTCCACCTAGTAAAAACTAAATGCTCCTAAGTATCTTAAGTGATCGTAGTTCAAACTAGCTGAAACTAGAAACTAGTGGGTATTTTTGTGCAGAACTTTCTGATTTTTCCTAGATAAATCTAGAATCTCCTAAAGCAGGAGCTTCTCATTTTGACTAGCCATAATAAGAATCTCTGACAATAGTTGGGCATTTGAACTTTGGGTTTTTATTGTAATATAGTGAGAACGTACCTGCATTGCAGGAGTAAAATTCCCTCTGTTCGCCTTCCCCCACTGTGCATTGTGCTCCCATGCACATTGTCCCTCCTTGCACATCACATCCTTATGGGCAATACCCCTTTACAACATCCCCCATGTGCACTGTCCCCCCATACGCAACACCCCCAATGCTCACCATCCCCTCATGTGCACTGTCCCCCGTGTGCACAATCCCCATGTGCACTGTCCTCCCATGTGCACCGTTCACCATGTACACCGTCCACCCATGAACACCACGTGCAACACACTCATTAAGCAAGGTACCACTTTATACCCATCAGAGAGAAAAGCTATTTTCTATTCGGTTATATGAATATTAACTGTCCCTAATCAATTGCTGGGTTAGTTCTCCAGTAATTTTAAGAATGTTGACTATGAAAGTCTCAGTGTTTATGTCAATCTTAAGTCTTAATGTTTGCATAAACCTCTAAGTGTATATTATTTGCATATACTAATCCTGTAAAATGAGAGGTGTAAAAGAAAAGAATAATTTAAAAAAATATTTACTCAGCAAAAGTAATAGCGGCAATAGAATTAGCAACTCAAAATAGAATAAGGGTGCAATCCAGAGTAACTACAGGGAGTCCTTGCTCCGGTGTAAGAGCAATTTGCTCTGGATTGCAATATGAATTTCCCATTGGTTTTCACTAGGTTATGCAGTAACTATGGTCCACATAATGTCTCTTATGTGCTCCCATAGTTACTCTGGATTGTAGGGCTTGTCTTCCAGCCTAATCTAACTATTGAATTATTGTCTACCCTGCCAAATAGCCATCCTATCATGCAAACATGTGCTGCACATGGTGGTGGTGGTGGGGCAGTCATGGATGCCTCCTTAAGGTAAGGCAAAGTTTATCCCCTTACCCTGGAGTTGCATTGTCCTTACATTAGTGCTAGAAAGTTGTTTAGGATTGTGCCCAGAACCATTTAATTGATTTTAGGCCCAATTTTAGGCCCAACTCAATCCTATCCAGTGTCAATGTATCCTCAGTAAGTAAGTATTTATGTAAGGCCTCTATGTTTGCTCCCCCACTGCAAGATGCAGTACAAATCCATGGCATAGCTGCATACGCGTTGGCATGGTTTGAGCCCTTTGTCTGTAAACTGCTTTATGAATTTTTTTGTGGGAGAGCAGCATATAAATATTCTTATTAATAATAAAGCCTTCAATACCCTTCACCAAATTGAAACCGTGGGCTATGCCTGCCAATTAAAAGAGATGAGAAGAAAAGTTTCTTTGCACCTCCTCCATAGCAAAGAAGTTTTCATTAGAGTACTGATTATGACTTGAGGTCTATAAGAACTTGTTTCTTTTATCTTTGCTGGCCCGATTCAGGTGATCAAGCAGAAAAGTATTCACTTGCATGAGATTCCATGCATTGAAATAGAGGGAGAGTCGAATTGTTTTAGGAGAGCCCTGGTTTTGATTGATCACCACTTCTCTGTTTGCTACATACATTAATGATTGTGCTTTGCCCATAATGTCTTTCCTCGACCTTTTAAAACCTATGTATGATGCAATCAGAGCTGTATTCCCCACAGCTCTTTGGTTAAAAGAGTGTTTTACCAAAGAATCTTGGCTTCAAGAACTTCCAATAACTTTTCATGGTGGAACCAAAATTCTTCAAAGCCAGTTCTGAGCTTTTTAGCACCAGAGTACCACCACTGGCGCTTGGCATCACAAACATGCTGTAAGGCACATCCACAACAAGTCAGTCACATCCTATGCGAAGTCAGTGCCGCTGGCAGGCCTTTTTTGTTAAAGAAGAGCACAATCCTAACCATGTCTATGTAAAAGTAAGCCCCATTGTGTTCAATGGGACTTACAGGAAAGTGTTTTTAGGATTGCAGCCTATGGGCGCAATCCAGAGTAACTATGGGGAGTCCTTGCTCCAGTGTAAGAACAATTTGCTCTGGATAGCAATATGAATTTCCCATAGGTTTTCATTAGGAGGTGCAGTAACTACGGGTGCACGTAATGTCTCTTACGTGTTCCCGTAGTTACTCTGGATTATAGGGTAAGAGTTATATTTTATTTCCTGATTTTTGCCCATACCTTTTGATAGAATAGACATATTTCACCCTGGTTTGTTCCATTGCATTTTGTTATAAATTACACATCGAATGATATGTAACATAATGGTATTATTTCTAACAAATCAAGAGCAAAAGGATGCCTTGTCACATAGACATAAATGAAAATTTAAAAAATAGCCCCTATCGGAACAAGACATAGGATAAGAAACTACCCATACTCAGTGAATGGGCAAGCCATAAACACAGCTTTGGGAACAACCCTTTCCAGGAAAATCCTTTGCTTGAAAACTGTATCTAGTCTTATATGGGTAGGTAATACAATACCAAACATAGGGATTTATATACCGCTTTTTCTAGTCTTGTATTGATCCTTTGGCTTTATTCAAGGTGGTTAACTGAACAGGCATTTCTAAGCTTCAAAGAGAATTTTACAGTCAACAGAGTTCTGTCTTTCAAGAACTTGGCTTATTTCAGGTGGATCTCACCATCGTCTGGCTGTGCACACTGGCTTGCCGACTCCCCTATGGACAGGCTTCACAGCTGGCTCCTTTTGGCTGCCATCCAAAGGCTTTCCGTTTAGCTTGTCAAGGTTGCCACTCTGAGTCTCCTCTCAAACAGGTGATCTTCAGAGGAATTATCTTTGGGCATGCTGGCAGCTCAACCCTCTAGACCAGACCTCATGCTCAGGATAGATATACCAAGAAACTGACTAAACGACTGTATTTGTTGGTACTTATAAGTAGCTTTTCATAATACTTAAGGCAGCTTCACATAATAAGGCTATTTTCTACCAAACTGGAGTCTTTTGATCTCTTTGATGAAAATTTCCCCTCTACAGGATTAAAAAAAAACAATTACAGAAGTAGGCCAATTGTTTTTGGGACAAATCAGCTGAGGAGAAATTATTCTTTTCCAATTTTTTGTACTCTTGTTCCTATGTAACATCTATGGGAGACTGTGGTGGCTCAGTCATGGGAAGACATGCCTTGCTAGGAAAGTTATGCCAGCCTAAATTATTTAGGATTGCACTCTTAGTGATTAAAAATGGTCAACTAATTGGCTTTTATAAGCTGGCAACAATATACTCATGATAAGCCATTTCCCTGTGTTATGAGTGAGTCCAAAGCGGAACTGAAATCATATGTACCGCCAGAAGTATGGTACATACTTGTACCACATATGTGTTACAACATATACCAACAGTTGGGATATGACCAACTGTGATTTCCATCTGTGACCAACTGTGATTTCCCGCTGGTGCTGCAGTGATATTGCACCATTGTGGTAAGCGGTCATGCTTGTGAAAATGGTTGGGGTGAGGACGTAAGGGAGAAAAGGCCGAGCAATTGACCAAAGCAAAACAAAAATAGGTTCTCTTGTACGAAAGCCAACTTTAGCATTTCAATTTCATCCTCAAGTAGCAGACCGCTTTCAAGAGGCTGAGGAAGGAAGTCTCAAGCAGAATCAATTTATGCAGCTTGGCTCTGAGTATCCACAGATCCAATTTTATTGCTGCCTGGACCTCGTGGGATTTGTTGGGATTCTAGTTGCTCATATTTGGTTTTTAATAAAAAGGCGTGCTAACCCAATATTCCCAGGTTTAGCTCAAGCATTAAGAAACCCAACAAGAAAGGGCACTGTTTAGTGTTAAACAGGCCTTTGTGATTGCTGAAAGAACTGTTTTGTTTTGTGGAAGAAATCAGAAAGCTCATAGCCAACATTTTCTCTTCTTTCCACACAGGTCACTTTTTTTCCTCCACAAAACTCTAGTCTTTCCAGTTTCCCCTTTTTCGTACCTCTTTGTGGAAGAGCTCTGAAAGAATACACTATGGATTTGAAGCTTGGATGAGAGGCTATTCTATATCTTAAAGCCTGGACCATTTCTTGGACCCTGCTTAACAGTGTTCTGAGAGAAACACTGAGGAAGGTGAAGGCCATAAGGGACACTATATCTGCTTTACATCTTTCGAGCTTTTATGTCTGCTTACTGAAGCTCAGTCTAGAGTGATTTTTAAAAAGCTAAAATAGATGCAGAATGCTGAGAAATCTTGGATTGGTTTAGATAATGAAAGACCATGAAGAAATTTCATTAATGGTTCAGTTCTCTGGGTGTGAAAGCAGCCAACAGCCGGATCTGTGTGGAGAAAAATTGATGACACTACCGGTGCAAGGATGGCTGTGCAAAGGATTAGAGGGAGGTGGGAAGGGGGTAGAATAGAATGGGGTGGGAAGAATTTGGAGGGTATTGGGTGGAATGGAGGGTGGATAGTCCAAGTGGCTAAGACACTGTGCCTACCAGCAGGCCAGGATTCGAGACCTGGGTCAGCCCCACAAGGCAGGGTGGGCTCCTGTCCTTAGCCCAGCTCTGCAATGCAGCTGGATCCAATTGTATTGGCTCTGCCTTTCCATTGGACTAATTCAGTGGCGTGGAGAGGGGGGATTTGCTGCTTGGGTAACAGCCTATCCTCCATAACAATCTAACCCAGGCTTTTGTGCTTCGCATGCAGCGTATGCAGTGCTGAGCATGATACCATAGTCTTTCAAGACTGACAGATGCCTGCTTTTTTAGTCCAAGAAGGGGGCAGATTCGACAGCAGAATCCTGATCCCGTTCCTGGGCCTGATTTGCTTTCACCGGTCAATGCAAATATGTGCCAGCCACTTTGGCACCACTGCATAACTGCACAGGGATTGTGGTGTTATGGGGATTGTGGTGTGCACTGTTGTGGTGGCTGCTCAACATCTGTGTGATGTCAATAATTCTGTTGCATGAGAGTCTTCTATAGCCTCTCAGTGTATAATTTTTTTACCTTCCATATCTCCTCTTCTTATTTCCCAACAGCTTCAACAGCTGGTAAGACTGATCAACACTGCCAACCTTCAGAAGTTACAGGTGTCACTCGGCAAGCTTTTAAGTCGCTATTGATTGCTTCCTTATCATATGAAGAAACTCTTGATGTGCTGTGAAGTTGCATCCATTCTTTGTATTCTTCTAGAACGTTCCTTGCTGCTGTCACAGGAATATAAGGAAAGCAAAAGGTAAAATGGCAGGACTTCTAATATATGCCTTCATGTGGCTTACCTCTCAACTTTACTACATCTCATCAATTTGTCTCTGTGAAGAAGGGTGCTGATAAGCTCCCTTGACAATCTTATTTTTATAGATTTATTCTATAAAATAAATTTCATAGATTTATTTTATTTTTTGGAATGTAAATATTTTCCCGGACCCAACAGTGACTTTCCATTTTTGGTACTGCAAGAGCAAAAGTGACACTTGCAAACAATACGAAGCATTTGTTACCAAACCAGGTAGTCTGTCCTTGCCTAAAATGTAGGTCAACGTTTAGTTCACACTGAGGAACAGATATAGCACATGACGTATAGCATTTATAGGGCAAGTAGTACCATGCTTTTGGAAAAATCTACATGTCAAAAAATAGGCAATGTAAATGTAAAACATTGCAGAGCATGTGATCAGAAGGTCTTATGTGGCATGCATTTATGGCTCAGAACATGTGTTCTTCTGAGAAAGCATGCTTTGTGATAGTTGCAAATTTGACACTGCTAGAGAGCATGGTGGCTCAAGTAGCCTCAAATGACAAGTGGTATGGTTTGAAAAGACTTGGAAAGACCCACACAGGTTGCCATGTCTCTGGAAACAAAAGTGCAAAAAAATAAAATTGTCTTTCAATGTTTGTGGTCTGATACATTATGAGAAAATGTCCTAATCATTTTAGCAACCATAACACCCAAGAACTTTACACATGTTCAGTGGGAAGTTTAGGCAGGCAACCATGCTTTGAAGATAGTCAAACTGCTTTTGAAACTCCTCTTGGTTTCAAAAGCAGGTCACCCCCTGGAATGGGGGAGGGATTCTCTATTTGAGAAACACATGCCCAGTGGAACAAGTTGCATGATTTTGGGTCCATCCTATAAGATGAAGGCAGAGCTCAATACACGAAAAGGGAAGGAAAACAGCTTTTCCTTAGATTTAATTTTGTTGGCTGATTTTTGTGAAGCACTGTGGCTAAAAACATGGTGATAGCTATAATGAGTGCTGTAGCTGTCTCACTGATTTTAAAAGGTTTATAAAGTTTTAATCCCACAGTTAGAGATTTAAGGCATACTTCTGTCACATTATATAATCTCTGAATGAAAGGACCTTCTTTGAGCTAAAAGTGAGAAAAAGCGTTTTAGGATTCCATGCTCCCATCTGATTCTAGAGAATAAATTTACAAGAAAAATTTTTTTTCTGGCATGTAAAAGGCCAATCCATACATTCATGCTCAGAAAATCATATAATGGCTCTTGAATGTGGGAACATTCTCCATTCTCAGTGACTGCATTTGAGCTGTTGTCCCACACAGCAGACTGGAGACAGGGTAGGACATGGTTTTCACCATGTCTGAGACACACAACAATTTGGCAGCAGGGTGCATATTCACTATCCAGTGCACATTGCCTGCCTGTTTATTCCCTGTTTCAGTATTCTGTTTTTAAAACATACAAGTTACACAACAATAAGGGAAAGGTTGCAGTCCTAAACCTTAGGCCAGCCTAAGCCCCGGCATAAGACCTGTGCTGACCTAAGGGTGTCACAAAAGTGCCATAAGACACCTCTGTGTCACTCCTGAGGGTTAGGCCAGTGCACAGGCATGTGCTTGCCTCCCTACATCACCAAAGGAATGGGAAGACCATTGAGTTGTGCCAGCCTAGGTTAAGCTTGCACCCAAAATGACCCATTAGTTCCACTTGTGTGACACTTGAAACTTGAAGTCCTGAAGAGAGCTGTCTTGAAAAAAAGGACTTGGTTCAGAGTTAAATATACATAAGACTGAGTTGGTTGGTGTCAGAGTTACAATCCTGTGCACACATCTTCCAGGGAGTGAACACAATGGTACTTACTTCTGAGTAAACATGCATAGGAATGTGCTGCAGATCATCAAACACTGTACAGGTTCCCCCCACTTTCTGACAGTTTTTTCTGACAATTATGTTCACCATTTGATTATACTCAGCACATGCTTCACTCTTTCAACCTCTCTCTGTTGGTCTGATGGCTAAAATTGTCTTCCCTGATGTTGATCTGCATGTGACCTGGTCATAATACTTTTTTAGCAATTCCTTATGACTGTCATCAGTAAATAACCATCATTCAAATACAGAAGATATTCATTGCCCTCACATGCCTTTGTTCATTTTACTGTAATTTGTTATGTATTTTGTCAATAAATATGTGTTGTTTAGGCTTTTGTGAGTGATATTTATGTCTTTTTTGGTGGTCATTTTGCGTTTGCAAGCTGAAAAAGACTGGGTTCTACTTTTCAACAGTTTTCAGTTTTGGATGGTGCTCCAGTCCCTAACCCGTTCAATTAGTTGGGGCTACTAATAAAGGTACAAAAGGAGTAATTTGACCCTAATCATAAGGATCAATGGAAGATTAATATATAATTAGCCCTCAAATCTCCCCAACTAGTCAGCCTATTTAAAAAAAAAGGATCGGGAATTCTTTTTGTTTAGTAAAATGCACTCAGTGATCATTATCACTTCATTAATAAAATTCCTCCCCCGTCCTGCAAATAAATTGAAAAATGCAACGCAATGACACCAAATTCTTAAAGTTCAGAGATTATAAAGGTCAGGTTAGAAATTAGGCTAGCTGTTTCACTTGTAAGATAAAGCCCACATCAAAGAGGCTGGTTAACTAGAATTAATTTATATCTCACTCCAGCAGGAAAATTGAAGAATGGGGCCGAGGATGCAGGAGGTGAAGAAGGGGGGGTCAGAGAGAGGAAAAGGAGTTACAGATTGGTCATATGGAGATTTTCAGAGGAAATACTGCCCTAAAAGGGTGGAGGAATATCAGATCCTGTCAGATAACAGATGTTGTGGCTGAAGAAGTGAGGTTTAGGGAAAACTGTCTGAGGGGATGTTCTGGATGGCAGTGCTAGGAGTGTGAGGACTGCTAGAAGCATTCATCAGAAGGATGAGTTGGAAGAGACATGTAACATCCTACCTGCTAGGTTTTATTTTGGAAAATATTGTAAATAAAGAATATTTCCAATATGCATATGCAATATTTGTGTGTAATATTAAAACCCCCGTAATGTAAATGCAGTCCTTTCCATTGCAACCATTCAAACAGAGCCAGCAACATCTGATCTCTTATAAATTAAGCATATACTGCATTCATTCCAAGGTATCAAACTACACATCAACAACTCTTTAACAACTGGAGCAGTATTTCTTTTGCGGATCACATATTGAGATGTTTAACTACTGCACCACTCTTACAGCATACATTTCCACACAATGAACTAGATCTTCTGCTTCACCCAATTCACAGACACTTTCTGTCTTGAAAAGAAATTTTGTTCCATCATTCCCAAATTATGGCAGTTTTCATCTGACTGTAACATAAGTGAGCAATTGCTTCCTTGACTTAATCTGAAATTTAAACCAGTTGAAATTTAAACCAGAAAACAAGAAATCTTAGAAGAGAAGTAGCATAAGACATATTGACAGCTGACATACCATACCGCATACTAATATCAAAGAATTTGGATTTATTTCTGTCTTCTTTGTCTGAGCAAGAAATCACCCACACTCAGCTCTCGAGCAGCCAAATTGTATATATTAACTGCATAAATAGTATTCTTTAGTTTTTTTTCATTAATAGTTCCTTCAGGGACACCAGTCTGGATCGGGATTGTTCAGATAGGGGCATTTGCCCTCAGTCTGAATTGCACTCCCCCATGTTGGCTATTTGGCCCAGGAAGAATGTTCCCATTGACACCAGTGTTCACCAATATAGAATGAGGGCAGGAAAGATTGTTCTCACTTGGATTTCCTTTGTGATTTACAACATGGCATTGCAAAGTCATTATACAGTCTTGGATGGGATCATTAGCCAGAAGAAGTCACAATTTAAAAAAGCTGGTGAGGTTGCAATGAAACCTTGTGCAAATAGCCAAGGTTCAGAGTTTTGTTCATGGAACATTTCAAGGTCCCAAATCTAATCCCATACATACTTTCCTGGGAGTAAGCCACAGTAAACAAAATGGGTCCTAATTCTGAGTAGACATCCATAGGATTGTGCTGTAATGGCATTTTCCCTACAATCCAGAGTAACTATGGGAAGATGTAAGAGGCACTTACTCTGGATTGCTCTAGGCGTTTCCCATAGGTGGCATTATAACTACATCGGTTTAAAAGGTCCTGTAGTTACTCTGGATTGTAGCCTAAGGGCAAAATCCAGAGTAACTATGGGGAGTCCTTGCTCCAGTGTAAGAACAACTTACTCTGGATTCCAATATGAATTTCCCATAGGTTTTTCACTAGGTGATGCAGTAACTATGGGTGAATGTAAAGTCTCTTACATGCTCCCATAATTAACTCTGGAATTGGGGGTAAGGCTGCAATCCTATACACACTATTCTGGGAGTAAGAACCAGTGATCACAATGGGGCTTACTTTTGAGTAGATATGGTTAGCATTGTGCTCTAAATGTTTATTTGCGAGCAATTCAATCTGCTCTAGCTAACAGGAAATCAGTTTATCAGCATCCTTCAGTCTCGAAAGACTATGGTATCGTGCTCTGATTGGAGGTCCTGAAACAGCATCTAGTGTGGCTAAAAAGGCCAATTCGAGAGTGGCAGCCCCTTCCACACTGAGGACAAATAAATTCCGTCCCCTGCCCAGGCCCCAGGTTTCGCTGCTTTTGGGTCTGTCTCTTTGCTTCAGCCTGCCGAACAAGTGTCTCTTCCAGTTGGAGAAGGCCATGCTGGGTCTTTTGCCTCCACGCTGAGCGGTCAGAGGTCAAGGTTTCCCAGCTGCTGATGTCCATTCCCAAGGCCTTTAGATCCCTCTTGCAGATGTCCTTGTATCGCAGCTGTGGTCTCCTTCTTGGGCGCTTTCCCTGCACTAATTCTCCATATAGGAGATCTTTTGGAATCCGACCATCAGCCATTCTCACGACATGCCCAAGCCAGCGTAGACGCTGCTGTTTCAGAAGTGTGAACATGCTAGAGATTCCAGCACGTTCCAATACTGTGTCATTTGAGACTTTGTCATGCCAGGTGATTCCAAGAATACGTCGGAGACAGCGCATATGGAAGGTGTTCAGCTTCCTCTCCTGCCATGCATAAAGGGTCCAAGACTCACTGCAGTACAAGAGTGTGCTCAGGATGCAAGCTCTATAGACCTGAATCTTTGTATGTTCCGTCAGCTTCTGATTAAGCCATACTCTCTTTGTAAGCCTGGAGAATGTAGTAGCCGCTTTACCAATGCGTTTATTCAGCTCAGAGTCTAGGGAGAGAGTGTCAGAGATAGTTGAGCCAAGGTACACAAAATCATGGACAACCTCCAGTTCATGTTCAGAGATTGTGATACAGGGAGGTGAGTCCACACCCTGACCCATGACTTGTGTTTTCTTCAGACTGATGGTTAGTCCAAAGTCTTGGCAGGCTTTGCTAAAACGGACCATAAGTCGTTGAAGGTCTTCGGCAGAGTGAGCAGTAACAGCAGCGTCATCGGCGAAGAGGAACTCACGCAAGCATTTCAGCTGGACTTTGGACTTTGCTCTTAGTCTGGAAGGATTGTAGAGTTTTCCGTCTGATCTGGTCCGGAGATAGATTCCCTCTGTTGCGTTTCCAAAAGCATGCTTCAGCATGACTGCAAAAAAGATCCCAAATAAAGTTGGTGCGAGGACACAGCCCTGCTTCACTCCACTTCGGATGTGAAAGGAATCTGATGTTAGGCCATCAAAAACTACAGTGCCCTTCATGTCCTCGTGAAAGGACCTGATGATGTTGAGGAGCTGAGGTGGGCATCCAATCTTGGGGAGGATTTTAAAAAGGCCATCCCTACTAACCAAATCAAAAGCCTTTGTAAGGTCTATGAAGGCTACAAAGAGTGGCTGTCTTTGTTCCCTACATTTCTCTTGCAACTGTCGAAGGGAAAATACCATATCAGTGGTGGACCTGTTGGCTCGAAATCCACACTGTGATTCAGGATAGATTCTCTCTGCAAGCACCTGAAGCCTCTTCAGTATGACTCGGGCAAGCAGCTTCCCTACAACACTAAGAAGAGAGATGCCACGGTAGTTGTTGCAGTCACCCCTGTCGCCTTTGTTCTTGTACAGTGGGAGAATATTAGCGTCCTTCATGTCCTGTGGTACTCCACCTTCCCTCCAACAAAGGCAGAATATCTCGTACAGTTCAGTGGAAATGGTCCCTCTACAGCACCTCAGAACTTCAGCAGGGATGTTATCTTTCCCGGGTGCCTTGCCAAAAGCAAGGGAATCCAGGGCTTCGTTTAGTTCTTCTAAAGTTGGTTCACTGTCGAGCTCCTCCAAGACAGGCAGGCACTCAATGTTGTTTAATGCTTCTTCAGTTACTACATTTTCTCTGGAGTATAGCTCAGAGTAGTGCTGCACCCAGCGTGCCATCTGTTGTGCTCGGTCCTGGATGACCTCACCTGTAGCGGACTTAAGTGGGGCAGATTTCCTCACTGTTGGACCTAAGGCCTGCTTGATGCCATCATACATCCCCTTGATGTTGCCTGTGTCAGCTGCTACCTGGATCTGAGAGCAAAGCTGCAGCCAATAATTGTTAGCACATCTCCTGGCAATCTGTTGGACTTTGCTACGGGCGACTCGCAGGGCTTGAAGGTTGCGCTCAGATTCATAAGGATCCTATTTATTACTAGTTGGAATATTCTCATTTCTACATGTAATATGAATTATATGTAGCCTGTTGATGACTTTTACATTGTCAGAATAAGAACAATACAATGGATTGTGATTTATTGTGATTGTGATTTAGGCTAATGATTTATTTTGTCTTCTTATTTTGTCTTCCTTGTCTCAAGGAAACCTATGCAAGGCAAAGAAATGTGAAGTGTACATTAACACCATCAGGGACAACTGATGGTGAGCTGGCTCAGCAGTAGACCTAGAACCCCTCAGTTCCCTGATTGGCTGGCTGAAATGTCAGACTTTCAAGCTGGAACCAAAGCTTACACTTGGGAAAGAGGCAGTTGATGTGGGCTGAAGGAAGCTGGAACTACAAAAGTCCTATTGTGGAAAACCTTGTATATCATCATAAATAGTATCTGTTATTAATGAAAAGAAATCTCTTGCTCCTAAATTCCTTAATCCACCCACAAAACATTACGAAAAGTTCTAAAATACATCCATATGTCAGTTAGTATAATGATACATGCAGTTTCTGGAACAACATCAAGCATAGCATGTGCACTGAGCATCCAGTGGTGTTGCAGACAAAAATATGTGTTGTCTGGAAGGCTTTGTTTGGCCAACAGAGTTAACTCTAGGTTTGAAATAGCCTCCATTTCGATGATGTGGTCTCAGTCATGAAGCCACAATCAATGTGCTCATCATTCTACTCTTCAGTGGCATGTCAAGGGTTAAGACTAAATCAGGGGATCAACCAGGCATTCTCCATATTCTGAATCATCCACAATGTTAGTCTTCTGGGAAAACCAACCTGTTTTGAGCAACACTGTTGCTCAAAAAGCTGAGAATGTGATTTGACTGGGAGTGAAGAATACAATAATGTGGCTTGATCATTAAGCACAGATTTGATAAGGTTGATTTTATTGGGGAAGTGCCTTAAATATTATAATCTGCACCCCTCCGACATGAAGATGTATTTTCATCAACTTCCTTCTCTTCACCACTTACTCCAGGTAAGTGGAGTAACCACGCTTCTGAAGAGAGTAACCTTCTTTTCACCACGCTTGGCAGCATCTTTTGTACTTGCGTTGCACACAGAGTGTTTTGAGTATATTGCTTTTGAAATTTTGATTTATATGCTCCTAAACAACCTTTATTGCACTGCTCCCTTCCGTGCAATTTAGTTTGTTCATTTCTTAAGCATCCCCACTTCCTCTCCCCCCTTTTTATTATGTCATATTCCCAAGGGACCATAACTGGCAGTTGGGTCATAATAAACATAGCTGATAGGCCCATCTTTCTTTCTTTCTTTCTTTCTTTCTTTCTTTCTTTCTTTCTTTCTTTCTTTCTTTCTTTCTTTCTTTCTTCAGGAAGTAATAAAATTACAACAACCAGCATAGTAAATGACATGAACTGTTCATATTCCACACAGGGCTGAAAACAACACCTTTAGAACTTTACTCAACCATCATATTTCCCTAAGGCATATTTTTGCTGACTTGAGAGTTGCTTGGGTTAGTGTGGAAGCCTACACTGGCTTGCCCAAGCAGGATCCTCATCCTGTGCTGGTCAGAACAGGTATGTTTCTGCCACCAGTGGCATGGGATGGGAAAGGGTGGTGAGAGGGTGTTGTGGGAGTGGATAGGGGCATTTCTGGATGGGGGAGGGTGGCATAAGGGAAGAATTGGCACAAGAAGACCTAGGATTGGCAGAGTTGGCATCTGCTGTATCCTAATCTCTTCCCAGCCATCCCTATTTTACATAGGACTTTCTGGTTTGCTCCAGCTAAAATACCTGGTGCAGATCCGAGCAGCCCCATAGGGCAGGCTAAGGTGTTACATGGAGTAAGTGGTCACTCAGGGGACATTATCCCCTTAACTTAAGGTAACTTCCAGCCTGCTTCTAACCTGTGTAGGATATAGCGGAGGCCACTGCAGCCTGGCTGTAATGGCATGGGTTAGGATTGTGCCCTTAGGATTCCCCCCCAAAAAAACTATTATAGCAGATCTACATTTTGGCCAGATCTTGTTATCCCTTGACTTTCTCATGTGAACTTTGTTCCACTGTCTTTACTTGCACTGTCTTTATCTTTAAACATTGTTGGTGTTGGCCGTCCTGCCTAGAAGATAGGGTGGTAAGGTGAGCTTTCATGATTTTAAATAAAATAAATAAAACCTGTGTTCCCAGGAAATGTGATTGGAATTGTTTGTTTCTGTTGACAGGGATATTTGGATGTTTGGAAGCACTGAAACTTGCATTCTGAAGCAATATGGTCCAAAGTTTTTCTGAACATGTGTTTGGGTTCTTGACGATGTCAACTCCAGACCCAAAAATAAGCTCCGACTGCCATATTGAACATCTTTGTAATTTATGATGAATGATTACTTGTTGCTTCATTCTTTTCATCTATAATTGTTTTAGAGAATAAGCCTTTTTCACCATTTCACTATGTATAGCAGGGGAAAAAAAGAAAACGGCCATTAAATGAAGTGTCTCACATTTTTTGGATTTGGTTTCAGGAATGGAATAGGGTGTTGGTGGTGGTTTTAAAAAGCCATTGGCCTGTCTTTAACCTCTGGTAACCCTGCCATTCTTTTCCCCAAAGTATTTGATATTATAGCAGATTGCTTTCATGCCTCCATAAGTAATATCATATGCTTCACATCAGTCTATGCTCTAGCTAGCTGAATTCCCCTCTATTATGGTCAGCAAGGCCCCATTTAAATATGACTGTAATGAGGCAAGAAGAATTTACCCATGTTGCATTGAATGCATGGCCAGACCCTCGACAGCTATTTGTGTGATGTTTTGCCATCAGTGCAGTGCCCATCCTGGTGCACTAACAGTGCATGTGCAGAAGAAGTGACCTGATTTGATTTACACACGTAGCGCCACACAGGTAAGCACGACTTGATTGCCTGGTGCTATGTTTAAACCAGGAGAACATTTCAAGAATACTAATAATTGTCTATTTAGTTGAAACTGGTTACCATTACCTGAATGACTTAGGCTACAATCCTAAAGACACTTTCCTGGGTGTAAGACCCATTGAACACAATGGGGCTTACTTTTGAGAAGATATGGTTAGGATTGTGCTCTTAATCACTGTATGAATCTATCTGGGTTTTACAATCAGCTCTCAAGTCTTGCTTTCTGGTTCATCTTGAGTGCAAATTTAGTTGGTGGGTATCAGATACAAAACTGTCTCATTGATGGCACTACAGCTTCAGCTTTCCTTTCCTTGGAAATTAATATAGAAAATCTATCCCTTCCCACCTTCTTGGCTATTCAATGCGTTCAGTTCATCTGCATGGCTTTTAGTTCACCAATTTTAGATGTACAGTAATTTTATTTGGCTTTTATTGGTTTTATTGTTGGCTTTTACCTGGTTTTATGGTTGCTGTGGATATTCTTGCTGTGGATATTCTTATTATTTCAGTGTCTTAACTGAAGCTGTTTACCACTTTGTGGGGATTTGGTCTTAAAAGATCAGATTGACTTTTAAAAAATAATTTAATGCACATCAGAAGCCTTTCAACTTTTGGCCTTTATTTGAAATGCAATTTCACACTTGTGCAAATGTCTTTGTGTGTGTGTGTGTATGTGTGTGTGTGTGTGTGTGTCTGTGTATGTGTGTGTGTGTGAATAGTTTATATTAGAAATATAATGCTGGAAAAGGAATTCTACAACTTGCTGCTCCAATAACTCATCATCTACCTGCCTCCAGCACCAAAAAAGGGGTGTGCCCCATATTTGTAAGTAATTTGCTTAACAACATTTTAAAAAAACTTAATTTATTCAATTAAAATGCAGGCTGATTTGATCTCAGTTGAGCTATGCTTGATTTAAGAACATTAGGATGTTCAAAAAACATGAAGATTTTTTCATCCCCTTGTGATATTTGAATTTCTGTATTCTATTTCTATCTCTGCTTCTCATCTTTCAGCACTTTTCATCTATCAGATTTATTTTTTTAAAATCTGTTATATTAGCCTTTTGAGAGGTCAGATTCATCTTCAGGCTGCATTTATGTTATAGTCCTAATACAATGAATTGACATCAGGATGCTGGAAAGCAAAACTGGCCCTTGGAAATCTTTCTCTTCTTCGCATGCCTGTAGTTCCCTACTCCTTCTTGTTACTGTTCCCTGTTATTATTTTTTTACATGGGCTAAGATCCACAGAACAATGTGACCAATACTGCATCAGTGGAGGATGGGTTCGTCTTTCTCTGATGCCCATCATGCCAGACTCTACTTGATGCTGGTAGGTTGTTCAAATGCAGCTTTTTAGGTCTGCTTTTCCACAAAAGGGGGGGGGGGTAAAGTCAAAAATTCCAATTGAGGTTTTGTTATAGGTTCTTCAAAAATTTAAAATTTAAACATTTTTTAAAAGATTATTGTTATATAACAAATGCAAATGTTTGAATTAATGGTTTTTCTTCAGCCGAATAACATGCAATGTCACTTATTCTGTGTTAAATAATAAACAATCCCTGACACTTGGCCCAGTCCTAACCTGTATTGGGACAGGGAGGTTGAATAGCCTGTGCTGTATCCAGTGCAGGTTAGGATGTGGCTGGATATTTTTTCCTTTACCTCAACTAAAGCTTCAGCCTCCTCTATGGGGCTACTTGCATCTGTGCCAGCAATGTAATTGGCACAAATCTGAGCACCCTACAAAAAGCAGCTTGGGACAGCCACCATACCACCAGGGCTGTACCACCATGCCAATTCCACTCACCTTCCAGGCCTGATCCAGGTCCAGGTCCAGGTCCAATCCACATCTTGATCTACCCTTCCCCTGCCAAAAAAGCCCTCTTCTAACAGCCTCCATTCTGCCTTCCTACTACCCTCTTCAAACCCCTCCGTCTCAGGTCAGTGCAAACTAGCCTCTTTGGATCTAATCTGGATCTGGTCTCCAAAGCTGGTGCAGGTCTCTGCAGCCCTGCCAATTACTGAATTGGTGAAAATGTTCAGGGTGATTCAAAATGAATGGGACAAAAAGTTTGTAGACTGAAATATTAGCACTGGGACTTGCATGGATTAAAGTTCTTTTGTAGGCAGTATTATGGTTTTGGACAATAAATAAAAACCTATAAATTTCCTTGTTAAAATGTGTAAATACCTCTTTTCAGCTGGAGTATTTCACAGAGATTTTGAGCACAATCCTAACAATGTCTACTCAAAAATAAGCCCCATTGTGTTCAGTGGGTCTTACTCCCAGGAAAGTGTGTTTAGGATTGCAGTCTTACTGTACATAGTAAAATGAATCAATAAATTCTTCTCTGTAAGCATTCCCAATCTTTTTTTATTTTAATGAAACAGAGAAACACTAATAAGAGTAACTCAAAAATACTGTGCTGAGCTGAAAAGGGACAATTGTCTCCCCCTGTTAAATGTAAGCGGGTACTGTATTGAAAGGTGCCTATTTTCCCAGTGAACAAGAGTTAAATTTTGATCTATATAGATCAAACTGAGCTCTGCTGTTTATAAAACCCCAACAATGATATTTTTTTTATTAAAAGAATAACAGACATTCTCAAAGAGATGTAGATTTAGAAATCTACAAATTAATACTTAACCATCTAATGGTTTTGAATGAGGAAGTAGTAATCATAATGTAATGAGGGATCTAATTTTATGTTCTTATGTCAAAATTGTGTGAGTCATCATGACTACAATCTTGTAAATGACAAAGATAAGTAAAGAATATCACTTTACATTTTTGTTAGCTAAGTAGATCAGCAATGTTAAACAAATGTGCTGTAGCACAGTGGTCCTCAACATTTCTCATTCCACGGACCGGTTCCATGGGAAAAAGTTTTTCCATGCTTTGGTTGGGCTGCATGCGCCCACTTTGCTCCAGGCTGCTCCAGGCTAGCAGGTCTCACCTTGCTGGAGGCAGCTGGGCCTCTGACCTTTGGTTTGGCACAGACCAGGGGTTGAAGACCCCTATTGTAGCACACTGGTGTGCTATGAGTGGTCCACAGGTCTGCTGTAGAATTATGGGGGGAGATCATTTATTATTCATAGGAATATTGGGGGATATGAGCCTCCTACCTACAGTGTGCAGTGCCTTGTCAAATCTCCAAAAACCTATGATGTAGCTTGATAATTTTAGTGCCTTGTCTGTGTGTGTGTGTATGTGTGTGTGTGTGTGTGTGTGATGAAAAAGATGGACACGACGAAGCGATATTACAGGAATGACCTCTTTTTATGATTCAAAGTTCTGCCAGTGACTGAGACAATGTTTAAATCTGCTGGCAGGAGGACTGGTAGTCACAAAGTGGCTGAATCTGTACCTGATCATTCATCATTGTTCATGTTCCCACCCATAATACTGTTACAATAGAGCATGTGGCCAGGAAGACAATTCCCTCCAGTGTCAGGATAAAGTGATTTGTTTGTTAGGTCCAGCTCTGATTCATGCATACATCTACATCCGTTGGTGGACTTTTAATGCCTGGATACTGAATGTACGAACAGACTGCATGGAAAAACTTTGCTTTTGTGGTTCAGATTATGTGAAAATTTCAACTCTTGTGAACTCAGTCTGTGCTGGACCATTCATAAGTACAAGTCATCATTGGCTGTTGTAGACGGTATACTGCTTCTGCCATGAGTCTACTCCTGATCACCCTCTATGCTATTTTAAAAAGAAAGAAAAAAGTTTGCATTGTCTTCATCAAATTTTTTTATCTGTTTAATGTATTGTGGGAGACATAATTCACAGCAAAACCATGGTGGGGTAAAGTGTTAAAGATCCCTCTCAACCTGGTTACATTCAATTTTGCTGTCCCTTATTGGGATCCAGATTTGGTGTGCTACATTATGTTTTGAGCAGCTGCCAGTGCAGCACTATATGTTCCTCCATGCTTTGCAATGCCTATAAGTCAGTCTGGGCTGCCAGTTTGGGCAGTGCAATTGGATTGGGCTTAAGAAAAGGATGAGCAGTATCTTTTCCCCTGTGCATCAATGCCCCCATGCATCAAACCTCGCCCCCCCCCGCATCAACCCTCCAAGCATCAACCTCCCCTGTGCATCACCCCCGCCATGCACACTATCCTCCCATGTGCAACACCCCCATACAAAATCTCCCCACATACATCCTCCCTCCATGCACCCTCCCTCCCAGTACATCAGCTGGATGTTGATCACTCAGTCTCCAATGTTAAGTATAGGACAAAAACATGTTGCACCCCTTTTCAGCGCCTGCAGGGTTACATTTCTCAACATTTGTTCTTGGTGGGTGTTGATGTCACAGAAGGAAGACCCTCCCCAAATTTCATGCTTCTGGGTACCGGGGTTGGGGCACAGAGTCCCTCAGTCAGGGATTCTCAATGTAATGTATAGGGAGTAAAATGTGTTGCGCCCCATTTCACCCCCTTCCGGTTGGGATTTCTGAAAACCGGTTCTTAGTGGAACCCTCCATCATGGAAGGAACACCCACCCCAAATTTCATGCTTCTCAGCCTAGCACTTTTGGCTGCTCTTTGATGAGTGAATGAGTGAGTCAATCAGTGAATCAGTCAGTGACTTTTCAATTTTATATATAGGGTGATTGAAAAGTAAGTCCCTGTTTTAAAATACTTATAAATTATTTATTTATGGTAATTTTTGTCTCAAATTTTTTGTGTTTGATCTTTAATATATGAGAATGTAATCTGTATATTTAATCTGTATTGATTATTTTGTTTGAAATTTGGAAGCCCAACAAACATGGCTGAATGTCTTATCCTGCAGGAGCCCGCCCAGCTAGTGGCAGGTTATGAAGTTTGGAAATCTGTTGTACAAGTGCAAAATAATATTGCTTTCATGCAGTTAATTTAAGCACTATGAGCACAATCCTAACCATTTCAGGCTGGTCTAATTTGAGGTCCATCTTTGCACTTGAATAATATACAGTGACACCTCACAGAACAAGTTTAATTTGTTCTGGAGACATGCTTGTTACGTGAAATGCTCTTTATATGAAGCAGGTTTTCCTATAGGAAATAATGAAAACTCAGACGATTGGTTCCACAACCCAAAAATATTCATATAAAAATATTAACTGTTTATAAACATGATTACAAAACACTGTAATATAATACAGTACAAAACACGGGAATATACAGTAACACACAACACTGCAATAAAGAAACACTGTACAGTACTGAACTGTACTGTACCTTTGAAAACCCTCATGGCTGGTGTGAGGGTTACAGAGAGCGGGGTGACTTTGGCTGCAATCCTAAAGACACTTTCCTGGGAGTAAGACCCATTGGACACAATGAGGCTTACATCTGAGGCTCACATACAAACAATGGTTAGGATTGTGCTCTTTCACAATCACTAATGGAGTCACTGCTATCCATTGGCTCAACGGAATCTTTGTCTTTATGTGCAACTAACATTCCCAAGCTGCTGGTGGGGAGCAGCACTAGAACATTGATAAGGCACACCTTCCACGCTGCCACACACAGATCCCACATACAAACCTGGCTCCGGCTGCTCCCCCTGGACCCCCATGAGTTCCCTGGCCATGGAAGCCTATTCCAAACTTTGCCCAGGGCTCCACTGTAACTCAAGCTAGTCCCCTCGTCCCCCCGTGGGTTCCATTGCTATGGAAGCCTGTTCCAAACTTCCTCAGAAGTGCTCTTTATTCAAGACAGTGTCTTCTGAGAAAATTTTGCTCTTTATACAAAACTCTCTATATTCAAGATGCTCTTTATTCAAGGTACCACTGTAGGAGTTACTTTTCAATCACCCTGTATATAGATTTAGGTAATTTTCTGTTTGCAAAAATACCATGACTCTCTTTTCTACATTTTTTAGATGACACACAACATCTATACTAATACTTTCCTTCTTTCCCCGTGTGCTGAGTATTCTACTGTATAAAAGAACCCCACATACATATGTCAAATGCTGTCCACCTTTGATTTGGGTTCCTCTTGGGGCTGATGGGGGTGGGAGATGGGAACAGACCCATTTTTCTTTCGGTGAAGTCTTCTTGTGACTGAGAGCGAGTGGTTTCTTCTCTTTGATCTAAGTAAGCCATGTCAGCATTGTAGGAACCCCAATGTGGGTGTGTTGTACTTTTTAAATGCTGTTTCAACATGTGTCACTGGATTTGTGTTCCTACAGGCTTCACAACAACCTGCACCCTGGTAACTACACGTTGATTGAGGTACCCTTATGAAAAAAAGTGTTTGTGGTTAAGGTGATAACCCTTTTGTTTTCTCTGTAATCCGTCACAGGGCTTGTCAAGCCTGACAGCTCAGGCAGATTTTTTTTTTTTGAACACCTCTTTATCTGACAGCTCCATGCATCATAAAGCAGCAAATAGAATTAGATCAAAGTCTACCAGTCGCTCCAGCCTTAGTAAAGTATGCAATCCTGTTTGTATCTTTATCCAGGCTCTGACAGTTGATTTTAACTGGCAACAGGGGGAAGAATTGGCAGGGGGTGTCGGGGAGGGAAGAGAAGGAAAGTTTCTTTTAAGAAGGTAAAGTAGTGCTGCATTTTAAAAAGTACACTGTTTTCACATATCATTTTTCCCCTGACATGTGTGATGCTCTGTGTTCTTGTGCAGTTCCAGAAAGTAAAAGAGCCAGATTGTCAGAGCAAAGACAACCAGCATTTGAATCTATGTATCTCATACCCTCCTGCCCCTGACATGCCACTATAATCTGGACGTTCATCAATGGGACAGATTGACAGAATGTTCCTTTTCAACAATGGCATATCGTCCATCTGGTACGTGCCAGATTCAAAGAGTTGCCATGATGAATAACCAGAATAACCAGGCTGCCTGAATGGTGCGAGCTACATTTGGGGCTTAGTTATTAAAGGAGTAAGTCTTGAAAGAAGCAGGAGGGAGAACAATAAAAACACAAGCAGCAAAGACACTGGAAAATTAATTTCACTCATAAACCTGTTAGCATATTATTGTATTTCAAAATCTTCTAACAGCCTAATCTTCCACAGGAGTAGCAGAGCGTCGCGGGAAGCGAGTGTGTGACAGAAGGGTTGTAAGCTGTTTAGATGGGAGCAAGAGGAATCATAGGGGCACAGGGGATGTTGGGGAAACCCTTCATACAAAGATCAAAGGATAGGCAGATAGCCCCCAATAGGCTGCTGATCACCTATGGATCACCTTGGATCTATACCAGACATTTTGCTATTGCAAGTCCAAGGAGAGCTCATGGGAAGGAAGGGATGAAAATGAGGGATATGCATCTGACATGCTCAATTGCCACTGTGTCCACACCCTCTGTCACCCAACACACCTCCAGTTCCTTCTGCAACATCCCTTAGTTTTCTCCTCTCCTGCCCTGGGAATGGCCCAGCTACCAATTTACCAGCACCTGTGATTCCCTCTGGAGCCGGTGCCATGCACATCATGCTATTCATTATGCTGGACTGTTTCTGGAGCAGTCCAGAAACATGTGATAGCAACCTTTGTCATAAGGGATTGTGTGCTTTTAGAATGCTCATTAGATTAGAGCAGTGATTTTAAACCAGTGTGCCATGGCAAGTCCTCACGTGTGCTGCTGGAATTTGTGGAGGGACATTTATTAATAGGAAAACTTGAGGATTTGAACAGCATGGTGTACCTTGTCAATGGTAAAAACAACTAATGGTGTGCCATGAGATGAAAAAGCTTGAAAATCACTGGATTAAAGCCAAATAGGATTTAGAGCCTGATTGACTAAGATGGTCTAGTAGGCAATGTCAGGCCTTTTCAAGTGCAGCTAGGCAGTTACCTATCCAGTTACCTATCTAGTGCAGTTACCTATCCAAAGTAACTATGGTAGCACGTATGTTACAGCACAACCTAGTGAACACCTAAGGGAAATTCATATTGCAATCCATAGTAAATTGTTCTTACACCAGAGCAAGGACTCCTGTATTTACTCTGGATTGCGCCCTAAGTTAATTTATGGGTGGGGAGTGCACTTTAGGACTGCAGTCTAAATTTAAAACAAAACTATGTATAATTTATTACACAGAATTTATTAATTACCAGAATGCTATGGGCAGCCTGCAGAAAATGTCCTGAAGATTTAACAGCGGTGGGGTTGCATGTAGTCAGTAACTGCTTGATTGTTGCTTCTTGCCTACTACCTGTTCAATTTGTATATTTGTAAATTGACTATGGGCGCAATCCAGAGTAACTAAGGGGAGTCCTTGCGCCGACATAAGAACAATTTACTCCGGATTGCAATATGAATTTTCACTAGGTGGTGCAGTAACTACGTCGATGTAAATGTCTCTTATGTGCTCCTGTAGTTACTCTGGATTGTAGGGAAAGGCTGCAATCCTAACCATGTCTACTCAGTAGTAATCCCCACTGTGCTCAATGGACCTTACTCCCAGGAAAGTGTCTTTAGGACTGCAGCCAAATATTGAAAATGGAATCTCTCCTTTAATCTCCAGTACTCACTTTCCTCCAAAGGGAATAGTTCTTTAGAGCTGCTCTGGAACTTCTCCCTACTTGGAGGAAGTGGAGACATGAAACAATATTTTAGAGAGAGACAGAGTGGTTAAGTGTCTTATATATGACTTTTCTAATTCATTGGGCTGATACTTCTGTATAACCATGGAAACAGAAAGACTTCGTTTCCATTTCTAACTGGCCAGGTGATGATTTGTCTTACTTGAAAGACCTGTGGGTGAAATACAGATCCCAGCATCTCTCTCTCTCTCTCTCTCTCTCTCTCTCTCTCGTTGAACCCAGTAATTCAAGATTCTTCAGTGTTGTCAACTTCTATGACTGCAATACAATATACAATCTCCTGGCTGTAAGCACCACTGACCACAATGGGATTTATAGAAATGCATACGATAAGGCTGTATTTCCGCTCACAGACACTCATATACTGAGGACACAATCCAGAATGAGAGCAGTGAGGAGTGTCCTAGTCAGGCTGCCCCAACTTTTCTGAATCCAGAGAAGAAAGTTATGCTGGATCCAGAGATTCAGGAAGCCTGGGCTGCCCTAGATGCTCCAGAGCATGTTCAGTAGGCACCAAGTCAGTGACTCTTGAGGAGGGTTTGTTCTGGAGGAGACCCCCTTCAGATCACACCGAACAAGGAACAGCTGTGCTGCCTGGCTTAGAAGGAGTCCCTGATGAGACTCCCAGTACAGTCTACAGTGGCCTGCTGTATCCCCAGGATAGTGGGCTGCCATAGATGTGCCATATCCTGTAGTTGACAGGCAGGGGTTGCAGATATGCTGGCCAAGAACTCAAGAGTTTTGGTCAACATGCCTTTCTTACTCTGCCTTATCATGGACCCCTATGGGTCTACTCATTACCATACCTGCTCCTGAGATGGTATAACTCTGAGGATCTGGAAGCGGGCATTTATGCCCTGGAAACAGGCTCTGGATACAGAGTAACTGCTCTGCCCTTGGCAATGCTAAACATGCCCTCAACATGCCTCTCCTGAACTGCCTAGGCTGCCCCAGCTAGGGCAGCCCAGGTCCACCTGTCTTGGGGCAGCCTATGTTGCCTTAGGCAGCCCCAAGCCTTTTCTAGAATAACTAGGGAGGAATAACTAGAATCTTGCAGTTGGGTCAGGCCAGTGATAGATAGGGAAACCCAACTGCACTTCTGGATTGTGCCCTCTACTTTTTCCACGAATGGGATCCACAATGCTTTAAGATTTTAAAGGAGCCCTGCTGGATTCAGAAATGGGGCCCAACACAATCCTCCCAGCCTGAAATGAGACCTTTCAGCTCTACAGTGGCAAAATAGCAGGCAGAGACTTGAGTAGCCCTGTTGTGAATTCTGCACCAATTCCCTTCCCCTGAGATGTTGGCAGTTACAAAGTCCACTTAGGATACAGTGGTCACGGCTGATCCTCTGGATGCTGACCAGTTCAAGATTGGGTTTTAACTCAGGTCCAGACTTTCATAAAGATGAGGCCACACTATACCACGATATATATACAATTTGGTTCTTTCAGGCATCTTTTTTTAAACTACTTAAAAATGAGCCACAAGGTTGATCTAGAGCAGGACTATGAAAAACAGAGGGCACCTTCCTTCCTTCCTTTCTTCCTTCCACAATTTGCCCTACTCATAGCTGATGTTGCCCCGTGGAAGAAAGTTTCAAACTAACATTTTCCTTTTGTTGCTGCAATCCTCCAGTCACTTTCCTGGAAGTAAGACCCATTGAACACAATGGGGCATACTTTTGAGTAGACATGATTAGGATTGTGCTAAAAAACACACATGAAGGAATGCAAGAGCCAAACAAAGTGTGTAATGTAACAAGTGGTGATCACATTATTGTTGATATAAAACAGACAAGTGCACTCAGCCATAGTCCAGGATTGAAAACTGCAATCTGTTTCACAAATCAAAAGCAACTGGCTATTATCCTGGGCAGAGTTTTTAATCCTCTCTTGCTCACAGCCAGACTGCTTATAACTTTTCTATTAAAAAGCTAAATAAAGAGCATTAAACGGCTTCTAATTAAGAGGTATATTATCACCTCAATGCACAGGGAGTTTCTCATTTAAAGCCCTGCCTGTGCTGAAGGAGAAGATACCCTGTGGCTTTTAAAAAGCAAATAAAACTGAGAGAGAGAGAGAGAGTGCTGCAAGCAGGTGAAGAGCCACTAAATTAGCACTTATTGTTAACATGTGGATTATAAGGCAGAAAATGAGAGAGAGACCAACTTTTTCCAAAATAAGATCAATAGGTACAGCTTATTCTTTCAGAATTGAGACCACTCTGAATTTTATATTAAGAACCCTTCTTTTTCCCCCCAAACATTAATTTTTATATAGAAGTGAGAATTAATGTAAGAGAAAAATCTTAACAGATCTGAATAACAGAGGCTTTTTTATAACATTGCCTCTGAATAACAGAGGCAAGCAAAAAGAGTGAAGGTGTATTGGGTGAGATGACGCTGCCAGACGCTGCCTCTAGTCCCTGCATCCCACCAGTCTATATGTAGAAGCCTTCTTGTGCATGAATGCACCCTGGGTGCAATCTGTTTAGCTTGTAAAATACTATGGGTGCAATCCTGACTTAAATACTATGGGTGCAAGACCAGAGAGAATGGCCCAGCTAAGCTGGCCTAGGAGGCCATATCCTGACACTTAGGCCAAATCCACAGGGCTAGGAGGCTGCTAAGGGTGACACTGACCCTCTGGCCTAACTGCTGCTGAAGATGCAGCAGCACAAGGGCAGCAGGCTCTCTGTACTGGTGTAGTTGTGCCATATCCTGAGGTTCAGAGGCAGGAGTGGTGATTAGGCTAGCTTAAAACTTAGAACTTTTTCTTTTGCTTCCATTTTTATTTTGACTTGTCATGGGTCCCTATGGGTCTACCCAGATTTATCCCTGCTCCTGAGGTGGCCTAACTCTGAGGAATGATGTGGGGGCATATCTGCCCTGGAAACAGGCTCAGGGTAGGGCCTGTTCTATGCCGTGCCCCACATATTCTCAGCACACTCCTGCTGAACTGCCTAGGCTAGCCCTGTTAGATCTGCTAGATCCATCTATCTTGGGCCAGCCTAAGTCTACTTAGGCTGGCCCAAGCCTTCTCTGGTGTCAGTAGGCTGGCCTATCTTGGAATTAGGTCAGCCCAGGGTAGATAGGTTAGCCTAACTGCACCTCAGGATTGCAGCTTAATGTATTTAAGATGTCTTTGATCTTATACTGTGTGTTTGTCCACAGAAAAAGGGCCAGAGTCCAGGAGTCCTTCAAATGGGTTGTTCAAAGCACAACTGAGGCTTGATGGCTGGCTGGCTATCTGTGCACATATGAATTATGTGAAAGAAGAACAGAGGGGTTTTTTATTTTTTAAGTATTATTAAAAATACTTCTATAATTCTGCCTTTCTGGCTAAGAAGTGGGTGATCCTGTTTTTTTTTCTTTCACACACAATAACACTGCAAAATATTTTAATCTGAGATTAAAATTCTGTGCAGGTGTCTTTAATCTGAGATTAAAGTTCTGTGCAGGTGACCAGGATCTGAGAAAAAACAATTCATGTGTCCTGAGGCCCTGATCCCATCACTAGGAGCTTTGTAGGGCAAAACCCTACATTGAGACATTCAAGACACACACCCTGTTCCCAACCAATCAGGTTGCACCTAAGGTTCTTCTCTGTACAGAGAACCCCTGGAAGCAAGATATAAAATTTAACATTAGACTTTTTAAATACAACTCTAGATTTTTTTTTAAAAAAACACCTTATGGCTGCAATCCTAAAGACCCTTTCCTGGGAGTAAGACCCACTGAACAAAATGGGGCTTACTTTTGAGTAGATATGGTTAGGATTGTGCCCTATATGCCAACTGTGTGTAAATAAAAACTGGGGCCACCATCTGACTCTAGGTTTGTGATGGCAGCCTGAATGGTCCCTGGCATTTATAGGCTCTTGTCACATGCCCATACCTAATTTATGAGCTTAATGGCTTTACTTTCACAAACATACTGTATGGTTAACCTTTTTGTTAAGTCTTCATATATATTATATCTGAGAACACACTGATGCTCCTCAATGCAGGGCAATTCCCTGCACTTAGAAATCTTGTAATTCACAAAGAACCCTAATGAGACCTGGTTTGAATTTTCATTTTCATTTAGACTTTATAGTACCAGAAAGAGGCTTCTATGTCACACGTCCTTCATCAAGCTGAACTGTTGAGTGCAAAGATTTACTTTTAAAAAAATCACATTACAAGGGCATTAATTAGGAATTTACCTGACTGCTGTTGTATGAAAGCTAGATGTTTGGAACTAGAGCCTACTGAGGCACTGCACTTAAGATTGCTAGAATATATTGCTCTAGACATTTCAGATCATATTGAGAGAAGCTTAGAATGAGCTGAAATATGTCAGAGACTAAAAGTTGTAACGAGTCTAAAAGTAACTTAGTATGGTGGTTAGGAGAATTCATTAGTAAGCTTGAAAGAAGGGAAACATTCTGCTTTGTCCTCTCACTGAGCAGAGAAAAACTATATCCATTTTCATTTTGTAGTAGTTGTTGATCATAAGTGAGCCCATTTTTAGCTAGGAGGAGACTTTCATCAGTATCTGACCAAGTTCATCAGTATCTCTCTGAAACTGGTGCATGGAATCTGGCACTGAAATAATGTGGCATCAAATTGTAACTGTGTAACTCCATGGCACTTGGTCTTGTGATTCTTTTCCTTGCCCATGATGTCACTGTGCCATATGTCACCACAAAAACTGATGACATTTCCCATATTGAAACTTTTTGGCTATACAATAAATACATGTCATTATTTGCAGATGTCAGTTCCCATCATGGAGGTCTTCAAGGTGGCCTCAGCTTAGTAGCTTCTCAACCACTAGGGATGTTGTGTGCATTCCCAAGAGTTTGCATTCTCACAGGATGATCTGCTAGTCTATAACTCTACTTGTTCCTCACTTTTGGACCATTTTCCTCTTCCTTTGGGTGAACATCCTTTGGGAGAACACCAAAGGATGAGAGAATGGTGGCACCAGCAAGGAAATTAAGAGTGGTAATGGTGCTAGTGTATGATGATGCCCACTAATTCAGATTAGCTTCTCACACTGCATTTTGTACTATGATCACACACACACAAAAAAACCAAAGCTGCTTGCTAAAAGAAGTGATCCTATCAATAATGCAGAGCCTTTCTTGCGATGACATCTTCTATGTTGAGTATGGCATTCTATAAAAAGCAGCTCAAGCAGAGTCATTTATCAACAGTCTCAGTACTTGATTTTAGAGAATTTAATTCCATATCCATGGACTATTTATCATGTAAGTTTTAAAAGAACTGCAGTAGATAAGTCTTTTAAATCATGTGTTATATTACCTGTTACCTTTAGGGTGTAGTGTATCTCTCAACAAATGTAAACCAAATCAATTCTATAGAACTGTAGTCCACAGTCTGTGCCAAAAAAATGAAGGGGTGCAACACACACCATGCCACTCATTATTCTCATGATTTGTGGCACCACCTTTCAGTCAAGTCATGAAGGATATAATGGAGTAAAACTACACAGTTAACACCTTGGAAAGCAAACAGAAAGGATCTCGGGTTAGCCCACAGACATGCCCAAACCTCTTAACATCAGCATGCTCGGAAAGCTATTTTGGCGCATGGTTATGCTATATTCTTAGCTATGGGAACAAACCGGAAATTTTGGGCGTTCCACATTCGGAGAATAAGAAAAGGGTTTTTTAGTTTGTTTTCCTTGCCAGATCTGTAAGTGGATTGTCTCTCATTCAGCCTCCATACCTTGCGTGGAGGGGATGGCGCCGTCGACAATTTTGCGGCGTGGTACATATTTTCCAACCATATTATTTCCGGATCTTCACAATGCTTGCCCAACTATGGGAGTGGAATTTTGTGTTCTTTCATGACCTTGTGCTGAAATGGCAACTTTTTTTGCGGTCTGGATACAAAGGGCCTTGTTCTAGATGTTGCAAGGCAGAAGAAATTGCAAAAAGCAATAAGCAAATAGCTGAGAGCTTGCTTTTTAGTTTTTTGTTTAACTGATGACATGACAAAGGTTGCAATCTTCGCCTTACAAAAAAATTGATATACTGGAATTAGTGGGACATAATTCCATGTAAACCTGTTTAGGCTTATCCTCTGGTGTAGCTTTGGACTACTTAGACTAGGGGTGTCAAAGTTGTTTCATACAGCAGGCTGAATAACATTTGTGATGCCTGCTGAAGGCCAGAGATGATGTCATAAAGCAGGAAATGATGTCATAAAGAAGGTTAAAATAAGAAATAAGCACTTTTTTTTCTCAGGAACGAATTTGCTGAAAATGACAGACAAGAAAAATATGCTAATCTTTTCAAGATATGAGACAACCTAATTATCAGCTGGGCTGCCCTTGAACAGTACAACTGATGTTGGGAGAGCCCAGGGGCTGGACTTAGAAATTCTGAGGGCCACATCTGGCCACCAAGCCTTATGTTTGACAACGCTGACTTAAGGCAAAATCCAGAGTGACTACGGGGAGTCCTTGCTCCAGTGTAAGAACAACTTACTCTGGATTCCAATATGAATTTCCCATAGGTTTTCACTAGGTGGTGCACTCTGTGTAAGGACAAAAAGCCTTCCACAGAGGTTTTGGATCTGGTGGCACAGAGCTCCATCGGTTCTGTCTCCCTTCCTCCTCCTGGCATGCCTCCTGCCCACCCTCACCCCACCAAGCATGTAAAGTCTCTTACATGCTCCCGTAGTTACTCTAGATTTGGGGGTTAGATTTTGGTGTAATGTCTGCATGATTTATCCTTGAATTGCCCTTCTAATCATAGATATGATTCAGTTTCTCCAATATAAACTGATATCAGATCAGGACCTGCAAATATGAATAAGATAAAACTTCTTTTACAGTGTTTTTGATTACAATGGTTTTGTCGTTGCTCTATAATATTATTTTACAGTATTTAATTTGTCTAGTGCATTGCATTTATTACTTGGTTTTTTCTTACCATGTGAGCCAGAGTGATGATCAAGGCCACAGAAGAAACTCATTTTGGAGCAGCAACTTTAGCATGAATCTCCCAGATCTCGAGTCCAAATCACTTTCCTCTCAATCTTCATGAGTTACAGATGTGGTTTCCCATTTTGAAGCCAATGTGAATATTTGAGTGAATAAAGACCACTAGTATGGCTGAATATTTCATGACTAAGTTCTAACAAAGAATAAGCCTATAGATTATTAAGGATCTGTAAGAGAATCCTGGTATTTGAAAAGGTCTCAGTGGAGGAGGACCCAATTTACCTTGAGAGCAATTTAGGCAAAGGAGAATGAAACTGAATTAAAATTAATTTGAATTCAGTCTTGCCAGCCAGAAAACCTCTCTGTTGTAAACACCAACCTCTTAATTAGACAATTTGCCCTTTTGTTTTCTAATAACAGCCCAATAGATATGTTTCTGCCATACTGAGCTGTCTTAGGAGGATTAGTGAAAGGAAAGTGCATTTTGAACTTCACCTTTTAATTAACTTTTAATGAATTGTTTATGCAACGGAAGGAGTCACAGAGGAGCTCCAAAATGCAGGATCATCTACCGTAAGACTGTTTTGAACACTATATTGTATGCTCAGGCGAGAGAGAGAGAGAGAGAGTGCCATCGTGCAATATTTTACATACAATATTGATCCAAATAATGTCTTTTCATTTATAATATTCACTATTAAATTATCACAGAGCAAAGAAAATCAGAAAAAAACCAAGCAATAAATTAAGCATGATATACCCAATTTCATTAGCCTGTCATCTTATTTGTCATATTTTGTTAGTGAGAAATAGATTTTCCTTATTTATGATGGTTTCTACAGAGCTATATCATGGGAAGGGATGGAGGGAGGTGTTTGGCTGTGATGCCCTTGGCTGTTGGCAGTCTAACCTCCTGTCTATCTTGACAATGATTGCATTCCAGGAAAAAGCTGGATCAAGGTGAGGATCTCTGGCGTGGTGCATGTAATCACTCTTGGCACTTGCTGTCAGGAAGACAACTTTGGTTCTGAGTCTAGAGGATCATTAGGAATGATACATCAAATGCTGGAAAACAAATGGAGTCTTAATCTTCAATGAAAGAGAACATCAGCAAGAAGTTACTTTCATAGTCCTGGTTAAGTTACATGCTGGGAGGAATTGGCAGGTCTTACCCTTATAGCATCCCTTCTCATTCTCTATTGTGTATTTACAAAATTCTGAAATTGCATTATAAGATTCTATTTCCTTGTTTAAGAGACAATTGAAATGGAAGAGAAGTGTTTAGGGCTGCAAGCTTTGATTGGTTTTCTCAATGCAGTTCCCCTGTAAGGTTTCAGTTGATTTGGATATAGAGACATATTTAAATGGGGGTTCATGCTGAGAGTATTATTACACTTTTTATGGAGATTCTTCCGGTTCCTATGTACCATTAAAGTAGGAAATGAGAAAGAAAATAAGAAAGACAGTTTTTCTGTCTGAGAGTACATTAAAGTTTTGTTTACATAGGGTGACCATGTGTCCACTTTTTCCAGGACATGTCTTCTTTTTTTAGCCCTGTAACCCGGAAATAAATCTTCTTTACCTTGGGAGCAGGCAGCAAGCTGTCTTCATGTAATTAATAAATTATATGTAATGAATCATATTTTTTAAATTTAATAAATAATGTTCTTCCTACAATCCAGAATAACTACCGGAAGACGTAAGAGGCACTTTCCCATAGGTTTCCCATAGGGGGCACCGTAACTACGTTGGTGTAAAAGATCCTGTAGTTACTCTGTTTGTGTTTAATTTAATTGATTTCATTTAATGCTTAATTTAACCACACGAAAGTAATATAAAACAAGTCTTTTTAGCTTTTATGTTATGTCTCACATTTTTCTTGAGTATCCCATTTCACTTGGGTACAAGTGATTCTGCCCTTCTTTCCATATCCACAAAAGGCAGTCACAGGGAATTATTGTATTATGCAGATTTATCAAAATGCAATGATTAATTAACTCACCAAGTTAAAAAAAAAGTAGATAATTAATCAAGTAAAGCTGTAATCCTTTGCACATTTACCTGGAACAATATTCCATTGAACTCAACAGGGTTTCTTTCTGAGTAATCATGCCCAGGATTGCATTGTAAATATCCCGTAATTGTTTGATAGCTCTAGTAGTTTTGACTGCTCAGTGCCTGCACGTGGATCCGTTTGAAATGCACTGCAGGTGGTGTCAAGGGTCTGTTGTTTTTTTGATAATTTCAAAGCCTGAAAAGGACAGGTGGTGTGGGTTTAGGGCACTCCCTGGAGACTTTTTTTTTGCTGTTTCATAAATTATAATGTGGTGCTGTAAGATGGCAGTTATAATCCTATTCCATGGTATTTACAGAGGATCAGGATTCATTTTTCTCAGTACTCCAAGGTTACATATTCTGCTCTTTTAGCTTGACTTGTTCAGTAGTTAATCACAGCTAGCCAGCTAGCTAGCTGGCTGAATGCCGTAAAAATCAAATAAGCCAATAACTGATTCCAAGGATCAGTGTTCTGTGAAAATGCCTTAGTTTTTTTCTGTCCTAAACATTCCCTTGATTAGATTCTTGACATTCTGAGCTAAAAATGAGATGATTTCTTATTTTTTAATTTAAGTGTTTTTAATATTTCAAACTTTTCCTTCCAAAAGGTTTTAAGTTGTCAGTAACTGAGATATTGTTAAAAAAAAATTAACTTAGTGCATGCATGCTTTGGGCTGATTTTAACATGAAAGTTTGTCACTTGAATTCTCACTACTTGAATGCACAACATATGGTCCTCGTTAATTTTATTCCATGGAATTGCTGCAATAGCTTGGTGGAGGAGTCATGCAACGCCCTTGCTTTCACCATAAAGTATCTCAGGTGTGAGCTAGCAGAAGTTCCTTGATAGTGCAAAACCCAAATGAATCCATTTTCTTCTCCTCAAGTCACAAAAAAATTCACGGTGTGATCTGGACAATCACTCAATTCACAGTGAAAAGTATATTTGTGGTAGAGTATATTTGTGGTAGGAAAGGCTAGTACCATTCCTCCACCAGTATATCTTGAAATGAATGTAATGCCTGAGTCTTGTATTATAGAGCCCAGTCCTTTACCTACAGCTTACTTGTTGCTTCTCCACTGGTGCTGACTGCAGAAAATCCATTTTCACCAGTTGTAAAAGGCAGTCTGTCAACACAGCACTGCTAGGAACCACAAGGAGAACACCTGTGTCTTCCTGCCCAAGTGCTGTAAGCTATCCCAGTGTAAGCTATCCCAAGCTATCCCACTGTTCACCAGAGCAGATAAGTCAGCAGAAGAGGGCCCCAACTGCAGTATCTTAGCCTTCTTTTTCCCTTAGAAAACACACCACTATGATCATCATACCAGGCAAACTGCACGGTTCGTAGTGGTTCCACTTTCATGTTTTCATCACCAAGGTCTTGTAGATCTGGCAAAGTACAGAAACTGCTGTTGATTCATTAAAGCTTTAAAGGTATCGGCACTACTTTAGTATTTCCAAGCTCATGCTCCACCTTGATGGATCATGCCATTAGGTGACCATTCATAGAACCAATAACATGCAGCAATAGCGGAAAAATTGATATTTAGTGGGCCAAGATTTCAAGCACAGCTCTTATATTTTTCACACATGAGCCAAGCCAAGCAGAAGTGTGTGGAATAGTTTATTAACAACAGTCACTTCTGCCAACTTTGGTACCCATAATTGGTAAGTTATCGAGTAAATCCTCACTTGGAATACAATTCTATACTGCTTGATGATTCATATATAGGCCATTTATTTAATTAAGCAAGATCGTACTCAGAGCTAGAATTATTATATAATAATCACAATTAGGACAAAGTCATCATATAAATGCTGATATAAACAAAAGGATTCCTTCTAAGTCAAAATAGACTAATTTTTGAAATAAAAAAGTTATTTTTCTGGCTGTACGAAGATTCCTAGGTCAGTTGGATAAACTCATAATTACTTTACCCCAAATTACATCTGGGCACTTATTTTATCTCTTACATCTTTTCTACTTCTCAGAATGTACTTATTTTCCTTGTGACTCCATGGTTAAAAAAATGCGCTGTGGTAGACCCTCTAACATGTACTCATCTTCCTGGCTGTTTGATGCTGGGAAGACCACTTATTCCTAAACCTATAGTCCTGTGTTCAAAATCTGCCTGCCTCAGTGTTTAGATCTGTGAGGTGATCTTGGCAAACTTGGCAAATCATTATCAGTTCCTGGTCTGTAAATAGAAATAAAAATAATGCAATATTTATGGTTGTAGTAAGGATGGATTAAAACAAGGATCATAAAGCATTTTCTATGGTTTCATTCTGACCTTCACCACTTTGACTTGGAATAAATTTTTCTGATTTCAGTAGAGACTATTTACTGTACTGATCAGCATGTTTTGGATCACATCCTGAAACTATATACCAAGCTACTTATTAGTTAATAAGTCCCACTGGGTTGGACATATTTCTAAGTTAACTTGTTTGGCTATTTAAATGGTATTGAAATGTTTACTATAATAATAGAGATTTGGGGTGCAATCCAGTTCTATCGAAACCACTGGAAGTTTGCCAATTACCTCAAAGTACACTAATGTGGATTGTCAAATTTTGGATGGCTTTTACTTCCGATATTTTTTGTTGCCAAATTCAAACAAATAACCTCTGTCTGTATTTACTTTTCTTTGAGATGTTTATGTTTTGCTCTTTAACTTAATTATAACATTGGCTTGTTAATTAAAACTACATTGCAGACGGTTGTAAAATGGATAGATATATTTCCTCTCTGGAGTTTCATCCTATATTATCAGAGAGATCCTCTCGATAGTACTAGAGAGAACCAGCCAAATAAACAGATTAAAGTCTAGAGTGCCAAGAAAAAAAAAGAATGACAATGGGTCTTTCCCCCTAGTAGCCATGTTTGTAGCCATATTTGTTATAAGTAGCCTTGGGCAAAAAAGTTATATGTCTCATTAATCCAAATCAACTTCCCGGATTATAAGCATTGTCGTTGTTGCCACATAGTGTATGTTTTCTTTTTTTTCTCTTTTGTTCTTCAGTCCATTGCTTATGAAGCTAAGGAACAATTGTCACGTCCCATTGCGTGAACAAAATGTATGAGAATTGATGGGGCTTTCTACCTAATGCAGTTAGCATGAACCTGGTTTGTTTATTTAATGAACAAAATGTCACAGTGTATCTGCATCCTCTTGACATCTGAAACAGTGGCAGCTGCTGATGGCAGATTTCCTGAAAACAGGGGTGCAGAATTAACCAGTGCAATTTGCATTTTATCCAAAACAGAATCTCTTTTGAAAACATTCTTTAAAACACACACGTATGTTGCGCACAGATGTCCTGCGTACTATTGTACATCAGTACTATTGTACTGAAGGGGGGACACGGTCATACACGTACCCTGCCCCCAGAGAAAGCAACATTAGTCCTGCCATGATCAAACCTACTTCATCATAAGTATGTTTACAGAACCTTGTTCAGATTCACAGTTTATGTATGATTCCATTATCAGATTGCATATCAGTCAGAAGGGAAATGTGAGCTATGGGAACATTTCATAGCATCACAGAACCTAAGGATCCCATGACACATGTATTTCATTGTTTACAATAAGTTGCAGTTATAGAAGGGTGAACAAGCTGGAAAGCTACACTTACAAAAATTATTTATTTAACATTTATCATTCCTAAAGTCCTTTTCTGGCCATGATATTTATCCTCACATATCACATTTTATACCGTGGGGGAGGGGAAACAATCATGGCTGAGGGGGAAACTTGATCAGGTCTGTAGAGGATTCATGGCTCACAGCCATTTGACTCTAATTCTTTCTAGTTCAACTTTAATTGGGCCTAACCCTAAACCTGTTTATTTGTTTATAAGTTTTGCCATTGGATTCAATAGAACAATATTTACCTACGGGTCCTATATGGATCCAATATTTACCGCTGGGTAAATATACTTATTGTAACTTAGACCTCTGTCTAATACTAATAATATTAGCTAAGTATTCAGTGAAAATAATAACCTTGGACAAATTCAGTTTGTTTCATACTAATCAATTATGAACAATTTTAATTTCTTCATATCCACCCACTATTGATTAAAAGCAGTATATGAAGTGTTTAATAACTGTTTAAAATCAGTATATAGTGTTTACTAGGACACTATAGTGTTGTAATTTCCCCCTTATTTGGAAGTACATACCTTAATCTATATATATAAAATTGAAAAGTCACTGACTGATTGCTTCACTTACTGACTGACTCACTCACTGACTCACTCACTTACTGACTCATCAAGGGCCTGCCAAAACCTGTGGGCCCAGAAGTGTGAAATTTGGGGAGGGTGTTCCTTCTGTGACATCAACACCCACCAAGAACCAATGTTGAGAAATTTAACCCTTACAGGGGGTGAAAAGAAGTGCAATGTGTTTTTGTCTTATACTTAATACTGAAGACTGACTGATCATCATCTAGCCAATTTGATGCCTGGTGCCTGATACACTGGGAGGGAGGGCTCGCTTGGGGGGATGTTGAGCATGGGGGGACATTGCACATAATGGAAGTGGATGTGCATGGGATTTTGATGCGCATGGGGGTTGATGCGCTTGGGAGACAATGCGCATGGGGGATGTTGCGCATCAATGGGGGATTGATGCACATGGGGAATCATGCACATGGGAGATGTTGCACATGGGATCTTGTGCATTCAGGGTTGATGCACATGGGGGATGATGTGCATGAGCAGTTGTTGCACATGGGGGATGAAGCACATGGGGGACGTTGTGCTTGGGGGACGTTGCGCATAGGGGGACATTGCGCATGGGAGGATTGATGTGCAGAGGGGGATGATGCACAATGGGGGATGATATGCAATGGAGGATGGCACACAGGAGGGGGTGGCATATGGGATATTTTCGCTAGTCTGGAATAATGCATGCAGAGCCAGTGATGTTCCCCAGTGAAAATACATTAGCACCAGTGATGGGCCAAGGCCGGTTTGGGCCAGATCACCCGAACCTGTTCCTCTTTTTGGCTTGCTGCTAGCGGTCCGCTTGCTAGCGGGAGGCTAAAAACCCAGGCAGACTGGTTTGCTGTCTGGGGGAGCCCATCACTGCGACTGCATCAACTATGACGCAGCCGCACTCGCGTCCTGAAGAGGACACGACTGCGGCTGCATCATGCTTGACGCAGCCCCAGTCGCATCCTCTCCAGGACGTGACTGCAGCTGCTTCAAGACTGACGCAGGCTCAGTCGCGTCTTGAAGCTGGTCCTTCAACCAGCTTCAGGACGCAACTGCGCCTGCGCCAACCTTGGCTCACGCGCAGTGCACCTGGGTTGGGCCCGCCCCTTACCCCGCCCCTTGTGCTGCCCACCCGCACCCACAGTGCGCTGGGGTAGGTGGTGTGACCTCCTCGCCCCGGCCCCAGCCCCGACCCCTGACCCCACCCCTGACCCAGTCTGACCCGCCCACTTCCGGGAAACCGGTTGTTGGGCCAGGCCGGGCCCACCCCTGATTAGCACTAATGCTGGAATTCTATAAATCATTTCCTGGAAATAATCCCTATTTAACTTAATGGGACCTACTTCTGAGTATACATGCATAGATAGGCTTGTGCTTCAAGAGATTTGCTTTCAAAACCTGACTAGATATGTACTCCTTTGATGCTTTTGGAAGACTCAACATCTCTTTGTTAGTTTCCCTATTTTCCTGAGGTAAAAACTCCCTATTTTACTTTATCCAGTTATAGGATAAAGTAGATGGGAAAAATGTAAACTAGTATGCACAGAGAACAACAAGGCAGAAACTGTGAAGAACAATTCTGGTTGGCTTATTTCAGTTGGGCTCTTGTGCAGTTTCCATTCATTTCTAGAGGACATTCTGGAGAGCTCCTTCTTTTCCAACCTTCCCCATCCCAATTCCTGAGGTGTAGTGACATTTCTTAAAATGTGTATATATACACCAAAATCTTATTAATGCATATTAATCTGGACAGCTTAATGTGGTGCATGGGGCATGGGGAACTACTGGAGTTCCTCTTGGTAGCAGATCTCCCTTTGTTGCCCCAGGCTGGTTGGATCATTGTAGGGTCCATGGGCATGGCGCACAGCCTTTAGATATTGCCCTGCTAAGCCTCAGAACTGGGAAGGACCTCAAGAGCCACCTGAGTTTTCCTCTTCCTTATTAAATTGACCCGCATCACTGGGCATATTGGTTGAGGGCTGCTTTGATGGTGGCCCACATCTAGGAGCTCCCTCAGCTTCTACCCCAACCAGCTAGTTCCTCCTTGGCTGCTGTCAGACCATTTGCACCTTGCTGTTTTTCAAGCAGTCTCATCTGGCCTTCTGCTCTCTCCATGCCAATATATAGAGGACAGGTCACTCTGGCAACAGAGGTGTCCTCTGGTTTATTTGGGATTAGAGTTGGCCTGGTGGACATGAGGTGGCCTCAGTAGCCATGTGTTTCTTGGTCCTAGATTGGGTTGCCACTGTGGGGCTGGGTAAGTCTACCTCATTAAATTTAGGTTTCATGTACAAAAGTAGAAGCCACAAGGTTCTACAAAAGTTCTACAAAAGCCAAAAGTTTCATCTACGTACAGTAGAAGCCACAAGGTTCCCACCTGACAGAGAATCTTTTGCAAGGGTCAAAAGTGATGATAGTGTGTGTGGTGATGGTACTGAAGTAGGAAAGAGTGAGTTCAGAGTAAGAACTCCTGGGGCATATGAAACTGAACATCCAAAGAAAGTGCTGCCTGCCACTTTGCTGTATTCCTGCATGAACATCAGTTTGTAGAAGTTAGCCTCTCTCATTTATAAGATTGCCACTTAGTTGCGTTGGTGTCAGGCAGCAACATTCCCAGGCTATGTCGAGTAGTCTGGTTTTAACTGCTTAGTGGGACAGCCATGTCAGAGCCTCTACAGCCTCCAATCAAAGGCAATAGGGAAAAAAGCAATTGCTTCGGTTTCTTGTTTGGGCTTGCAATAACACATTCTTCATTGTGGCCAGCAGTGCAGCCAGCCTTTATTTGCAAGGAAAGGCAAACACTATCTTTGTGTGTATATTACATGACAGTGCAAGGCTCTGAACCAATTGGTAAAAGGCCCAGTTATGAGTATGTCTGGCAATTAAAAATAATTGGGAAGCAGATTTGCCACTAACTCTTCCAAGAATGCCAGTTATGATATAATGATGTTTCATTAGACATGCTGAAAGCTGTGAGCTCCGTATGGCAGTGGCAATTAGGAAGGATCATAAAGAAAGAAAAAAAGGGGAAACATTAAAAATACCCCAGCAAAGATTAGCATAGCATTTAATGGCCACTTCATTAGCTAATTGATTTCTTATTAGTTACAGGGGAAAGCCCGGTTAGGGGTTCTGCACAGCTAATTAACAGCATTTACACAATTAGTCAGTTGCTCATTTTGTAACCAAAACAGCCTTGGAATTGACTATGGTTCTGATGCTCTGGGCCATTTGATTCACTTGACTTTATTTTATTTTATTTCACTAATATTGGCTTAACCTCCAAATCAAAAATTCATTCCCAAAGGGCCTTACCATTTTTAATCAGTGTTATACAAAGGCAGAGGGGAAAAAAGCTTAATCATCCTAACTTGAAAATCAGAATTTTTTCCCCTCTTTTTTCCTTTTGCAAGTGTTAAGTGCTTTATTTTCTATAGTGCAATGATTTCCAAAAAAGTATACCAGGACATACCATATTTGTCTGCCAAAGGAGGGGTTAGTATCCCTTGAAACCACCACTGTATACATACTTGCCCCACTGTGCCTTTTGAACAAGGAAAGTCCTGCACAGGTGCTAATCCTGCTCCCTTTTTTTTTGCGAATACATATTATAATCCCAAGATTATACTCTGTGTTATTCTAATGCATCCTGCGACGGGATCCCTCAAGTATAATCATTGTCGAAAAACGTCTAACTGGGACTGTCCCCTAAATGGGATGGAGAAAATCCTGAAACAATATTCAGCAGGTTGTTTTCTGCAACTGAAAGAAAAATGGCTGCCCATAGTTCAGGGAGCTTGTAAGATAAATAAACAGGCATCTTTTGGGTGCAGATTGAAGAGCAAGTCCCAGTTTTAGTTTAGGAAAACTCTACACCCCAGATATGAAAGCTGTACAAAACACTGCTAGTAAATAAACTGCAAAGTCATAACATGAAACTATAAAATGTATTTTCCCTAGACATTCTACTTCTCAGCAGTGACATCACTCTGAAATGCTGATTTAATATCATAGGCGAGTGGTTCTCAAAGTGGCCTTTATTTCAGTGGTTCTCAAAGTGGATGTTGGAACCCCCTTCATGGATCATTCCTTCCTTTCAGGGGGTTTGCGAAGAACTAGATGCCGCCATCTTGGAATTGGACACTGGGCACTACCTCCTTGGAACGGGACAGTCAGGCTGCTTTCTGGGGAGTAAATCTCATTGAACACATTGGGACTTCTGAATAGACTTGGAGGAGTTCTGGCATCACAGTGACATCACTTCCTGTTTGATGTAAATTCTGGCCATGACATCACTTCCAGGGGGTCCTGAACAGGTTGTCCTTTTCAGAAGGGGGTCGTGGGTTGAAATGCTCAAGAACCACTGAACTATATGTTATGCTAACCTTTGAAGATGGTCTGGTGAGTGTTTTTGTTTCTTTTATTGTTTTAAAATTGGTTTCCAATGAAACCTTTTTTCTTTCTGTAATGGAAATAGCATGTGGAAGGGAGGAATCAGGGTTAGAACTCCAGTGGAGGGAAGTCCTATAGCATCCCTATGCCCTATCATGGTTTCAGATCCCTCCCCCAAGTGCTATTAAGGAAATATAGCCCGTTGGACCCTGTATTGTGTAGTGTGACCCTTTATCTGCCTTGGGATACAGCTGTTGTTATTACTGCTGTGGTTTTACAAATGTCAAGTAGAATATTTTGTAGTCTACTATAACAAGATTTTTTTGTTTGCTTCTTTAGTATCTCAGCATTTACTTATTTGGATTAATGTCTGTTAAACAGAGAAGATATACCACATAAATGCTGTCTACACATTCACTAGAAATAAAGGAGGATGCACATGAATAAATATAACTGGTAACATCTCACAGCTGTTGCTAGAGGAGGTACAATATAACAACATCCATCAGTAAAAAAAATCCCTCTTTCCAGAATCTCAACTGTCCTTTCGTCACATCTCTCCTCACTGGCTTTCCTCAACTGTCTCCCCAGCCTCTTTTCAGCCTTGACTGCTATCTGTTCCCCAGAGAATTAGAAATTACAGTTGAAACAAGAATGGAATATTAACAGTTGCCTCTCCTCAGCATTCTCTGCCCAAGACGCTTGGGAACAGAACCCTCAGAAGGTGCAGACATCCTAACACACAAGTATAGGCTTTTATTTACATATTTCCTTCATCCTTTCTTTTCCCCCTATACTTCCCTACTGAGAGCTCAAGCTTCAGTCTTACATCACACATGCAATGCAGAATTTTTGGGGGGTAGGGTTGGCCTTTGACAGCCGCAGCTGACACCTAAGAGGATTTTTCTCCTTATGCTACCATGTAAAGGAGGCCTGTGGCCTCCATGCTGACTTAGGCTTTTGGTCATGAGGCTTTGCCTAGTGATTCCTCTATTTCTGAGTCTGCAACCCTCTAGGGAAGAGGGTAAGTTATGAACAGATGATGGTAAGGCCATCAAAGAAACTGATATGGACAGACATTTTCTTAATCCCGTATCTTGGGAGTGATATAATACAGATGCTCAGCCTCAAAGCTGGTGCAGAGATCAAGGTGGTAAGTACTATGTACCATCTTCACATCTTTCTCAAGGTGTCAGAGCAACGTTTTTGTAGAGCCCACCTAGGTATTTCTTTTTGCTGACTGTCATTGACTGGTGGCCATCTTGACCAAAATGCCCAACACACCTTGTTAGCAGGTACTCCTTTCCCAACAAGTAGTCAGGGTTCCTGGATTTTTCTTCCACTTCTGCAGTTATCCCTTCTGGAAGAGCAGGTGGGCCTAAAGATATGGATCTTTAGGTATAGTGCTGTTCCATAAGACCAGCAGGTCAATAGTGGCATAACCCTCTTATTTCAGAAACCCCAAAAGGGAAAGATCAGAATAAAGCATGACCCTGGTCTGGCCGCAGGCCATTGAGTACCATCTTCACCATTTTGTGGATTGGTGGTGGACCACTGCCATCAAAGGATGGATGCTGAAATCAATGCACATGACACAGCCTATTTTCTATCACTAAAGTATAATTCTGAAGGACAATCTCTGAGCCCTAGATTCTTTGGTTAAGCTTCAGCCTAAATCCCAACTATAAATGCTTCAGGAGTCAGCAGAAAGGTATGGGATCCACCATGGCCAGACTCTCCACTTCTTGACTGCCCTAGCAACCTGCTATAGTAGAATCTTACTGCTAGTAGATGCTTTAATAGATAAAGGAGTAACTTCTGAGGAAATGCTGCTTACTCACTGTTGCTGTTTTGACAGAGTTAATAGGTGAGGAGCTTCCACCTTTTGGAGGCATTCACCCTTTAGGCACTCCTGTTCACTTTCCATTGCCAGGGCTCTTCTACAGCGTTCATTTCCACTGCTACTAGAGCAGACGACTAACAAGTTCTTTTACTCAGTGCCAGTTGCCACCCACAGATTTCCCTACAATGCTGGCACAAGAATAATGATATGATGTGGAATGAGGGAGTTTTCAAATTTGAATTAAAATTTATAATGAAAAGGAAGGAAAAGAAGTTGTCATAAAGCGAGAGTCAAAAAGGAAAAGAAGAATGGTATAAATAAGAATATTAGTGACACTCTTATCTGTCATCTCCCTTCTCTCATTTCTGGAGGTGTTTTCCACAGGCCTCTGAGAGTCCTTTCAGCTGTAGGCTTGACTTTTGAGGTGAGGTGGAGTCCTCAGTATGACTGTACCACTTTGGGGACTTCAGAGTTCCTGCATCTCCACTTCTACGGTCTCAGAGATTACTCAGGTTTTGCGTCATTTCCAGCTTCCTTACAGCTGTTTCTAGTGTTCAGCAACTAACTTGAAAGGACTACTCCATGTAAAGACTCAGTTTCATTCTTCAATGGGAGTTCAGATCTCAAACACTTACACAGAGTTGCCATAATTCCCTTCCACAAAACTAGGACTATACAAAATAGCTGCAAAACAGGAAAAAAACAGGTCAGAGCCTTGGGGATAGGGCAAATCCTGTGCATCTCTACTCAGAAGTAAGCCCCATTATAGTGAGTCCATTATATTCACTATATATTCAGTATATTCAACATTATAGTGAATCCACTAATTCATTATAGTGAATGGGGCTTACTCCCAGGAACAATGTACCTCTACAGATACATCCCTTCCTGAACCCTCTCTTACCTGGGGTGCCAGTTGGGGAGAGCCCTCTTGAGCTCTCTCACACCACACACACCTACACATCTCTCTATCTATGAAGAAGAGCCTTCACTGGATCAGGCCAAAGGCCCATCTAGTCCAGCTTCCTGTGTGACACAGTGGCCCACCAGTTGCTTCAGGGAGCACACAAGACACCTGCATCCATATGTCTTCCCCTGCATCTGACATTTTGAGGTTGCCCGCATCTACACACACTCCTGGCTTGTAACTTGTGATGGTCCTTTCATCTAGGAAATTGTCTAATTCCTTCTGAAAGGCATTGAGGCTACGATCCAGAGAAATTACAGAAGCATATAAGAGACATTACGTGCACCCGTAGTTACTACACCACCTAGTGAAAACCTATGGGAAATTCATATTGCAATCCTGAGAAACTTGTTCTTACTCCAGAGCAAGGACTCCCCATAGTTACTCTGAATTGCGCCCTGAGGCTAGAAGCCATCACCACATCCTGCAGCAGGGAGTTCCACAGGCCACAGACCCTAGGTGGCACAAGGGCCAGAATCCCCAGTGAACCACTTCCCCCAGTACAAATGGGGCTCATGGCTAGAATCAATGTTACAGTGACAGTGAGGTGCCAAACAAAAACGCCTTTGAGTCCAGCAAGACATAACTCAGTAAAACTGATGGCAAAAGACTTCTATTCTAATATAAGCTTTGTCAAAGGCCACAGCCCAAAATTCCACATGATAATTGTTAGTCAATTGTTTTTATGGGCCCTTCCACATTTAGTATGAAGTTCTAACCTTTTCTGTGTCACCAGGAATGTTTTCTAATCGCATTGGTAAAGCCAAGGTTTCACCCCAGGGTTCTCACCTAATGTGAATTCGTTAAATAAATACAATTAAAAAGACTCAGTGACTGATTAGCTCCAAGGTGATTCAGAAATGCCAATACATTAATTACTCTGCTTAGGGTTTTTTCCTCCCTTCATCCCTCTGCTCTTGTTCTTTTCTTTCTTTAATGTTTCTTTGTAATAACTGTGAAATGGGGCATAATTTTAATTTAGCCTTAGTGTACTAATTGTAGCTAATGGAAAAACACTCTCTGAGACGCAGAGTGGTAATTAATCCTCTCCCCCCACCCTCAATTTCCTGATAATTTGTTCCTTAATGTATTTTCAAATTGTGAGCTCTAATGGATGGCCATTTCAGTGTGGCAATTTTTTTATTATATATGTAGATAATATATTGTCTTTCTCTCACATTATTGTTTCTATCCTGCTGATAACGAGCGTTTATATCTTGTTTTGTTTACACCTAAGGATTATTAAACATAAAAATTGATAAGAAAAGCCTGAGACTATGGCAGCAGGTTTAAAATTTCAAGAATAAAATCTCTGAAACAAAGCAATAAACAAGAACGGGCATGATGCAGCCAGCAACAAAAGTGCTTTAATCCCATTGCTTTCATTTGGGATCTGTCATTCACCTTAGTGTGTTTGCTAGTGCAATGGTAACTTCTCTGTCTGTATTACTTCTGACATAATGTCAGCATTGGATTGTCTCAGTCCACCTAATCTGGGAAGTTTTGAGGTAAAAAGTAACTGAAAGCAAGCATAGTAGTAAATTTTCAAGTGAGAAGTCATGAAATGCTGAGATTGAGTTGGGCATGTGTAAAAGTTTTGTTTCTCTTGCTCAGAATGGCAGCCATAGAAAATGCATCTTTGGGTTAAGGCCCTTCCTTTTTCCTTCTTCTTTCAGTGACCCAGAGTATTAGGACTGGGGAGCTGCATAAATAATTCTGTTTTCTTTTTAAAATGTGAATTTCCCCCAAAATTAGTTTCAAATATGAAGAACAATAGCGTAAAGCACAAGGCCCCAGATAATCTCTTTTATTTAAAACATTTTAGCCAAAATCTATCTGAAAAGGAAACTTTCTGCATTAATAACAGTTAATTAATCTGAGGTAGTATCTTGGTGGTATCATTTCCACCACGGAAAGTACCTTCTATGAATGAAGCTCATTAATTACATTGGAGAATCCTGAGCAAGGATCCCTTGTTTTCTTTTCATTCACAGAAGCAGCTTTCAACAGCACAGTTGTGAGTCTACTGTATCCCTGATGAGTTTTGATATGGGATTATTCTAAATAAGTATATTTTCCAAAAATTAATGTAAGAACATAAAACATAAGAAGAGCCTCCGATGGATCAGGCCAAAGGCCCATCTAGACCAGCTTCCTATATCAAACAGCAGCCCACCAGATGCTTCAGGGAGCATCTGTCTTGGTCTTCTCAGTCAAGCTGGGCTGAAACTGGGAATTCACATATGTTAACTGTTGAGAAAAGCTGAGTAGACAGAGATTGGAATCTGGGAAAGTTGCAGCTTGGTACCCCAAGAATCCCAGGATAATAATACTTTAAAGAGTTGTGCTAATGTCATGATATTTCTTGTGCTTTAGGAAGAGTTTGTCCTGACAGTGATGCTGGTGCAAGTAGACACATATCTAATTCAGCTTACTTGGGATGTATAAGGAAAGGAATCTGCCAAAGGGCCTCTGAATCAACAGATCACTTTTCATATTTTAGAAGAATAGGCATGATGTGTTGCAAGCTGGTGAACATTTGGAGTGATGTGATTTTGGGATACCTACCAAGATGACCATATGTGAAGGGCAGACAGAGCTCTTCTATGTTTTATAATTACCTAAAGGAGATGTTTCATCACCCATGATGGTATTGTATTTTATCCATGCCAGACTGGATCTGGCAAAACCTATTCAGCTAGTAAGTGCATAAGAGCCTTTGCGTGCTCTCCTTGGCATGTGTTTGCCTCAACTCAGATTTGGTGATTGAGAGGTGTGCAAAGAATGTTGCATGTAAGACAAAGGTTTGGCAATACAGGGATCCAAACCAACTATAGCAGGGGTCTCCAAACCCTGGCCAGATGCGGCCCTTGGCAAGCCTCAAAATCCCTCTATCCAGACCCTGGGCAAGCCCTGTAATCACAGGTGGGCTGATGCCGGTTCACACCGGATCTGTAGAACCTGTTAGGGGCTGACGTTAGCAAACCAGTTGTTAATTGGGGGCCATCATCTTTGAACTGCATGCAAGTGTGTTTGAATTTCTCTTAAAGGGCCTCTGGGTCTGCTTTCCCAGAGCTGAAGCTCTATTCCCCCCTCCTTCCTCTCTCCCCTTCTGAGCCTCCCTCCCCTTCTCTCTCTCCCCCATCCTTCCCCTCCCTAAGGCTATTTTTTAATTTTAAAATACAAACAGTCTGTTCCCATGACCATCACAGCACATTCAGACTCTGACTGCTGGGGGGGGGGGGGGTTTGGATCACTGTTAGCTCCGTGCTTTAAAGTCAGAGTGAAAAAATTCTTCATGCCCCAAAACTTTGATTGATGCTATTCAGGTATCCTGTCTTTGCTAAATATCTTATTTTGATTAAAAACCTTATTTCTAGCAAGTCTTCAGAAGTTATTTCCTTGTGCAGTTTGCAAAGCATGCTGGGTTCTCACATGCAAATGAGCAGCCTCTCTGGCAATGGTGTGTGTTTTTTTGAATCAGGCACATGATGGACAGCTTCACAAAGGGCTCCTTACAAAGGGCGGGAATATAGAAGCCGGAGCTATTGAGAAAGGTCTGTAGCTGAGCATATGAGTGTTGTGAGTATGAGATCCTCCAGAGCTTTTGGTGGGGGCCATTCCTGCCTGCATGGGTGCCTTTGCAGCCCAGTACGAGGCATGGAGAACTACTCAGTACTACTCAGGAGTAAGCCACACTGTATAGTAGAGGACTGCAGCCTGTGGCCACAATCCTAGCCACACTTTCCTGGGAGAAATTCCCATTGACTATCATGGGATTTCCTTCTGAGTAGCATAGGATTTGAGGCTATTTTCCCATCCAGGCTTTCCTGAGAGTAAGCCCATTGACTATAATGGGACTTACTTCTGAGGAGATCGGCAGAGGATTGGATCTCTCCCTCCAGCTCTGTTCCTCCAGCCCAGTCTATTTTCCTGAGAGTAAGCTCACTGTCTATAATGGGACTTTCTACTGAGTAGACATGATTAGGATTGGGCTCTGAGGCTGCAATCATATCCACACTTACATGGGAGTAAGCCCAACTGACTAGAATGAGAGTTACTTCTAAGTAAGCCTGCATAGGATTGGACTGTAAGGCTAAAATCCTGACCATACAGTTTTGGGAGTAAGCCCCATTGACTTGAATGGTACTTACTTCTGAGTAGACACTGTTAGGATTGGGCTCAGGCTGCAATCCTATCCACACTGTAGACCTTTTGCTCCCCCCCCCCCCACGAGATCTCCCCACTTCATCCTGCCCCTCTGAGAAATCTCTCCACCTGAGATTGAGGGCAGGAAGTATGGGGGGTACCTGAAGAAATAGCCCCAGTTCCCATCCTGCCCCCCCAGGAGCCCACTCCACTGCCTACTCTGAAGTAAATCCTATCCTAGTCCCATCCAAGTCAATGGAGCTTACTCCCAGGTAGGGGTGGATAGGATGGCAGCATCAGAGCCCAATACTCTGCATGCCTGCTCAGAAGCAAGTACTGAGTGACCATATGTCCTCCTTTCCCAGGACAAGTCCTCTTTTTACTCCTCCTTTTCCTTATGAGCAGGCAACATGGAGTCTTCTTATTATCCATTCTTTTTTCCAGGACCACAATAAATCTTCATTGTCCTCCTTTTCCTTTATAAGCAGGCAGCATGCAGCCTTCTCATAAATTTTATTTTTTCCCAGGACAGATCCTCTTTTCACTCTTCTGCCTGGGAAAAAATCTTCATTGTCCTCCTTTTCCTTATAAGCAGGCAGCATGCAGTTCCCATCCTGCACCCCCAGGAGCCCAGTCCACTGCCTACTCTGAAGTAAATCCTATTAAAGTCAGTAGGTTTTACTCCCCTGTGAGGATAGGAGTGTAGCCTCAAAGCCCAATCACTGTCTACTCAGAAGTAAGTTCCATTATAATAGTGAAGCTTACTCCCTGGAAAGAAGCTGGTTTCTAAGAGCTTGTAAGCCTATGCCTGACGACTCAAAAGTTAATCCCATTTCAATCTATGAAGCTTATTCCCAGGAAAGTGTGCAGAGGAGTGCAGCATTAGAGCCCAATCCTATTCTTGGCTACTCAGAAGTAAGTCCCATTAGAGTGTGTGGAGCTTACTCTCAGGAAAGTGAATAGGATTGCAGCCAGAGGCTGGTTACTAAGAGCTCAGTCCTTTGCTTGACTACTCAGAAGTCCTATTATATTCAATGGAGCTTACTTACAGGAAAGTATGGACAGGATTGTAGCCTTAAGTAGTGGCTTAGAGGCAAACCTCAGCCTGTAGAGGGGACACCACAGACTCTGGTCCTAAACTGTAGATCAGTGTTTCTCAACCAGTGGTATGAGCACCACCTGTGGAACTAGAAGTGTGTCTGCTGGTACTGAGACACCTGGATGCAAGTGTTATATTGCAGCAAGAGGCTGGGATTCTAAGAGCCCAATCTTATGTATGCCCATTCAGAAGTACTGGTAAGTCCCATCACAGTTAATGGAGCTTACTTACAGGAAAGTGTGGACAGGATTGTAGCCTTAAGTAGGGGCTTAGAGGCAAACCTCAGCCTGCAGAGGGGACACTACAGACTCTAGTCCTAAACTGTAGATCAGTGTTTCTCAACCAGTGGAATGGGCACCACCTGTGGAACTTGTGGTAGTGTCTGCTGTATTAGGCACCTGGATGCAAGTGTCATATGTGCTCCCTGAGGCAGCTGGTGGGCTGCTGTGTGATTCAGGAGCTGGACTAGATGGGTCTTTGGTGTGATCCAGTGGAGGCTTTTCCTATGCTTTTATGTTCTTAATTGTGGCACACATTCCCCCTGAGAGCAAAACAAAGTGTAATGCATAGGAATAAATTACACAGAACCCAGGGGCTTAATACTGATTGATGCCGTCACAAGTGATACAATTTTTTTGGTAAACTAAGGGTTAAGGTGGCATGCTCTCCCCCGCCCCGCCCCCTGACCCAGTCTGGCCCCGCCCACTTCTGGAGAACCTGTTGTTAGGGCAGGCTGGGCCCACCACTGCCTGTAATCCACTTCAATACATTCTTATATGTAACTAGTTTATATGTACCGGTAGTTAGTTTGTGTAAATTTATTCAAATTTGGAATGTAAATTAGTTTTTTTGGCCCATGACAAGGTTTCAGAAATGATGTGGCTCACCTGCCAAAAAGTTTGGGGGCCCTGTGCTATAGCATAAATTTACTTACCCTGCCTCTCTGCTTTTAACGTCAACCTCACACAAAGAGAGTGCCATGCAGTTCTATGCAGGCTTATTCATAATTTTCCTTATGATTAATTTACCTTTTGGTAAGCGTGCATAAGAGAGCAGCCTTAGGAAGAGAAGCTTCTCTGAGTGTGGCAATTCAGTAATGGACAAAGCATCTCCTGCTGAATTTCCATCTGCAAAACTGCTGTTGCTAAAGGCACAGAATAGAGACGATAAACAAATGGCAACTTTTATCCTCACCGTAGAGAGAGTTGTTCTGAGATTTCCAGTATACCAGTAACTTGTCAAAGGCAGCAAGTAGCTTTTAATCTGTAGTTTAAGGTTTAAGCTAAGTGAAATAGTCTGCAAATCTTGAAAAAAGCACTCATGCTATCTCTGATTCTAGGCAATTGGCTGTTTCTACTGTGTCCTGTTTGCTGAATGCTGGAGAATGACATATACTCTGGTTAACTGAGGTCTCTCCCTCCCAGTATGAATGGAACTACCAATGTGAAGAATGTTGCGAGTGCGCTACACTTTAGAAATTGATGAGTTCTACTTACAAGAACTTATCTGGGTCATAAAACCATCAAATGCAAGCTAGCCATCAGTGATCATTCACCAGATTCATAAAAAATGTATGTTTCTTTGCCTGTGTATATCATTCGTATGGAGATAATGAATACCTTGTGACATTAAGGGCCAGAGGTCAAATCCCAGGCCTTATTACAAATCTAGGGAAAATTACCTTTTCACTGACCTGTGTTGTGACCTAATGGTCTAGGAGGAGTTCAAGGCCAACTGTTCATTCAGCATCACCAAATTGTGTATATATGATACAACATTGATGCAATGAAATCTCACTTTAGTACAAGGTAGATTTACAGCAGGTCTACTGGGATTTCCCTGGCAGACCTTGGAATTCCAGAAACTGCAACACAGCTGAACAAGATGTTGGTGGATGGATTTCAAGTAAAAGATGACACTGTGCTGTGATGCTTTCTCTGTCTCTAGGACAAAAGACAGCCAAGAAGTACTACTTTTACAAATGCTGGCTTACCCTGGGAATATCCTGTGCCAATAGCTTTGTCATTGTAGAATTTTGCATACAAGTGGCAGTTTGGTGGTAAAGCAGACTGAAACTGCAATCTATCCATACTTTCTTGGGAGGAAGCTCCATTGATTGTAATGAGATTTACTTCTAAGTAAACAAGAAGAGGATTAGGCTCAGAGTCTCACTATTTATTTGTTTGTTTGTTTAGTTAGTTAAAGGAATTAACTAACACCCCCCCCCCCGGACAATGCCCCAGGACAATGTTGGGTTCAGAGTTAGTTGCAGGTATTCCTTGTGACATGCACACTGCAGCTCTTTCGGCTATTGAGAAAGGGGGGGTGACCAGAAGACCGGAAATTTCCAGATTTGTGCTCTTTTTTAGCCTGTCTGGGTGTCCTCCAAAAGGGCTTCATTCTGGCTTCATTTTGGAACTTTGCATTGGTGTGCAGTACCCCATCATGTCATATGTCATTGGATTTGTATTGAAGAGCAGAATCCAATGCAAAAATCAGTTTTAAAATATCTCCTTTCTATCAAAAGTTATGGCCAAAAAACTAAGAATAAAAAATATACATTGAGCTCTATGGAAAGTGAAAGTGCCCAATATTGTGGCTTTACTCATGAGTAGGCAAATGTGCCATTGTATGCTGGAAAGGCCAGGCTGGGAGGAATCCTAGACCTTGTCCTCCTTTTGAGATTTGGGCATCTGGTCTCCCTGGAGAGCAAAACTAATGTTAAAAATAATAATGTTTCTTTTAATTGAGACAACCAAGAAAACAATTGGGGTTTTGAAAGGCTATTGGGATCCTCCCAATGGGGTCCAATACTAAGAGAGAAGGACACAAAAAGTGTTGAAACAAACAGTAATAGGAATCCACCTAGACCAAGTTTTGAAACAATTTATTGTTTCCATGTTCACCTGTCTTACAATCTGCTTTTCTTACCTGTGCCTCCATAAGGTTCAAAAACATGAACAGGCCCAAGATGCACACTAGGTCATGTCTTTCCCAACATCACAACCCCAAAAAATTATTTAGACAACCCCGATCTGCTTTTTAAAAAAAACAGTGCTAAAGGTCAAGTGGTGGTAAAATGCTTTGGAAAAATAATGTTTGAACACTGTTGAAAATGTACACAGGGATAAACTCAGTGATTCAATTATAACTGGATTTTCTGGCTTAAACCAAGGATAAAGAAAAAAGAGCTGAAAATGTTTTCAGAACAGCTGTAGTGATGAGATCTTCCTTGTTTGAAGGATTCATGCCATAACGAGGGTCTAAATAACCACATATGTTTTTTACACTATAATGCTCCATTCTGCGAATTCTCAGACACATCCCCAACTTCTAGGTCATATGCAGAAGGCCTTGGAAACATTTTTTCCTGACTTGCTTCCAGACTGTTGCTCAACAGAATCTCCCATGTGTCATTCAAAGTCCTTGTGTTGCCGGACGCTGGCCATTTGAGCCAGGTTTGATTTGCGGGTTTGCAACTCTGTAATGACGGACAAACAGGCCACAGATTACTTCAATTTTATGACTCGAGTTTAGGGAAATTGAGCATCTTAATTAGGTACAGATGTAAAGTTAAAGCATAGTACACAACTTGGACTGTTTTTCATTTAAATCTATTCTTGATTCATTTGCTTCCATCCCAGTTACAATTAGGAAAAAATATTTTGTAAATGTTGAAAGACATGATGTAGAGCTGATTGGATTAAACCTGAATCTATGTGAGACCCTTGCAAACATTCAGTGGAACCTCTCCAAATGTTCCCATCCAATGGCTTGTGGATTTTTGAGTACATAACACTACATGTGCTGACAATGTGCCATCCTAGAATAATGTGAGTATTACAAAAAAGATTTTTTTTCCTGATACATGATTCATAAAGTAAAAAAAGCAAACTCTGTTCCTTTGAAGATTCCCAGACTGTGTACATTACCAGGTGAGAAATGTTAGGATGTGGTTCAAATACGACAGATCTTACTAAATGCTTCCAAATGCAGCGCATTCCACTTAAGCTGTCCCTGCTTAATGTGAACAGTCACTTGCTCTGTCCAAACCCCAGAAGCCATTTTTAGCCTCATTAGTTTTAATTTAAAAGGCTCTAATTAAGACTTTCTTAGGCTGCCAAGAATTTCGAGGATATAGTTTTGCAAAGCTAGCCACTCAGGCAATCTGCTGCCCCCAGCTTTACTGGCTAATACATTATCCTGGTTGTGATGGGGGGGGGGGGAAGAGTGCAGATCAGGGGGAACTGGCTGTCTGAAGTGTTGCTTAGTTATTGTTTTAAAAAATAATCAGCATTTGAGAATGCATTAAAGGAGAAATTTACAAGGAACACTTCATGAAATTACCACTTAAAATGATGGAGTCTGTTACATTGTTTTAATATGCAAGACATAGCCATATTAGGTTCACACCAATTTGTTTATTTGAAGATGGTTGTCCATTTTTAATGTAAAAAATACAGGATTGTGATTTTTGGAACACAATCCCAAACCACGTCTACTCAAAAGTAATCCCCAATGTGTTCAATGGGTCTTACTCCTAGGAAAGTGTCTTTAGGATTGCAGCCATAATGGACAAAGTATCTGAAGTAGATTGGGATTGGCTGGATTCAGATTTTTGCCCAAAAGATCTGTTTTCCGCATTCCCAGAAAACTAAGAGAAAGTTGCAACCTCACAGTTCAACTTAGTTGGCAGGGTTTTTATGAAAGTAACTCTGGATAGTCCCATGAATGTCACCTTGAGTTCATTTTTAGGAAGAAGGGATAACATTGTAATGTGAGTGAGTAAGTGAGTGAGTGAGGCAAGAGCAGAAAAAGTAGCTAGAGTGCTGAACAGGTGCATAGAAAATTCAGTTCAAATGATTATTCAGCCATGAATTTCACTGGGTGGCATTTGGCCAGTTATGATCATGCCTGGCAACCTCACAGGATTGTTATGAAGTAATATCAGTAGAGGTATCTTCTACATCAGTGCTTTTCAAACTATTTGATGTAATGGACTAACAATTTTTTGTCCGATGTGCTAGAGACCAGTGCTATATCTATGCCAAATTATATTATTGTTATTTCTTTCCTGGGAATTCACATAGAACTTACATTAGTTTACAGGTTACCATTTTGAGTAGCACTGATCTGCCACTGCATTATCTGATCTTATCTGCATTACCTTGGTCACCTTAAAGGAAGGGCAGGGAATAGGTGAAAGCAATCTGTTCAGTTATTAAGCTAAAACATTCAGTTATTAGCTTGCTGATGAGCTTCTCCAGTTCAGTGGCCACTATCACAGCAGAAGTTTTAAGTCCATGTATTTCAAGGACGGAGTTAGATGCATACTTACATTTCTTGTACTGAAATATACATGACTAACAGCACAGTCTTAACTGCCGCAGCACTGAAACGGCGGTTGTGGTATCCTGAGCACTACTGAGCAACTGCTGGCAGCTCCTTCAGTGAAGGGAGCTTTTGTCCCCTTCCCCCAAGTTAGAGAAGTAGCCCTGCAATGGGTCTATTCAATTCTGTGCCAACTTTTAGGTTGCTGTAGATAGACTCTAAAGCCTCTAGGGTGTAGTGCGAGGCCTGATATGGAGGCTCTGGATCTGGCAGAGGTCCACTGGTCCTACCCTCCTCCTACCCCACTTTCTCCCACTGCACACATCCTCCCTGCCCTCTCATCACCCTCTCCCACCTCTCCCTGTCCCAGAACACCTACTCCCTAACCCCATAGTCCAGGCAACCACTGTTGGGCATCCACCAAGTGGCAGAGCACTAGTGTTCCACCCACCATCTGGTGGAACCATCTCCAGGTTTGTTACAGCTTGTTTATGACACTCAGGGCCACTGAAGAGTCAGTGTACTAACTCAGGAATTGACTCTTAGAATAATTAACTTTGACTGGATTGTGTCTGATGTCAGCAAATAATAATAATTCAGTAAAAAGTATCTGAAACACACATGCTATTACACTGAGATCTACTATTTTGAAGACCTTCTGGCCTTTTTAATATGCATCTTCAAAACATTTACTGCAACTGTTTGATCAAAAAGGCATTTAGTGGTGGTCTAGAATGCTTTTGTGTTTTAACAAACCAGGAACTGAAAATTGGTCCTGAAAATAGCATGGTACTTGCTGTAAAGAATGAGAAATTCACACTGATTCATAAGCAGCAATGAGTATTTATGCATCTGTATTAAACATTCTTTTGCTGCAATTCAAAGCATGTTGTCTAGGAAGCAAGGCTGACTGATCTCTGTGGGACTTTTTTGCTGAATAAATATGTTTAGGACTGGGTTATTAGTGATTTTGGACTGCTATGTCTGCAGGACATTGGAAAAAGATATTCAACTGCTGTTCTTGTGGAGGGGATGTGGGAGACTGGGAATATAGGTTGCAGTTACCATAATGAATTATGGAGAACAACTGCCTCCTTGAGCCTCTATCATACTGTGTTTAGAATTATATGAAGTGGCTGAATAAAACGCATGGGGCTGGTCCTGATTAGGCTTCTATTGCCTAACCTAAATCATGTGTTATCTGAATTGCCACCTCATGCAGGTAAGGAAACTATCCTTGATTTAAGGGGAAGGGCCAGGATGTTTATCTGTTGTGGCTGTGCATGTTTGGTGCATGGGGTTAGTCAGACATAGAAGTATTGTCTGACCTGGCCCGTTGGGACTAAAATGTTAGGAGAATGTGAAAACTCCCACTTGATGACCGGAGAGCCAGGATGGGTAGTGGTTAAGGAGTTGGAGTGAGATCTGGAAGATCCAGGTTCAAATCCCTCCTTTGCCATGAAGGTTCCTGGGTGACTTTGGGCAAGTCACTCTCAATCTCACCTACCTCACAGGGTTGTTGTGAGGACAAAAGGATAAAAATCTTTGTAAGCTGCTTGGGCATTTGATTTGGCATAGGAAAAGCGAGATATAAATAAAATAATGTCACAGATGAAAGACATCACAACTGGATGCTGCAGCCATCAGACCTCATGAATGTGCATGTGTGAATTGTCCTTAACTTAGAAGCAGATTCCACCAATATGCAAAGAAATGTGCTTAGGATCAAAATATAAAAGCAGCCCAATCTCTTCCAATGTAATAGCATTCATATACAGCCTTTTGCTGTTACTGCCTGGAAAAGGTCAGGCAGTATTAACTGTGACTAAGTCATAAGTTTTGGAAGCTGTACAAATATTCACTATCTTCCTGTATGCATTCGCATAATGTGTCATTGTTTTTTTTTATGTTGCCATTTCGTTTTCTGAATTAAGTGGGTAATAAATGCTTCACTTGTCTAATTTTTTTAATATGCAAACAAAACAGATGACCACCCCATGCAAACAATTATTCAGACCAAACAAAGGGCAGTCTGAGCAGTGGAAACGGGACTGGCAGTAAAACCTTCAGCAACGTCTTTCCTGCCAAAAGGTCCTTGCGAGGATCTGTGAATTTTCTTTGAATGAATACAGCACCAACTCCAGTGCAGGCCCTGACAGATGCGTACAGCGTTCCAGTTTTCAGCACCTTTGCACTGCTTTGTTTCACTCAATCTCATTACACTGTGCTCAGTGAGCAATTCCCAATGGACAGTTTGCTTGGGGAATTCTTCCATTTCCTCCTTGAATTGTCTGCAGGCTGTAACCATTAAAAATTTTCTCCAAAGTCACAGCTGTCCCAACACACCATTCTTCACAAACAAATTTTTGTCTGGTAATATTTTTATGAAGGCCTCACTGTAGCAGCCACGCATGTCCTCTATTGAAAGAATAACATCATCTTTTTGGGAGTCATCCTTGGGAGTCATGAAACTTAACTGCAGTGGGTTTTAAAGCAGTGCCCGCTTCAAACTGAATTGAAGCACTTCTGTTTCTATTTGTTACTGTCAATGGCATTTATGGTATGGAAACAATACTCTGAGCAATCTTGGGTCAATGCACGGGCAGAGTGAACACTCCACCAGCACAAACTGTCGCAAACGTGCCATAAAGTACATTCCAACAGTGTATCTAGAAAGACCTACACAGACCTGATGGGTAGTAGCTGTTATTGTCACTGTAAAGCAGTGGCTCAGTGTTTAAAGGTTCTGCACCTTTCAATCTGAAGATCAGCAGGTCAGCAGTTCAACACCCAAGATGGAGTGAGATCCCATACCTTGCCAGCTCCTGAAAACCTAGCAGTTCAAAGGCATTGAAATGTAAGTAGATAAATAGGTATGTGCATCGACCCCACCTGTGCATCAACCTCCCATGTGCTGTATCCCCCATGTGCAATATCCCCCCACGTGCAATATCCCCCATGCACAACAATCACTCGTGTGCATTATCCCCCATGCGCAACATCCCCCATGCACAACAATCACTCATGTCCATCATCCCCCATACACATCAACCCTGAATGTGCAACATCCCCCCATGTGCAACATCCCTTCTGTGCATCAACTCACCATTGATGAGTAATATCCCCCCATGTGCAACAACCCCTCATGCACAACATTCCCCAAGTGCAACATCCCCCATGCACAACAATCCTGAATGTGCATCATCCCCCCTGTGCATCAACCAGTCATGCACATCAACCCCCATGCCCATCAACCCCATTGATGCACAATGTCCCCGTGCGCAACGTCCCTCATGCCCATCAACCTCTTATGCTCATCAACCCCCATGCGCAACATCCCCCTGCACATCAACCCATCGTGCTCATCAACCCCCATTGATGCACAATGTCCTGCCCTGCGCAACCTTCCCCATGTGCAACATCTCACCATGCGAACCCTCCCTCCCAGTGCATCAGAACCAGGCACCAAATTGGCTGGATGTTGATGTTGATGTCTTCAGTGTTAAGTAAAGGCCAAAAATGTGTTGCACCCCTTTTCAGACTCTTAGAGTTTAAATTTTTAGAAATTGTTTCATAGTATTCCAGTCACAGAAGGAATACACTCCCCAAATTTAATGCTTCTAGGTCTGGGTGTTGGGGAGAATGTCCCTCAGTCAGGGATTCTCAATGTAAAGTATAGGGAGGAAAACGCGTTGCACTTCTTTTCACCCCCTTCTGGTTGGAATTTCCAAAAACTGGTTCTTAGTGGGTGCCTCCATCATGGAAGGAACACCCTCCCCAAATTTCACACTTCTAGGACTAACGGTTTTGGTTGGGTGTTGATGAGTCTGTCAGTGAGTCAGTCAGTAAATCAGTGATTTTTCAATTTTATATATAGATTGTATGAGTGTTTTAAATAGTCATCAGCACTGAAATTCACAGTAGACCACAATCTCATTTTAAAATCCAATCTGTAAGCACTGATTAATGAATTATAGATGCCCATGTAAAAATAGCCTAATTTGCATAAATTTGAATTTCTGGACTCTGGACCTGGTTGGTCATCTAAGGGTTACTTAGACACCTGCACAGTCTTCTCATATGATCATGGTGGAAAGGAGAGGTGTACGTGCATGCAGACAAAACCAACATATGAATATCCAAATATTTCCATGTCTGTACAGATCACACACTTCACCAACATTTGTGGACAGAACTCTTGTGTTACAATTAATATTGGGCTCATCACTTTGTCAGCTTAGCATGGCATTTTTCCAGTCAGTGAATCAGTCTGTGAATGCAATCCTAACCAGAATTCCAGCAAAGGCATATCCAACTTTCCAGCACTTCATTGTGGCACTTATTTAAAACTTGTGCCTCATTCCATTATAAAGACAGTATGAAGCATGTTTCTATTTTATAAAATTGATAAAAAATAGAATAAAGTGATAAAAATATAATGGATGTGTTTCAACAGATCTTCAGCTCTCCGCAGGTCTAGTTCTCAATCATCAGTTGAATAGCAGTCAATGAATGCATCATTCAATGTCTGCCACAACAAGGAGGTGTATTTAAAAGAATATTCCACAGACCTGGAGTTAGTATTAAGGAAATATCCTTGTCCATGATACATGTTGGCTTTTTCTGTCTTGCCTTGATCTGTTATCAAATCAGTTCTGTCAGTTTTCATAGTGCTCCAAGGAGTTGCCTGGGAGGAAGTCAAAGCTAGTTCCTATTAGTATGACCAGTCTGACTCCAATAAATGTTCTTATGGCTGGTGTAAGCACTTATATGTTGTATGCCTCTCTGAGGGCCCTTTGTGGGTTGAAAATTTGCCAGTATATTTAAAGATCAATAATTCCTAAAGAATGTTTATATCAGTACTGTGATAAGTGCCATACTTTCCCATCATGCTCAAAATGATATTTTAAAAGGTTACAACAGTAACATAACTATATGGTAAGATTTTAATGGGCTTTGGGTGGTGCAAGTGGTTAAGACACTGTGCCTGTTAACCCAGCAGGCCAGGGTTTGAGACCTGGGTTGGCCCCACAAGACAGGGTGAGCTCCTGTCCTTAGCCCAGCTCTGCGATGCCAGCTGGATCCAATCGTATTGGCTCTACCTTTCCATTGGACTAATTCAGTGGCGTGGAGAGGGGGGATTTGCTGCTTGGGTAACAGCCTATCCTCCATAATAATCTAACCCAGGCTTTTGTGCTTCGCATGCAGCGTATGCAGCGCCGAGCACGATACCATAGTCTTTCAAGACTGACGGAGGCCTGATTTTTTTATAAGATTCAAAAAGAAGAAAGTGAGCAGGAAGGGGTTGTTACATATCATATGGTCAATACAGCAGAGTTGGAAGGACTTCTGTCAAGAAAGTGATTGAGAAGGTCACATCTTGTATATGGGCATAAAGAAAAGAAACTGCTTAATTTATGAGAATTCCATACTTTAAGTATGGGGCCTGTGAGATCCTACATGACTGCTATCTTTCTGGAAAGGGAGATTCTGCAGAGAAGGAAAAGGGAAATTGGTGGGAGGAGATTAAGAGGCTTTGGAGCAAAAAGAAGATTGAAATCCCTTGTCCCTCTTTTTCTGCAACAGGTCTTAATGGACCAACACCAGATCTTCAGGTGGAGCAAGTCCAAGAAAAGAAAGGAAGTGGGGAGGTTGCTGATGAAGAGTGCTGAGTGCCACTGGCATCATATTCACTCCTCCCATAGCTTCCCCACTTCATTCCTCCCTCCTTTGTTTGGCCCACTCCTGCCCTTGCTGCTATGTTAGGTTAGGGCAGTGATTTTCAACCAGTGTGCCGTGGCACATTAGTGTGCGGCAGATAGTCCTCACGTGTGCCATGGGAATGTGGGGATTGAGGTTTATTAATATGAAAATTGGGGGATTTGAACAGTCTGGTGTGCCTTGTCAACGGTAAAAATAATCGATGGTGTGCCTTGATTCACCAGTGCCTTGTTAAGTATGCCTTGAAATGAAAAAGGTTGAAAATCACTGGGTTAGGGTAACCACGTCTTTTTAGTCTTATGTTCTGGAAAAAGTCTTGATTGCCCTTCTTTTTCTTGTGAGCAGGCAGCATGTCACCTTCTTGTAATTAATAAATTATATGCAACAGATATGTAAAGCTTATTATTTAAATTTATTAATAAGTAATAAAGTTCAGCATTAATCTATATATACAGTACTAGTAAAAACATACCCACGTTGCGGGAGTATTTTGAGGGAATCCTTGTTCTTTTTTACAGTTATTTCATTTGGCCACTTGCCTTAGGTGCTCAAGTGGCTGTACTGAATTCCAGCAATAGAACTTTGTAGTAGTGCAAAGAGTAGGGCGCTTCTTGCAGTTGTGTCCCCAAAATGGTAGGTGTTGGAGTGCTTCCCACACTTTCCACAACTATTTTGTGACAATGAATCTCTCTCCCGATGTGCTTCCAGTCAATCCTGTTACAATACTACATTAGTAGACAGTTAGGCCTACTATCAGCTATGGAAGTTGCCACCTCAAAAACTGTTAGTCCTTAACATGCCAATTTATTTTTTTAAAGCGATTTATACCCTACCTTTCCCATGCCAAAGCAAATGCCCAAGATGGCTTACAAAACTATTATCCTCTGAAAGGTAGGTGAGGTGGAGAGTGAGTGGTTGTCCCAAAATCTCCTCGCAAACTTAATGAATGAGGGGAGGCTTGAACCTAGATCTTACAGACCTCCATCCAACTCGCTAACAACTACATCATCTATTTAGACTATTGAAGTCATGACTATGACTACCATTTTTGGGATTCTCATGATCTAATGCAATTGCGTGGAAGAGTGTATTATAGGATGCTAGAACCATCCTATAATGGGGTGAGCTTCAGGGGGTTCTCACAGGTTCTATAGAACCCTTTGCTAATGAGCGCCGGTTACTAATGGGACATAGAACCTGTTGTTCACTTAGGTTATGTGTACATAGAACCTGTTGTGAATTTATTGGAATCCCACCACTGGCTAGAACCATGGTCAAATGCCATGTTTCAGGCATCATTTTCACATTCCACTGCCTTGTACCTATTTTATTTACCTAGTATTGAAAACAAAAAGATGAGGTTTCATTGTAATAATCATAAAACTATTTTTCCTATACTAAGGACAGCTTTGGGGCATGTTTCTATGGAAACCGTTTTCCTTATGTGCTTCTCTATAGCTAAAGGTCTCAAATGGACCTTCTGTCTACTTATTGCCTGTATAAACTGCAGATTTTGTATAGTGATCTCTAACACAGATCAGCTGAGTCTCCTGAAATATGTCAGAAAACATTATCAGGAGGCAAACACCAGTTATTTTAGGTTCCCATAAATTTATAGCTAATCAGGTCCTTAGTGGCAAGTTGGCAACTGAATGAGCACAGTATGAGAAGGGCTATTATTATTATTATTATTATTATTATTATTATTACTATTATTATTATTATTATTATTGGTCATATTCCTGTCCATCAGACAAATATGCAATCCATCAAACTGCAGTCCATCAAACTGCAAATCAAACATAGCTATGAATTCATCTACTATACTAGATTTCAATGTATTTTTGCTGAATAATTTAGACAATGCCCATAGTCCTTCACCGGTTGTTTTGCTGAAAATTAACCCAATATCTATTGACAAAAAACTCTGAACAGATTTCCTTATCTGGTGTTTAATTTTTTAAAAAGCCCATTACAGTTAATTTTAATAAGAAAATAGGAAATGCATTAAAATACAAGAGTACAACTATGACATTAAATTGATAAAGCAGGCCTCCATCAGTCTTTAAAAACTATGGTATCGTGCTCGATGCTGCATACGCTGCATACGCTGGATAGGCTGTTACCCAAGCAGCAAATCCCCCCTCTCCACGCCACTGAATGAATCCAATGGAAAGGCAGAGCCAATACGATTGGATCCAGCTGGCATCACAGAGCCTGGCTAAGGACAGGAGCTCACCCTGTCTTGTGGGGCCGACCTGGGTCTCGAACCCTGGATGTTGTTAAAAAATACTGAATTCAAATTCTCCATGTATTTTGAATTAAAAACCTTGCACATTACATTGTAACCTATTCAAATTATTTTCATGTTGTGTTGACTATATATGTGCTGTGGCACACAACTACAGTGTGGCCTAAGCCTCTGACTGTATGGAGGAAATGTAGAGGGATGGACATTTCTAAACACTGTTGCACTCTAAAGGCTGTTATGAGGTAACATAGGTCACAATTAGATAATGAGTACATTAGGGCTGTCAACCAATGAAAGACTATTTTATTGATTAATCTTCTTTCTTTCCAGTCAACCAACCAACTAATCAATTGCAGTCATATCGAGTTGAATGTTAACAAAACCTTATTGTGGATACCATTTTGATATAATGAAGGAGCTATACCCTAATTTACACTTTAATAAACCAATCAAAAAAGCCAATATTTTCTTCTTCATTCTTGATTACAGTAATACATCATCAGAATCAAAGCGGCAGCAACAATACACAGTAAATAAGAGTTCTTATGTTGCATCTTCATTAATTAAAATTTGCTCTCATGAATTAATCAACTAAAGTTATAGTTGATTAATCTACTGATTAAACAGATTAAAGCTGTTGTACCTATTGTATATTCTACAGTGAATTCTCTTTATATATGAATTCACAATCTGTGAATTTATTTGTCTGCAAGAGGCAGAATTGCCATCTGTTTTTGTTATCTGTGACTCAAACAGTGGTACCTCTCATAACAAGCACCTCATAACAAGCGTTTCACATAACAAGTTCAAATTTCCAAGAAATCTTGCTTCACATAACGAGTTCCACTTCACTTAACAAGCAAGCATGCTGTGTGCTATGCAGCTCTGATACTCCGCATGGAGGCTCTTTAAAAGGGCTGCTGGCCAGCGCTGCTGCCTATAACTGCCCCCAATTTGGGGGCAGTTGCCTGGGGTGCCAAAGGCAGATGCCCCAAGTGCCCCCACTGACCACCTTGATCCTCCAGCAACAGCCCAGGTAAACCTCCCAGGAAAGTGTCTTTGATTGCAGCCTCCTAACAGAGATACAGATATAAAGAGATAATGATATAAAAATACGAGTATAAAGAGATAATGTACAAAAAGACTTGCATAGAGACCGTTTAGATTTAATTTGGTTTGTTGGGGATTAAACTAAAAATGCTGGAATACTGGTACTTCCTGTGTGCTTAATATCACCTGCTCAATCTGTATAGGATCTTAAGAAGTTTGTTACAAGGACAACGTAAGTGCCCGGTACGCTTGTCTCCTCCAGAAAACTGAAACTGTCAAATGGCCCAGCTGCTGTGAGAAAGAGGAGAACCAAAGAGTAGGTAGAAACAGAGAAATTGGGCTATTCCCCCATGGGATCTTGGGGACTATAAATAGGTGAAAAGAGAAGAGGTGACCAGAGGCAACATACTTAACTGCTCCTGCTCACCTTGCACACTATTTCGCACCATGTGCCTTGGCTTTTGTGAGCTGCCAGAAGGGCTTAGGCAGTTTTTTCACCTAAAGCCCCACACCAGCTCTTTGCACATTTGCAGGAGACCTTTAGCCTTGCTGGACTCTCCAGCGGCAGCTGGTTTTGCCATAGCACAGCTGCAAGACTGTTGGGTCCCTTTCTGTACCTGGAAAGGCACTCAGGTTCTCTAAATCCTTTTCATATCCCCCTCTCCCAAGTTGGGCGTTAATGGAGAAAGCAGGTCCCGAGTGCCAGAAGGGGAACCAATCGACACGCTCCGTAGTCATGCGCTGGACCTGGTTGGAACCTCTCTCCAGGGCAGACAAGCTTGCCACTGACAGCTGCTAATCTTCTAATTAATAACATGGAGTGAGTGAATTACTCATTCTCCACAAGGAAGTCAGCACATCAAGGTCTCCAGACAGGCCCTGGTGTTGCCAAGGCAAAAAAGGAACTAATTGACATCTGTGGGCCATTTGGCTAACCTTACAGCTCTCCACAGCTGCTTACAACAGCCCTGGGACTTCAGCTAGCCAATAGTTAAATAAAAGTTGGTCTTCAGGCATATATGATACCTTCACTTCACCATCCAGGTACAGCTCAAGCTAATCGTGGATGTGCTCTCATACCACTGTAGAGAGAGACAATGGTCAATTAGATTTGGAGTAGGTTCAGCCAATCTGGTGTATTTCCATTTGCTTGCTCTTTACAGTACAGTCAACCTATAGTAGGAATTTAATCACACTTACCCTACGATCCAGAGTAACGACGGAAGCACGTAAGAGACATTAGGTGCACCTATAGTTGCTGCACTACCTAGTGAAAACCTATGGGAAATTCATATTGCAATCCAGAGTAAGTTGTTCTTAACTGGAGCAACGACTCCCCATAGTTACTCTGGATTGTGCCCTACATTGTCTGAAGAATCCAACCAGCAACAGATTACATGGCTATCACCCCCTAGAAGAAACCACAAAAATCTGTGTTGTAATGTGTATAAGCAACCATAGTAGTAAGTCTCTTACTTTAGGCTCTCTGTGTTTCTGTAGAACTTTCTAGAACAATGCAAACGTCAACATTGCAGCAGTAATTAAGGGTGCAATCCTAAGCATATCTACTCAGAAGTAAGTCCCATTGTGTTCTATGGGACCTACTCTCAGGAAAGTGTGTATAGGATTGCAGCCTAAGTTGAACAAAATATATTTTGTTCTTAAAAAATAGAGTGTTACGTTTCCACCCATCACATCCACCCACTACGCTACATATGGTATGTCTTCACACAGCATAGCTCAGTGGGCTTTCCCACTGAGGCAAAAATTACCTACAGTAGTTGCTTGAAATCTACCTTTTGTTGCAAGTCTTTACTGAAATGCTCAAATTGACATGCTGCTGTTTTCCAGTAGATGGAGTCCACTCGTTCTTAGGGTTACAGAGATTATTATTATTATTATTATTTATTGTTTTATTTTCACTCCACTTTTCTCCCTGAAGAGCACCCAAAGGATGGGGGCAGGTAATTGTCCACAGATCAAGCATTCTGTACCTGCATGATTATAATTGCCCCATTTCTTCCTTTCTACTCAGAAGATTCCTTGTCTGTACCTCACCTCTCCCCACCACAGTTTTTTGACATGATAAAAAAGTAAAGACAAATCAGAATTCTGTAGACATTAATGGGGAAGATCAGAATAAAACACACAAACAGATGTATTGAATTGTTTATTGATTTCCACATAAGTCACATTAATCCAAGAGTGATGTTTTACTTCAAGTATCTAAACTCTGAAGATTTACGTAGCCTCAGCTTTACAGAGACATCCTTAAAAGCCAAACCAGGCTCAGCATGAACACAAGTAGCATGTCATGCATATAATTTAGCATTAATTTGCATTAATTTAGCATTATAATTTAGCATTAATTTCTTATTGGCAAACTTATTAGAATAATTTGGACAAGGAGATTCAGATTTCTAGTTGTATATGCACCTGCCCTGAGGTAAATCAGGTCCAGGAGGCACTGGTGATCAACAGTCTGAGAATTATACTGGCCATGGTTTATACCAGCAGTGATCACTTTCTTAGATCTCTTGGTAATTTCTCCACACCCTTGGTAATTTCTCCCAGCATGGTGTCTGCCAGGACTCAATGTTTATGTGGGGTTTTGCATCTACCCCTCAGTGTGACTGTGTTGCTCCTCATCAAAATATCCATCACGTTGTGTTTGAGTGTCCTTCAAGAGCCTACACTGGCCCAATGTCTGACTTTTTCAGTATGGACCACTCTGTCCTTGAGTGGGTCTGGATGTTAACATCTGATTTTATGATGATGGGCGCAAGCCTAGCCATGTCTACTCAGAAGTAAGCCTCATTTTTTTCAATGGGTCTTACTCCCAGGAAAGTGTGCTTTGGATTGCGGTCTAAACCATGTATTGCCATATGCTAAATAAATAAATCTCCACACCCCAAAGCTACCACATTTTAGTCGGAGCTTGGAGGGGGAGGCATTTCAAACTGAGGTTTGGTGAGCACGTGCATGTTGGACATTGCCGTAGGACACATTTGGCACCATTTCCAGATGCTCTCATTGTGCTTCTATAATCCGCTCTCTTCTTGGAGGATTTTGTGATGGAGGAGGGGAGCCAGTCCCTCTGTTGCTGGTAATGAGGCCTCTTTGTTCATTCCCTCCTCCTCATTCTGCCCTCCTGTGGATGTGGCTATCAGCTGAAGAACTGCTAAACAAATAAAAATCTCTGTGGAGGTCATCTAGTTGGGCTAGTTGGGCATCTGAGCCACCTTGTGAGGTTGGTGAGGCAGAGAGAGAGAGAGAGAGAGAGAGAGAGAGAGAGAGAGCCAATGAATTGCAGGCCTCAAAGGATTTTTGAACGGAGGGCTCCCCTTTGAGCCCCGGGAAAGTATTGGATACCAGGTTCCTAAGGCCTAAAGCCTTTTTCCTGCCTCTTTCCAGGCAGGTCTCTTTCTAGGAGAGACCCTTGCCTGCAGGCCTGGTGTGCCTATATGCTCATTGGTACATACTGTATATAGACTAGTGGTATGTAAGTATTTCAGCGCAGGACCCCCTTCTGAGAATGACAGTCTATCTGGGACCCCTCAGAAGTAATGTCATGGCTAGAAGTGACATTAAAAGTGCCCATTGCCAGATTCCAAGATGGTCACACCCAGCTTTTTGCCACCTCCCTGAAATGAAGTCGCGACTCCCCAGAGGGGTCCCAACTCCCATTTTGAATACCACTAATATTGAAACTCATGAGCTGGAAGGTCAGATGGCCTGTTGCAGTAGAAGGCAGCTTCCTGTCCCAAGTTTTACTTCCAGCTGGATCTTGCCAGATCTGTAAGGGGGGATGGTTGAAAAGATGATCTAGGCCCATGGTGCTTTAAAGGCTGACCTTTGGGTGCATTTCATCAGATGCCTACAAGAAATGGTCTCCTCTTACAGGTGCCACAAGGCTGCCAGAGGCTAAATGTGTGATGCCTCTCAGGGAAGCCAGGGACCTGCTTCGCTGGCCTGGCTCTCAAGAAGGCAACACTGCGCACTTTGGAAATCCAGCCCATCTATCTGGCTGTGCCTAGGCTCCAGCTGAAATCAAGCCTTTGGGGTTGGATAAGGGCTCTTATCAAGCAGGGGGAGGAAACTTTCCCCCCCTTTTTTCCTAAATAAGGCAAAAAATGCTAACCTGGTTTTCCTCCTTTTTGGAAGTAGGATGCTAAGAGGATAGATATGCTATCCATAATGCTAAGAGGATAGAAAGGGTGTGTGATGGACCTTCCAATGAATAGATGTACAGTGGCGCATCATGTAACAAGTTTAATTTGTTCCGGAGGCATGCTTATTACGTGAAATGCTCTTTACATGAAGCAGATTTTCCCATAGGAAATAATGGAAACTCATATTATTGGTTCCACAACCCAAAAAATATTCATATAAAAATATTAACTGTTTATAAAAATGATGACAAAACACTGCAGTATAACACAGTACAGAACACTGTAATATACAGTAACACACAACACTGCAATAAAGAAAATACTGTACAGTACTGAACTGTACTGTACCTTTGAAAACTTTCATGGCTGGTGTGAGGGTTACAGAGAGGGGGATGACTTTCCCAATCACTAATGGAGTCACTGCTATCCACTGGCTCAATGGAACCATTGTCTTTATGTGCAACTAATATTCCCAAGCTGCTGATGGGGAGCAGCACTAGAACATTGATAAGGCACATCTTCCACACTGCCACACCCAGATCCCACATACAAACCTGGCTCAGGCTGCTCCACCCAGACCCTCCATGAGTTCCTTGGCCATGGAAGCCTATTCCAAACTTTTCCCAGGGCCCCTCTGTAGCTCAAGCTAGTCCCTTCATCCCACCTGTGGGTTCCCTTGCCATGGAAGCTATTCATTCTAAAGTGCTCTTTACTCAAGACAGCGCTTTTTAGGCAAGTCAACATTTCTGAGAAAACTTTGCTCTTTACACAATACACTCTTCATTCAAGTCACTCTCTCCTCAAGGTACCACTGTACCTTACCCTGGAGTGAAAATCCCAGCTCAATGTCTGTAGCTCTCAGAGCCATCTCAGGGTCCCTCAACATCTTTAGCTTTAGTAGGTGATGATGACAAGTCTGACAGCTCAATCCTGTGCAGGTGTACTCATAAGCGTGTTCCATTAGAGTCAATGGGGCTTACTCACAGGTAAGTTTGCTGCCTGCGAATCTGTCATGCAAACTGTTCTTTCTTGGGGGGGACACTGACCAACCTTAAAGGGTTGTTGTTTGAAGAGTACTAACACCACCGCTGGACCAACTCAGACAGAGCTACCCTAGGCATTAATCCATATTAAAAGCCCCATCCTACACATGTCTACTCAGAAGTCAGTCCCATTATAGTCAATGTGGCTTCCTCTCAGGAAAGTGGGAAGATGCGATTTTATAACATTTTCCTGGGAGTAAGCTTCACTGAATACAATGGGACTTACTTCTGAGTAGACATTTATAAGATTGTGTTCTAAGATTTCCCACTCGTCCCTCCACCTGTACTTAGAGGATCGATCTTGTGAACTAGTGGCTGGCTGCTTAGGCTGCAATCCTAAACACTTTCCTGGGAGTAAGACCCACTGAGTACAGTGGGGCTTACTTCTGAGTAGACATGGTTAGGACTGTGCTCTTAGTCGTCTAATCGCATCCTTCATTCTACACTTTTCAAGATACTCTTTCCTTAGTGATCAGGGAGGAGGATGACCACCATATCCTATGCATGTCTACTCAGAAACGTAAGTCCCATGATTAGAACAAGGTGACAATATCATGGTTCTCTTTTTTAGTTTTGTGTCCTGGAAAAGGAAAGAAAAACTTCATTGTCCTTTTTCTTGTGAGAATGTAGCCTTCTTGTAATTAATAAATTATGTGTCATATATTTCATAACTTTAAATTTAATAATAAGTAAAATAGCGTTTAAATTAACTACACTAATCAGGCAATCCTACGCATGTCTACTCAGAAATAAATTCCATTGTGTTCTATGGGTCTTTCAAGAAAGCGCGTATTGGATTGTAGCCGAAATCAAGATATATGCGTGTTTTTAGCTTCTATTTTGTCATGTCCTACATTTTTTGGGGTGCCCTACATTTGTGGTGGTCATTGTCCTCTTTTTTTGTTATTATGACATATGATCACTCTGATCAGGGGTTGTTCTCAATCCCTTCCCAAAGGTCCCACCAACGACCCCTTTGTTCTTGGTTCTTCCCTCCTTTTGGCTAATCCCAGTTCTTACGACCTCCTCCTGCAATCCTCCACATAACCACCTCTCCGTCCCTCCAACAACGGAAATCCTTGTTGCAAAAGGCGAAATGAACTTTTGGGGGAAAAGTTTCTGTCTTCTGGGGGAAGTTCTCTGTCTTTTCAGCCCTGAGATCCGGAGCAGACTCCACCAGGACGGGGCTGAGTGGCCTCCTCATCCCAAATCAAAACGGTCTTTCTCTTCGGGCTCCAAGTCATAAAAAGTTTTTTACTGCCTCGAGTTAATTGCTCTTTAATTTCAGACCCTTTACAACTGGGTTACAACAATTCATAAGGACACGCGCGCCTTGACTCGCCTTTGTGGGGTGGAAGTTGCTACTCGTTCTCTCTCTCTCCCTCCCCACCCACCTACCTATATGCCACTTACCCACCAACTTACTATCCGCCTACTCCCTACTTACTACCACCTTCCCACTCACCTATGTGCCACCATTACTTACTATCCGCCTACTCCCTACTTACTACCACCTTCCCACTCACCTATGTGTCACTTACCCACCTACTTACTATCCACCTCCTACCTACTTACTCTACTACACCATCCCATCCACCTATGTACCACTTACTCTCCACCTACTACCTACTTACTATGACCCACCTATGTACCATTTACCCACCTACTTACTATCCGCCTACTACCTACTTACTACCACCTTCCCACCCACCTATGTGCCACTTACCCAATTGCTATCCACCTACTACCTCCTTCTGTACTACACCCTCCCACCCACCTATGTACCACTTACCCACCTACTTACTATGATCCACCCACCTATGTACCACTTACCCACCTACTTACTATCCACCTACTACCTACTTACCACCACCTTCCCACCCACCTATGTACCACTTACCCACCTACTTACTATCCACCTACTACCTACTTACTACCTCCACCTAACATAAGGCTAATGGGCTAAGGGGGAACAGACCACTATAGGCAGATCAAGATACTCAGAATCCAATCCTATGCCTGTCTACTCAGAAGTAAGTTGCACTATAGTCCACGGAGTTTACTCTCAGAAAAGTGTGGATAGGATCGCAGCTTTAATAACAGATCACTTAATAGGTTTTCCTTTGAAAGGAAAACGCAAGGAGATCCCGAGCATGATACTGACTCACGAATGTCAGAACCTGTATTTCCCAATGTCCCGAGTTGATATAGTAACTGCAAAGAACAAACACCGGCAGTGTTGTCTACACGTGGTGGCAAATCTCTTGAGTCCTCATTTGCACACTCATTCCTGCCATTCACACGTGCAAGTGTTCAGGGAGCCCTAGCCTTCCTCTTGTCATCCTCCAAACTTGTAAGCCTGGGCAAAAGCAGTCACTGCTAAGATCCAAACCTTGGCTGGATTTTCACTCTTGTAGGGGAGAAAGTGATCCAAAAAACCCATTTTACAGACCAAACTACTGACACCCACTTTTAGGGAACCTCTGCGCTGCGATACCATCTCTCAATACAGTCAAGGAGAGGGGAGTCAGGGTGATCATATGTCATGACCAAAAAAAGAGGACAAGATGTGGACACCAAAATGTAGGACACCCAAGAAAAATGTAAGTCATGACAAAACAAAAGCTATAAACACTCATTTACATTTTGGCTAATTGCAATACTTAATTACTTATCAAATTTTAAACTATTTTATTTAATTTATTGCAGATAATTTATTAATTACAAAAGGTCTGCATGTTGCCTGCTCACAAGGAAAATGAGGGCAATGGAGATTATTTTTCCAGGATACTGGGCTAACCAAGAGGTCATGTCCTGGAAAAAGAGGACAAATGGTCACCCTGGGCCAATTGAACCTGCTTGTTATGCCAGGGTTGGGTTTGCAGTTCTGCAGGTTGGGTGGAAATGCCTGCTCTCCCCTCCAGATTATGGGCTGCTCAGTTTTTTTCCTGGGCAATCAATCAATATGGTGCAGTTCATCCGTTCAGTCCTGGGCACAGAAGAATAGAGGCAAGTCCCAACACGTGTCAAGATAGCAGCAGAGAAGTCAGGATCAGCAGGCATTTTCATCCAGCATGCAGACCTGCAAACCCAGCCCAGGCATGCAGGTTCCAGTGGCCCAGGGTCCTCTTTTTCCAGGATTATCCCCATTGTCCTCTTTTTCCTTGTGAGCAAGCAGCATGTAGCCTTCTTGCAAATAATAGATTAGCATTGCAATTCTATTCGTGTCTACTCAGAAGTAAGTTCTATTGAGTTCAATAGGGTATATTTCCAGAAATATTGCAGCCTAGATGTAGTAAATTATATATAATAGTTTTAAACTCAAAAATAAGTAATATAGTGTTTTCATTAAGCATGTGGGATTTTGCGTTTTATTTTGTCACGTTCTATTTTGTTGAATGTCCTACGTTTTGGCTGCAATCCTAAAGACACTTTCCTGGAAGAAAGACCCAATGGGGCTTACTTTTGAGTAGACATGGTTTGGATTGTCCTCTTAGTTGTGTAGATCCTGATCATCACCTAAGGGGGGTTCTGAACTTACTCAGTTCAGACATTAACAAGAAAGTACAGTGTACTATTAACAAAGTTACCAGTGCAAGCCTGGTTAAAGATATTTTATGGAAATGAGGCTGACTTGGGGATAATGGTTCTTAGGATTGGGCTCCGTCTGTTTTGGAGAGAGAGAGAGAGAGAGAGAGAGAGAGAGATCCAAATAATTGTTTTCAGGACCACTTTGTAAGTTCCACGGAAATAGGCAGGGCCTTCCTTCTCCAGCTCAAGAACTTGGAACTGGCTGGTTTCAATGACTGAGCTTGTTAAGTGTAGTTAGTTAAATGTAGACTTTCAGTCAGGATAATCCCTCGCCTATTTTAATGAAAATAGAGTCACCTTGAAGTCTGGCTCACTAAAAAACAGTGGAACATTTTTGGGGGGCTGGGAAGATAATAGGATAGCGTTGTCAATAGCTCAATATAAGTCAAGGTGTGTGATTTAAATCAAAGCTTAATTTGGTGGGCTGAATCTGTTCCCATAATCCACTAGAATCTTCACCTTCAGGGTGACAGGTCCTCTTTTTTTAGGCTTGGGTCTTAGGAAAAATCTTCATTTTCCTCCTTTTTCCTTGTAAGCAAGCAGCATGTAGCCGTCTTGTAGTTAATAAATCAGATGTAATAAATTAAAAGTAATTGTTTTTAATGTAATAAATAATATAGCGTTTAAATTAACCACATGAAAGCAATCTATATGAGTGTTTTTAGCTTTTGTGATGTCATGTCCTACAGTTTTCTTGGGTGTTCTACATTTTGGGAAGACCTTGTTTTCTTTTTTTTGTGATGACATATCGTCACCCTGTCTGACTTCACAGTGGATCTTGCCTCCGAGGGATGCCTGGATGATTCCTTCTGAGATCTTTCAGGAGGTGGGAAGGATCCCTGGTGGAGAAGGGAGTTCGGTGTGCAAAATATGCCAGACTCTGGACAGTGAAGCATTAAGGATTCCTTAATCTTCCTTAATCTGAAGCCTTTCTAGAGACAGGAGTGAATGAGATTCACCTCCTTGGGGTGTGTGGAGCATTTGCTTAGCACAATCTGCCCAATTTGGAGACCAGCAAAAGCCAGGATGACCATATGCCATAACTAAAAAAGGCGACGAGGCCCACCAAAATATAGGACATCTAAGAAAAATATAGGACATGACAATATAAAAGCTAAAAACATCCGCACACATTGCTTGCATGTGCTAAATTTAAACTCTATATTGCTTACTATTAAATTTTAAACTATTACGTATAATATAGAATTGATGAATTACAAGAAGGCTACATGCTGCCCGCTTACAAGGAATAGGACGACATTGAAGTTGTTTTTTTCCAGGACACAAGGCTAAAATCCAGGACATGTCCTAGAAAAAGAGGATGGTCACCTACTCTAAAGCCTCGATCTGCAAGAACTTGTGCCCAGTGGCGTAGCTAGAGGGGGCGGAGCAGTTAACTTTTGGAGGGAGTCTTTGTGCCTACACAGAGAAAGTGAGAAAGATGCTGGAAATGGCACCTCTGGAGAAAGCCCCCCTGTAAGCCTATCCCGTCTGCTGCACACTGGGAGGGGGAGTTCAGTTCACCCATTCAGGTCTCCAGGATTAGTGCCATCAGCTCGTAAATGAATGCAATAAAAATCCAGCTTCCCTTTCTCTACCCCACTCCCCAACCCAAAACAAAAAACAACCACTAGGCTTGTCTTCCTTGGAGGGGAAAGTTAAATAAATAAGGCTGCAATCCTAAAGACACTTTCCTGGGAGTAAGACCCATTGAACATAATAAGGCTTAGAGTAGATATGGATAGGATTGTGCTCTAAGTGGCTTCCCTTCTGATGCACTAATTTGTGTGCGTGCAAAAAAAAAAAAAGATCTTCACATCTGGGTCAGGCTATCGGATGGTGTCCAATCCCAGGGAGACGCCAAACTTCCACTGTATAAGGTTTCCACCAGCCGCCTTGGAGAGCCCATAAATCTCTCTCTCTCTCTCTCTCTCTCTCTCTCTCTCTCTCTCTCAATTGGAGGAGAAGAGCAGATTTTGGGAAGCGGGGAAAATCAGGGAAAAATGTCAACAATTTGAAAGATTTCTATCATCATCATCATCATCCTCTGTGGGGTGGGGTGGGGTGGGGTGGGGTGGGGGGGGCACACTGGGGAAACCAAGGCATCACATTCTCTTGAGCACTAAAAACCACCGTAAGGCAGACATTATCAGGCCAGGCTCAACCACTCCGCTTTTCTCCATGTAACCCTCTGCAGTGTGTGAACCATCTCTCCATTCATCTGGCTTGGTATGAACTACTAGGAGATGAATCTCTCTCTGTGAGTGTGAGTGTGGGTGTGAGAGAGAAGAGAGGATGATTTAAATCAGAGAGAGAGAGAGAGGATGATGATAATTAATTTAAATTAAAGAGAAAGAGAGAATGATGATGATTGATTTAAACCAGAGAGAGAATGATTATGACTGATTTATATTAGCGATGATGATGTTGGTGGTTGATTTAAATCAGAGAGAGAGAGAATGAGAATGATGATTTATTTAAATCAGAGAGAAAGAGAGAATGATCGATTTAAATAAGAAAGGATTATGATTGATTTAAATCACACACACAGAGAGATGGAAGTTTCCCTAATAATGACTCTCCACTAAACGGTTTAATTCCTCTAGGAATTCAGCTGCCTCCAGAAGTCTCCAGCAAATCTGAAGTTTCCAAATGTTGGACAGATATTAGATTCAAGGTTGCTTTCTTTTAAAAAGCGATCCAGGGAGAATGAACTTGATTCCGGTTCTAATGGTGAACTCCTTGGTCTAAAAGGAAGAGAGTAGATCCAGACTGCAGGGACTGAAAGGCACCGGGGCTGAAGTTTCTCAGGATGTGCCCTCTCTAATCTAAACCTCAGTTCTTGGCACCCTAGAGAAATGAGGTCTCTTTGGACCCAGAGAAGGGCAGGCTTTGGGATGGACACACTTAGAAGAAACCCAACCACCAATCAAGTTCTACCCCTGATCGACCAGCCCCGCAGGGATGTTGTGAAAAGGGATGAATGTGTCACCTGAAGATGTGGCCACAGGCCCACCGCGTTAGGAAAAGTCTCTATCTGGATTCTCCCAACATTTTGGCTTTCTAGAAATAAAATCTGAGCCTCTGATTCCTTCCTAACTCACCAGATCTGCTCAGATCGCTCACTTTTTCTTCACAACCCCTGCGGAGACAAGAGATTATATAACTCAGTCCTCAGACATGCTCTGACAAGGGACCCATCAGGACCATCAAATGGCTTTGAAAAGGTTATCAAATTAATTCGCAATTTCAGAATCAACCTAACGAATTTGGAGAGACAGAACTAGAAATGAATCGTTCTTAACTCCTTGCTTACATTCTCCATAATTTGAAAAGAAAATGCAAAAACAAAGAAAGAAGGGGGAAAAATCCGAAGAGGATCAAGCCAAAGTTAAAGGGATGTAAAAATGTTCCACGTGGGCTGGACATGAACATTCCACAATGACACTCTCTGTTAATTACAGTGGAAATTAACACTAATATCCTATTAATACCATATGTTCTTCTCAGAGAATTATTATTATTATTATTATTATTATTATTATTATTATTATTATTATTATTATTATTATTATAGTTGTTGTTCTTGTTAAAAACAGGATTTATGCACCACTGTGGCTGCAATCCTAAAGACACTTTCTTGGCAGTAAGCACAAAGGGGCTTACTTTTGAGTAGACATGGTTAGGATTGTACTCTGAGTTGCCAAAGCGGTTTACGTAGAAAATAAAAAAAGTTACAGAAAAAACAAATCACCTTTTAAAATGTTTATTTTTCAATTATTTTCTTCTTCTGGGACCACCACCAGACCCCCGGGTTCCTTTCCACGCGGACCACGCAAGGGATCGCCCTGCTGGATGAAACCCTGGGTTTGGTCTTATAAAAAGCTGATTCATCCCAAAATAAATCTTGAGATTGGGGGTGGGGAAGGGGTCACGTGGCAGTGCATTCCCCCCCCTCCCATGGTCATAATGAGGCTTTTTATTAAATGTTCTTCCAAGATGGGTCAGTGTGGCTGGGCTGGGCTGGATCAATCCCTCCCATTCATAATCATGATCTTTGAATTTAAATCTATTAGCTCCTCCACGGGAGACGCGGCGATCGCTTAAATCAATAAGAGCATAAAAGAGATGGCGTGTCCTAATCTTTTTTTTTTAAGCTCTCATATGAAATGTGTTAAGGAAAAAAAAAACTCTCTGAAATTCCTCGATCAATCCTTATAAATATTTTATGATTTATGGGAGGTTTAAAAAGAAAAGGGAGAAAGAAAAAAAACATAAGACAGCAATATGTCCACCCTCTCATTTAAAATCCCCAAACCCTCCTAACCTAAATACACAACCTGAGAAGTATTAGAAAGGCATCTATTTTAATTAATGAAACAAATGGTCCGTGAACGGATGTGCTGGAGGGAGAGGAGGGCGAGAGGAAGAAGGCCCTTTGCTTCCAAAGGTGCTTACTGGGTTGCCTGTAAACCGGTCCCAAGGCTAGCTGGGAGTCTCCAGCTGGAGAACTGATACTGGGGAGAGGGAGATGAGGAGGAGGAAGAAGAAGATGAGGATGATTTAAATTCCCCCAAACACAACACAGGTGATGATGATGATGATTTAAACCCATCACACACTCTCAGAGAGAGAGAGAGGAGGAGGAGGAGGATAACGATAAATTATGATAAACCCGAGAGAGAGAGAGAGAGAGGGAGGGAGGAAGGAGGAGGAGGAGGAGATGATGATGATGATGATTTAAATCCCCCAAACACACGCACACAGAGAGATGATGATGCTGATTTAAACCCAACACACACACAGACAGAGAGAGAGATGAGGAAGGAGAATGAAGATGATAGTGATAATTATGATAAAACTAGCAGACAGAAAGAGGAGGAGGATGAGGATAATGAAGGCGATAATAATAATTATGATAAATCCAATAGAGGGAGAGAAAAGAAGAAGAAGGTGGTGATGGTGTAAACCCAACCAAGGGAGGGGGGACGAAGGCATTAGTTCAAGCTTGCTGGTCTCGTCCTCCTCTTCAATACCCTTGGTGGTGGACCCGGGACTCTCTTCCTTCTCCTCCTCCTCCTCCTCCAGAGCCGGTGCCCAGATTAGAGGCAGCCAACCCGAGCGAGCGATGGCCGGGAAGAGGCTCCTGCAGATGGACTGGAGCTGGGTTCGAGGGGAGGGGAGCTCTGTGTCCTCCAAGGTTGCGGCTGGGAAGCGCCGTCTGGGCTGAGCTGAGCCGAGCTGAGCAGAGGCTGGTCAGGCTGCAGCCAAGCATGATATCGCTCTTGGCCAAGCCAGGAGAACCAGAATCTGATGTGCCCCTCGCCCCCCTCACCCTTTCCTTGCATACACGGCCTCAGAGAGCCTATCTTGTGCATGTCTACTCAGAAGTAAATCTCATTATAGTCCATGGGGCTGGCTTACTCCTAGAAAAGGATGGCTAGGGTTGCAGCCCGAGTCCAATCCTATGCATGTCTACTCAGGGGTTTTCAGGAGCAAGAGAAAGACTCGTGTCCTAAATCCGGATTAAAAGGGGGTAAAATCTTTTAGTAGAGGGTCTACTCAACCTCTTGCCCTCCTTTTTATCTTGCTCTGCCCCTGTGCCAGGATGGGACTCCATTGGCAAGGTGTGGATCCCCAGAAAGTGGGAATTTTTGACCCGGGTCAAACCTAAAGGGAGGGGATCGGTTTGTATGTCAGTGACTCCTGCCATTAGAGCTGGTGTTAGCGGAAGACTTGGACAGCACAGTCCTATCTACATATGTCTACTCAGAAGTAAGTGCCATTGAGTCCAATGGGTCTTACTCCCTGAAACCGTGCATGATTATAGTTTCCACCGTATAAAGTGAAGCGCTGATTTGAATACTCCCTCCCCCTCTCTGTCTCTCCATAGATCATGGACCATGAACCATGATCATCCCCATAGATCTTTCTTTCTCCCTATAAATCATGGACCATGAGCCATGATGATCTCCATAGATCATTCCCATAGATCTCTTTCTCCCCATAAATCATGGACCATGAGCCATGATCGTCTCCATAGGAGTCTCCATCGATCATCCCCATAGATCTCTCTTCCTCCCCACATAGATCATGCACCATGAGACATGATCATCCCCATAGATCTCTCTTCCTCCCCACATAGATCATGCACCATGAGCTATGGTCATCCCCATAGATCACCTCCATAGATCTCTCTCCCCACATATATCATGGACCATGAGCCATGATCATCCCCGTAGATGATTCCCCAAAGATCTCTCTTTCTCCCCATAGATCATGGACCATGAGTCACCATACTCTCCCCCATTCATTCTGCAAAGGCTCCTTCCTCCCTCCCCCCACTCCTTTCGTTTCTCCATGGCCCAATTCATCCACTCCGAGCAGAGAAGGAACCCTAATTTGTGTTGCAAATAGGAGTACCTATGTTTGCCACGAGGCGCTCGTAAAAATGTCAGGGGGGAAAATATGGAAGTGGTTTGGCTTCCCGGGCTTGAGTTCTGTAGAGCCGTTATATGGAGGCAAAAGTGCCCCCATTCCCTCCCCCCCCAAAAGCCTTGCTTTTTCCTGATCCACTCCCTCTTGGTTTGCTCCCTGAGAGGGCACAGAGATGAGGATTCAGTCACAGAGTCTGGATCTTGCAGGACACGCATTGGGGTGCATCCAGGCGATCATTTTCACCCGCAGGTTTTTGCTACCAATTTCTCTGCGCTTGATCCTTCCTGACACTCCTGATCATTTGGCAGGACTGTCGTACCCTCAGGTTGGTTCCCCCAGAAGAAGGTTCATCGTTTGATCGTCTGAATGGGCGCGTTAGTGAGGAAGCCATGGGGGTTGCCACTTACGTGTCTCTGGAAGAGAACAAAAAATCAATCAAAGGTGGCTGACGAAGAAGGAGGGCATCTTTGACTGGGGAGATGCAACCCAGAAAAGATCCCAAGGCTGATTTACAGTGCAGTCCTAAGCATGTCTACTCAGATGTAAGTCCTATTGTATTCAATAAGGCCTACTCCCAGGAAAGTGTGTTTAGGTTGTCAGCCCCCTTACAGATTCGATCACGCATTGCCCACTTCTTAGAGGCTGTCGAGAAGGTGTAATAAGAAGGTAAAGTAATACCTTCTTAATATATAAGAATAATAGTAAGTCATACACCTCATTTATTACTTACTTATTATTTCGTTTCTAACTACAAGAAGCCTTCTTACTTCACCTTCTTCTTTTATCTTCTGACTTCTGAGTAACTCCCATTAGAGCAGAGTTAGCCATATGTCCTTTATGTTCAGGACATGTCCTCTTTTTTGTGTCCTGG